>CM069161.1:30899309-31516809 GCA_035221665.1 Okamejei kenojei
AGCCGGTGTCCAAAGGCTAGTGGCTTTGTGTACATTGCTGGTCACACACGTTGGCAAACTGACAGGGGCTTGGGAAGGGCTGGGGTGGGGTGGGGGTGAATAAAGGCAACATAACTCAGCCCACATCCAGTCATGGTCTCTATTAACTGAGTGTTGCATCAGCTCCACAATGTTGCTCTATGGCGCTTTGCCCCACAGCTTGGGCCACTCTGATTAACTTAGGGTGGCACAGTGGTGCAGCTGGTAGAGGTTTGCCCGCTCACCTTAAAGCCATGCCCGCTTGTATTTCCATTCAAGGATAAAGGTTTTGACTGTCTACCCTATCTATGCCCTCAACTCTTCCACATGTTATTAACTCTAATTATTCCTCATCTGCAGCCAAGCTCAGCTCAACTCATTTTCAAACAGTTGCACAAACAGTGGCGCAGCTGTTGGAACTGTTACCTCACAGCGTCAGGGTCCCAGGTTCGATCCTGACTATGGGTGCTGTCTGCACAGAGTCTGGGGCTTTCCCGTATCATGAACCACTCCATTGACTGAGCACGCGGGCAGACCGGACGTAGAAACGGCGCCAAAACACGGTGCCAATCTTGCGTGGGTTTTCCCCGGGATCTCCAGGTTCGTCCTGCACTCCATATAAGTACAGGTTTGTACGTTAATTGGCATGGTAAAATTGTAAATTATCCTTTGTGTGTGTGTGTGTGTTTAGGGTGGTGTTAACGTTGGTCGGTGCAGTGGGTCGAGGGGCCTGTTTCCGCACTCTATCTTTAAACTAAAACTAAAAATATATGGATATTGAGCCTTTAAAGAGACAGCCACTTACAAACTTCTCCTTCACAAAGGCTGTTTATTTAGTTGTCTTTACTTAGTACATTTTATCTACCCTCACCCCACCTTTCCTGTTGCAAACTTTTAAAATCTCCCATTAAAATTTTAACAAGCTGACCATTTCACATAAGTCCGATTTGGGCTAATGGCTTTAACAGCAGCTTTTTGGAGTAGGGGGGAGTTTTTTGTTATTTATTTAGCTGGCTTTTACATTTTCTAAATAAAAGGATGATCACAGCAGTCCCGTCTGAGTTTAATTAGAGGAGTGCAGTGGTGCAGGTTATTACATTTTACAAATGCTACCAAAGGAAAAATGTAATAGAAGGAGTTCCTTGATTCAAATCTATAGGGATGGACTGTGTTGTGTGCAGCCTTGAGATGCGGCACAAACAAATAGATGGTGGGCCTGCCTGCTGCAATGGCAATAGAGGGGGCCCATATCCCACTCAGAGGGTGGGGGAGGGCAGGGTGGCAACAGAGTGTTGGGGGGGAAGGGAAGGCTGACAAACCTTTTTATCTGTAAGAAGGAACTGCAGATGCTGGTTTACACCGAAGATAGACACAAAGTGCTGGAGTAACTCAGCAGGACAGGCAGCGTCTCTGGAGAGAATGAATGGGTGACATTTAAACCCTAGACGTCACCTAAACCCTTTTATCTCGGTGCACAAAACGCTTGCAACTGGTGTGAAGCCTCATCACACCCAGCATCAAGAGAGAGAGAGAGAGAGGGAGAGAGGGAGAAAGAGAGAGAAAGAAAGAGATAGAGAGGGGGAGGGAGAGAGAAAGAGAGAGGGAGAAAGAAAGAGTGATGGAGAGTGAGAGAGGGGGGAGGGAGAGAGAGAGAGGGAGAGAGGGAGAGAGAGATGGAGAGAGGGAGAGAGGGAGAGAGAGAGACGGAGGGAGAAAGACAGAGAGAGAAAGAGAGGGAGGGAGGGAGAAAGAGAGAGAAAGAGAGGGAGGGAGGGAGAGAGAGAGAGAGAGAGAGGGAGGGAGGGAGAGAGAGAGAGAGAGGGAGGGAAGGAGTGAGAGATAGAGAGAGAGAGGGAGGGAAGGAGGGAGAGAGAGAGAGAGAGGGAGAAAGAAAGAGAGAAAGGGAGGGGGAAATAGAGAGCGAGAGAGAGAGAGGGAGGAAGAAAGAGAGCGAGTGAGGGAGTTAGAGAGAGAGAGAGGGATGGCTGCCTTATCTGTCTGTCCCATGAACAAAAAGAAGCGGGGGATGGGACTGGGCAGAGAAGAAAGGAGAGATTTATGGTGGGGAGCAAAGGCAACAAGTTCTGCTCTGCTGGCCTTGTTTATACTCCTCACAAGCTCTGTAGGTTGCTAACAGCAGGACGCTGTACAAAGGACAGGACAACAGTGAAGGTATCTTTACTGATAACCACGAGGCCACAGATGAGCTCAGAGATCCTCCCCTCATGTTGCCTGTGTGGTACATGGTTGCCTGGTTGTAACACAAAGCCGGGGCCATCTTGGTCTAGTCCTCCATCATCATCCCTCAGCCCATCTTCTTCTTCTCAAGCCACGACTGCCCGCTTTAAATGTTTTATTTGGTGCCTTTGTGCAGAGAAATGAAAAGAAAAAGACCATCAAGTTCCCAAGGGGAGGCAGAAGCTTTGAAATACAAACAGTTGCCTGGAAAGATCAAAGCTCATCAACAAATAGATACAAATGAATAAATAAATAAATATAAATAAGGTGCAGTGGTAGAGTTGCTGTGTTACAGCGCTCGCAGTGCCAGAGACCCGCATTCGATCCTAACTACGGGCGCTGTCTGTACGGAGTTTGCACGTTCTCCCTGTGACTGCGTGGGATTTCTCCGAGATCTTTGGTTTCCTCCCACACTCCAAAGACCTACTGCTTTGTAGATTAATTGGCTTGGTATAAATGTAAATTGGCCCTAGTGTGTGTAGAACAGTGTTAATGTGCGGGGATCGCTGGTCGATGCAGACACGGGCCGAAGGGCCTGCTTCTGTGCTGTATCTCTAAATTAAAGTTAACTAAACTAAAGTAGGGAGACATGGTGGCACAGTGGTAGAGTTGGTGCCTCACAGCCCAGGTTTGATCCTGACTGTGGGTGCTGTCTCTATGGACTTTGTATGTTCTCCCTGTGACTATATGGGTTTTCTCCGGGTGCTCTGGTTTCCTCCCCCGCTCCAAACACATACAGGTTTGTAGGCTAATTGGCCACGGCAAAATTGTAAAGGATAGTGTTAGAGTGTGGGGATCGCTGGTCGGCGCACACCCGATGGGCCGAATGGCCGGTTTCCGCGCTGTATCTGTAAAATAAACTAAACCTGAGCGCGGAAATTCCTCGTATATTTGCAAGCATACTAACAAATTATGATTATGACTGCACTTTGAATATGGGTCCAAAATATGGCACCACTTGTGTGCGGGACCAGTGAACTATTTCTGTACACTGGCTAATCGGGGATGTACTAGGGAATGGCAATACTCTACTGGACTGTTTGTAAGAAACCAATTTTGCTGTGCGTTTGCACTTCGCCCATGTGACATTAAAGCATCATTTTACCATTGAACAGTTAAGCCCCTGTCCCACTTAGGAGACCTAAACAGCAATCTCTGGTGACCTTGCCCGCCACCCAAAACAAAATCAAGTTTGTGATGACTTGCAACCTCCTACCACCTCCAACGCATATGTTGAAAACCTTCCTCGACTTTGAAGAAAACCGGCTTCGACTAGACCTGCGACAAAAAAAATTATTGATTTTTAAAACGGCGACCTATTTTTAGTCGAGGCTGGTTTTAAACATGATGAAAAAATAGCAGCAACTTAGGTGGAGCCTCTACCACGCGGAACCAATTTTGACTATTAGGGAGAGTGGCCGGCAAGGCCACCAGAGGTTGCTGTTTAGGTCTCCTAAGCGGGACAGGGGCTTTAAGAACCAACTCTGAAAATGGCCAACATGGCAAATGGGGATGAAGGATTGTACAGACCAGAAGCAGATGATTGTTTATCCAACATTCAGACCATTGAGAGTGGAGGAAACAGCTCCAATTACATAAAAACACAATCTACAGATGGAATACCTGGTTTGAAATTCTGTTTATTTTCCATTGGAACCATGAGAGGCATAGAGAGGGTAAACATTGTTTAGTTTAGTTTAGTTTAATGTCACGCGCACAGGTAGCGTGAAAAGCTTTTGTTGCGTGCTAACCAGTCAGCGGAAAGACAATACATGATTACAATCGAGCCGTCCACAGTGTACTGATACATGGTAAACAGAATAACCTGAATAACGTTTAGTACAAGATAAAGCCAGTAAAGTCTGATCAAAGATAGTCCGAGGGCTCCAATAGAGTAGATCGTAGTTCAGGACGGCTCTCTAGTTGTTGCTGGGATGGTTCAGCTGGAAAGAAACTGTCCTGAATCTGGAGATGTGCGTTTTCACACTTCTATAGGCTTTGCTTGATGGGAGAGGGGAGAAGAGGGTGTAGCCAGGGTGTGACACATCTTTGATCATGCTGCTGATCTTGTGAGGTATAAGTGGAGTCAATGGAAGGGAGGTTGGTTTGTGTGATGGCAGCGTCCACAATTCACTGCAATTTCTGCCTGGATTGCAGGACTGGATAGACTGGACTTTTATTCCCTCGGGTAAAGGAGGCTGATGGATGGCCTGATAGAAGTATATAAGATTATGAGAGATCGAGTAGATAATCAAAATCGTTTTCCCATAGAGGGGTATGAAGAACAAGAGGGCGGACGTCTAAGGTGAGAGGTTGGTGATTTAAAGAAGATCTGAGCAGTAGGTTTTTTACAAGTCAAGAGAGTTTGTTGTCATGAGTCCAAGACAGGATAATGAAATTCTTGCTTGCTGCAGAACATCAGAATATTGTAAGCCTAAATACAGAACAGTTCAGTGTGTCTATCTAGCATAGACCATATATATACACATAAATAAACAGATAAAGTGCAATAGGCTATAATAGTTCCGAGTTTGTTTAGCTTGTTTAGAGAGTGGGTTTAGTGAGTTATTGTTTGTATTTGCTTACAGGGGCGGCACGGTGGCGCAGTGGTAGAGCTGCTGCCTTACAGCACCAGGGAACCGGGTGTGATCCAGACCTCCGGTGCTGTCTGTACGCAGTTTGTACCTTCTCCCCGTGACTGCGTGGGTTTTCTCAATGAGAAAGACTGCTCTGGAACGTTTCCTTGTGGCCAGAGGGTATGGAGGAGAAGGCACATTCCAAAGACGTGCAGGTTTGGCCTAGGTTCATGTTTCTCAGGGTGCTCCGGTCAGTGTAGGTTCATTGGCTTCAGTAAAAATTGTAAATCGTCCCTAGTGTGTACCATAGTGCTGGTGGGGCGATGGGCCTGTTTCCACACTGTATTTCTAAAGTCTAAAGTGGTTGATATGTGGATCTTGCAGTCAGAGTAGGTGAAGGAATTAGATACAATTACAACGTAATTACTGTGTTTATTCTATCATTAAGAGGCAATTAGATAGAAGTTAAATGAGGAAGGCATTGAGGGATTGGGTTTTAATTTGAGTAAAACTGAAAATGGACAAACGTTTAGCATAGATGCAGTGGACTGAAGGGCATCTTTCCGTGCAGTACAACTCCACAGCCCTGTCACTCTATGATTCAGGTAGCACAGTGTGTGCCAACAATGCATTCATTTGGGTGGGGGTGGAAAATTGGATAAGTAAGTATGCAGATGATACTAAGATAGGTGGTGTTGTGGATAATGAAGTAGATTTTCAAAGTCTACAGAGAGATTTGGGCCATTTGGAAAAGTGGGCTGAAAGATGGCAGATGGAGTTTAATGCTGATAAGTGTGAAGTGCTACATCTTGGCAGGACAAATCAAAATAGGACGTACATGGTAAATGGTAGGGAATTGAGGAATGCTGTGGAACAGAGGGATCTAGGAATAACTGTGCATAGTACCCTGAAGGTGGAATCGCAAGATAGGGTGGTAAAGAAAGCCTTTGGTGTGCTGGCCTTTATAAATCAGAGCATTGAATCATAGGAGTAGGGAAGTAATGTTAAAATTGTACAAGGCACATTGGTAAGACCAATTCTGGAGTATGGTGTACAATTTTAGTCGCCTAGTTATTAGGAAGGATGTCAACAAAATAGAGAGAGTACAGAGGAGGTTTACTAGAATGTTGCCAGGGTTCCAGCAACTATGTTACAGAGAAAGGTTGAACAAGTTAGGTCTTTATTCTTTGGAGCGCAGAAGGTTAAGGGGGGACTTGATTGAGGTCTTTAAAATGATGAAAGGGATAGACAGAGTTGACGTGGATACGTTTTTCCCATTGAGGGTAGGGAAGATTCAAACAAGAGGGCATGACATGAGAATTAAGGGACAGAGGTTTCGGGGTAATGTGAGGGGGAACTTCTTTACTCAGAGGGTGGTGGCTGTGTGGAATGAGCTTCCAGCAGAATGGTGGAGGCAGGATCGATTTTAACATTTAAGAGTAAAGTGGATAGGTATATGGACGTGAAGGGAATGGAGGGGTATGGTCTGAGTGCAGGTAGATGGGACTAGGGGAAAACAAATGGTCGGCACGGACTGGAAGGGCCGAGAGGGCCTGTTTCCGTGCTGTAAATGTTATATGGTTATATGGTCATTAATGGAGCTTTCACATTTGCTGAGAAATTGGGCGGCACTTCCTGTGACTCAAGGGCCTATCCCACTTGGTGATTTTTTTGGTGACTGCAAGCGTCATTGACTGACGTATCAGGGTCGAAGAAAGATTTCGAACATTTCAAAATCCAGCGGCGACAAAAAAAATGTTGCAACACATGAGGAAACACAACGCGTCGATACCTCATCACGCCGCATCACGCTTCATCACGCCTCATCACGCCTCATCACGCCGCATCACGCCGCGACGGTTTCGGTGACCTGATACTTCAGTCAATGATGCCAGCAGTGGCCGATTCACTGCCCGTGACTCACTGCCTGTGACTCATTAGCCTTCTCACTGTTGCATTGTCATCTGAAGCGATGTTGGCATGACATGCCAGATGAGTGCTGGATGTCCTGATGACATGCCACCAGGTGCAGTCTGCGGAGCAAGTGTAGATATGAAGCTATTACGAGCAGAAGCCATTGGAAGTTATTCAACATGAACCACCTCCATTCTTTTTATTTAGACTTGGTGACCACAAAACATAACGCTCATATTCTCATTCTATTCTCATTCCATTGCTCATCCAGCCACTGTGATGCTTGGGGAGCAAGTTGCTTGAGTTGTGGGGGTTGAATGGTTCAATGGTTCAATGGTTCAATGGTGATTTGTTTGTCATTTATGCAACTACACAGTGAAATTCTTTTTGCACATTTACACATGCAGGTGCTGCCATGTTTTGGTGCCATTTCTAAAGTCCAGTTTGCCTGTGAGCTCGGTCTATGGAGTAGTTCATGATACAGGAAAGCCCCAGACTCCAGTAGGGCCTTCCTCCATTGCCCTCCACCGGCTCTGCCCATGTTCAGATGTCCATCTCCTCGCCATCTTTCTGGCCCGGGGGTGCCTCCTGCAATTGACCCTGTCACTTCTGTGGTGTGAGGTCCCCACCTGCTTTAAAAGAGCATCAATTATACCAGTGCCCAAGAAGAGCAAGGTGACGTGCCTCAATGACTATCGACCTGTGGCACTAACATCGGGGGTGATGAAGTGCTTTGAGAGGTTGATCATGGCGCAAATCAACTCCTACCTCGACAAAAACCTGGACGCACTGCAGTTTGCTTACCGCCACAACAGATGAATGGTGGACGCGATCTCGCTGGCTCTCCACTCCGCTATGGACCACTTGGACAACAAAAACTCATATGTCAGGCTGTTATTCATTGATTACAGCTCGGCATTTAATCCAATCATCCCCTCCAAACTGGTTACCAAACTCACAGAACCGGCGGGTGTAATAGATCTGAATGAGAGGTAGAATGAATGAATGGGTACAGAGAGATTGGTGGGGTAAGTTGGTGGAGAGAATGGTTCAGATTTGGGGATGAGGTACAGCATCAGGACAGGGTACAGAGTGGAGCCAGGCAGAGGGGCAATTTAGGCCCAAGGATGTGAGAAGAAGTATTCTGATCGCAGATGGAACATAGCGTGGCAAAGTATGCAGTCGTGCACTTTGGTAATAGGGATAAAGGCGTGGACTATTTTCTGGGAGGAGAAGATACAGAAATCGGAGGTGCAAAGGTACTTGTGATGCTGGTGCAGTTACTTACTGTCAGCGTTAAGAGGGTGTTATACGAGAATTTTCCCGAACATGCTGTAACCCGTAGCGCTGTCGCCATAGCACTATGTTTAAAGCCCATAGCACTATTTTTTTTAACTCTGCAGCCGACAGGTCTTTGTTTGAATTCCCACGCATTTAGACGACAGCGCTCTGTTTAAACATTTGCGCGCCAAACCGGCAGCGCTGTGTGTATTACCTTTACGCGCCAAGTCTGTAACGCTGTGCATTGATTTGTGCGCCAGTCTGCGGCTGATAGCACTTTGTTCCCAAGGGGGGGAGGGACCTTGCTCAGGTGCAGTCCCCTGCCATTGGTTATAGTTTCAATTTGGGAGCAACGCTATTGGGAGCAACAGTTGATTTCTTACCTGTACAAAGGCAGGCGCCAGTAAGCCAGAGTTAGTTCAAGTTCATGTACGACGGGCTGAGTCGCGATCAGCGCCACGGACGGAGGCAGAGAGAGAGAGAGAGAGACGTGTGCTGCTGTAAAAATGGACTCTGTGCATACCTAGACAAGTATAGTTTTGTTTCTCTCTTGCCAATAAAACTGATTTTCAACTAAACAGAGGAGTGAGCCTTTTTCTATTCTACTTGTCTACCTTGAACCTGTCCCCTTTTAACAATTGGCGTAGTCGGCAGGATCTGACATATAGAATAGAAAATGTTTGTTGAAAGGAAATAGCAAACTAGATGGCGCTGGTGCAGGCCAAGCACCCCCACCCCAAGCTGCTGCCGGTCATTGCCTTTGCGTCAACAGACAAAAGTTCAGCAGTGTGCGACAGTGCAAATGGTGAAAGTATCAAGAGATTTAAAGGTCACATCTTTTGTGAATTCATGTTATCCAGCCCGACGGGGACCACGGTTGGTCTGTACAGGAAGCAACAACGAAACAGTGAAGCTATGGGACATTCGCATGAAGGCTGCAATCCATATGGTTCAAAACACGTACCAAGTAATGGCAACAACATTTAATGACACAAGCGATCAGATTATCTCTGGTTGTATTGATGATGGCATTAAGCTTTGGGACCTCAAACAAACCAATGTCTACCATGTGTGGTGATACAGACTTGGTCACTGGTTTGACACTGAGTGGGGTAAAAGAGAACATCACTACCCTCGCTGACCATTGGGACCAATCTTGTTCGCCATTATATTACGATGTTGTATGTGCACATTGGCACCGCAACCACGTGGACTTTATTCCAGCCTGCGGGCCGGATATGACGGTAACTAGGCTGTTCGAGGGGTGGAATGTTATACGAGAATTTTCCCGAACAGTCTGTGACCCGTAGCGCTGTGACCATAGCGCTGTGTTTAAAGCCCATACTGTTTTGGCCGGTAGCGCAATATTTAGAACCTATAGCGTTGCAGCCGACAGCGTCTGTTTTAACCTTTGCGCTCCAAACCGGCTGCGCTGTGTGTGTTACCGTTACGCGCCAAGTCTGTAGCGCTGTGTTTTGCTCTACGCACCAGTCAGCGGCTGATAGCACTTTGTTCACGGGGGGGGGGCACGCTCGGGTGCAGTCTATCGCGCGCTTTTGGCCAGGCCTTACCGACAGTTATTTCAACACCTGGCTTCTTATCAGTATAAAGGCCGGCGCCAGGAAGCCAGAGTTAGTTCACGTTTATGTACGAGAGGGGTTCACCAACAGGCTGAGTCGCCATCAGCGCCGCGGACGGAGGCGGCGAGAGAGAGAGAGAGAGAGAGAGAGAGAGAGAGAGAGAGAGAGTGAGAGAGAGAGAGAGAGAGGGAGGGAGAGTGACGCATACCAAAACAAGTATTCTTTTTGTTCTCTCTTGCCAATAGAATTGATTTGCAACTAAACAGACGAGTGAGCCTTTTTCTGTTCGACTAGTCAGATCCTTGAACCTGTTCCCTTGTAACAGAGGGAAAGATAGATCTGCCATGATTGAATGGTGGAGTAGACTTGATGGGCCGAATGGACTAATTCTGCTGCTATCACTTATGAACTTATGAATTCATGAACCTGCCACAAACTATTGCAAAGTATAGTAAATAAGCAAAATCAATGAAAGTGCTGTGGAATGACAGTGGGCACATTTTTGATCGCTGGACTCTTCAATGGTGAAAAGCAGCCGGTCAGGCCAGGACAATCGTGTTTACTTGGGAAACCTGAGCCCGGTGGAATTTTTACTGAGAAATGCTGGCGTTCTGCACTAAACCACCGGCATTTCCCTGCCACTCGCAGCACAGCAAATGAAACACCTTCATAACTCATCAGTGACAAGTGAGTGAGGGGAATTTTGCAAATGTGTCCAGTGTAGAAATAGTCTTTCCTGCAGGAGATAACTTTACTTATTGGCCTCTGAATGTTAATCGTTTATTAAAATGGTTCAAAGCATGCCCATTGTTTATTGATTCTTTCAACCTTATGCCAAGAGAGTAAGAATATGAGTAAGATGGACACAAAATGCTGGAGCAACCCAACGGGACAGGCAGCATCTCTGGAGAGAAGGAACAGGTGAAGTTTCAGGTCGAGACCCTTCTTCAGAAACGTCACCCATTCCTGCTCTCCAAAGATGCTGCCTGTCCCGCTGAGTTACTCCAGCTTTTTGTGCCTATCTTTGGTTTACACCAGCATCTGCAGTTCCTTCATACGCAAGAATATGAGTAAATTTGGCAGCACAGTGGTGCAGCTGGTAGAGCTGGCGCCTCACAATGCCAGACTCCCGGGTTCAATCCTGACCTTGGGTGCTGTCTGTGTGGAGTTTGCACGTTCTCCTTATGGCGGTGTGGGCTTTCTTCGAGTGCTCTGGTTTCCCCCACGTCTCAAAGACTGTGGGTTTATGTTAATTGTCCTCTGTAAATTGCTCCTTGTGTGTACGGAGTGGATGAGAAAGTGGGATAACAGTGATCGGGTGATCGATGGTCAGTGTGGACTTAGTGGGCCAAGACATTCAATCAAACATTGGTCAGCAAGAACACTTCAATGAACAAAGATTATATTAGAACTTTAAAAAGCAAAATCTGTGGATGCAAAACTTCCTCCACAATTTATCTTCTTGTCTCTTGACACATCCAGCTAATGGAGAGAAGGGCCTCGACCCGAAACGTCACCTATTACTTTTCTCCAGAGATGCTGCCTGACCTGCTGAGTTACTCCAGATTTATTTGTCTATCTTCGGTGTAAACCAGCATCTGCAGTTCTTTCCCACACAGAGAAGTATCTGCTCTCTGGTCTCTGTCTGTTACTGCATGAACAAGATAGTGAGTCATGGGTCATAAGGTTAAGTGATGAGAGTGATAAGTGATAAGTGACTTCACCATTCAATCATGGCTGATCTATCTCTCCCTTGTTACCCCATTTATCCGACTTCTCCCCATCACCCCTGACACCCGTACTAATCAAGAATCTACAGTGCCCTCCATAATGTTTGGGACAAAGACCCATCATTTATTTATTTATTTTACTCCACAATTTGATATTTGGAATAGAAAAAAATCACATGTGGTTAAAGTGCATATTGTCAGATTTTATTAAAGGCCATTTTTATATATTTTGGTTTCACCATGTAGAAGTTACAGCTGTGTTTATACGTAGTCTCCCCATTTCAGGGCAGCATAATGTTTGGGACACATGGCTTCACAGACGTTTGTAATTGCTCAGGTGTGTTTAATTGCCTCCTTCATGCAGGTATAAGAGAGCTCTCAGCACCTAGTCTTTCCTCCAGTCTTTCCATCAGCTTTGGAAACCTTTATTGCTGTTTATCAACATGAGGATCAAAGTTGCGCCAATAAAAGTCAGAGAAGCCATTACGAGACTGAGAAACAAGAATAAAACTGTTGGAGACATCAGCCAAACCTTATGCTTAACCAAATGAACTGTTTGGAACATCATTAAGAAGAAAGATAGCACTGGTGAGCTTACTAATCGCTAAGGGACTGGCAGGCCAAGGAAGACCTCCACAGCTGATGACAGAAGAATTCTCTCTATAATAAAGAAAAATCCCCAAACACCTGTCTGAGATCAGAAACACTCTTCAGGTGTGGATTTGTCCATGACCACTGTCTGCAGAAGACTTCATGAACAGAAATACAGAGGCTACATTGCAAGATGCAAACCACTGGTTAGCTGCAAAAATAGGATGGCCGGGTTACAGTTTGCCAAGAAGTACTTAAAAGTGCAACCACAGTTCTGGAAAAGGTATTATGGACAGATGAGACAAAGATTAATTTATATCAGAGTGATGGCAAGAGCAAAGTATGGAGGAGAGAAGGAACTGCCCAGGATCCAAAGCATACCATCTCATCTGTGAAACACGGTGGTGGGGGTGTTATGGCCTGGGCATGTATAGTTGCTGAAGGTACTGGCTCACTTATCTTCATTGATGATACAACTGCTGATGGTAGTAGCATAATGAATTCTGAAGTGTATAGACAAATCCTATCTGCTCAAGTTCAAACAAATGCCTCAAAACTCATTGGCCGGCGGTTAATTCTACAGCAAGACAATGATCCCAAACATACTGTTAAAGCAACAAAGGAGTTTTTCATAGCTTAAAAAATGATCAATTCTTGAGTGGCCAAGTCAATGACCTGATCTGAACCCAATTGAGCATCTATATAACTAAAAGTCTCATCTTGGCCACTTCCTGTCTGTGCTGTATATTTATTTTAGAAAAACGCTACCATATATCACTATGATCTTTGGCCATCTTACTCACAGTCCTCCTCCACTGAGGCAGCCCCAAGGAAATTCCGATTGATGAAAAATAAAAATGTTATAAGTGTTTAAAAAATCTTGAGATCAGCTGATTGGTCCTCTCGCCTGTCAATCACCACAATGAAGGAAACTCCCCTTCCGGGGGGGGGGGGCAGGACTATAAAACCCCGGATGCTTGTACGTGAGTCAGCCAATCTGGAAGATCGTGAGGGAGAGCCCACAACTGTGACTCTAAGCTGTGAATCAACTGAACTGTGAGTTTGCAACGTACCTGCAATAAATTATTTGTTAGCCCTTAATGACAATGCAATGAATTGTTTGGCAATTTGGTGGCCTGCACTCTGCTTGAAATACTATGAAATTGAATTTGGTGGCCTGCATTTTGCTTGAAATGCTATGAAATTGAGTTTGGTGGCCTACACTCTGCTTGAAATGCTATGAAATTGAGTTTGATGGCTTGCACTCTGCTTGAAATGCTATGAAAATGAGTTTGGTGGCCTGCACTCTGTCTGAAATGCTACGAAATTGACTTTAGTGGCCTGCACTCTGCCTGAAATGCTATGAAATTGACTTTGGTGGCCTGCGCTCTGCCTGAAATGCTATGGAATTGACTTTGGTGAACTACTGGCCCACCAGCCCTGAATGACTGATCTGCCAGCCCACCAGCGCTGAGTGACTGAGCTGCCAGCCCACCAGCCCTGAGTGATTGAGCTGCCAGCCCACCAGCCCTAAGTGACTGAGCTGCCAGCCCACCAGGCCTGAGTGACTGAGCTGCCAGCCCGCCAGGCCTGAGCGACTGAGCTGCCAGCCCAAGAATCCATTCGGCCCATAAGGTCCATACTAGCCCTCTGGAAACCAGTCCCTTCGGCCCACAACACCCATACTAACACCACAAAGCCCACCCCCCCCCCCCACATCACACTAGCGTCCAATATTGGAATTGGTGGAGAGGTGGAATATTGCATTGGGGAACCAGCCCTGGATCCCACTTAGTCCAATGGATCCCACTTAGTCTAGTACGTTTTATATGCTGAAGGGAAAACTGAAGGGGACTAGCCCTTAAACCAAGCATAAGCTAAAGAAGGCTGCAATACAGGCCTGGCAGAGCATCACCAGAGAAGACACCCAGCAACTGGTGATGTCCATGAATCACAGACTTCAAGCAGTCATTGCATGCAAAGGATATGCAACAAAATACTAAACATGATACTTTCATTTACAAGACATTCCTGTGTCACAAACATTATTGTGCCCTGAAATGGGGGTCAATGTGTAAACACTGCTGTAATTTCTACATGGTGAAACCAAAATGTATAAAAATGGCCTTTATTAAAATTTGACAACATGCACTTTAACCACGTGTGATTTTTTTCTATTACAAATCTCAAATTGTGGAGTACAGAGGCAAATAAATAAATGATGGGTCTTTGTCCCAAACATTATGGAGGGCTCTGTATCTATCTCTGCCTGACAAATATCCATTGACTTGGCCTCCACAGCCTTCTGCAGTAAGGAATTCCACAGATTCACCACCCTCTGCCCAAAGAACGTCACTGGAAAGTCACCGGTGGATGGCATTAAAGTCAAAATGACGAGACTCGCAAACATCTCAACACAGAGGACCAGTAGAAGTTGGAATCGAAACTGGTTGCACTGCTCACACTTCCTGCTGGAAATCCTCTTGGCTCAAAGTAAATAAATCAGCACAAGTTAGTCTCCCAAAGGGGGATGACTCCGTTTCATTTGACGGATGCAATAATGTGCCCAGCAACTGGGCTTTGGATTCTAATTCCCCGATCTTAAGGTCATCTTGATCAGGCTTCTTTCTCCGCACAGTGTGAGTCATTGCCTTAAATAGTTAAATGTCTGTTTTTATCCAAAGGAATTTCTACTATAATCTTGAACAATATATCAAACTCAACAATATTATTGATTAAACCCTCAAAGACATTTATGTAATACTGGTAGGATTTACAGTCCGTGGAGGATATTTTCCCCTCATCATAATGTGATTTTTTAAAATGTGAGGTATGTTTTTTGCTGAGTTGACAAGATTCTCAGTGAATTCTCTGAACTCTGTGGGATGCTGACAGACCTGGTAATAGGAAATCAGCACTTTGAATATAATGTTGGTGCGTACGTTGAACTGCACAGAAGGCAAATAAAGGTTTGAGACTTCATTTAAATCACAGTGTGTGTCATATGGCTGGACTGAAACTGAGTGTAATTCAAATAATGAGAACTCACACTTTGTCAGTCAGTCTTTAAGGTCAAAAAGGTCCAACACCAATGGATGTTCATAGAAAGAAGGAGAGAGACGTCGAAGAGGTTGTTAAGTGTAAGGACTGACCCTGCTAGGCGGAGGAGAGTGTTAGTAGAGGGGAATTTGAGACCTTCCTGCTGGGGGATGGAGGTGTGGGATGACTGTACATCCACAGAAAAGATGAAGGAGTGGGGACCTGGAAAATAGAAAAGAATAGAATAGAAAAGAATGCCTTTTTATTGTCACTATACATATGTACAATGAGATTAAAAGCTGCTCCTACTCAGTGCAAAAACAAAAAGGGGGGGGAATAAGGTGCACAGTTTCTGCGGCACTATATACATATCTATAAAAGACAACGGATAAATAGAATGAATAAATAGGATTCCTATATCCATTATGGGTTATTGCACATATTGGAAATTACAGTTACGGTACAAATTACAGCAGGTGGATAGATGAAAGTCCGGGGGTTAGGCTGTGAAGTCAGTGCATGTGTGAGTTCAGGGAGATAATGGGTTTGGGAAAGAAAATGGAAGTTTGAAGAGGGGTCTTGACCCGAAACATCGCCCATTCCGCCTACCCAGAGATGCAAGACACAAAAAGCTGGAGTAACTCAACAGGACAGGCAGCATCTTTGGAGAGAAGGAATGGGTGACGTTTCAGGTTGAAACCCTTCTTCAGACTGGTAATAACCACCCAGTCATGACCCCTTCCCCTGTCTCCACTGGTCCCCCTCCTCGTTCTGGACTCCCCAGAACGGCCTTCTACCCTCTGGACCTCATATAAAAACCTTCTCTCCACAGATGCTGCCTGTCCCGCTGAGTTAGTCCAGCTTTTTCTGTCTATCTTCATACAAACATAGAAACATAGAAATTAGGTGCAGGAATAGGCCATTCGGCCCTTCGAGCCTGCACCACCATTCAATATGATCATGGCTGATCATCCAACTCAGTATCCCGTACCTGCCTTCTCTCCATACCCCCTGATCCCCTTAGCCACAAGGGCCACATCTAACTCCCTCTTATATATAGCCAATGAACTGCCTCAACTACCCTCTGTGGCAGAGAGTTCCAGAGACTCACCACTCTCTGTGTGAAAAAAGTCTTTCTCATCTCGGTCTTAAAGAATTTCCCCCTTATCCTTAAGCTGTGACCCCTTGTCCTGGACTTCCCCAACATCGGGAACAATCTTCCTGCATCAAGCCTGTCCAACCCCTTTTAAGAATTTTGTAGGTTTCTATAAGATCCCCTCTCAATCTCCTAAATTCTAAAGAGTATAAACCGAGTCTATCCAGTCTTTCTTCATAAGACAGTCCTGACATCCCAGGAATCAGTCTGGTGAACCTTCTCTGCACTCCCTCTATGGCAATAATGTCCTTCCTCATATTTAGAGACCAAAACTGTACGCAATACTCCAGGTGTGGTCTCACCAAGACCCTGTACAACTGAAGTAAAACCTCCCTGCTTCTATACTCAAATCCTTTTGCTATGAAAGCTAACATACCATTCGTTTCCTTCACTGCCTGCTGCACCTGCATGCCTACTTTCAATGACTGGTGTACCATGACACCCAGGTCTCGTTGCATCTCCCCTTTTCCTAATCGGCCACCATTTAGATAATAGTCTGCTTTCCTGTTTTTGCCACCAAAGTGGATAACCTCACATTTATCCACATTATACTGCATCTGCCAAACATTTGCCCACTCACCCAGCCTATCCAAGTCAGCTTGCAGTCTCCTAGCATCCTCCTCACAGCTAACACTGCCCCCCAGCTTAGTGTCATCCGCAAACTTGGAGATATTGCCTTCAATTCCCTCATCCAGATCATTAATATATATTGTAAATAGCTGGGGTCCCAGCACTGAGCCTTGCAGTACCCCACTAGTCACTGCCTGCCATTGTGAAAAGGACCCGTTTACTCCTACTTTTTGCTTCCTGTTTGCCAGCCAGTTCTCTATCCACATCAAAACTGAACCCCCAATACTGTATGTTTTAAGTTTGTATACTAATCTCTTATGTGAGACATTGTCGAAAGCCTTCTGGAAGTCCAGATACACCACATCCACTGATTCTCTCTTATCCACGCTACTAGTTACATCCTAGAAAAATTCCACAAGATTCGTCAGACATGATTTACCTTTCGTAAATCCATGCTGACTTTGTCCAATGATTTCAGCACTTTCCAAATGTGCTGCGATCCCATCTTTAATAACTGACTCTAGCAGTTTCCCCACTACCGATGTTAGACTAACTGGTCTGTAATTCCACGTTTTCTCTCTCCCTCCCTTGTTAAAAAGAGGGGTTGCGTTTGCTACCCGCCAATCCTCAGGAACTACTCCAGAATCTAAAGAGTTTTGAAAGATTATCACTAATGCATCCACTATTTCCGGAGCTACTTCCTTAAGTACTCTGGGATGCAGCCTATCTGGCCCTGGGGATTTATCGGCCTTTAATCCATTCAATTTACCCAACACCACTTCCCGACTAACCTGGATTTCACTCAATTCCTCCTTTGACCCACGGTCCCCTGATATTTCGGCAGATTATTTATGTCTTCCTTAGTGAAGACGGAACCAAAGTAGTTATTCAATTGGTCCGCCATATCCTTGTTCTCCATGATCAACTCACCTGTTTCTGACTGCAAGGGACCTACATTTGTTTTAACTAATCTCTTTCTCTTCACATATCTATAAAAACTTTTGCAGTCAGTTTTTATGTTCCCTGACAGTTTTCTTTAATAATCTATTTTTCCTTTCCTAATTAAGCACTTTGTCCTCCTCTGCTGGTCTCTGAATTTCTCCCAGTCCTCTGGTGTGCTGCTTTTTCTGGCTACTTTGTACGCATCATCCTTTGCTTTGATACTATCCTTGATTTCCTTTGTTATCCACGAATGCACTACCTTCCCTGATTTACTCTTTTGCCAAACTGGGATGAACAATTTTTGTAGTTCATCCATGCAGTCTTTAAATGTCTTCCATTGCATATCCACCGTCAACCCTTTTAGAATTAATTGCCAGTCAATCTTGGCCAATTCACGTCTCATACCCTCAAAGTTACCTTTCTTTAAGTTCAGAACCATTGTTTCTGAATTAACAATGTCACTCTCCATCCTAATGAAGAACTCAACCATATTATGGTCACTCTTGCCCAAGGGGGCACGTACAACAAGGCTGCTAACTACCCCTTCCTCATTACTCAAAACCCAGTCTAAAATAGCCTGCTCTCTCGTTGGTTCCTCTACATGTTGATTTAGAAAACTATCCTGCATACATTACAAAAAATCCTCTTCCTCAGCACCCCTGCCAATTTGATTCACCCAATCTATATGTAGATTGAAGTCACCCATTATAACTGTTTTGCCTTTGTCGCACGCATTTCTAATTTCCTGTTTGATACCATCCCCAACTTCACTACTACTGTTAGGTGGCCTGTACACAACACCCACCAGCGTTTTCTGCCCCTTAGTATTTCGCAGCTCTACCCATACCGATTCCACATCCTCTAAGCTAATGTCCTTCCTTTCCATTGCGTTAATCTCCTCTCTAACCAGCAACGCTACCCTACCTCCTTTTCCTTTCTCTCTATCCCTCCTGAATATTGAATATCCCTGGATGTTCAGCTCCCAGTCTTGGTCACCCTGGAGCCATGTCTCCGTGATCCCAACTATATCATAATCATTAATAGCTATCTGCACGTTCAACTCATCCACCTTATTACGAATACTCCTTGAATTGTGACACAAAGCCTTCAGGCTTGTCTTTACAACGCTCTTACCCCTTATACAATTATGCTGAAAAGTGGCCCTTTTTGATTTTTGCCCTGGTTTTGTCTGCCTGCCACTTTTACTTTTCACCTTGCTCCCAATTGCTTCTACCCTCATTTTACACCCACCTGCCTCTCTGCTCTTGTACCCATCCCCCTGCCACATTAGTTTAAATCCTCCCCAACAGCACTAGCTAACACTCCCCCAAGGACATTTGTTCCATTCCAGCCCAGGTGCAGACCGTCCTGTTTGTACTGGTCGCACCTCCCCCAGAACTGGTTCCAGTGCCCTAAAAATTTGAATCCCTCCTCCTTGCACCATTTTTCAAGCCATGTATTCATCTGCAATATCCTCCTATTTCTACTCTGCCTGGCCCGTGGTACTGGTAGTAATCCAGAGATTATTACCTTTGAGGTCCTACTTTTAAGTTTATCTCCTAGCTCCCTAAATTCGCCTTGTAGGACCTCATCCCTTTTTTTACCTATATCGTTGGTGCCAATGTGCACCACGACAACTGGCTGTTCACCCTCCCCCTCCAGAATGTTCTGCAGCCGTTCAGTGACATCCCTGACCCTTGCACCAGGGAGGCAACATACCATCCTGGAGTCTAGTTTAAGGCCACCGAAACGCCTATCTATTCCCCTGACAATTGAATCCCCTATTACTATTGCCCTTCCCCTCTTTTTTCCCCCCTCATGTGCTGCAGAGCCACCCATGGTGCCATGAACCTGGCTGCTGCTGCATTCCCCTGATGAGCCATCTCCCTCAACAGTATCCAAAATGGTATATCTGTTTAGGAGGGAGATGACCGCAGGGGACTCCTGCACTACCTGCCTACTGCGACGCTGGCTAATGGCCACCCGTTCCCTTTCAGTACTCTTACCTTTTGCCTGTGGTGTGACCAACTCGCTGTACGTGCTATCCACGACTTTCTCCGCATTGTGGATGCTCCAGTATGAATCCAGCCGCAGTTCCAATCATTCAATGCTTTTTTTTTTTTTTTTTAATTTAAAAATAGACTTTATTCCAATGATAAATATATACAATACATTAACCTTGCGGAAAATCCATCCGACATTTTCGGAGGCTGTACAATAGATCAATACAGTTTAGACATTTCTTTCCCCCAAATTTCCACAAATCAGTCCCCCACTCGTGCCACAACGGCGTGGGATACCTTCCCTTATTTTGAGGGGCGTCTCCACCATACCGTACCCCCCATGTCCAGCAGCAGAAGGGCGTTAGACTGTGGCCCTCCCCCACCGAGCCTTGGCGTTGGCTGCACCGAGCTTCAGTGCGTCCCTCAGCACGTACTCCTGCAGTCTGCAGCGGGCTAGTCGGCAACATTCCCTGACGGACATCTCGCTCTGCTGGGTGGTGAACAATGCTTGGGCAGACCAAAGGGCGTCTTTTACCGAGTTGATGACCCTCCAGCAGCACTCGATGTCAGCCTCTGAATGTGTCCCTGGGAACAGTCCGTAAATCACCGAGTCCTCTGTGACGGAGCTGTTCGGGATAAAGCGTACCAGGGACCCTTGCATTTTTCTCCAGGACTCTTTTAGCAAACCCACACTCTGTAAAGAGGTGGGTAACCGTCTCCTCTCCATAGCAGCCGTCCCGAGGGCAGCGTACGCGCTGGCAGTGAGGTTCCGACGGTGCAGGAAGGATCTGACTGGGAGTGCTCCCCTCACTGCCAGCCAAGCCAGGTCTTGGTGCTTGTTGGTGAGTTCTGGCGATGAGGCATTTTGCCAGACAAGCTGGGCAGTCTGCTCAGGGAACCATGCCACCGGGTCCATAGAGTCCTTTCCCTGCAGTGCCTGCAGGACATTCTGTGCTGACCACTGCCCGATGGACATGTGGTCAAAGGTGTTGGTCCGGAAGAACCCTTCCACCGACGACAGATGGGGCGGCAATGTCCAGCTGACTGGCACATTGCGTGGCACCTGCGCCAGGCCCATCCTCTCAACACCGGGGGACAGGTAGAACCTCAGCAGGTAGTGACACTTGGTGCCCACGTGCCTTGGCTCTACACTCCGCCTGATGCAGCCACACACGAAGGTGGCCATCAGAATGAGGGCGACGTTGGGCACGCTTTTACCCCCGTTGTCTGCCGACTTGTACATTGTGGCCCGTCGCACCCGGTCCATCCTCGACCCCCAGATGAACTGGAAGATGGCCCGGGTGATCCCTGTGGCGTATGAGGGAGGGACAGGCCACACTTGTGCCAAGTACAGCAGCCCCGAGAGCACCTCACACCTGATGACCAAATTCTTTCCCGTTATGGAGAGGGAGCGTTGCCTCCACAGCTCCAGCTTCCTCCCCACCCTGGCTATCCGCTCCAGCCAATTTTTGTTACATGCCTCAGCCCCCCCGAACCAGATCCCCAGCACCTTCAAGAAGTCAGGCTTGATGGTGAAGGGGACGGAAGATCTGTCTGGCCAGTTGCCAAAGAGCATGGCCTCGCTCTTCCTGCGGTTCACCCTGGCTCCCGTGGCTGACTCAAACTGGTCGCAGATACTAATCAGTCTGCGAACCGACCCTGGATCCGAGCAGAAGACAGCGACATCGTCCATGTACAGGGAGGTCTTTACTTGAATGCCCCCACTGCCTGGCAATGTCACTCCTCTTATGCCAGCATCCTTCCTGATGGATTCAGCAAAAGGTTCAATACAGCAGACAAACAAGACAGGAGAGAGAGGGCAACCCTGCCTAACTCCAGACCTTACAGGGAAACTGTCTGATTCCCACCCATTGATTTGGACTGCACTACGGATGTTGGTGTAGAGCAGTTTGATCCAATTCCTGATTCCCTCCCCAAAACCCATTTTGGAGAGCACGTCCCTCATGTACGTGTGCGAAATCCTGTCGAAGGCCTTCTCCTGGTCCAAGCTGACTAGGCAGGCATCCACCCGTCAGTCCTGCACGTAGGCGATGGTATCTCTCAGCAGCGCTAGGCTGTCTGAGATTGTCCTGCCAGGTACAGCACAGGTTTGGTCCGGGTGGATCACCTGTCCCAGAGCAGACTTGACCTGATTGGCGATGGCCTTGGACAGGATCTTGTAGTCTACATTCAAGAGTGTTATGGGTCTCCAATTCTTTAGGTCCTTCATCTCCCAAATACAACTCGGCCGGTAAGCCATCGCTTCCGGGAGTTTTATTCGAGTCAAAGGAACGGATGGAGCCAGTCAGCTCCTCTAGGGTCAGTGGTTGGTCCAGACTCTCCCGCTTGCTGTCCTCCAAGACCTCCGTGATTGAGGACAGGAAGTTCTGGGAGGAGGTACTGTCTGTGGTCTTTTGGTCATACAAATCTGTGTAAAAGGATTTGCAGATCCTCAGCACGTCTGTCTGTGAGGATGCTACCGTGCCGTCCTCCTCCCTAAGGCTGTTCATCACAGAGCTCCCCCTGTGAACCTTATGGAAGAAGAAACGTGAGCACGTCTCATCCTGCTCCACATGGCGGACCCTAGATCGGAAGATGATCTTGGAGGATTCAGAGGTGAAGAGCTGAGCTTGCCGGTCCTTCAACTCTCTAAGTTCCTCCCTCACATCCACCCCGCTCGACTGCAGAAGGAGCAGTTGCTTGCAAATCTGTCTGGAGTTGGCACAATTCCCTCTGACTCTGTCTTGCTCTCTGAACCCCTTTAATTATGAAGAACCTCTTAATGTTCTCCTTGGTTGCTTCCAACCAGAGTGTGGGGGAGTCAAAGAGGGGCCTCACCATTCTCCAACATGCGTAGTCCCTCTTTAGCTCCTCGACATTCTCTGGGGTCTAACAGTTTTGTGTTTAACTTCCACGTCCCTCTGCCTGCCTTCTGTTCCTCCCGTAGGTGACAGAAAGCCTGAAGGAGGCAGTGGTCGGAGAAGAACACTGGCGTGAGGTCAGTGTGTCTCACCGTGACGGCCTTCGTCGTGAAGACAAAGTCTATCCGAGATCGGGCTAAACCGTCCGATTTCGACCAAGTGAACTGCGGCTGGGACCCGCCTGCAGGGTCGCTGAAGGCGTCACGCAGCTTTGCGTCTTTTACCATCTCCATCAGGAACTTGGACGTGCTGTCCAGTCTGCTGTCGGCACTGCCGGATCGTCCAGTTGCATCAATGATGCAGTTGAAGTCACCGGCCAGAACGAGCTGCCGGGACGTGGCCAGCAGCACTGGGAGCTGCTGGAGAACGGCCAGCCGCTCGCTCTGCGTGGGTGAGGCATACACATTTATCAGCCGGAGCGGAGAGCCACGGTACATAACGTCCACCACGAGGAGACGCCCTCCAGCCACTTCCTTGACCTCAGTGATGGTGAAGTTCCCTCCCCGCAGCAAAATCCCCAGGCCGGAAGCACGACAGTCATTTCCCCCCGACCACACAGACAGTCCGTGGGGCCACCATCGCGACCACCTCCGATAGCAGCGGACGTGTGGCAGCCCGCACTCCTGAAGAAAAGTCACATCTGCCTTGACCTTGGCCAGGTACTGTAAGGCATTAACACATCGCGCAGTGCTCTTTATACTGCGCACGTTTAAAGATGCCAGTTTGAGCTCCATTGTCTTTAGAGTCACTGACCATTTCCATGTCCCATCATTCCCACCGCTTCGGTGAATTGCCTCAGCTTTCCTGGGCTCAGGAATCCAGCGGTGAGGTGAGTATCAGGTGGCGTAACCAAAGTTGTCGTTGGGAGGGGC
The DNA here is from genome assembly GCA_035221665.1 of Okamejei kenojei. Lineage (NCBI taxonomy): Eukaryota > Metazoa > Chordata > Chondrichthyes > Rajiformes > Rajidae > Okamejei > Okamejei kenojei. Next base: position 30,922,741 of record CM069161.1, read on the forward strand.
CTTCTCGTTCCACCCCCTTTTGGGCATGCCGCTTCCTTTGTCTTCTGTAGCTGGGGCCCAATGGCCTCTGCGCTGCTCCCGGTCGCCCGGAGCTGGGGCCCAATGGGCCAATCGTTCAATGCGGTCTGCCAGGAGCAGAAGCTGGACACACTTCCTGCAAACGTAGTCACCAGGGACACCGACCATCTCCCTGATCTCCCACATGTTGCAGGCTGAGCAAACCATGGGGCCAATCTCTACTGACATATCTTATTCCCAAATTACTCTGTATTAAATATTAAAAAAACACAAAAACCTGTCCTTTAAACTTTACTAATAAATACTGAATCCTTAACTCCCAGAATCCTTAAACCTGAAGGCAGAAATGTAAAAATGTAAAACCCGGGTTGCACCCAATCAACTGCTTCCTCGGGTCCTCTTCAACCAATCAGAGGCTTCACCAGATTCCGTCTCTGGAAGTGAGATGGAACGTTGCAGATGTCGGTCTCACAGCTCCAGGTCCTCCCCCCTCTCCCACCAACGGCTCCCTCCCTGGGCCTCTGTGAAAGCAAGCCCCGCGATGTGTTTTATACTCACAGCTCCAGGTACTCCCCCCTCTCGCACCAACGGCTCCCTGGGCCTTTGGTGAGAGAGGATGAATATCATAGGAGGAATATCTTACAGTGGAGACCAAACATTCTCCTTGTTATGTAGAAACAAGGAACTGCAGATGCTGCTTTATACCAAAGATAGGCACAAAGTGCTGGAATAATCCAACAGGTCAGGCAGCATCTCTGGAGGAAAATGATGGGTGACGTTTCAATGTCAGGACTCTTCTTCAGACCACTCTTCAGTCCTTCTTCATTCCTTGGTTTCCACCACCCCTTTCTCAGGGAACCATGTATAAGCAATGTCCACTGATCAGTATGAAGAAGGGTCCCGACCCGAAACGTCACCCATTCCTTCTCTCCAGAGATGCTGAATGTCCTGCTGAGTTACTCCAGCACTTTGTGTCTATCTTCCACTGCCCAAGTATGGTGGGTAATTGGCAGCATAAATTAACTGCTAATTATTGGCTCTTAATGCCTCAGCTCCAACGATGGTTTAGCCGGGGTCTGCATTGCCAGGTATGAGACTAAAACGAGCAAACAAGGGATAAACAATGTAGGTTTAGGTTGAATATCATCACATGAAAAGCTTTATTTTGAATGGTATCCAAATGAATCAGATAATACTACACATAATACAGTCAAACTCAATAGATAATAGACAATAGGTGGCAGCACTTGGAGGCAGCACTGCCATTCAATGTGATCATGGCTGTTCATACACAAACATGCACAGTAGGCAGAGGTAAGAGGAAGATACTGATTGCAGAATATAGTTCCCAACATTGTCCGCAATGGGGTAGAGGTGAATTGGACAGTTCCCCAGCTTATGGAAGGACCATTCAGAAGCCATACAACAGAGGGGAAGAAGCTGCTCCCGAGTCTAGTAGTGTCACTTTCAAGCTTCTTAACATTTTGTCCGATGGGAGCAGGGAGAAGAAGGAATGACCGGGGTGGAACGTCTTTGATTATATTGGCTGCTTTTCCAAGGCGGTGAGACATGTAGATGGAATCAGTGCTGGGGATTCTGGTCTATGCAATAGTCTGGGCTACATCTACAACTCTTTGCATTTCTGATATGAAAGATCGGACACAAAAGCTCTTGCTCACTACCCAGTCACCTCCACCTGTCCTCAATAGCACTCCACCCCACAACCACACAGTCACCCTTCAACAACATGTTGGCAGATATAGGCCAGGCCCAGGTGAACAGGGTGGACAACACTAAAGGGCATTTTGCACCTGGGCTTAGTCATCTGGCACCACAAGGACAAAGGAAGAGAGCAGCTGGAAGCCTAGCCTGTCCAAATTAAAGGCCAAATCAGGATTGTGGCATTCTTTTGCCTTTTTTTAAAAATCTATTCTGATTTTTTGGAAACATCCTTTCCAGCAACATCGAGTCGTGACTCAAACAGCGACGGAAAAAATCATTTGACCAACCGAGTTCATGATAACATCAAGCACCCGCCTACTCTGACACCTCATTAACCCATCGAGCCATTGCATCACAGAGTCATACAGCAGGGAAACAGACCCCTCAAACAAACATAGATAGAAACATAGAAAATAGGTGCAGGAGGAGGCCATTCGGCCCTTCGAGCCAGCACCGCCATTCATTGTGATCATGGCTGATCGTCCCTAATCAATAACCCGTGCCTGCCTTCTCCCCATATCCCTTGACTCCACTAGCCCCTAGAGCTCTATCTAACTCTCTATTAAATCCATCCAGTGATTTGGCCTCCACTGCCCTCTGTGGCAGGGAATTCCACAAATTCACAACTCTCTGGGTGAAAAAGGTTTTTCTCACCTCAGTCTTAAATTGCCTCCCCTTTATTCTAAGACTGTGGCCCCTGCTTCTGGACTCGCCCAACATTGGGAACATTTTTCCTGCATCTAGCTTGTCCAGTCCTTTCATAATTGTATATGTTTCTATGAGATTCCCCCTCATCCTTCCAAACTCCAGTGAATACAAACCTAGTCTTTTCAATCTTTCCTCATATGACAGTCCCGCCATCCCAGGGATCAATCTCGTGAGCCTTGCCTCACTGATCAGCATGTCCCATCCACACTTGTTCATAGAAACATAGAAACATAGAAAATAGGTGCAGGAGTAGGCCATTCGGCCCTTCGAGCCTACACCGCCTGAGATGTCGGGTCTCTCATATGAAGAAAGACTGGATAGACTCGGCATGTACTCACTGGAATTTAGAAGATTGAGGGGGGATCCTATAGAAACTTTCAAAATTCTTAAGGGGTTGGACAAGCTAGATGCAAGAAGATTGTTCCCGATGTTGGGGGAGTCCAGAACAAGGGGTCACAGTCTAAGGATAAGGGGGAATTCGTTTAGGACCGAGATGAGGAAAACATTCTTTACACAGAGAGTGGTGAGTCTCTGGAATTCTCTGCCACTGAAGGTCGTTGCGGCCAGTTCATTGGCTATATTCTCAATAAATGCTAGACATATATTGATACAATTTAAGGTATTACACAGATTACATTATTCAAAAACGAAATTAAATAGAATTTATTCTAACATTTCTCCTATTTGTGATAAATGTCAGAACTTTGAAGCTAATTTAACGCATAGTTTTGTAACATGTATAAAACGTAATTATTATTGGATAGAGATCTTTTGAGTTATTTCTGAAGTTCTTAAAATTAAACTAGACCCAGATCCAAAATTCATAATATTAGGAGTTCCGGATTCAAATCTAACATTAACAGTAAACCAAAGAAATTTCTTGGATTACTGTTTGATAATAGGGAAAAAATTAATATTGAAATTTTGGAAGGGAACATTATCCCCCACAATTAAAATGTGTACAGTGGAAATGTTGGAGACGTTGCATTTGGAAAGAATCAGATTTGTCCTAATGGACAAATACGAACTCTTTGAACAGATATGGTCTCCATATACAGAATATTTGAAGGGGTAGCTGTTCTTGGCATCACAACTCAATGGGTACCCGGCAGGATTAGATGAAAATAACTCTTTTCTTTTTGATCTGTATACATGTCTCCATTAATATTGCTATTTGAAATTGTGTTATTCACTATTAAGATGTATAGTATAATCTCTCTTTTTTTCTATATAATACTTTATTTTAATTAAATACATATAACAAGAATATATACATATACATATATATTTTTTCTCCTCTCTTTTCTCTTTCTCTTTCTTTATAATCAAAATTATTATTTAATCACCATTCTTAAAATCTATTCTTTTCTTTTTCTACTTTAAAAAAAAATAGAAGTTTATAAGAACTATTCGTAACATTCGGATACTTATTGAAATAAGTTGGTTGTGTATTGGAAAAATTGTAATACCGTTGTTATGATGGATTCTTTTTAATAAAAGTATTATTACACAGTTCATTGGCTATATTCAAGAGGGAGTTGGATGTGGCTCTTGTGGCTAAAGGGATCAGGGGGTATGGAGAGAAGGCAGGTACAGGATACTGAGTTGGATGATCAGCCACGATCATATTGAATGGCGGTGCAGGCTCGAAGGGCCAAATGGCCTGCTCCTGCACCTAATTTTCTATGTTTCTAATATGATCATGGCTGATCATCCAACTCAGTATCCCGTACCCGCCTTCTCACCATACCCCCTGATCCCCGTAGCCACAAGGGCCACATCTAACTCCATCTTAAATATGGCCAATTAACTTGCCTCAACTACCTTCTGTGGCAGAGAATTCCAGAGATTCACCACTCTCTGTGTCAACATTTTTTTTCTCATCTCAGTCCTGGGGGGGGGGGGGGGGGGGGGGGGGAAGAAGAAAGGAAGAGGAGGAGCCAGAGGCCTGAGGGAGAACTGAGAAGGGGAGGAGACAATAAGGACTACCGGAAATTAGAGGTCAATGTTCATGCCTTTGGGATGCAGACTGCCCAAGCGGAATATGAGGTGCTGCTCCTCCAATTTCCGGTGGTGCTCACTCTGGCCATGGAGGATGCCCAGGACAGAAAGGTCAGATTCGGAATGGGAGGGGAAGTTGAAGTGCTGAGCCACAGGGAGATCAGGTTGGTTAATACGGACTGACCGGAGGTGTTCGGCAAAACGATCGCCAAGCCTCCGCTTGGTCTCACCGATGTAGATCAGCTGACATCTAGAGCAGCGGATGCAATAGATGAGGTTGGAGGAGGTGCAGGTGAACCTGGAACGACTGCTTGGGTCCTTGGATGGAGTCAATATGATCATGGCTGATCATCCAACTCAGTATCCTTCTAGAAGGGTATAGCCTTCTCTCCATACCCCCTGATCCCTTTAGCCACAAGGGCCACATCTAACTCCCTCTTAAATATAGCCAATGAACTGGCCTCAACTACCTTCTGTGGCAGAGAATTCCAGAGATTCACCACTCTCTGTGTGAAAAATGTTTTTCTCATCTCGGTCCTAAAAGATTTCCCCCTTATCCTTAAACTGTGACCCCTTGTCCTGGACTTCCCCAACATCGGAAACAATCTTCCTGCATCTAGCCAGTCCAACCCCTTAAGAATTTTGTAAGTTTCTTCAACCTGCCTGTGCTTATATCCCACTAAACCTGTCATATCCACATACCTGTCTAATTGTTTCTTACACCCGCCACCCTTTGTGCGAAAAAGTGACCCCTTAGATTCCTATTAAAACTTTCCCCTTCACCTTAAACTTATGTCCTCTGGTTCCCAATTCCCCTTCTGTGGTCAAGAGACCCTGTGCATCTACCCAATCTATTCCTCTCATTATTTTATACACCTCTATATGATCACCACTCATCCTCCTGCGCTCCAAGGAATCAAGGTTTGATTGTGTAGGAAAGAACTGCAGATGCTGGTTTAAATCTAAAGTAGACACAAAATGCTGGAGTAACTCAGCAGGACAGGCAACATCTCTGGAGAGAAGGAATGGGTGACGTTTTGGGTTGAGACCCTTCTTCAGACTGATGGTAAACGCTTCACAAGTGTTTAATTGTCATACGAACCGAAAATGGAGCAATGAAATTCTTACTTGTAGCAGCATTACATATTATTCATAGATAACACAATAAATTAGAGGAAGTTTAATAAATTAAGACAAACAATATAAGTGCAAAATAAAAGTCTAAAGTCCCTAGTGCAACCAATACAGTTTGTAGATCAGAGTTTAATTCGCTTTTGTAGTGTTCAAGAGCTTGGTAGTTGTTAGAAAAAACCTTTCCTGAAACTGGAGGTCATAGTTTTCAGCTTCCTATACTTTATTCCCCATGGCAGGAGTAAAATAAGAGTGTGGCCAGGGTGGTGTGGGCCTTTGAAGATGCTGGCTGCGTTTTTGAGGCAACTCCTCCTACAGATCCCTTTGATGCTGGGGAACTTGGTACCCGTGATGGACCGGTCAGTTTGCAGATACAGTATGGAAAGAGGCCGTTCAGACCACCAAGTCCATGCTAACCATCGATCACCCATACACTAGTTCTATGTCATCCCACTTTTGCATCCTGCACATTAGGGGCAATTACACAGACAGCACCCATAGTCAGGATTGAACTCGTGTCACTGGCACTGGAGGTAGCACCCCTATCGCTGTGCCTTTGTGCCACTCTACACAATGTGCACCATTTCTTGTAATCTCCTACATTCCTGGGCGTTTGAGTTGCCAAACCAGGCCGCGATACAACCAGTCAATATGTGAATATTCAGTTTTGAGAAATAATCGAAATTATCTTTTTAAGGCATCCGATCACTAAAATATTCCATCAGTATTTGGACCAGAAAACGAGGTTTTTAATTAAATAGAGGGGGAAATAATTGATTGGTGAAAAACCTCTGCTTCTTTCGTTCAGAGATAATGACGGTTGATTCGCACTGTTTAATATTTATGACTCCCAGACTTGTACTGACCTTGGTGTTCAGATTTCCATAATCATATTTAAATATTTCATATAAATTAAAATGAGGTATGTTTGCGTTGGGGGTGGATCTCTAAGGGCTGGGAATCTGATGGGATCACATTAGCACTGGCCTCCCAGATCAGCTGTGGGTTCCCTGGGCAATGTAGATGTAATGAACACAAGGCTGGGAGTAAGTGCTTGGTGTGAGTGATCATTATTCACCAGCTGTCTCCTGTTAAAGCTCGACCGACCAGGCGTTGTCATCAGACTCCTTTGGAAATATTTTGTTTCGTTTAGTTTAGATACACAGCAGGAAAACAAGCCCTTCGGCCCGCCGAGCATCATCCACGCCGACCATTGTTCACCCGTTCACACTCGTTCTATTTCATCCCACTTTCCCATCCACGTTCTACACGCTAGGGGCAACGTAGGGAGGCTGATTAACCTGTCTATATTGTCTTTGAGGTGTGGGCAGCAGGCCTGGTTCGCCACTGTGAAGAAGGCCCGGCAGGCCGCTGCCTACAGGGGGAAACTCGAAAGCCCTGAGAGTGGAGGAGGAGGGGGCCACGGATGTGCGGAGTGGACGGTGAGAGAGGGACCCGGGTATTGCCTCCAACGCCTTCAAGGTCGGCTGCAGGAGGCGCCCCCTCGACAGAGGTGGTCGGGCAAGGAGAGGGACATCAGGTCGCGGGCCTGCAGCAGCCTGGGGCCTACCTGGATCAGGGGCCGCTCCAGTACCTCCAGCATGTGGACCAGACTTTGGACTTCAGACTGGTTTGTTTCATTGTAAACGGCGCCAGAATATGGCGACTGTACATTTGCAGGATGTGCAAAAGAACTTCACTGCGCACGTGACAATATAGAACCACGGAGCGCCCGGAGGAAACCCACGCGGTCACAGCGAGAATGTGCAAACTCCACACAGACAGCACTCGAGTTCACAAGCGCCACAGTGACGACACGAGGAACTGCAGTTGCTGGAATTGAGCAGTCCCAAAGTGCTGGAGTAACTCAGCAGGTCAGGCTGCTTCTGTGGATGGAATGGATCGAACCCGGGCCACTGGCGCTGTGAGACGGCAGCCCTGCCACTGCGCCATCGTGCTGCCCTATACTCATGCCCAGTTGGATGAACCACTACAATACATTGACTTCTTTCGCTGCCAGTCACTGTGGGTTTGAGAGCGTGTGGCACGCTGGCTTGCGCTACCCCTGCCCACGGGCCCTCTCTGTGGGTAACATGCTGCCATCTCAAGCAAGTGCTCCTGGTGCTCGGGGAAACTGGTACCTCAGCATTAGTAGAGCTAGAGCAATCAGCAGAACATCATTTATTGAAGCAAGGAACTTTCACCTGACAACAGCGGCTGGTCCAATAATATATCTAAGCTTACATCACATGGGACACAGTTCTTAAAGCTAACGCAAGTCTAATACTCAAAGCTATACTCAAAGCTCTACACAAAATGGAGTTTGTCCAACCTCTCCTTATACCTCGTTCTGTATCGGGGCCAGGCCCCATGTCTGTGAGCAGATGGCGGGCCACATTTATCGCCATAATGTGACACTTGGTGTTGTTTTTTGCATTCGTTTTCCTGTGTTTTTCAATTCGTTTTCTGCAGTTCCCAGGACCCTCGTGTGCCCTGGGACTGGCTGCAGTTCCCAGATCAGCTCCCGTTCTCGGGACTGGCTGCAGTTCCCAGATCAGCTCCCGTTCTCGGGACTGGCTGCAGTTCCCAGATCAGCTCCCGTTCTCGGGACTGGCTGCAGTTCCCAGATCAGCTCCCGTTCTCGGGACTGGCTGCAGTTCCCAGGTCGCGAGAACGAATTGAAAATAAATACTCCCGCGGGCCGGATGATTTTGGTTTGCGGGCCGGATCTGGCCCATGGGCCGTAGGTTGCCGACCCTGCCTTACAGCTAATACTCTCTAATACAGGCAGAACTCCACTAATCTGCTTCTGCACCCTCTGCAAAGCCTCCACATCCTTCCTGTACTGGGGTGACCAGAACTGTGTACTCCAGATGTGGTCTAATCGACATTTTATAAATCTGTATGATGACGTCTTGACTCTTGTACTCAATGCATTGACCAATGAAGGCAAGCATGCCATACGCCTTCTTTATCACTCTATCAACTTGCGTTGACACTTTCAGGGAGCTATGGATCTGGACGTCAGGATCACCCTGTACATTAATGCTGTTAAGGTTCATCCCATTAACTGTATACAGTCCCTCCCAAAGTGAAAAACTTCACTCGTGCTCGGATGAATGCACAAGAGTGTAAGTGTAAGATTTTCCCCACTATCCTGCCCCCCCTTCCACCCCCTCCCCACCATCCCCCACTGTCCCCTTCCACCTACATCCTTTCCTCCAGACTCACAATGAATACGATGTAGTTCCTTATCTCTCAGACTTTTGTCTGCTTCTCAACTCAGGCCTCTGTCCCCCCAGCTACTAACCAACCCCCCCCCCCCCCCCACCCGTATCCACCTATCACTTGCCAGGCTTTGTCCCATCCCCATTTCTTTTCTAGATTTCTCCTTCCACTACAGTCAGTCTGAAGAAGGGTCCCGACCTGAAATGTCACCTGTCCATGTTCTCCAGAGATGGGGTGGAGAGAGATCAGGAGGCCCTATGAATGTGAGACCAGAAATGTGTTCTCAAGCCTCATGCAGTTTAGTCCTCTTCTATAGCTTTTCTTCTTGGTTGTGGCAGCGATATACTCTTTCAGGACTTCCTCTGAAGTGGATCACTTGTGGACTTGGCTTATCGCAGTGTGGCCCATGCATTAGGTAGGGGACTTCTCACACGCATTGGGCTTTGGGTTTGAATGTCCAGAGGTAGTCAGGACCACCAGCCCCTGGCACAGGGTGTCTGCCTTTCCGTTACCATCATGATGGGCAAGCATCACTGGTTCACACAGTGTCTAAAAGCGGGTCCTGCATGGCAGGTACAAACTATTTCACTGGGGCAGCACAGTAACATAGTCTCACCTACAATGTGCTGTAGAGGTGCTGTCTCACACCTCCCGAGACTCAAGTTCCATCCTGACTATGGATGTGTGGAGATCGCACATTCTTCGGGTTTGCCGGTTTCCTCCACACCCCAAGGACATGCAGGATGGGAGGTGAGTTGGTCTTTAATATGTAGGGAGTGGATATGAAACTGGGATAAGATAGAACTAACGTACGGGTGATCATTGGTCGGACGGTCTCGTTGGCCCGAAGGGCCTGTTTCCACCCTGTATCTCTAAACCAAACCAAACTAAACTAAACTACACGTACTGGATAAAACGCTTGACTTCATTTAAAATGTTAAGAGCATCAAGTGCCTGTGTCGAAGACTTTTGCTGATTTAGTTATTTTGTCCTTTTTCATCTTGCCAGTGATGAGCGGGGGCTTGTTGTAATGAAGCTTCTGTAATATTCTCCCTTTATTGATTTGACAGGCCTGCAGTTCTGGATTAACCTTAAGCATAATGCTTGCTACTGAAGGTCAAACAGCTCTGAATGTTTTAAGCAGAGACATTGGAAATGCGAACAGCATTGCAAATTATTAATCCCAGTTTTAACTGTTTAACTCAGGCAGCGTCACAAACTCTTGAACACTTTGGAGTGTTCTTTTGTTTAGCTAGTTACCTGTTGGCACTAAATGCAGCAATGATTCACTATCTATATTATCAATATTATAAATCTTAACATTTGCCCTACCTGGCAACATGGGCTTTGAGGATATCGTATGTTTTTCACAGGCAGGGGCAGAGGAAGATAAAAAGTAATCTTTAGTTTTCAATCTCAATTTGGTTTAACAGGTTTAAATAATGTTTTCGTGGAGCAGTTAATGTTTGCACTGGAAGGTCATACAGTGTATATTGATATAATCACAGTCATACAGTGGAAACAAGCCCTTTGGCCCAACTTACCCACACCAACCAACATGTCTACACTGGTCCCACCTAACTGCATTTGACCCATATCCCTCTAAACCTGTCCTATCCATGTACCTGTCTTAATTTTTCTTAAATGTTGCGATAGTACCTGCCTCACCTACCTCCTCCGGCAGCTCGTTCCATACACCCACCAACCTTTGTGTGAAAAGGCTACCCTTCAGGTTCCTATTAAACAGTGACATGGCTCTAATGTTTTAGAGAGGAGAGAAGAAAGGAATATGTATTAGATCTTAAATGTTGTATAGAGCCTGAGGGATCAAGAGTCAAGAGTGTTTTATTGTCATGTGTCACAGATAGAACAAAGAAATTCTTAAGGGCCTGTCCCACATGCGATTTTTTTCGGCAACTTGCCGGCACCCGTCACAGTCGCAGCAGGTCGCCGAAAATGTTCAACATGTTGAAAATCCAGCGACGACCAGGAAAAGGTGCGCCTCTTTGGGCGACTGCTCACGCCCATACAGGTGTCAGGTGTCGACATGTCCTTCTTCAGACCCTTCTTCAGACCTCGATACTGCTTGACCCGCTGAGTTACTCCAGCTTTTTGTGTCTATCTCCAGTTTAAAGCAGCATCTGCTGTTCCTTCCTAGACAATGTTTCGGGTTGGGATCAACCTTTCGAGACTGGGTTTTTCCAGCAGTTTGATTTTTGCTCAGGTTTCTAGCATCTGCGGTCTCTTGTGTCCCGAATAAACTTGTTTAGACTTGGAGAACTTTCCAACCGTAACCTTTCTGAAACTTTCCATATCCAGCTTATTTTAAAAATAAATATTCAAAGCCCAGGATCAGGTCTGGTTTATACTGCTGTCACTTCACAATACAACAGGCACCCGTTTTCACTGTGAATGGAATGCAAGGGTTGGAGGTTGACAGTTCGAACTCCAGGGTGAAAGTGAAGCAAATTAAATCTCCAAGCAATGGATGCATCTAAAGGTGGCACAAGGAGCAACGTTGTCATGGAGGCACAAGGGGCTGCAGACACTGATTGGAAATGCAGGCCAGTGCTGAGGAAACACACACAGCTGTGGTAGTGAGTCCAGGTCAGTACATGGTCAGAGAGCAGGAGAGCAGCAGGAATGACGGGGGGGGGGGTGAAGCAGTGAGAGAGGGTCTCACAGAGTCAGTTATTAAAGATGGGATAGCAGCACATTTGGAAAGTGGTGAAATCATTGGACAAAGTCAGCATGGATTTACGAAAGGTAAATCATGTCTGACGAATCTTGTGGAATTTTTCGAGGATGTAACTAGTAGCGTGGATAAGGGAGAACCTGTGGATGTGGTGTATCTGGACTTCCAGAAGGCTTTCGACAAGGTCCCACATAAAAGATTAATATACAAACTTAAAGCATACGGCATTAGGGGTTCAGTATTGATGTGGATAGAGAACTGGCTGGCAAACAGGAAGCAAAGAGTAGGAGTAAACGGGTCCTTTCCACAATGGCAGGCAGTGAGTAGTGGGGTACCGCAGGGCTCAGTGCTGGGACCCCAGCTATTTACAATATATATTAATGATCTGGATGAGGGAATTGAAGGCAATATCTCCAAGTTTGCGGATGACACTAAGCTGGGGGGCAGTGTTAACTGTGAGGAGGATGCTAGGAGACTGCAAGGTGACTTGGATAGGCTGGGTGAGTGGGCAAATTGTTTGGCAGTATAATGTGGATAAATGTGAGGTTATCCACTTTGGTGGCAAAAACAGGAAAGCAGACTATTATCTAAATGGTGGCCGATTAGGAAAAGGGAAGATGCAGCGAGACCTGGGTGTCATGGTACACCAGTCATTGAAAGTAGGCATGCTGGTGCAGCAGGCAGTGAAGAAAGCGAATGGTATGTTAGCTTTCATAGCAAAAGGATTTGAATATAGGAGCAGGGAGGTTCTACTTCAGTTGTACAGGGTCTTGGTGAGACCACACCTGGAGTATTGCGTACTGTTTTGGTCTCCAAATCTGAGGAAGGACATTATTGCCATAGAGGGAGTGCAGAGAAGGTTCACCAGACTGATTCCTGGGATGTCAGGACTGTCTTATGAAGAAAGACTGGATAGACTCGGTTTATACTCTCTAGAATTTAGGAGATTGAGAGGGGATCTTATAGAAACTTTCAAAATTCTTAAGGGGTTGGACTGGCTAGATGCAGGAAGATTGTTCCCGATGTTGGGGAAGTCCAGGACAAGGGGTCACAGCTTAAGGATAAGGGGGAAATCCTTTAAGACCGAGATGAGAAAGACTTTTTTCACACAGAGAGTGGTGAGTCTCTGGATCTCTCTGCCACAGAGGGTAGTTGAGGCCAGTTCATTGGCTATATTTAAGAGGGAGTTAGATGTGGCCCTTGTGGCTAAGGGGATCAGAGGGTATGGAGAGAAGGCAGGTATGGGATACTGAGTTGGATGATCAGCCATGATCATATTGAATGGCGGTGCAGGCTCGAAGGGCTGAATGGCCTACTCCTGCACCTAATTTCTATGTTTCTATGTCTATGTTTCTAACTCCCAAAGGAGAGAGGTGGAGAACTTCTTCGAAGTAAGTAGACACAAAGTGCTGGAGTAACTCAGCGGGTTCCCCCGTCCACCAAGCCTTCGCGTATTCTGAGCATGGAAACCACGGCACCTCGGGAAGGCTTCTGGCTCCCGGACCTCCAGCCTCCCCCACCAAGCGCAGCCTCCCATCTCCGCAGTCTTCCAGCGCAGACAAAGGCTCGTCATTTAAAACAGCATGGCTGAGAATGACCATCTGTGTTTTCAGCCCTCTTTAGTTAACTTTAGTTCATGGGGAGCACGTACAAACCCCGTATAGACAGCTCCCATGGCCAGGATTGAACCGGGGTCTGTGGCGCTGTGAAGCAGTAGCTTTGCCACTATGCGGTCCAATATTCCCCAATCTGATTGACCTCCCCTCCCTGGCCTCTGACATTTCTTACCTCCATTTATTGTCTTCAGGTCATAAATAGAATCCGAACAAAATAATCTGGAGCAGGACAGAGATCTGGGGAAAGGTGCTGGTCTCTTCATTCAGACAATTGAAGTAAACTTGCAATTAAAATTTAAAGGACACGTCATTAAAACCAAGAATGGCTACAGAGTTTGCTTCCATCAGTAGAGGCTGTATATCGACAGAGCTGGAGATGAACACTATGTTTATCGTGGCTGTCACATCTGATGGCCAACACCAGTGTGGCATTCATTTCCGTCTTTGATCTGGCTTGAGTTCAGAGATTTCATGTTTTACAAACCTCCTGGTTTAACTCAGTATCAGGAGGGTTTATCTTCCTGAATGGCTGTGCAGAAAAAAAAAAACTATTTTTAAAAACCGGTCCTGTTAATCCATTTAAATTGGTTAGATGCTTCCAACTGAGAAAGGAGGTATATATCAGCGGTAAATTTGCTGCAATACAGGGCCAGAGACTATGGATGCTGTTTGCACGGAGTTTGTACATTCTCCCCGTGACCTGCGTGGGTTTCTCCGGGTGCTCCGGTTTCCTCCCACAGTTCAAAGTCGCACGGGTTTGTAAGTTATTGGCTTTGGTAAAAATTGTAAATTGTTCCCAGTGTGTGTAAGGTGGCGCTGGTGTACGGGAATTGCTGGTCTGTTTCCGTGCTGTATCTCTAAACTGAACCAAAATTATAGAACACAGTTTGGAACTTGAGAATGCCCCAATGCAAGTCGGAGTTGCCGCCATTGTGAAAGTGTTGGAAACTGTGCAGATGGTCATTGCAAGTTCATTACTACATGAGACACACACTATGTCATTCCCATAACTCGCTCACACAAAGATTTCTCTTAAAATTAAGAATACATTTGGACTGCTTCATTTGTATGTAACTGGAAAGAATATGTGTGACTCAAAATAATTAAATAACAATTAAATAACAATTAATTAGGGGCAGACCGTGGCGTAGCGGTAGAGTTGTTGCCTTACTGCGTCAGAGATCCAGGTTCGATCCTGACAGTCGGGTGCTGTCTGTATGGAGTTTGTACGTTCTCCCTGTGACCACATGGGTTTTCTCCGGGTGCTCCGGTTTCCTCCCACAGTTCAAAGACGTGCAGGTTTGTAGGTTAATTGGCCTCTGTAACTTGCAAAACTATGATAACATAGAGCTGGTGTACAGGTGATCGTTGGGCAACCCGGATTCGGTGGGCTGAAGGCCTGTTTCCACGTTATATCTCTAAACTAAACAAGCCATGGTATCAAAACTGTGGTACAGGTTTGTAGGATAATTGGCTTTGTTAAATGTTAAATTGTTGTTACTGTGTAGGATAATGCCTAAGGGGTATAAGGGGTTATCACTGGTCGGCATGGACTCAGTGGGCTGAAGGGCCTGTTCCTATGCTGTATCTCTAAAGTCTAAAGTCTAAAGTAAATGCTTTCGGCATAAAGTTGGCTATATTTTGAGATGTATTTTTGCCAGTTCGTATTGCCATGAGTCAAGGCTTTCCAAAAATCTCCTCATTCTTTTCTCCAAAGATATCCTTTTCTCTCTTCCTGGCAGTCCCTTCAACCTGAGGTCCAAAGTAACCAGAATACAATTGTGTATGGGTGCATCTCAGATCAAAGGCAGGGAAATATAATGAAACTGATAATCCAGACGTTGGAATGTCTGACTGGATATTACTCCCATTGCACTTTAGATTCACTATTATGTGATCAGCCATGATCACAACAAATGGCGGTGCTGGCTCGGAGGGCCGAATGGCCTCCTCCTGCACCTATTTTCTATGTTTTCCATGTTTCTATGTTGTTACACATTAGCATATAGATTAGAGATACAACATGGAAACATGCCCTTCAGCCCAAGAGTCCACACCAGCGACCGATTGCCCATTCACACTAGTTCTGTGCTATCCCACTCTCTCATCCACTCCCTGCACACTAGGGGCAATTTTACAGAGGCCAATTAACCAACAAACCCGCACGTCTTTGGAATGTGGAAGGAAACCGGAGTACCTGGAGTAAACCCAAGTGGTCACAGGGAGAATGTGCAAACTCCACACAGACAGCACCGGAGGTCACGATTGAACCTGGGTCCCTGGCGCTGTGCGGCAGTAGTTCTACCAGCTGTGCCACTGTGCCGCCCGTTCCTTAAATTAACATTTCCTCTTTATTATAACTGTAAGCTTCACATGTCAGTAGCAGAGATACGGAATCTCATGTGGAATTTCCAGTGTGCATGTACCATTACACTATTTCCAGCAAACTTAACGTCATAAGGTCAAAAGGAATAGGAGTAGAATTAGGCCATTTGGCCCATCAAGTCTGCTCCACCATTCAATCATGGCTGATCTATCTCTCCCTCCAAACCTCATTCTCCTGCCTTCTTCCCATAACCCCAGACACCCGTACTAATAAGGAATCTATCAATCTCTGCCTTACATATGTTCACTGAATTGGCCGCTACAGCCTTCCGTGGCAAATAATTCCACAGGTTCACCACCCTCTGACTAAATAAATGTCTCCTCATCTCTTTCTTATATGAAAGTCCTTTAATTCTGAGGCTATGACCTCTAGTCCTAGACTCTGCCACTAATGGGAACATCCTTTCCATATCCACTCTATCCAAGCCTTTCACTATTCTGTATGTTTCAATGAGGTCCCCCCTCATTCTTCTAATCACCAGTGAGTACAAGCCCAGTGCTGACAAACGCTCATCATAGGTTAACATTTTCATTCTTGTAATCCACCTCTGGACCCTCTCCAGAGCCAGCGCAGCCTTCCTCAGATGTGGTGCCCAAAATTGCTCACAATATTCCAAATGCGGCCTGACCAGCGCCTGACAGAGCCTCAGCATTACATCACTCCTGGCAATAAATGCACCTCAGACCAATTTCTTAGTATCTTGGCAGCAAGTCAAGTGTCCCCCGTAGGCAAGGGTTCAATGCATGACTGGTCATCGTGTTGAAGCAGATTGAACGCCTTGGCTCCAACAGCGGGGATTTGCATTGAATGTTTCACTGAGGCACCATACGGTGCAACTCACTCTGAGGATGTTCTGTGCTCTTTTAAACAAGTCAAACCAGATGGGCAAGCTCTTCACCGGGAGAATGTAATGGGGGATCTTTGGGATTTTGTTGTAACCTGATGCTGTTTCTGGTCATCTGTTTTCCAAGAAGATGTCAACAGCCCCTTGGGTCGCAGCAAGATAAAGCAATGTTTTCATGTTCTCCTCAATGGCCTTCACAGTGTGTGAATGAGTGATAGCTCTATGCACTACAGCCCCAGCTAAGTAATCAGTGGAGTGTCTGAAGTGGCATTTTCTTATGCTATCCACATTTCTTTTGTTCTTCCTCACTTTGAGCATTGGCCTCATTAAGTCGCTTTTGCTGTCTCCAATGGTTCTCTCTTCCTATGTGAGTCGAACCAGTACGTTTAGTTTTAGTTTTGGAGATACAATGAGGAAACAGGCCCTTCGACCCACCGGGTCCGCACCGACTAGCGATCCACGAACATTAACACAATCCTGCACACACTAGTGGCAATTTACACATACACTAAGCCAATTCACCTACATACCTGTGGGAGGTAACCGGAGATCTTGGAGAAAACCCACGCAAGTCACGGGGAGAACGTACAGACTCTGTACCAAAGCAGAAGTGGGTTGAAAGAAAATCTGAAAACACAATGCTTAAAGTGACCATGGTAAGTTGTGAAAAATCTGATTTCATGAAGTGAAAAATATTTCTGAATGAGCAATTAAACAGATTGCTACTTATGAACAAAAGGACATATAGTGCTGGAGTAACACAGTGGTGCAGCGGTAGAGTTGCTGTCTTACAGTGCCCGAGACCCAGGTTTGATCCTGACTACGGGTGTTATCAGTATGGAGTTTGTACGTTCTCCATGCGACCGCATGGGAATCCTTCAGGAGCTCCGGTTTCCCTCCACACTCCAAAGACATATTTGTAGGTCGTGGCTTCTGTAAAAATTGTCCTCAGGATAGTGCTAGTGTATGGGGTGATCGCAGGTCAGCACAGACTCAGTGGGCTGAAGGGCCTGTTTCCATGCTGTACCTCTAAAGTCTAAAATTTAGAAACATATGGGCCAAATGTGGGCAAATGGGATTAGCTAAGCTGGGGCATCTTGGTTGGTATGGATGAGTTGGGACGAAGGCCTTGTTTCCATGCGGACAAATAAATGACTCGATGATTGCCCAAATGTCAGGTCTTCCAATTTTCCACACCACCGCTGTCACTAAACTCACTGTCTGTTTGCCAAAGGTAACCTAATCCCTGAACATTAGATTCCCTATTGCCTGCCTCATCTCCTAACCTGCTTGGCTCCAATACCCGCGAGTAAAAAAAGGTGGCCATGGGAAAAAATCGATACTTTTTTAACTCATAGGTTTAGTTGAAGTAGGTCGTGGTAGGTCGGCATGTTAGTCGTAGGTAATCGAGGGTAGTCGCAGGCAGTCGTAGATAATCTTCTACATAGTCAAAGGAGTTTGAAGGAGTTTGAAGGAGGTCGTCTTCACTCTGCACTATTCGGTTTCCAATTTTCCCGAAGTTAGTCGAACCTAGTCTTCTACATAGTCAAAGGAGGTCGAAGGAGGTCTTCAACATGACATTTTTTTTCAAACTCTCCTAAATTATTCTAAACTAGCCAATTAGGTCGCCGCAGTGAGACAGCCCCTTTACCGCACTATATGTCCAAGGGGGCAGGTAGCTTTTGTCAACCCCTCTTCTCCAGTCCTAGCATGTGTCAAATGAAACATTTTTGTGCAGCAAGGAACTGCAGATGCTTTTTTGCATACAGTTCAGTAAAAATCTTAATATATATATATACAGTGGCTTGCAAAAGTTTTCATACCCCTTGAACTTTTCCACATCTTGTCACGTTACAACCACAAACGTAAATGTATTTTATTGGGATTTTGTGTGATAGACCAACACAAAGTGGTGCATAATTGTGAAGTAGAAGGAAAATGATACATGGTTTCCAAATTTTATTACAAATAAAAAACTGAAAAGTGTGGCGTGCAAAAGTATTCAGCCCCTCTGAGTCAATACTTTGTAGAACCACCTTTTGCTGCAATTACAGCTGCAAGTCTTTCGGGGTATGTCTCTACCAGCTTTGCACATCTAAAGACTAAAATTTTTGCCCATTCTTCTTTGGAAAATAGCTCAAGCTCAGTCAGATTGGATGGAGAGCGTCTGTGAACAGCAATTTTCAAGCCTTGCCAGAGATTCTCAATTGGATTTAGGTTTGGACTTTGACTGGGCCATTTTTTATTTTTTTTTTGTAAAATATTTTTATCAGAAGTAAATACATATTAAGAAGAAATAATATAAAATCAAAAAAAAAGAAAACATATTATTCGTCACATACATTCTTAATATTTTTAAAATTTACAATCTTATTTATACTTCTATATTTTTTTATTATTTTATAACAGTAGGAAATAAAGCGAAATAATAAGAAGAAAAAGAAATAAGAAAGAAATAAAAAATCAATAAAATGAGTGGAGTATTAAGCAAGATATTCTTCATTGGAGATATATTCATGATCTATTGTATATAATTCCTTCATTCAGGCTTCAGTCAGGGCCTCGAACCGGACCACCTTAACCCTTCAAGTATTCAATAAATGGAGACCATATTCCTATGAATTGATCTAACCTGCCCATTAGGACAAGTCTTAATCTTTCCAGGTGAAGTGACTCCGACATTTCTGTAATCCACATTTTGATTGTGGGGGATATGGGACCTTTCCAAAATCTTAGTATTAATCTTTCACCAATTATTAAACTATAACCAATAAAAATTATTTGTTGTGTTGTTAGTAGCTGATCCGTTTCTAATATTCCTAATATAATTAATTTTGAGTCTGGAATTAAATTTGCATTAACTACATTCGAGATTATCTTAAAAATTTCTGTCCAAAAATTAGTATTTTTTATACATTTTGTGAATGAATGCGTTAGATTAGCTTCTAACTGTTGACATTTATCACATATAGCAGAAACATTTGAGAAAATTCTGTTTAATTTGGATTTTGAGAAGTGTAATCTATGTATAACTTTAAATTGTATTTATTTAATGAGCAACGGTGTATATGTTGCAAACTTTCATTCCATACTTCTATATTAATTGTTTGACCTAATTGTTTGCCCATTCTTCTTTGCAAAATAGCTCAAGCTCAGTCAGATTGGATGGAGAGCATCTGTGAACAGCAATTTTCAAGTCTTGCCAGAGATTCTCAATTGGATTTAGGACTGGACTTTGACTAGGCCATTCTAACACATGAATATGCTTTGATCTAAACCATTCCATTGTAGCTCTGGCTGTATGTTTAGGGTCGTTGTCCTGCTGGAAGGTGAACCTCCGCCCCAGTCTCAAGTCTTTTGCAGACTCTAACAGGTTTTCTTCCAATATTGCCCTGTATTTGGCTCCATCCATCTTCCCATCAACTCTGACCAGCTTCCCTGTCCCTGCTGAAGAAAAGCATCCCCACAGCATGATGCTGCCACCACCATGTTTCACAGTGGGGATGGTGTGTTCAGGGTGATGTGCAGTGTTAGTTTTCCACCACACATAGCGTTTTGCATTTAGGCCAAAAACTTCAATTTTGGTCTCAACAGACCAGAGCACTTTCCTCCACATGTTTGCTGTGTCCCCCATATGGCTTGTGGCAAACAGCAAACTGGACGTTTTATGGCTTTGTTTCAACAATGGCTTTCTTCTTGCCACTCTTCCATAAAGGCCCGATTTGTGGAGTGCACGACTAATAGTTG
Source organism: Okamejei kenojei (assembly GCA_035221665.1). NCBI lineage: Eukaryota > Metazoa > Chordata > Chondrichthyes > Rajiformes > Rajidae > Okamejei > Okamejei kenojei. The sequence goes on from CM069161.1 coordinate 30,942,837, forward strand.
TCCTGTGGACAGATTCTCCCACCTGAGCTGTGGATCTCTGCAGCTCCTCCAGAGTTACCATGGGCCTCTTGGCTGCTTCTCTGATCAATGTTCTCCTTGCCCGGCCTGTCAGTTTAGGTGGACGGCCATGTCTTGGTAGGTTGTGCCATACTCTTTCCATTTTTGGATGATGGATTGAACAGTGCTCTGTGAGATGTTCAAATCTTGGGATATTTTTTTATAACCCAACCCAGCTTTAAACTTCTCCACAACTTTATCCCTGACCTGTCTGGTGTGTTCCTTGGGCTTCATGATGCTGTTTGTTCACTAATGTTCTCTAACAAACCTCTGAGGCATTCACAGAACAGCTGTATTTATACTGAGATTAGATTACATATAAGTGGACTCTATTTACTAATTAGGTGACTTCTGAAGGCAATTGGTTGCACTGGATTTTATTTAGGGGTATCAGAGTAAAGGGGACTGAATACTTTTGCATGCCACACTTTTCAGTTTTTTATCTGTAAAAAAATTTGAAAACCATGTATCATTTTCCATCCACTTCACAATTATGCGCCACTTTGTGTTGGTCTATCACATAAAATCACAATAAAATACATTTAATTTTGTGGTTGTAACGTGACGAAATGTGGAAAGGTTCTAGGGGTATGAATACTTTTGCAAGCCACTGTATGTGGGCAAAACCCTACTTAAGTACAAGAGTCTAAGAATATGAGATTACATTGAGAACGTACGTGATTCGTCATCCTTCACGTTCAAAGTTGTTAAAAATATAGACTGATGTTCTTGATGGCTTCTCTTTTATAGATTGTCTCCTGATCTTCTGCCCAGACTCAAGAGACTCGGAGGTCATTCAAAGGTCATTCAAACAGAACGCATTGGTTCCATTTTGGAGGAAGGAACTGCATATGTTGGTTTACAGCAAAGATAGACACAAACTGCTGGAGTAACTCAGCGGATCAGGCAGCGTCTCTGGAGAAACGGAATAGGTGACGTTTCGAGACCCTTCTTCAGACTGAGAGTCAGGGGAGAGGGAAATGGGAGAGAGCGAGATATGGAGGTACATGGGAAAAATGAATGAAAGATATGCAAATAGCAACAATGATTAAATAAAGGTGGAGCCCACAATGGTCTGTTATAGGTTTTGGGGTAGGCCAGGGTGCCACGCGATTGGCAGCCCTGCCAACAGTCTGTCTGTTTTTTCGTCTTTTTTTGTTATTTTTAGTATGCATTAAAAGTTAGTGTAAATGTCTTCTGGCTTGTTTTATGTGGGGGGAGGGGGAGGGGGGTCGGAGGAAACTTTTTTTTCAATCTCTTAAGGGGCTCTCCCACTGCGGCGACCTAATCTGTGAGTTCTGACGAGTTTGCCCCCGACTCATACTCGCAGCATGCTCGATACAAGGTCCTAAGAGGTCTTTGTAACTCTTCTTCATGCTAGAGAGTAGTCCCCGCGTACTCGAGGCCTCAGCTGGGCCGCGGCGTATTTTTCAACATGTTCAAAAATGCCGGCGAGTTAAAAAAGGGCGCCATGGAGAAAATAATTTTTTTTTACTCGTAGGTTTAGTCGACGTAGGTCTTAGTGGGTCAGCCTATTATTCGTAGGAAATCGAGGGTAGTCGAGGGTAGTCGAGGGTAGTCGAAGGTAGTCGTAGATAGTCTTCAACATAGTCGAAGGAGGTCGAAGCGAAGGAGGTCATCTTCACTCTCCACTATTCGGTGTCCAATTTTCCCGAAGCTAGTCGAAGCTAGTCTTCAACATAGTCGAAGGAGGTCTTCAACATGCCATTTTTTCAAACTCTCCTAAACTCTTCTAAACTCGCCAATTAGGTCGCCGCAGTGGGACAGCCCCTTTACCTTGCCGGAGATGCGATTGTTTTCCAGGTCGTATCTCTGGTCGCTCTGCGGCCTGACATTGTAGAGCTGGAGGCCTCGCTCGGGATTGACTTTGAGCCCTACCGCGGGGAGGTGCTTACCATCGGAGCCAATCCCTTGCCTGGGATCGCTCCAACCGCGGCCTGCGGACTTTATCATCGAGAGCTCGCAGTCTCGGGTAGAGACCGTGAATGTCGGGGAGCTCCAACGACGCAGAAGGTTTCGACAAGCCCTGACCCGGGGTCCGATCGCGGGGAGCTGAGAATCCCCCGATGCGGGAGCTGATAGCCCCGACGCGGAGGGCCCGACCGCCGCCTGCTACGGGAGTAAGATCGCCCCATCAACAGAAGGCTCGAGGCCTCCGACCGCTGGAGGACAAAGAAGGGGAGAGACTGAACTTTTTGTCGCCTTCCATCACAGTGAGGAATGTGGAGCCGTCACTGTAGTGGATGTTTATGTCAAAATGTATTCTGTGTGTGCCGTTGCTTTTAATTTGTATGACTGACTTGGCCAATGAAATTCCTTGTTTGTTGCAAATCTATTTGGCTTATAAAGTATTATTTTATTGTATTGATAACAGGTAGTGAAACAACAGGATGACAGTGAAACTAGTATGACAACTAGAGTGGGGTAGGAACAGAGAGAGAGGGAATGCAAGTGTTACTTGAAGTTAGAGAAATCAAGAGTTATACCGCTGGGTTGTAAGCTGCCCAAGCGAAATATGAGGTTCACTTTGTGTTTGACCTAACTCTGACAATGGAGGAAGTCCAGGATGGAAAGTTCAGTGGGAATGGGAGGGGGAGATTGCTTTGTCCAAGGTGAACTGAGCGAAGGTGTTCAGCGAAACGATAGTGGACAAAAGTAAAGTGGATAGGTATATGGACGGGAAGGGAATGGAGGGGTCTGAGTGCAGGTAGATGGGACTAGGGGAAAACAAATGGTCGGCACGGACTGGAAGGGCCGAGAAGGCCTGTTTCCGTGCTGTAATTGTTATATGGTTATATGGCTAGTACAAAGCTCGGCCACTTACATCATGGGCAGAATGAAGTTTCCAACATAGGACCAGCAGCCAAAGGGATGATTGCACCAATCCAGAATACCCTTTGAATGTGCGCCAAAACCCGGACGCACCAATGAATTGCAAACTCCTTTCCTAAAGTCGCCTTAAGCACATGGGCAAAAAACAATGCTTGTACCAGGGAAACAAGTGCAGAGCATGAACCAGACTGAGACTGTCACTAAGATACAGTGTTCACTGAAGTTATTCCATAGACTTGGATCTGGGCCAATGGTTGCTGCCTTAATCAGCCAAGTCCTTTAATCATATTTCATGAGGTACTGTAAGATTTATAATTCTACTTATTTAAACCCATTGTCCTCAAAATGTCTGGTCCAGGCATCAAAGGTTTCAATGTTAGTGTTTAATCTTTAGTTTATTTCCTTTAATGTAGTACACACTGTGTATATAGGTCTGACCAAATGCCTGGAGGTGTGTTACATTGTTAATGCAAATAGGCACCATATAGTTTGAAATAAAAATGCATTAGGACTGTTAAGGTAACCCATCCGCCAGTGAGTCAGTGATTGAACTCTGTAACGCAAGTACTCTTCAGGTTAGGCATTTGACCCTGATGTTATTTATAGGTAAAGAGCCAAGATTGTGTGAGGGCCACCCAGAGTGATCTGATCTTAATGGGCACAATGGATTTCCCATGTCATGTCTCTCTACAGCTGCCTGTACCTGGTTCTCATTTCAATCACAGCTCCACCAATCTCTCATTTAGATAACAACCATTAAGTGCAATGTTTCAACATTTTTCTCAGCTTCAATCAGCGAGTGTTGCCTTCCGGTTCTCTCCCTATTTCCCAGAAGCTGCAGGCTTCTGCTGAGTAGCTTTAGTAGTTCCAAACATTGTCACTTTTAACTGTGCATGTTAGAAAGGAGATGAGGACGGATTTCATTAGTCAGATTAGAAAGGAGATGAGGAGGAATTCTTTGGGTCAGAGGATGGTGAATCTATGGAATGCATTACCACAGGAGGCTGTGGACACTAAGTCAATGGATATTCTTAAGGCGGAGATTGACAGATTCTTGATTAGTAAGAAGTCAGAGGTTATGGGAGGAAATCAGGAGAATGGGGTTGAGAGGGAACGGAAGATCAGCCATGTTTGACTTGGGCCGAATGGCCCAATTCTGCTCCTACAACTGATGAACGTGAGATTTGGAACCAAAATCAATGAGACGTGGGGCCTAATGTCACTGGTGATCTGGATGAACCCCGACATTGGTACAAACACACTCTCTGCATTGATCCCTGAGCAATAACTCACACTAGGAATCCTGGCAAATATCTGCTCCACCCTAACTCAGATTGCTAAGATTGTCGATTGTACGACTCCTTGTACCAGAATGCCCAGCATTAGCCTATTCTGTGTGTGCCACAGGTAGACCAAAGAAACATAAATGCCTAAGATAAATTGCTGCAGTAACTCAGTGGGTCATGCCTGTTGTTTAAGGCACCAATCCACATCGAAACTTACCAAATAGTGAAAGGCCTGGATAGAGTGAATCAGGAGAGAATGTTTCTGCTGGTGGGAGAGTCTAGGAGCAGAGGCCATGGACTTAGAGTAAAAGGACGTACCTTTAGAAAAGAGATAAGAAGGAGTTTCTTTAGTGAGAGGGTGGTGAATCTGTGGAAGTCATTGCAGCAGACGGCTGTGGAGGCCGGGTCAGTGGATATTTTTAAGGCGGAAATTGACAGATTCTTCACGTAAGAGTGTCGGGGTTTATGGGGAGAAGGCAGAAGAATGGGGTTGAGAGGGAAAGATAGATCAGCCATGATTGAATGACGGAGTAGACATGATGGGTTGAATGGCCTAATTCTGCTCCCAGGACTTATGAATTTATGAATCCTGATGGAGCCAGTTTGTGTTTCACTCAGCTCACTGATGAGAGGGATGATGTGGGTCCGCGGGCCGAGCTGGCCGAGGGTGATGGAGGAGGGTCTTACCTGGGCTTACCTGGATCAGGGGCAATCCAATATATCCAGCATGTGGACTCTGGACTTTGAACTTTTATTTTGCATAAACTGCGACAAAAATATGGCGACGTGCATTAGACAAAAATGCTGGTTAAACTCAGCGGGTGAGGACGCATCTATGGAGCGAAGGATTCGGGTCGAGACCCTTCTTCAGACTGATGTGAGGGTGGGGGGGGGAGAGGGGCAGGAAGAAGAAAGGAAGAGGTGGAGACAGTGAGCTGAGGGAGAACTGAGAAGGGGAAGAGAAAGTAGGGACTACCTGAAATTAGAGAAGTCAATGCTCATACCGCTGGGGTGCAGACTGCCCAAGCGAAATATGAGGTGCTGCTCCTCCAATTTACAGTGGGCCTCACTCTGGCCATGGAGGAGGCCCAGGACAGAAAGGTCGGATGCGGAATGGGAGGGGGAGTTGAAGTGCTGAGCCATCAGGTTGGTTATTGCGAACCGAGCGGAGGTGTTGGGCGAAGCGATCGCCAAGCCTTCGCTTGGTCTCACTGATGAAGAGCAGCTGACACCTAGAGCAGTGGATGCAATAGATGAGGTTGGAGGAGGTGCAGGTGAACCTCTGCTGCACCTGGAACGACTGCTTGGGTCCTTGAATGGAGTCAAGGAGGGAGGTAAAGCGCCAACTGTAGCATTTCCTGCGGTTGCAATGGAAAGTGCCCGGAGAAGGGGTGGTTCGGGTGGGAAGGGACAAATTGACCAGGGATTTATGGAGGGAGCAGTCTCTGCGGAAAGCAAATAGGGGAGGAGATGGGAAGATGTGGCCAATGGTGGGGTCACGTAGGAGGTGACGACAATGTCGGAGGATTATTTGTTGTACGTGACGGCTGGTAGGGTGGAAGGTGAGGACAAGGGGGACTCTGCCCTTGTTACGAGTGGGGGGATGGGGAGAGAGCGCAGTGTCACGGAGTATAGAAGAGACCCTGGTGAGAGCCTCATCTATAGTAAAAGAGGGGAATCCCCTTTCCCTGAAGAATGACGACATCTCCAATGCCCTGGTGTGGAACACCTCATCCTGGGAGCAGATGCAGCGTAGACGGAGGAATTGGGAGTAGGGGATGGAGTCCTTGCAGGAAGCAGGGTGGGAAGAAGTGTGTTCAAGAGAGTTATGCCCCTGTCCCACTTTCACGACCTAAATAGTGACCTCTGACGACCTTAAACGACCTAAAGAAATCAAGGTCGTGGTAACCTACGACTTCCTACGACTTTCCACGACTATGTCTACGACCTCCTATGACTATGTTGAAGGCCTCCCATGATTATGAAGGAGACCTCCTTCGACCTATGTTGAAGACTTGCTTCGACCATGTACATTTTACTGCTGTTTGCAGGAGTCCTTTTGCTTCAGCAGCCTTTTAAGAAAGGCAGAAGGGGAAGAGCAAGGGTGAAGAGGAAGCACAAGAAGAGGTCTCAGTGGGTGAATGGAGGTGATGTGATGGACTGTCCCAGTACACAGATGACTGGAAGAGAGTGGCGCTGGGCTTTGACGAAAGATGGAACTTTAAACACAGATGTGGGGCAGTGGATGGCAAGCATGCCATTCTTGTCCCTGTCCCTGTACCCCTCATTTTCCTTTTCGTACGGGATGGCATTGTGCTGGAACCATTCCTCAAGGTCCCCCTCCTGCTGCCTGGTGAAGGTGTAGGGCCTAACCTTCCTCCAGCCCTCCCTCACCACCAGTGGGGCATCTGCCTCTGATGCTGTGTCAGACACAGGAGAAAGGGCTGCTTTGCTGCCTTCACATGAGGCAGTGAAGGATGGGGTGGTGGTGGGGACATATACTACCACCCTGGTCTCCTCCTCCAGGGGTCTCTCATGCAGGGCTACCTCCTCCTGCACTGTCACCTCCTGTGGCATCACATCCTCCCACTCCTCCTCCTGGGTGGGCAACACCTGCATGGCAGGTTTTTTTAGGGTTCTGCCCTCCCCTGCGCTTCTGCCTTTTTGGTGCCATCTCTAAAACACAAGTCTCCTCTCCAAAAATCTCTCCAGCTATGAATGAACATGCCTTGGAGTGACAGAGGTGACGTTCTCTGTTTAAATTACCTTTTTTTTCTACTGACCTTTTTTTCACCCCGGAGCTATTACCTTCGACTGCCTCCGACCACCTACGACTACCTACGACTACCTACGACTACCTACGACTAGCATCACGACCTACTACGACCTATCTACGACCTACCGACCTTGCCGACCTTTTTTTTACTCGCGGACATTTTTTATCAGGCTATAAAAAATGCCGCGACCTACTTGATGCCACGAGTACCTACGACTAGCATCACAGCCTGCTACGACCTACCTATGACCTACCTACGGCCTCCTACGACCTCGTGGCGACCATGCTGCGAGTATGAGTCAAGGGCAAACTCGGCAGAGGTCGTGAAATTGGGACAGGGGCTTTAGATTTAGCTCTTTGGGCTAACAGAATCAATGGATATGGGGAGGAAGCAGGAACGGGGTTCTGATTTTGGATGATCAGCCATAATTATATTGAATGGCAGTGCTGGCTCGAGGGGCCGAATGGCCTACTCCTGCACTTATTTACTATGTTCTACGTTCTAAGCTATGCAAAATGAATTTCACTGTGCCGTGCATACATGACAGTAAAGACCTTTGAACTGTTCCCACAGGCACACTTTTCCAGACTTGTAGGTTTGATTTTTCTTTGGACCTTGAAGCCTTGGACATCAGGCGAAGCCAAGGCAGTGAAAGTGACTAGGCCTCAGGTGGTGCTTCCTAAGAACGCATCCCTGGTCTGCCCTGATGATAATAGTACTGACTCTGCTTGTCATAGACCTTTCAACTATTTAAAGAAATACCTTTGATATGTTCAAAAGAAGTTAAGAAATTTAAAGAACATTTTTTTGTTGGAAAGAACATAAGTCATGAACAGTAATAAACTTAATTAGAACCTATGGGTGCCTGAAATTAATTATAGTCTTTGATCAAAGTCGACGATTCTTTTCGAATGTGCAGGATTGCACGACATATACCAGCTAGCCGTTGGCCCGGGACGTTTGTGCTCGTCCCCTGTGCTGGTTGATAATGTATTTAGATTTTCTATCAGGTCATCTCTAACTTCTCTAGCTTATTTTAGTTTAGTTTAATTTAGTTTAGTTCAGATTATTGTCCCATCCTCCGTGAAAAACTTTTTGTTGTGTGCTATGAAGTCAGCTGAAAGACTGTACAATCGAGCCGCCCACAGTGTACAGATACAGGATAAAGGGAATAACATTTTGTGCAGGATGAAGCCCAATAAAATCTGATTAAAGATAGTCCGAGGATCTCCGATGAGGCAGATAGTAGCTCAGTTATTGATAGGATGGTCCAGTTGCCTGATAACAGCTGGGAAGAGCCCCATAACAGAAGCGTCCACGTCATGGGGCTGGAACCAGGAAGTATCCTGAGCTAATTGTGCTACCACCATTATCTACTGCAACAAGTGATGGCTTCCCACTGATTGTCGCCGGAGGCTTGCGTCCTTTTCAGGACGGACGATGACAGCGAGGTCAACATTTGAAGCAAGATGGACTCGAAAAGAAGAAGCTGGGACAAAACAGTGCCTAAATTTGGAGGTGTGCGTTTTCACACTTCTGTACCTCTTACCTGATGAGAGAGGGGAGATGAGGAAGTGGTCCTTGATTATGCTGGTGGCCTTGCCAAGGAGGCATTGTGTCGATGGAGTCAATGGAAGGGAGGTTGGTTTGTGTGATGGTCTAGGGTGTGACAACAATTCTCTGCAGTTTCTTGCAGTCTTCGATGGAGCTGTTCCCCAAACCGTGCTGGGAGGCACCCCAATGAAATGCATTCGAAGGCTCATATGTAGAACCTGGTGAGTTGTCGGGAACACGCCTAAGGGAGTAGAGATGTTGGTGTGCTTTCTTGACCATTGCTTCAAAATAGCTAGTCCAGGACAAGTTGCTGGTGATATTTACTCCTGGGAACATGAAGCTTTCAACCATCTCTACTTTTTGTTTTTTAAGGCGTGTTAAATTAAAAGAATTGATGAATGAGGAAGAAATATAAATCAATGAAATAAGCGGCAGAAGAGAATAATAATCACGGGAAACTTCAACTATTTCAAATTAAATTGGCAGGAAGGGCAACTAAAATGAGAAGAGGGAATTAAGGTTGTAACAATGTGTAAAGAACATTTTTGGTGTGAGCATGTAGTTGACTATATTATTATCCAATCATAGGGCATTCATTTATCCTGATTCATTCATCCAATTTGTAATTTAATCTTTCATGCTGATTCTGTTTATATACGAGGTGCTTTTGTGAGTTTGAGAATTTGCCTTGCCTTTTGTTACTTGATTAAAGTCTTAATTAAGTCTCTTGTTATTCTTTCCGCCCGAGACCTTTATCCTGCCTCAGGTGAAGCCTGTCCCAAGGGTGCAGCTCCTTCCTATCCCAGCACTGTTGCCAGGTTCCTGTAATATGGAGCCACCCCTTCCCAACCACTCCTTAAACCACAAATTGACTTTCCTAATCTGTTTGTCACAATGCCAACAGCACCTGGCTTGGCTAATATTACCCATGAAATCCCACTTCCTAACAACTTCCTAACTCCATCAGCAGTCCCATTGCCAGGAAGCTTGATTAAACGGCCCGGTTTAGTTTAGAGACAGCGTGGAAACAGGCCCTTCAGCCCACCAAGTCTGCGCCGACCAGCGATCCCCGACACCCTAGCGACAATTTTACATTGATAACAAGCCAATTAGCCTACAAACTTGTATGTCTTTGGAGTGTGGGAGGAAACCGAAGATCTCAAAGAAAGCCCACAGGGAGAATGTACAAACTCCATACAAACAACACCTGTAATCAGATTGATCCGAGGACTCTGGTGCTGTAAGGCAAAAGTATTTAGCCCCCTTTACTCTGATACCCCTAAATAAAATCCAGTGCAACCAATTGCCTTCAGAAGTCACCTAATAGTAAATAGAGTCCATTTGCGTGTAATCTAATCTCAGTATAAATACAGCTGTTCTGTGAATGCCTCAGAGGTTTGTTAGAGACCATTACTAAACAAACAGCATCACAATGCCCAAGGAACACACCAGACAGGTCAGGGATAAAGTTGTGGAAATGTTTAAAGCTGGGTTAGGTTATAAAAAAATATCCCAAGCTTTGAACATCTCACGGAGCACTGTTCAGTCCATCATCCGAAAATGGAAAGAGTATGGCACAACTGCAAACCTACCAAGACATGGCCGTCCACCTAAGCTGACAGGCTGGGCAAGGAGAGCATTGATCAGAGAAGCAGCCAAGAGGCCCATGGAAACTCTGGAGGAGCTGCAGAGATCCACAGCTCAGGTGGGAGAATCTGTCCACAGGACAACTATTAGTCGTGCACTCCACAATTCGGGCCTTTATGGAAGAGTGGCAAGAAGAAAGCCATTGTTGAAACAAAGCCATAAGAAGTCCCGTTTGCAGTTTGCCACAAGCCATGTGGGGGACACAGCAAACATGTGGAGGAAGATGCTCTGGTCTGATGAGACCAAAATTGAAGTTTTTTGGCCTAAATGCAAAACGCTATGTGTGGCGGAAAACTAACTGCACATCACCCTGAACACACCATCCCCACTGTGAAACATGGTGGTGGCAGCATCATGCTGTGGGGATGCTTTTCTTCAGCAGGGACAGGGAAGCTGGTCAGAGTTGATGGGAAGATGGATGGAGCCAAATACAGGGCAATATTGGAAGAAAACCTGTTAGAGTCTGCAAAAGACTTGGGACTGGGGCGGAGGTTCACCTTCCAGCAGGTGAACAACGACCCTAAACATACAGCCAGAGCTACAATGGAATGGTTTAGATCAAAGCATATTCATGTGTTAGAATGACCCAGTCAAAGTCCAGACCTAAATCCAATTGAGAATCTCTGGCAAGACTTGAAAATTGCTGTTCACAGATGCTCTCCATCCAATCTGACTGAGCTTGAGCTATTTTGCAAAGAAGAATGGGCAAAAATGTCAGTCTCTAGATGTGCAAAGCTGGTAGAGACATACCCCGAAAGACTTGCAGCTGTAATTGCAGCGAAAGGTGGTTCTACAAAGTATTGACTCAGGGGGGCTGAATACTTTTGCATGCCACACTTTTCAGTTTTTTATTTGTAATAAAATTTGGAAACCATGTATCATTTTCCTTCCACTTCACAATTATGCACCACTTTGTGTTGGTCTATCACATAAAATCCCAATTAAATACATTAACGTTTGTGGTTGTAACGTGACAAAATGTGGAAAAGTTCAAGGAGTATGAAAACTTTTGCAAGCCACTGTAATCCAAAAATTCAGTGTTAGTTCCTGACACTTGCACAAAGTGAATTCAATTACATGACTCCCGTCAATAGAAACAGACTTTTTCTATTAATTTTCCGTGGATATTTGATGATAGGAATAATTAATCACCATCTCTGCTCAAAGTCTGCTACTTCCCCCAATTTATCCATATAGCCAACACCCCCACCTCTGGAACCGTTAATAGTTTAGTTTAGAGATACAGTGTAGAAACAGGCACTTTGTCCCACGGAGCCCGCGCCGTCTAGCGATCCCCGTACTTTAGCACTACCCTACACACAGTAGAGACATTTAACACATCCACCAAGCCAATTAACCTACATACCCATACATCTTTGGAGTGTGGGAGGAAACCGAAGATCTTGGAAAAAAACCCATGCGGTCACGGGGAAAACATACAAACTTCAGACAGACAGCTCCCATAGTCAGGATCGAACCCGGGTCTCCGGTCCCGCACGTGCTGTAAGGCAGCAACTACACCAGTGTGCCACCATGCCGTGCCACTTGTAAATCTCTTCTGCACCAACTTCTCAGGTTTTCATCTCCTCCCTAAAGTGTGTTGATCAAAATATACCATTATAGAGTCATAGCGCCAAACAGGCCCCTTTGCCCAACTTGCCCACACTGACCAACATGCCCCATCCACACTAACCCCACCTGCCTGTGTTTGGACCATATCTCTCTAAACCTGTCCCGTCCATGTCATCATCATCGTGGAAAACACCAACGGGCACGGTGCCTTACAATGTGATGTACGACAGTGATCGCAACTTCCACTGAAGTGTGGATGGCCGTTGGTTCACTAGGAGCTCACCCGCCCCTTGACAGTTCTTGTTTTTGGTCCTGCCCGGGGGTCCACAGCCCCCTCTTCACCTGGCAAACCAGGTGGGGGAGACGGTTTAGTCGCCGACTATCCGACCATGGAGCAGGTAGCACGGGATTACATGGTACCCGTGGCTGGGGGAACTCCCCCTGACCTGACATCCATGTACCTGTCTAAATGTTTCTTAAACGTCGCAATACCACCTGCCTCAACTATCTCCTCCAGCAGAATATGTTTTGAATATATTCGCCGTAACTTCCTTTTTTTTCTACTCACTGTCACCATTCATAAAACCCAAGGTCTCATGTACCTTTTAAAATAGTTCCTCCATCTCTCTTGTAATTTACAAAATCCCAGACATCAGAATTGTTGGGCTCCATTTCTAGTTGTATCCTGCATATATCCCACCCAGTGTATCCATATTACTATGTCCCACTGTACATATATTCCCCCACCTATGGTGTACTGTTATCTATAGACTACTCTATATATCCTACTCTTACCGCCTATGCTGCTGCTCTGCACTTTCTTAGATATTATTCCACCACATCCACTGTTTTTGCACTTCTGGTTAGATGCTAACTGCATTTCGTTGTCTCTGTACTTGTACTCAACACAATATAGTTGAATCGAATCTAAAAAGAAAATCTAATTACATTGGGACACTTCATCGTTCTCACCAAAATATATTTCCCCTTGTAGAACTCTTTGAGCCAGTGTGTGCCAACAAACATAAATGCCTAAGCGAGACACAAAATGCTGGTCAGCGGGCCAGGCAGCATCTCTGGAGAGAAGGAATGGACTGGAGAGAAGCATCTCCAGAGATGCTGCCAGTCCCGCTGAGTTACTCCAGCTTTTTGTGTCGATCGTCAGCATCTGCAGTTCCTTCCGACACAATGGGCCAGATAGTGTTTCAGCCAGCACACTGTAGAGGTCGCGTAAGTGGGACAGGCCCTTAAGTGTGCGGTGGGCCGAAGGGACTGTTTCCGTCTGTATCTCTAAATTCAAAAGAAATTAAGAAATTAATTAAAATATATATATATGTACATGTATTAAAAAACGTAAACCATAAACATGGAATCTCATTCTCTCAATAGATAATATACAATAGGTGCAGGAGTAGGCCATTCGGCCCTTCAAACCAGCATCGCCATTCATTGTGATCATCCCCAATCAGTACCCCGTTCCTGCCTTCTCCCCAAATCCCCTGACTCCGCTATCTTCAAGAGCCCAGTCTAGCTCTTTCTTAAAAGTATCCAGAGAAACAGCCTCCACTGCCCTCTGTGGCAGAGAATTCCACAGACTCACAACTCTCTGTGTGAAAAAATCTTTCCTCATCTCCATTCTAAATGGCTTACCCCTTATTCTTAAACTGTGGCCACTGGTTCTGGACTCCCTCAACATCAGGAACATGTTTCCTGCCTTTAGCGTTTCCAAACCCTTAATAATCTTATATGTTTCAATTAGATCCCATCTCATCCTTCTAAATTCCAGAGTATACAAACACAGCCGCTCCATTCTCTCAGCATATGACAGTCTCGCCATCCTGGGAATTAACCTTGTGAACCTACGCCGCAATGCCTCAACAGCAAGAATGTCCTTCTTCAAATTTGGAAACCAAAACTGCCCACAATACTCCAGGTGTGGTCTCTCCTGTCACCTTCAAGAATGTGTGTACATAAATCCAGAAATCTGAGTCACTGCGCTCCATTTTGAGTGGTGTCCTTCATATTACGTTAGGATTCCTCATTGTTCTCACCAAAATATATTGTTTCAGGCTTATCATTATGTTCCACCTGCTGTGCACGTCACTTCAACAGCTTATCTGTCCCTTTCTGACATTCTATTGCCATTCCTTCATTGTCTACACTCTCAGATTTTGTGCTATGATATGACTTTCTGATCCACGCTAGCTGAAGTGTGTCAGAATATCAGTGTGATACTGACGGCAACTGACTGCCAATTGCTGGGTATTCAACCTACAGTATGGCAGCATGGTGGCACAGTGGTAGAGTTGCTGTCTTACAGCGGCAGAGCCCCGGGTTCGATCCCGACGACGGGTGCTGTCTGTACGGAGCTTGCACGTTCTCCCCGTGACCTGTGTGCGTTTTCTCCGAAATCTTCGGTTTCCTCCCACGCTCCAAAGACGTACAGGTTTGTAGGTTTATTGGCTTGGTGTAAATGTAAAATTGTCCCTAGTGCGTGTAGGGTTGTGGTAATGCGCGGGGATCGGTGGTCGGTGCAGACTCGGTGGGCTGAAGGGCCTGTTTCCACGCTGTATCACTAAACTAAACAAAAAATATAATAGAACATGCCACATAAAAACAGAACAGTGGTAAGAAACAATTAGACAGGTAAATGGATGGGATCACCTTTAGAGAGATTTGGGCCAAACACAGGCAGGTGAGACTGGTGTAGATGGGTCATATTGGTCAGTGTGGGCAAGTCGGGTTGCAGTGCCTGTTTCCACGCTGTATATCTCTATGACAATTACGTTATGACTCAGGGATACCGACAACAACGCCTGGCCAGGCCGACCCCTGTAACCGTGACCCAGTGCTGCCACCAGGACAACGGACTTTCATGGGCGAGTTAAGATTCTCCATTCTTAACAACTTTGAACTTGAACGATACAAGACGCACCAGAAACATGGCGACTCTTGTGTACTTCCACAACATAATCTACTATTCTAACACTCGTATACTTTAGGATTGTGCCGATGTTTAATAGGAGTTTTAGTGAACTGTGTGTAAAACAGGAATTTCACTGTACCTAGGTAACATAGAAACATAGAAAACAGGTGCAGGTGTAGGCCATTTGACTCTTCGAGCCAGCACCACCATTCAATATGATCATGGCTGATCATCCTAAATCAGTACCCCGTTCCTGCTTTCACCCAATATGCTTTGATTCCTTTAGCCCTGAGAGCTAAATCTCTCTCTTGAAAACATCCAGTGAATTGGCCTCCACTCCATTCTGTGGCAGAGAATTACACAGATTCACAACTCTCTGGGTAAAGACGTTTTTCCTCACTTTTTCACTAAAACGTGACAATCAAGTACCATTAAATCATTGAACCATATAAGATGCGCTGGTGTGCCGTGTTGGTGTTGCTTAGTGGTGCAGAGGCCTAGCGTCAACCCTAACCTCCGGTGCTGGTTGTGTGGAGGTTCCATCTTTTTTCTGTTTCCTTGGAGTGCTCCAGTTTCATCTCAAATACCACATATGCTCTGGTAGGTTGGTTGGTCACAGTACATTGTCCTCAGTGTAGGTGGATGGCAAGTAGAAAACAAAGGGGAGATGCATGGTGGTACAGTGGTAGAGTTGCTGCCTCACAGCGCCAGAGACCCGGGTCCGATCCTGACTATGGGTGCTGTCTGTATGGAGTTTGTATGTTCTCCCTGTGACCGTGTGGGTTTTCTCCGAGTGCTCTGGTTTCCTCCCACACTCCAAAACGTGCAGGTTTGTAGGTTAATGGGCTTCTGTAAAATTGCAAATTGTCCCTAGTGCATAGTGTACTAACTAGCGTTAGTGTACAGGGTGATCACTGGTGGGTGTGGATGGTGGGCCAGAGGGCCTGTTTCCATGCTGTATCTCTAAAGTCTAGAGTCAGACAGGTTTCCAGAACACAAATGGCTGCCAACTGTAAATGATTGCAAAATAATAGTTACAAGGGACCAGTCACTTAACATGGAAGTCTAAAGAAATGTCCTGCCACAGTGGTGGATCTTTGGAATTACCTCACACTCAAGGGCATCATTTTAAGGTGAGAGAGGTAAAGTTTAAGGGAGAGGGGGTGGTGAGTGCCTGGAACCCACTGCTGAGGAAGATATGTTTGTGGTATATAAAAGATTTTTGGATTGGCACATGGATATGCAGGGAATGGAGGGATGTGTAGGCAGATAAGTGATGGTGTTGGCATCATTTTCGCCACAGACACTGTGGTCTGAAGGGCCTTTTTGTGTGCTGCACTGGTCTAACTGCTATGCTCTGTGTACTACCTGCCCCACAGAGTTGTGGAGCTTAGATCATTAGAAGGAGATAGTTACATTTTGGAAAATCAGGGCATTGAGGACAAGGAAACTGGTACGGAGAGGAGTTGTGGCCAGAGTACGCAACGTTTTGGGCCGAAACGTTCCCCATTTCCTTCGCTCCATAGATGCTGCCGCACCCGCTGAGTTTCCCCAGCCCTTTTGTCTACCTTCGATTTTCCAGCATCTTCTGTTCTTTCTTAAACATAAGGTTTGAAGATGATGGTTTACAAATAAAGACACAAAGTGCTGGAATAACTCAGCGGGTCACGCAGCATCTCCAGAGGACATGAATAGGCCAGATACAGGTCGAGACCCTTCTTCGGAATGATCTTCATATTTCTTCATATTTATGGTGGGACAGGTTTGAGGTATCAAGTGGCCTATTCCTACTCCTGCTCTTGTTTTGTATATGGAAAGTGATCAGTGGGCAGCACAGTGACACAGTGGCAAAGTTGCTGCCTTACAGCGCTGGGTTCGATCCTGACTACGGGTGCTATCTGTACGGAGCTTGTATGTTCTCCTTGTGACCTGCTTGGGATTTCTCCGAGATCTTCGGTTTCCTCTCACACTCCAAAGACGTACAGGTTTGCCGGTTAATTGGCTTGGTATAAGTGTAAATTGTCCCTAGTGTGTGTAGGCTTGTGTTAATGTGTGGGGATCGCTGGTTGGTGTGCAATCGATGGGCTGTTTTCGCGCACGCTGTATCTCTAAAACTAAACTAAACTAAGAATTGGAGAAAAGGAACGACAAATAGATAAGAAATAAAGGTGGGCAATGCAAACTAATAACAAAGCCAGGATGTACCCTGGCCAAATGATGATTAAAAGCTGGGATCATTGGTAATTTATAATATAATAACCAGTGGGAGTGGATGAACAGTAAAGGTGGTGGGAGCGGAACAAAATGGGAACCAGGAGAATGAAAATAACATGAAGTAAAGTGAATGATTAATCATTGGCGAATGCAAGGCGCATTCTTTGCATGGGCCAATGAGCAATATTTTCAGCACTCTGCAATAATATACCAGACTGTCACACACTCTACCAGCTCTCTGGGGAACATTTGCAGAATACTTTCAGCATTAGAGAGGCGGAGGTTGGGCGGGAATGGGGGATGAAAGTTGTGTGCAGATGGAATGTTATCACAAACCCAATGACTGAATGCAGTCATGTATTTAAACCACCGGCATTGCGTTTCCCGAAGAGATGTACATTATTTAAGGTAATTATTATATATAGTTGATGGTCTTTCTCCCCCATACCAATAGGGGTTGTGGTGCTTTTAGCAGTTGACCTCTGCCATTCTTTTGATTTTTGACAGACGCCACTTGAGTGCGTCTTAATAAGACTTGTGGAAACACAAGAGATTGTAGATCAGTTGTTCCTAACCTCATTGGCACCAGTACCGCATACGCTAACAAAACACTGTATGTGGTATGTACCTTTGTTAGGTTCCTAAACATGGGCTCAACACATTGATATGTTATTTGTGTCCCCTTCCTGACCCCCGGCAAAGCCCCAAACACCTTTCTCCTGCAGTTGTATAGGTCTCTGGTGAGACCACATCTGGAGTATTGTGTCCAGTTTCGGTCTCCTAATTGGAGGAAGGACATCCTTGTGATTGAGGCAGTGCAGCGTAGGTTCACGAGATTGATCCCCGGGATGGCGGGACTGTCATATGAGGAAAGATTGAAAAGACAAGGCTTGTATTCACTGGAGTTTAGAAGGATGAGGGAGTGTCTTATAAAAACATATAGAATTATAAAAGGACTGGACAACCCTTTGGTCGAGTCCAATGTTGGGCGAGTCCACAACCAGGGGCCACAGTCTCAGAATAAAGGGGAAGCCATTTAAGACTGAGGTGAGAAAAAACTTTTTCGCCCAGAGAGTTGTGAATTTGTAGAATTCCCTGCCACAGAGGGCAGTGGAGGCCAAGTCACTGGATGGATTTAAGAGAGAGTTATGCCCCTGTCCCACTTAGGAAACCTGAACGGAAACCTCTGGAGACTTTGCGCCCCACCCAAGGTTTCCGTGCGGTTCCCGGAGGTTCCCGAAGGTTTTTGTTAGTCTCCCTAATGGTGGAAAGTGGTTTCTGCGTAGTCGAGGCTTCTTCTATGTTACTGCGGTTATTATTTTTTTTAAAACGGCCTCGATTAAAAATAGGTTGCCGTTTGGTCGAAGCCAGTGGAGTGGGGTTGCTATTTACTTACAAGCGGTCAAAGGCAATCTCCTTCGCTTGACTGGCCATTTTGATTGGCTCATTGGAGTTTTCAGCAAAGATTCAATTCAATTCAATTCAATCTTTAATTGTCCTTGTGCAGTGCACAGTACAGAGACAATGAAATGCAGTTAGCATCTCCCCAGAAGAGCGAACATAGAATAATGAACAGTAAAATATATATATGTACAAACAGTATCAGTAGTGCAATTTTACTGGGGGATGGAGTGTCCGGGGCGGGGGGGGGGGGGGGGGGGGGGTTGACTGGCAATCACCGAGGTAATGAGTTGGGCAGTTTTCACCACCCTCTGCAGTGCTTTCCGGTCGGAGACAGAGCAGTTGCCATACCATACTGTGATACAGTTGGTAAGGATGCTCTCGATTGTGCAACGGTAGACGTTCACCAGAATCTGAGGAGACAGATGGACCTTCTTTAGTCTCCTCTGGAAGAAGAGACACTGGCGAGCCTTCTTGACCAGTTTTGAGATATTGTGGGTCCAAGAGAGGCCATCAGAGATGTTGACCCCCAGAAACCTGAAGCTGGAAACATGTTCCACCTCCGTCCCGTTAATATGGATGGGGGTGTGCGTGCAGGTTTTCAGGACCTAGAAGATCCGCCGGAAGGTAAAATGCTCGCTAACTTTATTAAACTTCTTAAAACTGCTTCTCCACTGCTCCCCATTCTCTCCCCTTCTCTCTCCCTTTCTCTCCCCTTCTCTCTCCCCTTCTCTCTCCCTTTCTCCCCCCTTCTCTCTCCTCTTCCCCTTCTCTCTCCCTTTCTCTGTCCTCCTCTCCCCTTCTTTCCCCTTCTCTCTTGCCCAGAGTAGGTGATTCGAGGACCAGAGGACATAGGTTTAAAGAGGAGCAGAAAAGATTTAATAGGAATCTGAGAGGTTTAACGTTTTCACACAAATGGTGGTGGGTGTATGGTACAAGCTGCCGGAGGAGGTAGATGAGGCAGGGACTATCCCAACGTTTAAGAAACAGTTAGACAGGTACATGAATAGGACAGGCTTGGAGGGATATGGACCAGGCGCAGGCAGGTGGGACTAGTGTAGCTTGGACATGTTGGCTGGTGTGGGCAGGTTGGGCCGAAGGGCCTGTTTCCACACTGTATCACTCTATGACTTGATGACTACCTCTTCCTGCAGCCCGCAGCTCTCCCCCACTTTGATAGACCTGCTGCCTCACATTGCCAGAGATCCGGCTTTGATCTTGACCTCGGGTGCTGTCTGTGTGGCGTTCGCACGTTCTCCCTGTGACCACGTATGTTCCCTCTGTGTGCTCTGGTTTCTCCCACATCCCAAAGACCATCGGATTTGTAGGTTAATTGGCCCCTGTAAATTGCCCCCAGTGTGTAGGGAGTGTAGGGAATGGGTAAACGATGTTTGGCATGAACTCAGTGGGCTGAAGGGCTTGTTTCCATGCTTTCTCTAAACTAAACTAAACAATGTTTTGGACACTTTATATTTTCTAATCCTGGGTTCTTAAGTTTAAATCTCTGTAGAAGCACAAGGGGCCACCCAGAATCTCATTAGCCAGTTGATTGACACTCATAATGTGTGATTGCCCTCATTAACGGGGCTGTGGGGCATTTTCTTGACCGGTACTTCACCCTACACCCTGCCCCATCCGTAAGCAGGTCCTCAGGACCAAAGGCATGAAACCAAAGCCTATTTAACGGAATATTCACCAATCAATGCTCATTGTTACTGGGATACTGGGTAAACATTGACACCAATGAGGAGATGTCCTAAGATCCTTTGTCGAATTTTCTACAATACAAGCCAGATTTTTTTTGCAAATTTCCTAATGACGTTAGTTTAGTTTAGTTTAGTTTAGTTTAGTTACAGCATGGAAACAGGTTCTTCAGCCCATCGAGTGCGTGCCGTTCACTGATCACCCGCACACTAGTTCCATCCCGTACACTAGGGGCAATTTACAGGAGCTAATTAACTACAAATCTTAGTTTACTTTAATTTGGAGATACAGCGTGGAAACAGGCTGTTCGGTCTGCCGAGTCTGCGCCGACCAGCGTTTCCGCTACGCTATACTGTCCAGCACCCGGGGGACAATTTGCAATCTTTACCAATGCCAATTAACCCTCCAACCTGTACGTCTTTGGATTGTGGAAGGAACCAGGAGAACCCGGAGGAAATCCGCATGGTCATGAGGAGAATGTACAAACTCTGTACAGACAGCATCCGTAGTCGGGATTGAAGCCGGGATTCTTGTGCTGTGAGGCAGCAACTCTACCTGTTACGCCACTGTGCCGCCCAGTAAAGTAGCAAAAAAGCTGACATGGTTTTTCCACTCTGCCTTCATAGATATTTGATTGGAGTCATCGTTGGTTGATAGACATCTTCTTCTGGGTGGAATATGAGGTGGCATCGGGCTTCATACAGCAGCACCAGGGGCTCAGGTGACTGGGACCAAGTGGTCCTATCTCTGCCGTTTCTTTGGACATCCCCCACCAGAATTTCCAGTCTTGCTGCTTCCCTCCCTTCATCGTCGAGACACCCTATAACAGTTCAGTTCCGTTTAGATTAGTTTATTGTCACGTGTACTGAGGTGCAGTGAACGGCTTTTGTTCCATGCTAACCAGTCAGCGGAGAGACAACACGTGATTACCATAGTGCCACTTGCAGCGTGTAGAGATTGAAGAGTGTGGAGCGATTGTTAATATGTGATTGTAGACCACGCAAACAGTCGCCTGGGTTGGCCGTCATCCTGGAAGCAGTAGCACACCACTGTGCAGCACCCACTGAGTCCACATCTTCACTGGGTATGGCTACAGCTCCACAAAATATGCAACAGATCGACACAAAGCCAGCCCTTCAGTGTTTCAATGATTCAATGGTTTCTCACGTGTAGTAGGTAGAGTGAAATACAGTTTTTACATGCAGCTCTGAGAAACTATCTCCACACATAGGCATAATCCCTCACTTCACACCTGCACGGATATACTCTACTGAGATGTGTAGAAGATCATGAGGGGAAAGGGTAGGGTACATGCACAACCAATCTTTTACCCCGCGTGTAGGGGAATTCACAACCAGAGGACTTACAGTAGGTTTGAGATGAGGGGGGAAAGATTTAAAAGGAAACTGAGGGGCAACTTTTTTACACAAAAGGTGCTAATAACAAGCTGCTGGAGGAGGTGGTTGAGGCAGGTGCTACAACAACATTTATAAAACATTTAGACACAGGTACATGGATAAGATGGGTTTAGAGGGATGTGAGCCAAATGCAGGCGATTGGGACTGGCGTAGGTTGGCACGGGAAAGTTGGGCCAAAGGACTTGTTTCCATGCTGTCTGACTATGACTCGCTATCATTCTGAATCTAATTCAGTTGTGTGTGGGGAGCCACGGCAGAGTTTGTGTGCAGGTCCCCAGACCAACATCCTTTTGTGGAGGAGATTCAAAGCATTTTGTGCAACTAATTAGGCTTTACACTTTTAATTCAGACGGGGGACCTTCCTCCACCCTTTCTGCAGTGTGAACCACATGATCAGTAAAAGACGGTACTGGTGGAACTCAGAAGCTCAGGCAGCATCTATGGAGGGAAACAAACAGATGCCTTTTCGCTTTGGGACCTTTCTTCAGACTGTCCCAACCCAAAACTCCGCCTGATGTTTCCCGCTGCCTGATCCACTGAGTTCCTCCAGCCCTTTGCTCTTATGCTCAGGATTCCAGCATCTGCAGCTTCATGTATCTTACTTTAATTTTGTTTAGAGATACAATGCGGCAACAGGCCCTTCGGCCCACTGGGTCCGCACCAACCAGCGAATCCCGCATAATAACACTATCCTGCACACACAGGGGACAATCTTTTTACATTTACCAAGCCAATTTACCTACACACCTGTACGTCTTTGGAGTGTGGGAGGAAACCGCAGATCTCGGAGAAAAGCCACGCGGTCACATGGGGAACGTGCAAACTCCATACAAACAAGCACCCGTAGTCAGGATCGAACCCGGGTCTCTGGCGCTGCTAGCGCTGTAAGGCAGCAGCTCTCCCGCTGCTTCACCGTGATGCTCAAAAAATTAGTAAAAGATCGCAGACAGAGACATCCATTAGACTCCGTGAACCGGTCGAGTTCTCCAAACTTACTTCAAGAGGATTAAAGAAGTACTGGTTTTCTGCCGTATGTCTTTTGGACCTGCAGCTCCGTTGAGGCGTGCCAGGCCAACGTGCCATCGTCCAGGTCAATCAGACCTCGTTCACCACTCGGTGGACGGTGTTTGGGGCAACTGGTGACTATGTGCTCCACTGTCTCGCAGGAGTGAGAGGACAATACATTTGTGCAGTGCAATCTATTCTAAACCAATTAAAAATTATGTTACATTAGCAGCCATTAACTGACCAACCCTGAGCAGCATATTCCACAAAGAGACAAACAAGTTCTAAGTTCCCCAAAACCAAGCATCACTATCCACGTAAAATTGAATTTTGTGTTAATGAGGACAGAATGTTACTGCATACCACATGACGCCTGTGACTAGATACATACGCCTCCATACATACATGTCACACATACAGTACATGGATACATGGATAGAAAAGGTTCGGAGGGACACTAGACCAGGTGCAGACCCGTTGGGCCTGTCCCCAACGCAACATTCCACCACTCACCTATAGTCCCCAACTGCGCAGGCACGCAGTTCCCGCTGTGACGCCAGAGATCCCCGATGTGACGCGAGTCACGGCACCCTCCCAACTGTGCTCACTATGCCTCTTCCTACCCCTATCCTCCTCCATTCCCCCTCATCACCCAGCACTCCCTCCCCTCCTCTTCACTCTCCCTCTTCTTTCCCCTCTCCTCCTCCCCTCCGCCCACTCCTCCTTCACCTCTCCCTCCCTCCCCCCTACCCTCACACACCCTTGCTCCCTTCCATAACCCCTCTCTTCTCCCTACCCTCTCCTCTTCCTCTATCCCCTGCTCCCCACTCTTCACTTTCCCCCATCCAACCCCACTCTTCCTACTCACCCCCCCCCACTGCCCTCCTCTCCCTCTATCGTCCACTCCCCCACTCTCCCCCCTCACCTCCCTCACTTTCCTCTCCCTCTATCTCCCTACCCCCTCCTCTCCCTCTATCCCCCTGCTCCCCCACTCATCACCATCAGCATGGGCAAGTTGGGCTATCGGGCCTTTTTCCGTGCTGTATGACTCTATGACTTTAAGACAGAGGGACAGAAATAGATGTTGAAGTCGATCAGATCTGCACAGTTTGGTCGATCGGATTTTTGATTACATTCTTTCAAAATCAATAAAACATGCTAACCGATTTTGAGGATCAGGTCCTTATTTTTCATCTCTCAGCGAACTACAATGGTTCAACAATAGGGCCAAAAACGGTGGGGCGAATCTGGGATTTCAAGCAGGTTACACTATTTCCATTTTGATCCTGTTTTCATACTTTGGTCAAAGCGTTTCTTTTAACTTTTTTAATCGAATTAAATAGGCAGAAAACCAAAAATGACTGGATCATGTGTTTCTGGCAAAGTAATTCTCCTGCTGTGACCAGTCTAATTTGACCTTGTGACGAGCAATAATACTTGGTTATATAAGCAACATTTCTGGCAATTAACAAGGCCATGTCTGTACAGTTAGACAGATAAGTATTTTAATAGTTTTAAACAGGTTGTTATGTGACAAGAGCTCAAATCAATTCTATCTGAAAATGGGTCATTGATGAGTTGTGTTGAACAGAAATTATTTTGTTTCCTGCAGAAACAATTGAACCAGAGACATTTATTCTCTGAACTTCCTTTGAGAGGATTAAAGAAGTACTGGCAAAGACTCAAGACATTTGTGCAATGCAAAGTATTCTCACGAAATTAGAAATGTTGTTACGTTAGCAGCAGTTAGCTGACCCATGCCGAGCAACATATTCCATAAAGAGGCAAACTAATCCACACCCCAGAAGTATGAAAATATATGAAATATTCCGTCAGATGTGTATTACCGTACGCATGGACAACTCTAAGCAGACACAGGGTACACAAAAGGCTGGAGAAACTTAGCGGGTGCAGCAGCATCTAAGGAGCGAAGGAGATAGGCGACGTTTCGGGTCAAGACCCTTCTTCAGACACACCTTGATTGAGTTCCTTATGCCTCAGATATATCAGCCTGTACTTTCCTGAGAGAGGATTGACTATGATCGAGAGGGAAGATCTTCTTGGAGCCAGAGCAATAAGAGCTATTCAACGATCTAGACATAGGGTACGGAATACTGTGTGACTGCAGGGATCTTTGTTGAAGCAGATGTGCAAGGGGTGGGGGGGGGGGGAGGGGTGGGGGGAGCAAAGAAATTTGTGTAGAAAGCATCTGAGACATACCTGAGGGCAGCACAGTGCACAGCGATAGAGTTGCTGCCTGACAAGGCCAGAGACCCAGGGTTGATGCTGACTATATTTGATGCCTGTATAGAGTTTGTACATTCTCCCCATGACTGCGTGGGCTTCCTCCGGGTGCTGCAGTATCCTCCCACATGCCAACAAAGACAAACAGGTTTGTATGTTAATTGGTTTCGGTAAAAATTGTAAATTATCTCTAGTGTGTATAGGATAGTACTAGTGTACGGGAATCGCTGATCGGCGCAGACTCGGTGGGCCGAAGGGCCTGTTTCCATGTTGTATCTCTAAACTAAACTAGCATGACTATAAGAGTCAAGACGTCATGAGGCAGGTTTATGGTTAGGCTGTACATGGGGTGTCGCGTGCAGTTCTGGTCGTCACAATACAGGAAGTGTCTGGAGGCTTTCAAAAGGTTGCAGTGGAGGTTTACCAGCACGATGCCTAGATGAGGAGGATATTATGAGGAGTCCGGAAGTGGCGGCGCTGCGTGGCAGCTGCGGCTCACCTGCAGACGTCAGCTCCTGTTTTTTTTTTCGTTTTTATTTGTCTTCTTGTGTCTGTTTTAGTTTGAATTTTGGTTTATTAAGCTGTGTTTGTGTGTGTGTGTGGGGGGGGGGGGGGGGGGGGGGGGGGGGGGAGGGGGGGGGGGGGGGGGGGGGGGGTGGGAGAAACAAGATTTTGGTCTCTCCCTTCGGGGGATGCAACCTTTTCTTGTCGTGTCCCCCGTCACCGTCTCCGTCTGTGCTGAGGCCTAATGGCAGAGCTGGCAGCCTCGGAGCCGTGGCGAGCGTTCAGGGCTCCAGTGTTCCAGAGGCGGCAGCGGCCCGTCTTCAGAGCTCCGGTGCTCCAGCGGCGTTCCAGCGGTGCTCCAGCGGCGGCCCAGCTTCAGAGCTCTGGTGCTCCAGTGGTCGCTCCAGTGGCCTTCCAGCTGTGCTCCAGCGGCACCCCAGCTTCAGAGCTCTGGTGCTCCAGTGGTCGCTCCAGTGGCGTTCCAGCTGTGCTCCAGCGGCAGCCCAGCTTCAGAGCTCCGGTGCTCCAGCGGCGGCATAGCTTCAGAGCTCCGGTGCTGCAGCATTCCAGCAGTGGACCCTGATTCAGAGCTGTGGCGGTGTTCCAGCATTCTGGCGGTGGGCGATGGCAGCAGCCCGGCTTCAGAGGCTCGGCCACGGGCCTAGTGGACGATAACATCGGAGGCCTGGATCGCCTCAGCGCAGAGGGAGAACAAGTAGGGAAGAAGACAAAGACTTTAAGACTTTTGCCTTCCACCACAGTGAGGCGGTGCCTGGTGAACTCACTGTGGTGGATGTTAAATATGTGTTTATTATGTGTTTAAAAAAATAATAATTATATGTTATGACTGCTAGGTAACAAATTTTGTTCAGATCGAAAGGTCTGAATGACAATAAAGGAATCTAAACATTAGCTACAGGGAGAGGTTGGACAGACTTGGAATGTTTTCTCTTGGAGTGCCGGAGGTTGAGGGGAGACCTGTTAGACGTGTACACAATTATGAGAGGCATAGAAAGGGTAGACCAAACCTTTTTCCCAAGGTGGAACAATCAAATACTAGAGGGCATAACTTTCAGGTGAGAGGGGCAAACTTTAAAGGAGATGCGCAGGACAAGTGTTTTACACAAAGGCTGCTGAATGGCTGGAACACTCAGCCAGGGATGGAGGGATATGGATTATGTATAGGCAGGCATGGTGACACTGCGGCACAGTTGCTGCCTTACAGTGCCAGAGACTACATCCTGACTACAGATGCTGTCTCTACAGAGTTTGTATGCTCTTCCCAAGACTGCGTGGGTTTTCTTTGGGTGCTCCGGTTTCCTTCCACACTCCAAAAAAGATGTACAAGTTTGAGGTTAATTGGCTTCCCTAACATGCCCCTCGAGCGTACGGATAGTGTTCGTGTACGGCGCAGACTCGATGGGCCAAAGGGTCTGTTTCTGCGCTGTATCTTTAAACTAAACGAAGGTACTCCTGTCTGACCTGCTTGAATTACTCCAGCATTTTGTGCCTATCTTAAGGTAGAGATTCCTGCTCTGAAACTGACGAACATTATCCAGGGGGATTACAATCCAGCATCAGAGCTAAGAATACTTTTAAGAAATGCAATTAAGGGAATGAGTGAGCAGACAGAGGAGAAACAATTACACACCAGGCACCAGTGCTTGGCCATTGATCTCGGAGTCAAATTCCATTGCGTGTTGGAGGAAATTAATTGAAGATTAGTACTCAGATTGTCACTGTAAACATTTCATGGACTGTAACAGCAGTTAATTATATGGAAAAGGAATGGGAGATAGGTATTACTTTGTAGTTCAGTTTAGTTAGAGAAACAACACAGAAACAGGCCCTTTGGCCCACCAAATCCGTGCCAAGCAGCGATCCTCGCATACTAACACTATCTTAGACCCACTTGGGACAATTTACACTTATACCAAGCCAATTAAACTACGTCTTTGGAGTGTGGGAGTAAAAACTAGAGATCTTGGAGAAAACCCACGCAGGTCACGGGGAGAACGTACAAACTCCATTTGGGCAGCACTCGTAGTCAGGATCGAACCCTGGTCTCTGGCGCTGTAAAGCAGCAACTCTACCGCTGCACTACACTATTGTTTTGAATAGTTTTCTTGTATCTGGATAGGCCACAAACAGCTGACCTTAGATTAGCAAACAGTTCAGCAGTAAACCAAAGGCATTAAAAATACATCATTATATGTTACCATTTTGATTAAGTTTATGTGGAAAATCTCATTTTCATCATCACGACTTCAAAGCAGTTTGCGGCAGCTTGAATGGAAACATTCTTTGATAGAATATTTTGGAATGAATACAAAACTTTCCATCAAACATGTTTGTTTCTTCCAATCTGCTTCTGGAAGTACTGGGGGTCAATCTCATTGAGTGCGCAGCTAGAACTTTTAAAACCATGAGCCCAACCCTAAACCACTCCCTCAGTTACATGTTTAGCTCAGCGATACGGAATAGAAACAGGCTCTGCAGTCCAGTGAGTCCACTGATTCCGCGCCAACCGTTAATCATTCTTTTACACTCGTTCTGTTATCCCACATTCTCATCCACTCTCTGCACAACAGGGGCAACTACATTGGGAGAGCAGCGAGGTGGAGCAGCGGTAGAGATGCTGCCTTACAGCGCTTACAGCACCAGAGACCCAGGTTCGATCCATGGGGGTGCTTGATGTGAACGAGAGTTTTATACATTCCCCCCGTGACCATGCGGGTTTTCTCCGACACCTTCGGTTTCCTCCCACACTCCAAAGACGTACAGGTTTGTAGGTTAATTGACGGTACAAATGTAAATTGTCCCTAGTGTGCGTGGGACACGGTTAATATGCAGGGATCGCGTGCGGAGTCAGTGGGCCGAAGGACTGTTTCCGCGCTGCGTCTCTAAAAAAAAAAATTACAGAAGCCAATTAACCTGCACATCCACACATGTGATGTGGGAGCAATCCGGAGCAGCCGGAGGGAACCCAAGCAATTACAGGGAGAATGTGCAAACTTCACATAGTCAGCACTTGAGGTCAGGATCAAACTCTAGTCTGGTGCTGTGAGGCAGCAGCTCCACCCGCTGCACCGCTGTGTGAAGGAACAGGCAATCAATCTGTTCCCAAGAGGAACATTTGTAATTTAATTAAATTAATAAAGCTACAGCCGTGTCTTCTAAATTGTCTGTGGGATTAACCATTTCCGGCCAGATTTAGACAATAGACAATAGGTGCTGGAATAGGCCATTCGGCCCTTCGAGCCAGCACTGCCATTCAATGCGATCATGGCTGATCATCCCCAATCAGTATCCCCGTTCCTGCCTTCTCCCCATATCCCCTGGCTCCACTATCTTTAAGAGCCCTATCTAGCTCTCTCTTGAAAGTATCCAGAGAACGCCTCCACCGATCCTCTGTAAACTTACCGTAACTAAGCTGCACTCCCTCTATTAGCAAGAATGTTCCTTCCTCAATTAGGGGAGCCAACAACTACTTGCACAACACATATTCCAGGTGTTGGTCCATTGGGGCCCTATACAACTGCTGCATTGCAGATGGACCTCTTGTCCTATACTGAACTCCTCTTGTTATTTAAAGGCAACATTGCCATTTGCTTTCTTCTTTGGCCTCTACTTACCTGCCTTGCTACTTTCATTGGACTGATGATCAAGGACCCCCAGATCCCATTGTACTTCCCTTTCCCAACCTTGACACCATTTAGATAGTAATTTGCCTTCAAATTTTGATACCAAAGTGGGATAGACCTTACATTTATCCACCTTAAATGCTATGCCATGCATTTGGCCTCAACCTGTCAAGTTCTCTTCTCGCATTCTCATAGGCATCTTCTCCTCCAGTGATCAACAGCCACCCAAGCTTTGATGTCATCTGCAAATTGCTGTTTGAATCCTTCATCTTAATCATTGATGTAAATTGTAAATAGCTGCAGACCCAGCACCGAGCCTTGCTGCTTTAAGGGATTTTAATTATTCCTCTTTTGGAGTATTGTGTGCAGTTCTGGTCACCCCATTGCAGGAAGAATGTAGAGGCTTTGGAGAGGGTGCAGAAGAAGTTTACCAAAACGCTGTTTGGATTAAATAGTATTAGCTACATATGACAGTTTGGACTTCTCTGTTTGCAAGATTGTGGGAAGACCTAATAGAAGTTTATGTATTTATACGAGGCATAGATTATGAGAGGTCAGAACCTTGTTGCCTGGGTTGAAATATCGAAGACTAGAGGGCAAGGGTTGAAGGTGAGAGAGGCAACGTTTTAAGGAGATGTGCAGGGCAGGTTTTTTACACAATGAGTGCCTGGAACGCGCTGCCAGGGGTGGAGGTAGAGGCCGATACGATGGTGGCATTTGAGAGACTTTTGGAGAAGCGGCAAATGGAGGGATATGTGTCGCGAGCAGGCGGAAGAGACTGATTGAACTTGGCATCATCCTTGTTTGGCATGATCATTGCGGGCCGAAAGGCCAGTTTCTCCGCTGTACTGTTCTATCTATTTCCCAGTTGCTGGGAAACCTGACAGCTGAAGAAAGGCAAAAACGTTTCAAGGAGGAGGTCGGTAAACTACCGTAACCAGTTAACTTACAAACAAATCTTTGGGATGTGGGAGGAATCTAGATTCACCCAAAGGAAATCTTGTTCAAACTCTGCAAAGACAAGACCCAGAGTCAGAATTGAAGCTGGGTCGCTGCACTAACTGCAACATCACTGCGTCAGCTGGATTGCAATTCTTTCGACTTTGGACCTTAGATTTACAAAGCGGAAACAAGTCCTT
Source organism: Okamejei kenojei (assembly GCA_035221665.1). NCBI lineage: Eukaryota > Metazoa > Chordata > Chondrichthyes > Rajiformes > Rajidae > Okamejei > Okamejei kenojei. The sequence continues at coordinate 30,972,782 of CM069161.1, forward strand.
CGGCCTACCGTGTCCGCACCGACCAGCGATCTCCCCATGCGCTAACACTATCCGACACTATAATGTGCTATCCTCCAATTTTTGCAGAAGGCAATTAACCTACAAACCTTTGCGCCTTTAGAGTGTGGGAGGAAACTGGAGCACCTGGAGAAACCCAGCGCAGGTCACAGGAAGAACGTAAAACTCTGTACAGCCAGCACCCAGTAGTCAGGATCGAACCCGGGTCTCTGGCGCTGTGAGGCAGCAACTCTACCGCTCACCACTGTGTTGCCCTTCTATGCCACTGTGCTACTCTTCATGGGACATCATTTTTTACTGGCAGTTTTTACATGTAATTGCAAAAGTGGATCTGTGCACAACTGTGTAAATAATTATGTACAATTGCAATAAATTCTCATTATTTCGATCATCCAGCCAGCAATGTACCTTTGAAAATAGAAATGACAAAACTATATTTTCATCTGATCAGAGAAAATTTTGGGGGACTTAAAAAACTGTGTTCAACATAATTTGTAGGAAACCAGTCTTACTGTCTCCGACTACGTTTTATCTCTGTACTGCCCACTCCCCTGACATCAGTCTGAAAAAGGGTCTCGACCCGAAACGTCACCCATTCCTTCTCTCCAGAGATGTTGCCTGTCCCGCTGAGTTACTCCAGCTTTTTGTGTCTATCTTCATGCTCAACATAATGAGATTTTGATGAAGGAAAGGAACCTAGAAATGGACACCACCGGCATTCATAAAAACTGTTATTTTTCCCTGAGTAGCAACGGAATTTGAGGGAGTTTTTTCACTGAAGAAACGTAGTCTATGCATGTCACAACTTGACCCTGGAAAACCATCAGTGCAACTAGGGGTGGCACAGAGGTAGAGTAGCTGCCTCACAGCACCAGAGATCCGCGTTTGATCTTGACTACGGCTGCTGTCTGTACGGAGTTTGTACGTTCTCCCCGTGACTGCGTGGCGTTTCCTGGGTGAACCGGTTTCCTTCCACACCCCAAGGACATACAGGTTTGTAGGTTAATTGGCTTTGGTAAAGATGGTAGCTTGTCCCTTGTGTGCGGGATAGTGCTAGTGTACGGGGATCGCTGGTTGGTGTGGATTTGATTGGCCTGTTCACGCGTTGTATCTCTAAACTAACGTTTGCCCAGAGTAAATTGTGCATCCAACACTGTCACAGTTGTGCAGCGACTGTGCCATAGATGGGAGATGTTGGGTACAACCAATGGCACGTGCTGAACATTCACATAAAGGCCCCATATAGGGGTCAATGTCACCTCGATGCCTCACAAGCAGCATCTGTAAGACACAGCCTCCAATGCTCAGAAGAAATGAACCCTCGTTGCCCTTTGCTCCACCTCTATTTGTAGCCATTCCACTACAATCACATGTAGGAAGGAACTGCAGATTCCAGTTTACACCTAATAGGCACAAAATGCTGGAGTGACTCAGAGGGACAGGCAGCATCTCTGGAGAGAAGGAATGGGTGACATTTCGGGTCGAGATGCTTCCTCTGTCTGAAGAAGGGTCCCGACCCAAAACGTCACCCATTCCTTCTCTCCAGAGATGCTGCCTGTTGTGCTACAAATCATATCAGGGCTAGAGGCTTTGATCTCTGTAGAAACCGCAAATGGCACACAGTGTTAGAGTAACTCAGCGGGTCAGGCAGCATATCTGGAGAACACGGATACTGTAGGTGACGTTTCGGGTCGGGACTCCTCTTCAGACTGATCTCTGCCCTTTGCGGCGTCCTGAACCTCATAGTAACGTGGGTCAGCCACTCTCCAACAGAACAGACATCCCCGATGAATGCCAAAGCCATTGTGATCACCACCTGCACCACCATCCCCTCAGCTCTACGGAGCCTCTCGTACAGATGGTCCACGGCTGCCTTGACAGGCATTAGAACCCTCTTCGAACTGGTCAATGCTGCCAACTGCACATGCAGCTGCCTTATGGGCCCCATTTTAGTTCACAGTTCTGTGCACGGGCTGCAATTGAGTTGTTTTTAATGTATTTTTGGCCATTTCCCAATTGGGCAATTGTGTGATGCACACAGCATATTAAGTGACTGAAAAAAAAAATCCAGTTTGTTTTGTGGGAAGTCTGCTTCTGCTTGCTCCGATCTTTTTGGTTTCACATTTCACAACAGTGAGAAAAACGACAGTGCAATTAAAAATGAGTTCAATCTGGAACACAGGAAAATAGGAGGTAGACACAAAATGCTGGAGGATCTCTGGAGAGAAGGAATGGGCGACGTTTTGGGTCGCGACCCTTCTTCAGACTGATGTCAGGGTCGTGGGCGGGACAGAGATAGAATGTAGTCGGAGACAGTAAGACTGGTGGGAGAACGTACCCAATTTCCTCGTACATAGAGGAACATAGCGTCCATTTGAGGGCCTCTTAAAACAAGGGTACAGACTCCGCACTTTCTGTCAGGACTCTCATCACTGTTAGAAATATGGTTTCACTGTAAAATCCCCCAAACAACAGCAATTAAAGTGCCCATCAAGCTCATATAAATATTAGGCCTGGACGGAGGTACAGCGGTAGAGTTGCTCGCCTTCCAGCACCAGAGACCCGGGTTCGATCCTGACCACAGGTGCTTATCTGGACGGATATTGTACATTCTCCCCATGACCTGCCTGGGTTTTTCTCCCAGATCTTCGGTTTCCTCCCACACTCCAAGACGTACAGGTTTGTAGGTTAAGTGGCTTGGTATAAATGTTAAAAATTATCCCTGGTGTGGGTAGGGTAGTGTTAATGTGCAGGGATCGTTGGTTAGTGCGGATGCAGTGGGCCAAAGGGTCTGTTTCCAAGCTGTATCTCTAAACTAAATATAAACTAAACTAGGCTGAAGAAGGGTCTCGACCCGAAACATTACCGACTCCCATTCTCCAGAGGTGTTGCCTGACCCATTGAGTTACTCCAGCATTGTTTGTCTATCTTCTGAGTAACCAATATCTGCAGGTCCTGCCTACACATATAAATATTCACTGGTCCTGCGAAAGGAACTACCTGTTTACTCACTGAAGAGATGCATTTTACAGACCCAGTTTGCCCTGAAAGCATGCTGCTAAACAGGAAAAACATGATACAAAGTGCTGGAGCAACTCAACGGGTCAGCCAACATCCCCGGAGAACATGAATAAGCCTGAAGAAGGGTCCCGACCCGAAATGTCACTTGTGAATCTGAAGAAGGGTCCTGACCCAAAACATCACCTATCCATGTTCTCCAGAGATGCTACCTGGCCAGTGAGTTACTCCAGCACTTTGTGTGGTTTAGTGTAGACCAGTATCTGCAGTTCCTTGTTTTTGTGTGGTCTCACTGCTGTTGTCCCTATTACCTCTATAGGATATCAACTGACGTGTAGAACAAAAGACTCTAAACCAAGGTTTAGTACAACTTAATATTTATTAACACTCGAGTAACTTTAAACATGCATGCAAACACTTCTCATTTACTTTACTATTTCAACTTATCACTTCTTAAACTAAATCACAAAACTCATGACTTGGAGTCAGATATTACCCATATGAATGAATTGGCCAGATTCAGTCTGTTGGTAGGGGGTAGTCTTCTCTGAGCTTCGAACTCAGGTCCCTTCTTCTTGCCATGGTTGTTCCCTCATTGTCGCCCCCGTTGTCTCTTTTTTTATACCAATTTTCCTTCAATGTCCGAAAGGAAGCCTTTGTTCTAACCCAAGGCTCTCATGAGTTTAAAGTCAATCATTTCAAGTTGTCACCCCTCCAAGGGCTAAATAAACAAAACACATCTTCGTTCTTTATCAGGCTGGAGAGTTCTTAATTGCATTGCCTGTTCATATCTCTTTCTCATTACAGAGCTATTTTGCAAAATGTCTGTTCCAGGCACCTTATCTTCTCAAGGCCGTACTGCCTAGCCATGAAGTCACCTTCAGCTCTGCTCCCATCAGATGTCAATGACGTGACCATTTTCACTGGGCTCTTTACTTCTCCTGGCTCCAGCATTTTTCGCTCAGTCTGCCTCTTGCGAGTCGCATCCTCCCAAAGCCTGTCGGGATACTTGACATCCAGTCCCTGCCTATATATCCCCCCCTTTGATCCATTGAGCATTTAGCTAATTGGATCACACTGAACCTTGGCGCTATTTCATCTCATACATGTAAATATCTTTGCCATGCTACAATTTTCTACATAGTATGCTATTTCGTCTCATACATGTAAATATCATAGCCATGCAAATAATAATTAAGATGATTGTGCTACTCTTAAAGCATAGTTTCCCTCAACCTTTACCTCAGCTCTTCATGTTTGACCCTGCTTGTTGCCTCTAATTTATCAGTTCTTTGTTGTCCTCTACCACTTGACCTTTCTGACCTTTGATCATGCCCCATGTTGCATGTACAGTTTGAGGTTTAGTTTTCTCTCCATTCCCACCTTCCAGTGTTTCAACATCATCAATGCATACCTTTGATATTTTAAAATTAAAACCCTCACAATGCTAGCAATGTGGGAGGCAATACTCACCCACGAATGAATTTGTACATTTGAACCCCAGTTCCAAATATCATCCAGCCAGCTGGTTTCCTTAATTTTTTTTATATTCATCTCAATTTCTCCAGTGTGTTGGATGACAATGAATATGCAGTGGGCATTAATTAGCTGTTTCATAACCCATCGTAAATTCTCAGGCAGGAGCCTAACTTCAGTCATATATTTTTGGAAGTATTTGCCTAAATCTTCTTTTATTCCCTTAGTTACTTCCATCGTGATTTCAGTTATGTATATCAATCAACTCGATTTTACCAATTCTGGCGGGTATTTGCGGGTTAATTCCCTTATCAGTACGGTGTTCAGATATGTCCTATTCCCTTGCAACCGCAAGAAATGCAACACTTGTCCCTTCACCTCCTCCCTCCACTCCTTTCAGGGACCCAAACAGTCCTTCCAGGTCCGACAGAGGTTCACCTGCACCTCCTCCAACCTCATCGACTGCATCCGCTGCTCCAGATGCCAGATGATCTATAGCGGTGAGACCAAGCGGAGGCTTGGCGATCGTTTCGCCGAACACCTCCGCTCGGTCCGCAAAAACCAACCCGACCTCCCGGTGACTCAGCACTTCAACTCCCCCTCCCATTCCGTATCCGGCCTCTCGGTCCTGGGCCTCCTCCACGGCCAGAGTGAGCAACACCGCAAGTTGGAGGAACAGCACCTCATATTCCGCTTGGAAAGTCTGCATCCTTTGGGCTTGAACATTGTATTTTCTCAATTCTGTTAACCCTTGCTGTCTCCACCCCTTCCCACCTCTCCCTCTGCCCTCGGGCCCTGGCATTCCCTCTATCTCTATCTCCCTCCCTCAACCTAGTCGCACTAGCTTCTCATTTTCACACCACAAACAGCTTACAATGGCTTGTTTCCTTTATAATCGATACTTTTTTGCATATCTTTCATTGATTGTTCTTTATCTCTCCACATCACCGTCTATATGTCTCGTTTCCCTGATCCCTGACCAGTCTGAAGAAGGGTCTCGACCCGAAACGTCACCTATCTCCTTTGCTCCTTAGATGCTGCTGCACCCGCTGAGATTCTCCAGCTTTTTGTGTAATCCTCGATTCTCCAGCATCTGCAGTTCCTTCTTTAACACTTAGTCTAAGAAGGAACTGCAGATGCTGGAAAATCGAAGGTAGACAAAAATGCTGGAGAAACTCAGCGGGTGAGGCAGCATCTATGGAGCGAAGGAAATAGGCAACGTTTTGGGCCTAAACCCTTCTACCTTTTTGTCTACCTTCAATCTTAGTCTGATTGTTTGTGACCTGCATCTAACTGGTCACCTATTGGTGGTTGCCACGCCTCTCCATCCTGGAACCTAACTTTGCCAATTCATCTGCTCGTACGTTCCCTGCGAGGGGAACATTTATGTTGTGCTTATATTTTAATTATACCATATTCTCCTCCAAATTCTTCCTGAATGATGTATTTGAAGAAAGAGACACAGATGGTAAAGGTTTACTGTCCGCTGACACTAAACCTCTCTCTTCCCATAGTGGCAATAATCAGATAGGCTGTTACATGCATACATGCTGTCTGAGTATATGTCGACTGCTGGAGAAACTTGTCAGGGTGGCTGACCATATAAGCTACTGCTGCCAGCTCATCATTCTGAGCACTCATTCTAGCTGGTAGTTTTAAAGCTATTTCTGCTAGCGGTATGCCTTGGTCATGCCACATCCTGTCTTCCTGATTCCATCCACAATCCTAGAAAATCCATCAACAAAAATGTTTAAAGTAATATCTGTGGTTTCATTTTCATTCGCAGTTTGTCTACGGACCTCACTATTCGCTGGGTCACGTGATGCGTTGTCCTACAGCCTTTGTTTTGTCTTGGCACAAATGGTCCCTTGGGATCATGCGCTGTCCACACTTGACACTATTGCTGTTCTCCAGTGTAATTAGTTTTGTTTAGTGTCACGTGTACTGAGGTACAGTGAAAATCTTTTACAACATCTGCAAAGAAAACATGATTATGTCAAAACAATTTCCGAAAGAAACATCAAAACTCAATATTAGCATGTCAAAATCTTGTGCAAAATCATTTAAGCTTCTGGAAAATAAACATTCTTGTTAGTAAAACAACTTTTAAGATTGCTTCCTAATGTTCCAATTACTCAAAATCCCAATTTCAAATTCCTAATTTCAATATACCCTAATAACCAATATCCCCAAATCTTATATCCGGAATAGAGACGCTCATACTTCCAACACCTTAATCTGGATTCCACATGGTCAGTGTGGAATCCTGGTTTTTCTCTAATTAATTTCCAAGGAAAGAAACTAGATACAGTATATACTAGACTGAGTGGGATCCATTGGGTCCCATGTTCACATGGGAGGACTGGTACCCAACGTAATATTCCACCTCTCCACCAATTCTAACATTGGTGGCCAGTGGGGGAGGGGTTCTTTCTGGAGCACTAGTATGGGTGTTGTGGGCCAAAGGGACTGGTTTCCAGAGGGCTAGTATGGACATTGTGGGCCAAATGAATTCTTGTGCTGGCAGCTCAGTCACTCAGACCTGGTGGGCTGGCAGCTCAGTCACTCAGGCCTGGTGGGCTGGCAGCTCAGTCACTCAGGCCTGGTGGGCTGGCAGCTCAGTCACTCAGGCCTGGTGGGCTGGCAGCTCAGTCACTCAGGCCTGGTGGGCTGGCAGCTCAGTCACTCAGGGCTGGTGGATTGGCACCACAGTCACTCAGGCCTGGTGGGCTGGCAGCTCAGACACTCAGGCCTGGTGGGCTGGCAGCTCAGAAACTGCCAGAAATTCGGCCCAAAACAGGTGAGAGAATCTGTGAGAGAGCAGGGGGAGAGGGTGGAGAATCCATTTTAAACATTTTTCATATTTTTCTGCTGATCACAGCAATGAAGGAGGAGAGTCTATCCTGGCCTGGATCTCACAGGGAGCCAATGAAGGGGGGGAGATAAATACTCGGGTGAGGTTTAATAATTGCAATGAATACTTACTGATGTGCAAAAGGGGCAGCCCTGGGCTAGTAGAGGCCTGATGGGCCAAAGAGGCTCTTAAAAAAACAAACTAATCTGAGTGAAAGGCACTTGTTCTGGACTTTTCCTGGCCTGGCACGGGCCTTTTGGTCCAAAATTCTCCTCCTGGGCTAATACAGACATTTTGGGCAAAAGGGATTGGTCTCTTGGCTAATAGGGGCCTGGTGGGCCGAAATGTGTGGTTCCAGGCAGGCCAACAACTCATTTCATTCCATTTCCATTGCAGTTTCAAGCACAGGGCAGGCCAAACAGCTCATTGCATTTTCATTTCATTTCCATTTCCATTGCAGTTTCAAGCACAGGGCATGTCAAACAGCTCATTGTATTTTCATTTCATTTCCATTTCCATTGCAGTTTCAAGCACAGGGCAGGCCAAACAACTAATTTCATTTTCATTAAGGGGTAACAAATCATTTATTGCAAGTACATTGCAGACTCACAGTTCAGTTGATTCACAGCTTAGAATCACAGTCGTGGACTCTCCCTCACGATCTTCCAGAGTGACTGACTCACGTCCAGGCAACCGGGGTTTTATAGTCCTGCCCACCCCCCCGCCAGAAGGGGCGTTACCTTCATCGTGGTCATTGACAAGTGAAAGGACCAATCAGCTGATCTCACGATTTTTTAAACACTCATACTTTTTTATTTTTCATCGATCGGAAAAATCTTCGGGGCTGCCTCAGCGGAGGAGGACTATGAGTAAGATGGCCAAAAATCATAGCGATACATAGCGCTTTTTCTAAAATCAATATACAGCGCAGACAGGAAGTGGTCAAGATGAGACCTTTAGTTATATAGATCTATTGAAAAATAATTGGACAAAACAAAACTTGATCTTTGCAATTGTCTTTCTTTAGAATCTTCAAAATAACTGGCCGATGGACCTGTTCTCGTGCTGCATCTCTAAATTAAATTAAATTAATCTAAACTTAACTAAACTACACTAAACTAATCTAAACTAAATTTAACACTGATCCATGAGGTATACCATTGGTCACAGACTTCTTATTGGAAACCACCACTACTTTATGTTTTCTGTCATCAGACCAATTCTGGACCTGATTAGCCAGTACACAAAATGCTGGAGCAACTCAGCGGGTCAGGCAGCATCTCAGGAGAAAAGGAATAGGTGATGTCTTTGGGTCGAGACCCTTCCTCAGCCTGGGAGTGAGGGGAGAAAGGAACCAGAGATCCAGTACACTGCATCTGCCTTATCCGACTGGATCAGCTTACCATGTGTAAACCACACAGTGAAAGGTTGTAATCTTTATGAAACCTTTACCAAGAGCTGGCTCACCATGCAGAACTTGTTTATGAGCAAATAAAAAAACAGAACGGGAAACAGAAAGGCTCTTTTTATTTCAAATATTTTTTTAGTTATTAATTCATGTCCAAATCTCCCTCCTTTCAGATTTTTATGGAAGGACAACCTAAAACAATTGAAAGCAAACGCTCGCACAAGTATTGTGGACTAATTAGCCTTAGTGCAAAGTCAGGTCTGCCATTGATATCTCCTTGAGTTCAACTCCACCATCACTCCCTTGAGCCTATTATTCAGTGGCTCAAAATGTCACACATTAAATATTATGGAGCTGATGCACTACAATGCTGAGACCTGTATTCTGCACCTGGTATCTTCCCCTTTGCTCGATCTATTACACTTGAGTTTGACGATTGTGTTTTTGTATGGCACATGTGATCTGTTTGGATAGCTTGCAAAACAAAGCGTTCATGTAACTCGGTGCACGTGACAATAACAACCATAAACATAAACCTATTTTGCTGTATCAAGAGTAACCCTTGGAGTTGGATTTCATTGCATAAGGGTTTTGTAGATTTCCTCCTCTCCCAGTCAATACACAAATATGTTTGACCAGCAAAGCACCACCTGTCATATAACCAGCAACCTCATGCCAGCCCAATCGCTGTCTGATCCACAGTCCCCACTGCATTGAGTATTCAATACCTTCATAGATGGCACCCAACCCAGTCTACTACTGTATTTGAGTAAATAGGTGAATGAATGATGAATGAATGAATGAATACGTTTATTGGCCAAGTATTCACATACAAAGAATTTGCCTTGGTGCTCCGCCCGCAAATAACAACATGACATACAGTGACAGTTAAGAATGATACATAAAACATTAAACATTAATAATAACACATTATTGATTAAACATGTGAGTTAAATAAAATACCAGAGCGTGCTAGCCACAGAAGCAGAACTACAATCACATATTACAATCGCTCCACACTCGTAAATCTCTACCTGTGTGCTGTGAATGGCTCGATTGTAATCATGTATTGTCTTTCCACTGGCTGGTCAGCTTGCAATGAAAGTTTTTCACTGTACTTCAGTACACGTGGCAATAAACTAAACTGAAACCCATCTCCAGATGCCCCATTCTTCTCTGCTCCCTTCCTATGATGTTCCCCACCCTGTTGCGGTCGTGACTTATGCCCTTTGCTCCACAGTGGAGACAGTGATGGATAGACTGATGTGCAGGATCGTGCTGTAAGGCCTTGCAAGCAGTAGAGTTTTGAAACCAAAATGCATGCAGCACAGTGGCGCAGTAGTAGAGTTGCTGCCTTCTAGTGCCAGATACCTGGGTACGATCCTGACTACGGGTGCTGTCTGTACAGACCTTGTACCTTCTCCCCGTGACTGCATGGTTTTCCCCGAATGCTCCGGTTTCCTCCCACACTCCAAAAACATACAGGTTTGTAGGTTGACTGGTTTTGGTAAAGAATATAAACTGTCCTTCACGTGTAGGATAGTGCTAGTGTACATGTTGATTGCTGGTTGGCGCGGATTCGCTGTGTTGAAGGGCCTGTTTCCACGCTTGTATCTCTAAACTCAACTAAACCACAATGCTGATTTAATGTTGCCTTCCAGCACGACAAATTCTCATCCCTTGTTTCTGAAGACCAAGCTGACTGGGGATTCTGACAGGGCAAGCAGACCCATCTAAGAAATTTGCCACAATCTGCGCTTCACGCTACCCCGGAACAGCAGCCAACATAATCAAAGACTTGTCCCATCCTGGTCATTCCTACCGCTCCCTGCTTTCATCAGGCAGAAGATACAGAAGTTTGAATGCCCAGCAGCAGACTCACGAACAGCTTCTTCCCCTTTGTGATCAAGCTTCTGAACGGTCCTTCCATAAGCTAGGACCGCTCCATAACAGTCCGATTCACCTCTACCCCATTGCGGACATTGGACTTTATGGAACAGATGCGCGACAATGCTGAGAACTATATTCTGCACTCTGTATCTTCCACTTTGCTCTAACTATTGTCATTGAGTTTGACTTGATTGGATTTGTGTGTAGTATTATCTGATCTGTTTGGATCCAAAACAAAGCTTTTCACTGCACCTTGTTCCACGTGACAAAAATAAACATAAACCAATGGAATAAAGGGAGAAGGATGAGAGTGTTCATTCTCACTTGCAACCAGCATCTTCACCTCTAATATTCACTGCAGTCATGAGCATGGTCTACACCCCAGGCCTTTTCTCAGGAGGAGAGGTGGAGGCAGCACAGTGCGGAACTAGAACAGATGAGATTTAAACATGTTTTAGTTCAGACCTGTGTATAATTTGTCCGGTAATGTTGATACTTCACCTCCATTGAACCATAGGGTGGCATGTGGGCACAGTGGTAGAGTTACTGCCTTACAGCGCCAGAGTCCCGGGTTTGATCCTGACCGTGGTTTGATCCTGACAGGTGGCTGTCTGTATGGAGTTTGTACGTTCTCCCTGTGACCTGTGTGGACGTCATCCGAGATCCTCGGTTTCCTACCACACTCCAAAGATGTACAGGTTTGGAGGTTGGGTGGCTTGGTGTACATGTAAACTGTCCCTAGTGTGTGTAGGATTGTGTTAATGTGCGGGGATCACTGGTCGGCGTGTTCTCGGAGGGCTGAAGGGCTTGTTTCTGTGCTGCACCTCTAAACTAAACTAGACCCTGTGGAATACAACAAAACTTGATCTTATCCCATGATTTTGGACCCTGCGTGATTGTGGTGTGCTACACGCATAGGCTGCAGGGCACCAGCTGTGACAGTATGTTTCATAGTGCTGAAGTGATGGAATATCTTTTTCTTAGGCCCCCTTCGGTCAAATGGTGAAGTAGGCCATAGGTAGAGAGCTGAGAAAAACTCCATCATCAGTTTAAGTTCTACGACCTACTTGGGCCATCGCCAAGGAATCTGAGGCATTATCTTCCATCATTTGTTTCTAACTCTTCATTGTTGCTGAACTCCCCCAAAGACAACTTCCCAAACTGTGGTGTCCTGTCTCTTGCCTCCTCCATCTCCTCCATCTCCTCCATTCATCATATCCCCAATACCCTGCCCCCATACGCTATCATCTAAATAGGTCACAACAAACTTCCTCTCCCTTATTTATCTCTTCCTATAGTCAATCAAGGTGCCCAGTGGTGCAGTTGGTGGCGCTGCTACCTCTCGGCTCCAGAGAACTGGGCTTCATCTTAATCCCTGGATGAGGATTGTATGGGTTGCACCCAGGTCCTCTGGTCATAAATAAATAGGAGTAGAATTAGCCCATTAGTCCATTCGGCCCAAGTCTACTTCGCCATTCAATCATGGCTGATCTATCGCTCCCTCCTAACCCCACTCTCCTGCCTTCTCCCCATAACCTCTGACACCCGTACTAATCAAGAATCTATCTCTGCCTTAAAAATATCAACTGAGTTGGCCTCCAAAGCCTTCTGCGGCAAAGAATTCCACAGATTCACCACCCTCTGACTAAAGAAATTTCTCATCTCCTTTCTAAAAGAACGACCTTGAGTTCTAGACTCTCCCACTAGTGGAAACATCTTCTCTTCCCTCATTCAGAAATTAGCATGTTGATAGATTAATTGGCCAGTGCTTCTGATCTCTCGGTCAATGGGGGTAGTTAATGGGAATGTTCCATCCACGACCGCACAAAATTGCAGACAATTGTGGACGCAGCCCAGACCATCACATAAACCATCCTCCTGTGGCGGTCCCTGGGCGTTAGGCCACTCCTTGGGTCATCCCCCTCGGCGCTTGAGGGACAGGGACGATTGTCTGCCCACGGGGTTTCCTGGGTCCTGCTCGCGGGCATTCTGTGTGTTTGCCATGTTTCATTAAACAACTTCTGAACCTGTCTGGCGTCCGGCCTTTTCCTGACCTCATACAGGCCACTACACTCCCTTCCACTGACTCCATTACGAATCCCCTCGGCAAGGTCACCAACATAATCAAGGACAAGTCTCACCCCAGTCACCCCCTCTTCTCCCTTCTCCCCATCAGGCAAGAGGTATAGAAGTGTAAACACTTCCAGATTCAGGGACCATTTCTTCCCAGATGTTATCATGCAACTGGACTACTCAATAACTAGAGAGAGGTCCTGAGCTACTATCTCCCTCATTGGAGACCCTCGGACTATCTTTAATCAGACTTTACTGGACTTTACCTTGCACTAAACGCTGTTCCACAAGTTCACAAGTTATAGGAGTAGAATTCGGCCATTCGGCCCATCGAGTCCACTCCGCCATTCAATTATGGCTGATCTCTGTCTCCTAATCCCATTTTCCTGCCTTCTCCCCATAACACTTGACACCCGTTCCAATCAAGAATTTGTCTATCTCTGCCTTAAAAATATCTACTGACTTGGCCTCCACAGCCCTCTGTGGCATTGAGTTCCAGATTAACTACCCTCTGACTAAAGAAGTTCCTCCTCACCTTTTTAAAAGAGCGCCCTTTAATTCTGAGGCTATGACTGGTCCTAGACTCTCCCACCAGTGGAAACATCCTTTCCACACCCACTCTATCTGTAAGTTTCAATGAGGTGCTCCCTCAGCCTTCTAAACTCCAGCGAGTAGAAGCCCAGGGCTGTCAAATGCTGATCATATGCGAACCCACTCAGTGTTATATCATTCCCTTTATCATGTATCTGTACACTGTGGATGGGTCGATTATAATCATGTATTGTCTTTCCGCTGACTGGATAGCACGCAACAAAAGCTTTTCACTGCACCTCAGTACATGTGATGATAAACTAAATTTGAAACTAAAGAATAAGATTGGTTAGGGTAAGTTTAGTGTAAAAAAATCGTTGCTTGAATGTTGACATGGATTTGATGAGCCAAAGGCCTGTGCCAATGTTATATCTCTTTAACGACACTATCACCACAACTTATTTTGCTCTTCCCCTTCACAACCCTCTCCCTACCACACTCCCTCTGCCTCACCCAACACCCCAACCTCACAACCTGTTGCCCAACATTCTTTCTTCACAACCTCCGAGAATTCCAGAAACACTCATCTTCCTCATGGCGGAATCGGTCAGCGGAATGACTCCTCCCCTGACACAGCGATCGAAAGAGTACAACCCCTGATCAAACTACCACGACTCAGGTTCTCACAATACTACCATCTAAACAATTACAAAGATTCACACACACTTTTACTTAAAGTAACTGAATTCGTAAACACTCACACACGCAGCAATACAAATAGCAGTCCGCAAACTTAACACACTCAAAATCTTAACTTCCAAATCTTAATATATTCTAAATATATTTACATACTCAAAATATTTACACAATTCGGATCCGATAACAATACAAAAAGCTAGATTTTACAATTTGCAAGAATGATTTAAAGCACTAGTGCACAATTTACAAACGCTCGATCTCAACGCCGCGTCACGCGGTTATCAATCAGTGAACCTCTCCCTCCGATACCGAAGATTTTCCCCTTCCTAGGTTATTCTTTGATGAGGGGTATTACTCCTTAAATGGCTACTTTTCCTCCCGAATGTTACTATCCTTTTAGGCAGATTAGGAAAAGGGGAGATGCAACGAGACCTGGGTGTCATGGTACACCAGTCATTGAAAGTAGGCATGCAGGTGCAGCAGGCTGTGAAGAAAGCGAATGGTATGTTGGCATTCATAGCAAAAGGATTTGAGTACAAGAGCAGGGAGGTTCTACTGCAGTTGTACAGGGTCTTGGTGAGGCCACACCTGGAGTATTGCGTGCAGTTTTGGTCTCCTAATCTGAGGAAAGACATTCTTGCCATAGAGGGAGTACAGAGAAGGTTCACCAGACTGATTCCTGGGATGGCAGGACTTCCATATGAAGAAAGACTGGATAGACTCGGCTTGTACTCGCTGGAATTTAGAAGATTGAGGGGGGATCTTATAGAGACTTACAAAATTCATAAGGGGTTGGACAGGCTAGATGCAGGAAGATTGTTCCCGATGTTGAGGAAGTCCAGAACATGGGGTCACAGTTTAAGGATAAGGGGGAAGTCTTTTAGGACCGAGATGAGAAGATCTTTTTTCACACAGAGAGTGGTGAATCTGTGGAATTCTCTGCCACAGAAGGTAGTTGAGGCCAGTTCATTGGCTATATTTAAGAGGGAGCTAGATGTGGCCCTTGTGGCTAAAGGGATCTGGGGGTATGGAGAGAAGGCAGGTACAGGATACTGAGTTGGATGATCAGCCAGGATCATATTGAATGGCGGTGCAGGCTCGAAGGGCCGAATGGCCTACTCCTGCACCTATTGTCTATGTTTCTATGTTTCTATCCTCACGCTAAGACTGGATACTATAGGGGGACCTCTCTCCCTCCTCTCTAATTAGGGATACCCTTCGCATTCAGATTACTTTTCACCAAGTAAACCAGGTTCCCGTCCCTCAGGTACTCTTCGCTATCAGGTACTAATCAACAATCGATCAGAGGGTTACTATTCACTGTTGATCAGCTGTTATTCGGAATCGATCAAGGACATGCACCAACTCCAAAGTTCTATCTACAAGAATTCGAATTCCACCTTACAGCCAGAACTTCAATATGAAATTCTGTATTTTGAAATTTGATTCTGCAAATCTAGACTCGTTCTCCAACTCCTGGCTTTAGCGCGTACCACTCCACATATGCATGCTCTCGAATCAAACTAAAATTGCCCAATTAAATTCTCGAATGGACTGGAGTATTCCCAACCAATCTATACACTGACCACCGAGCCCAGTACCTTTACGAGATTCCTCGTCTGTCACTTCAGGAAGGGACTCATATGTCTTCACGAAGACACCCCTCTCTGCTGGGCACTGAGGGTTCAGCACCTAACCTCTTTGCGCTGGTGGTGTCGATGCCGATTTTCAGAGCGCACCTTTCCAATCTGCGCTCCTGGCAAAGATAGATCAATCCATAGGTCAGACCTGTGTTTCAATACCCTACCAATTGGATACCAAATCGAACCTTGGGCCATCCCTCATCCAATGAAGTGCGTCAGGCTTTCGTTAAAGCAGCGGCAGTCTGCCAAGTTTTGGGCCACTCCACGCCCTGTTTGGCCAAGTTTTGGGCCACTCCACGCCCTGTTTCCCGGGCCCCTAGCACAAAGGAGTGCTTACCACTCTCGATTAGACCCTTTCCCAAGCCCGCGAACGATCGTTCCGCTCCTACTAACAAAGTGCTGAAAACCAATGCAAAAACTGCACCGTGGGCCCAATTTCTGCACTCTCGATCGAAACAGCTCAGCACCCTTGATCGCAAATTTATGCTTGGGGGTCTGTTGAGATCCCGGACGAGCCGCCAATGTAAATTGCTCATTCTAAGCTTCCCCCCAGTCTAGTTTCAGTCAAAAATCACTGTCAAGCACTTGCACATCTAAACTTTATTTTGACAAAACACAATTACACATACAACTACTAAACCTAACCACCGCAGGTTTCATCCTCATATCTGCCTGACCAAGCCCTCTTGGCCTCACTCAAACAGAGACACTCCAGAAGGACACGCAGTCCCAAGCGCTCTCCCAGAAGATCAACACGGGACCTCGTGGCAGCGGACTTTTATAGGTCCCCAGACCTTGGGGGACCTATAAAAGGGACCTTGAGGGGACAACATGGGGGTGGTCTCTTTACAATCCAATTATAGATATCGTTGAACCCCATACCTGACAGGTATTTCCCTAACCCAATAAAACAGTGGTTAACACATTGCATTCAAACAGTGTTTCTCGGAGGAAACGAACATCCCAACATCTACCCTGATATGCAAGAAAACCAGACAAGGCTCAATACTTCATCCAATCAACATTCAGTAAAGTTCTGTAACATTATTTACAATTATTGACAAAGTGTATGTCTGATTTGCATTCATCCAATCCATTCTATGCATTTTGCACCTAATTGTCAGGGTCTGCAGATGTTCCCCTTCTCTTCCTGCTGCTCGGATCTAGGCAAACTGGCACCGTTCTGCAGTTTGTCCTATTTCTTCAGAGAGCACTTTTAAATTGACCAAATGGCAGCAGCTCAGAAGCCTTTACTCAATTTTAGGGTCCTGACCTCCCCAATTTGACCAGGATTAAAATTGTGTGTGTGAGTATGTGTATGTGTGTGCCAGTGATGTGTGTCTATGAGCGCCTGTGCTTGTATGTGTGTGTGTAAGCACGTGTGTGTGAGTGTGTGTATGTGTGCGTGTAAGTGTGCATCTTTGTGTGTGTCCATGTAAGTGTGTGTCTGTGTATCTGTTTAAGTGTGTGTTGGTATGTATGTGTGTGTATACCTGTGTGTGTATGTGTTCGTGTCTGTATGTGCATTTGTGCATTTGTGCGTGTGTGTGTGTGTGTGTGTGTGTGTGTGTGTGTGTGTGTGTGCGCGCGCGCCTGTGCGTGTGTATATGTGTAACATGGATCCCCTAAGGGGTTAATCACAGTGAATTCAGTTCTGCTGCTTATAGATAGACGTAAATTTTTTGATTGACGTAAATTTTTCGTTGAATATTTTAATGACTAATGTTGAGGCAGATCGAGAAATAAGTGAGAGAATACAGAAGATGGACACAAAAAGTTGGAGTAACTCAAGACCCGAAACATTATCCATCCCTTCTCTCCAGAGGTGCTCCCTGTCCCACTGAGTTACTCCAGCACGACGTGTCTATCTTTGGTGTAAAGCAGCATCTGCAGATCCTTCCTATACATTTGGTATAAAACAGACTTCTGTATTAAGAATGAAGCTTAACCAATTTGCTACAAGAAATTTGTAACCGCTTCACCAAGAATAAACAGGCTGTGCCGTCCAAACCTAGGCAGGTGGCAACATGAATAGGCAGATGTTTGTTGGTTTTCCCTCTCCCCACCCCCTCCTGTTGGCTCGCTGTTTGAAGAGCGATGATGCTGACGGAAATCAAGGCAGAGGATTAAACTTTTAAAAAATAGGATTGCACTTGAAACAAAGATGTCTTTCAAGGATTAAGGATGGTGATTTTCCATTGTTTACTGTGGACTGCCTGCGCTTTCCTCAGTGTCTGAGCTGGCGGTACTTTAATGACACTCTTACGACTAAATTATAACAAAACACAGCCTATTACAGAGACCACCTTCACGACCAAGTGTTTGAACATATGTTTGTTTATTCCCAAAGATATGCAGCGCTGATTGATGTCAAAAGCCAACTTCAGATCACAACATCTTGCTCATGAAAGGACACACTCCTCCTTACTCTGTTCCTATCTTTGCAAGGAGCAATAAAAGCTCTGTTAGAAAATGTACACACTCTGTGTTCCACTTACTGTAATCACTATAAACACTGAATGAGTTTCTGTTTACTCCACAGTCTAGGTTATTAAAGTCAGCTGAATGTCTGTGAAAGCCTACTCTGGGCACCACATCAGGCAGGTGTCAATCCTTTTAACTTGTAGCTTGTAACCCTGATTTTCCTCAATGGTGGAGATGCCTGATGGGGCCTACTTTGTCTAAGTGACCAGTGCTTTAGTTTAAAATAGACACAAAAAGCTGGAGTAACTCAGCGGGTCAGGCAGCATCTCTGGAGAGAAGGAATAGGTGGCGATTCAGGTCAAGATCCTTCATTAGACAGTTCTTTAGTTTAGAGATGCGGCACGGCAACAGGCCCTTCAGCCCACCGGGTCCGCACTGACCAGCAATCACCACCTACACTAGCACCATCCTTCTCACTAGGAACAATTTACAATTTTTATCAAAGCCATTTAACTTACAAACCTGGACGTCTTTGGAGTGTGGGAGGAAACCGAAGCACCTGGGGAAAACCCAGCGGTCACGGGGAGAAGGTCTGGCAAACAGATTTTGGAGTCTTCCTTACCTCTCGCCATGAAGCTGATGTTGAATGGGCTTTTGTTTGCTTGATTCTGGATTTGAACTCGAGGAAGATTCTGTTTGTTTCTCAAAATGATTTAGGTTTTGGCCTTCACGTCCTACAGTCAGTGCTGGCTATAACTCACAAGTTATAAGGGCCAACCTCACGATGAAGAAGTCCACCAACAAGTTCTTTATACTTTTGACTTTGGAGCTACAGCACGGAAACTGGCCCTGCGTCCGCCCAAATCCATGCCATCCAGCGATCACCCTGTACACTAACACTATCCTGCACACTAGGGACAATTTACAATGTTTCTTACCAAAGCCAATTGTTCAACCTGTTCATCTTTGGAGTGTTGGTGGAAAACCAGAGCTCCCAGAGAAAACCCACACATCAAGGCTTCCATATAGACAGCACCCATAGTTCAGATCCAACCCGGGTCTCTGGTGCTTCAAGGCAGCAACTCTACCACCATAGTTCATTGGATTGACATGAATAATTCCCATTCTGCCAGCCATTTCCACCAAATATTTATCTACTTTAGACAGTATCTTCTACTCACATGAGCTCACTATGCAGGCAGGGTAAAAATATCGACATTTTGTTTTCCTTGAAAACACATTCTTCCCAAGTAGTATCACAGTGATGCCCTTGACTCACCTACTGCTGCGGCTGAACTTTAAAAGCCAAATCTGATTCTGTAAGATTCACCAATATTCACAATCTTGTGGCCATGGCAGTAGGCAGAGTTCCTCGCCACTTGCTTAAGCAACGTTTCATACTGAGTTCAGAGTGTCCCTTTGGGCTTTAGAGATACAGAGAGGAAACAGGTCCCTCAGCCCATTGAGACTGAGCCGACCTGCGATCACACAAGCACTATCCTACACACACTAGGGACAATGTACCATTTACAGAAGCCAATTAACCTACAAACCTGTAGGTTTTTGGAGTGTGGGAAGATACCGGAGCGCACGGAGAAAACCTCACACAGGTCACAGGGAGAACGTACAAACTCCGTACAGACAGCACCTGTAGTCAGGATGGAACGAGGTCACTGGTGTAAGGCAGCAGATAAAGAACAATGAATAAAAGATATGCAAAAAAGTAACGATGATAAAGGAAACAGGCCATTTTAAGCTGTTTGTAGTGTGAAAAGAAGCTAGTGCGACTTGGCTGGGGGAGGGATAGACAGAGAGGGAATGCAGATATCAATATTCATAGAACTGGGCTGGAATCTGCCCAAGCGAAATATGAGATGCTGTTCCTCCAATTTGCATTTAGCCTCACTCCGTCAATGGAGGAGACCTAGGAACGGAAGGTACGTGGAGGAATGGGAAGGAGAATTAAAGTGTTTAGCAACCAGGAGATCAGGTAGGTTCAGACGGGCTGAGCGAAGGTGTTCCGCGAAACGATCGCCCAGTCAGCGTTTGGTCTCGCCGATATATAAGGGTCCACATCTTGAACAACAGATACAGTAGGTGAGGTTGGAGGAGGTGCACGTGACCTCTGCCTAACGTGAAGGACTGTTCGGGTCCCTGGACAGTCGAGGGAGGAGGTATAGGGACAGATGTTGCATCCCCTGACGTTGCAGGGGAAGGTACTGGGGAGGGGGTGGGATGGGTGGGGAAGGGATGAGTTAACCGGGGAGTTGCGGAGGGAACAGTCTCTGCGGAAGGCGGTAAGGGGTAGAGATGGGAAAATGTGGCTTGTGGTGGGATCCCATTGGAGGTGGCAGAAATTTCGGAGCATTATGTGTTGTATGCGACGGCTGATGGGGTGAAAGGTGAGGACAAGGGGGACTGTGTCTCTGTTGCGACTAGAGGGAGGGGGAGCAAGGGCAGAACTGCGGAGTACCGAGGAGGCACGAGTGAGGGACTCATCTATGATGGGAGAGGGGAACTCCCGTTCCCTAAAGAATGAGGATATCTTGGAAGTCCTGGTATGGAACATCTCATCCTGGGTGCAGATGCAGTGTAGACGGAGGAATTTGGAGTAAGGGAGAGGTCGCTGGAGGTACAGCATCTCATATTTCGCTTGGCCAGCTTACAGCCTACTGGTATGAATAATGATTTCTCTCACTTCAGTTAGCCCTGGCATTCCCTCTCTCTCTATCCCTCCCCTACCCAAGTCGCACAATGACCTGTTTCCTTTATCATCGTTCCTTTGATGCATATCTTTCATTCAGTTCTTTATCTCTCGATATCATCGTCTATATCTCTCATTTTCCTTATCTCTAACCAGTCTGAAGTAGGGTCTCGACCTGAAACGTCACCCATTTCTTCTCTCCAGAGATGCTGCCTGTCCCGCTGAGTTACTCCAGCTTTTCGGGTCTATTGTTTCCATAATAGTTGCTTGTGATAAGTTTAATTCTCTAGTATTCTTTGACACCACTTCCATCAATAGAAAAAGAGGACATGCAAGTCTGACTGGTCTTGTGTACTCAACAGCTTTGACTGAAGATGCTTGTCTACTAGTTCACATACAATTCCATCACAAAAGGAACAATCCAACTTGCAATGCAGTAATAAGTTTAGACTTTTAACTTTAGACTTTAGAGATACAATGCGGAAACCGACCCTTCAGACCACTGAGTCTGCATCAACCAGCAATCACCCCATACACTGACACTATCCTAAATATTAGGGACAAAGTCACAACTTACTAAAACCAAAACTTGAAAACTTTGGAGTATGGGAGAAAACCAGAGCACCCGGAGCAAACCCACACGCTCCCATGAAAAAATATCCAAACACCGTACAGACAGCACCTGTGATCAGGATCGAACCCAGGACTCCGAAGCTGTAAGACAGCAATTAACCTGCTACGTCTCTGCGTCACCCCTTTCATACATAAGGTTCTGTATTAAAACAATGTACTCATTTATTCCCTTAGTCTACTCTATCTCAGATTTCCGGCTCCCAGCTATTGCTAATGGTTCCAGACCAAAATATTCTTCTAATTGCTGTGTATCATCTTTAAACAAGATATCTTTCTCCTTGGGAAGATTTTCAAGCATGCAATGTGTTTCTGGCCTGATCTCCACCAGAAGAATTGCTTTCTAATAACGTTGTTCAAACAAATCAAATTGAATTCCACATATTCACGTTCACAAGTTATTGGAGTAGAATGAGACCATTCGGCCCATTGAGTCCACTCCGCCATTCAATTATGGCTAATCTCTGCCTTCTAATCCCATTTTCATGTCTTTTAACCCTTGACACCCGTTTGAATCAAGATTTTGTCTATCTCTGCCTTAAAAATATCCACTGACATGACCTCCACAGCCCCCTGTGGCAAAAAATTCCACAGATAAGCTACCGTCTGACTAAAGACGTTCCTCCTCACCTCCTTTCTAAAAGAGCGCCCTTTAATTCTGAGGCTATGGCATCTGGTCCTAGACTCTCCCACCAGTGGAAACATCCTCTCCACATCCACTCTATCTATGCCTTTCATTATTCTGTAAGTTTCAATGAGGTTCCCCCTCAACCTTCTAAACTCCAGCGAGTTGAGGCCCAGTGCAGTCAAACGCTCATCATATGCTAACCCACTCATTCCTGGATTGATTCTTGTAAATCTCTTCTGGACCCTCTCCAGAGCCAGCACACCCTTCCTCTGATATGGGGTCCAAATTTGCCTGACCAGCGCCTTATAGGGCAAGGGTTCCCAACATGGGGTAAATTCACCCCCAGGGGGCAAAGTTTGCCAATGTGAATTTGTTGATTCAGGATTTCTACATATTTATTCTCATTGACGGACTGTGTTTGGTTCTGGTATACTGGTATCTGTTCATCATTAGTTGTTCATAAATAAGTGAAGTAACATTGTTATGTGCTATTAAAATTGCCCGGGGTAAACGGGATGAAAAAGGTTGGGAACCCCTGTTATAGAGCCTCAGCATTACATCCCTGTTTTTGGATTCCAGTCCTCTTGACTGCTAGCACTCAACTTGCCTTCCTTACTGGAGTTATTGGAATTGATGGGCCTCGCGGCCTGAAGGCTTCCCGACGGGCCGCGGCAGTGGACCGGGAACGCGGCCAGAGGCCTCTATCGAGGCGCCGCAGTCTCAATGCCTCCCGGATCGCCGGGTAGAAGCCAAGGTTTGAGGCCCGGCCGGTGTAAAAAATTTGGTGTCAAAAAGGCAGCCAACATCGTCAGAGACCCACATATTCCTGGCTTCACACTCATTTCACCACTGTCATCGGGAAGAAGGTGCAGGGGCCTGAAAACTGTAACGTCCAGGTTCAGGAACTGTTTCTTCCGTACAGCCATTAGGCTATTAAACAAGACAACATATATGCTCTGAACTACAATAGACTATTATTATTATTATTGCACTATTTAGTTTGTTTTTTTGAGTATGTGTGTATATATATATATATATATTTATGAATACAAGATACAAGATACAAGATACATTTATTTGTCACATGTGCCAATTGGCACGGTGAAATGTAATCACCATGCAGCCACACAGTAAAAATAAAGAACACAACATGGAGTAGATAGAATTCAACATAAACATCCCCCCACAGCAGGATCAAAGTTCCCCACTGTGAGGGAAGGCACCAAAGTCAGTCTCTTCCCCTGATGTTCCCCACTGTTCACCCGTAGTCGGGGCCTCCCCGAGCCCTCCGCAGTCGCCGCTACGGGCGGCCCGATGTTCAGGCCCCCTCGCCGGGGTGATGTAAGTCCGACGTCGGGGCTGGGGGACGTCCTCAGCGGCCTGGACCCCGAGTCGGCCCCCTCCTATCGGACTCTGCGGCTCCCAAAGTCCGCAGGCCGCGCTGGGTGGAGATGCAACGCTGGAGACCCTCGGCAAAGGGTCCCAGGACTCCACGGAGTTGTTGAGCGCCGCCCGCGTTGGAAGCTCTCCCCAAACCAGAGCTCCACGATGTTGGAGCAGCGGCCCAACGCTCCGGGGCTCCAACGGCGACCCAGGTAGACATCGCCCGCTCCGCAGTGACTCCAGCGCCACCGCTGCTGTTGCAGCTCTGGTCCGGTCCAATATATTGTGAGTATATGTATATACACACACACTAAATTATTCTCTCTCGTTTATCATATCATACTATGTTTACATATTCTGTTGTGCTGCAGCAAGTAAGAATGTCATTGGTCTATCTGGGACACAAGACAATAAAACACTCTTGACTTGATAAACTCACTTGCCAAGTGAGTGTTATCAATATCATTATCCTTTAGCAATCGCTAACAAAGATGCCCATTGTTGGAGTCATGAAGTCATCGAGCTGTACAGCAGGGAAACAGGCCCTTTGGCCCATCCATGCTGACCTTTTGTACCCATCTCCACAAATCCTATTTGACTGCATTAGGTCCATATCCTTGCATACCTTGCCTATTTAACCACCCGTCTTAGTGTAATCTTTAGACATCAGAGATACAGCGCGGAAACCTTTTGGCCCACCGCGTCCAGGCCGCCCAGCGATCACCCCGTACACCAGTATTATCCTACACATTAGGGACAATTTACAATTGTTAGTGAGGTCAATTAACCTAGAAACCTGCACGTTTTTGAAGTATGGGAGGAAACTGGAGCACATGGAAAAAACCCATGCGGTCACGGGGAGAACGTACAAACTCCGTACAGATATTACCTGATGTCAGGCTCAAACCTGGGTGTCTGGCACTGTGAGCAGGCAACTCTACTGCTGCGCCTCTGTGCTGCCCTAAATCACTCTTAAATGTAGTAATTATACCGGATGTCACCACCTCTGCCAGCACGAGTTGCAGATAAACAGGTCGACGAGGTCCAGGTCTGAGGAATCTGTGGAATTCATTGCCACAGACGGCTGCAGGGGCCAAGCCAATGGATCTTTTTAAGGCGGAGATTGATAGATTCTTGATTAGTGTGAGATATGCAATGTGCTCACAATCACTGCTCAAAGACTAAATCGTGGAAGCAAGAGATTCTTTATTTGCGAGTCTGCAGAGCCGGCTGCCTCTCCAAGTTGAGACACACCGAAGTCAGAAGGGTAAACCCCCTTTATACACACAATTCTACATCCAACCTCCCCTCCTTTGACCCGCTCCAATCAGACACTGAGGTGGACAACCTGTAGGTACGTCCCCCCAGTACCTCCCACATCATACATCGCATGTCCATGGTAATGAGCAGTTTCTTGACCAGGGGTGTGTTGTAATATTCATTTATTTTATTAAGCATGCTCAGTTGTTCATGACCTACCCTAGTTTTACTCACCTCCAAGTGAACTCTCTCAGTTCTCCTATATCAGCACTAAAGCTAAGCTATAGTGACAAGGGTCCCATCTATCACTCCATTCTACTGATAGGGATCTATCTACATCACTCCCTTCTACCGCTATACAATGCTATTACTTCTTACTCAAGGATGGGTCTGGTAACTTTTATACACAGCTGTGTCAGAACCCTCTCCCTGGCCCCTATCGGTTTGAATCCT
This sequence comes from Okamejei kenojei, assembly GCA_035221665.1. NCBI lineage: Eukaryota > Metazoa > Chordata > Chondrichthyes > Rajiformes > Rajidae > Okamejei > Okamejei kenojei. Next base: position 30,997,874 of record CM069161.1, read on the forward strand.
CTTTAAAGCCCCTTACAATAGTGGGGTTTAATCACTTTATCCCTCACAATTAGTATTCGTGTTAGCGGCTATGGGGAGAAGGCAGGAGAATGGGGTTGAGAGGGAAAGATAGATCAGTCATGATTGCAAGGCGTAGACCTGATGGGCCAATGCAGCTCCTATAAGTTATGAACTATCAGCCTCTACGTGAACAAGAATTATTTCCTCAAATCTCCTTTAAAACTCTTTACTTACATGTTAAGCCCATGTCCTCTTGTATTGATATCCTCACCATGGTTCTGACTATCTACATTCTCAATGCCTCTTTTTATTTTATAGACATGTTTAGATCACACCCTAACTAATTAAGAATCTGTCAATCTCCGCTTTAACAGTACTTAATGACTTGGTCTCCAGAGATATCTGTGGCTCTGAATTTCCTCAGATTCACCACCCTCTGACAAAAAAAAATCTTCCTCATCTCCATTTGAATGGTATATCCTTTTATTCTGAGGCTGTGCCCTCTGGTCCTAGACTTTCCCACTAGAGTCATAGAGTCTTACAGCGTAGAAATAGGCCCTTTGACCAAAATTGCCCAACATGTTCCATCTACACTAGTCCCTTCGGCCTGTGTTTGGTCCATATCCCTCTTAACCTGTCCTATCCATGTACCTGCACAAATGTTTCTTAAATGTTGCGATAGTACCTGCCTCAGCTACCTCCTCCGGCAACTCGTTCCATGCACCCAGCACCCTTTGTGTGAAAAAGGTACCCATTAGGTTCCTAGTGAATCTTTCCCCCCTCACCTTAAACCTAAGGCCTCTGGTTCTTGATTCCCCTACTCTTGGTAAGAGACTCTGTGCGTCTATCCGATCTATTCCTCTCATGATTTTGTACACTGTTGTCTGAAGTAGTGCATTGAGGCTCAGAGTTTTACTTGAAAACTGGAAATGCAAACTATTTACATATTGAGTCTTTAAACTATTGGTGTGGAATTAAAAAAAAAACTATTGGTGTAGGCGAATGTCTTAGACATTATTACATTGCTGCACAGCAGGCATATGGCCTCTCCGCACAATAGGACAATGCAAACACAGATGGATACATTGAAAAAGGAATGTCCGCACTTCTAGCTACATTACAAATACTATCACTATTGGGCGGCATAGTGGTGCAGCGGTAGAGATGCTGCCTTACAGCGTCAGACACCTGGGTTTGATCCTGATTACGGGTGCTGTCTGTACGGAGTTTGTACGTTCTCCCCGTGGCCTGCGTCGGTTTTTTCTGAGATCTTCAGTTTCCTGCCACACTCCAAAGACGTACAGGTTTGTCAGTTAATTTGCGTGGTATAAATGTTAAATTGCCCCTATTGTGTGTAGGGTAGTGTTAATGTGCGGGGATCGCTGGGTCGGTGCGGACACGATTGGCCGAAGGACCTGTTTCCGCGCTGTATCTCCAAACTAAACTAAACTAAATCTGCAAATTCTAAGGATCAGTCCTGGTATTCTCTTATTCTATAGGAATTAATACTGTAGTGGCCATTCTGAGGCATTTAACCATGATTCTATGAACTAAACGCATGGTTTCCCAATCAAGAAAACCAAGTTAGATTCTTGCACCAGAAAGGGCCGGGTAATATTTACATTGCTGAGTGAACAGGTGAGCTGGTATCACAATGAAACAAACAATTTTACTTCTAAGGTTTGGTCCCTGAAATAAAAGTTGTAATAATTAAATGCAAAGCAGTGGAGATGCTATTCATTGAGATCGAATGTTGTTTAAGTTCATCTCTTGTGAGAGCACATTTATTATTTATATTTAAGCTAGACACAAAGTGCTGGAGTAACTCAGTAGGACAGGCAGCATCTCTGGAGAGAAGGAATGGGTGACATTTCGGGTCGAGACCTTTCTTCAGACTGTTGCCAGGGGAGGGGGCGGGCCAAAGATAGAATGTTTTCGGACGCAGTAAGACTGGTGAGAGAACTGGGAAGGATAAGGGGATAGAGAGAGAAGTCAGTGTTCATACCACTGGGGTGTAAACTACCCAAGCGAAATATGAGGTGCTGTTCCTCCAATTTGTGCTGGGCCTCACTCTGACAATGGAGGAGGCCCAGGACAGAAAGGTCAGATTGGGAATGAGAAGGGGAGTTAAAGTGTTGAGTCACCAGGAGATCAGGTAGGTTTAGACGGACTGAGCGGAGGTGTTCAGTGAAACGATCACCGAGCCTGCGCTTGGTCTCGCCGATGTAGAGAAGTTGACACCTGGAACAGTGGATACAGTGGATGAGGTTGGTGGAGGTGCAAGTGAACCTCTGCCTCATCTGGAAAGACTGTTTGGGTTCTTGGATGGAGTCGAGGGGGGAGGTAAAGGAACAGTTGTTGCATCTCCTGAAGTTGCAGAGGAAAGTACCCGGTGAGGGGGTGGTTTGGGTGGGAAGGGACGAGTTGACCAGGCAGTTTCGGAGTAAACGGACTCTGCGCAAAGCAGAAAGGGGTGGAGATGGGAAGATGTGGCCAGTAGTGAGCTCCCATTGGAGGTGGTGAAAATGTTGGAGGATTATATGTTGTATCCGACAGCTGATGGGGTGGAAGGTGAGGACAAGGGGGACTCTGTCCTTGTTACGAATGGGGTGGAGGGGGAGTAAGAGCGGAGCTGTGAGATGTCGAGGAGATCCAAGTGAGAGCCTCATCTATAATGGAAAAGGGGAACCCCCGTTCCCTAAAGAAAGAGGACATCTCCGATGCCCTGGTATGGAACACCTCATCTTGGAACAGATGCAGCGTAGACAGAGGAATTGGGAGTAGGAGTCTTTACAGGAAGCAGGGTGGGAAGAAGTGTAATCTAGATAGCTGTAGGAGTCAGTCGGTTTGTAGGAGATGTCGGTCAATAGTCTCCTGTGATGGAGACGGTGAGATCTAGAAACGGTAGGGAGATGTCGGAGATGGTCCAAGTGAATTTGAGTGCAGGATGGAAATTAGTGGTGAAGTTGATGAAGTCAGTGAGTTCTGCATGGGTGCAGGAGCTTGCACCAATGCAGTCTGAATGCATCACAGGAAACAGACTATTGACCGATATCTACCTTCGATTTAAGCCAGCATCTGCAGTTCTTTCTTACACATTTATTATTTATATTTCCTCTCTCTTAAAATTCCTATTCTCGTAAGATTGTCTTTGCCTTTGGCAGAGTTAAGCAAGTTGGACTACGCAAACATTTTCTACTTTAACATTCTATTTCTCAAAGCAGTGATGCACTTTTTAATAATTCTTTGCAAAGTGATGAAATTATCTTCTGATAATTGTTGTAACAGACTAAATGGCCAATGGACCTAGCAGACTTTCATTCCTACACCCACACAAGTAGTACTGCTGGTCCGATACAATCTACCATTCAAATTTCTTCATAGTATGACACCTGGCTATTAGCCAACTGGAAAAATTATGTCCTTTCAGCATTTTAAAGTCTAGAAAATGTTGATTATTATTCGTATTATTATTATTAAATCGTTGAAAACATTAACGATGCAGTGGTGCTGGTTTCTGATGGATTCCCTCCGCCAAGGGCACCATGTAATCCCGTGCTACCTGCTCCATGGTCGGATAGTCGGCGACTGAACTGTCTCCCCCACCTGGTTTGCCAGGTGAGGAGGGGGCTGTGGACCCCCAGCAGGACCAAAAACAAGACCTGTCAAAGGGCGGGTGAGCTCCTAGCGAGCCAACGTCCATCCACACTTCAGTAGAAGTCGCGATCACTGTTGTACATGCAAGGGAATGTCGAGCAAGACGAGTAATTTCATCTTTCCCAGAACTGTGGAACAAGATCCAAGATGACGCTCAAGCCAGGCCACTCTTGTGTGCCGGTCACAGACGAGGATCTGCAATCATACATTACAATCACTCCACCCTTTGAAATCTCTACGCCCACAGCATCATTTCTTACTTTAATAATTAAGGGACGGAAGTTTAGGGGTAACGTGAGGGGGAACTTCTTTACTCAGAGGGTGGTGGCTGTGTGGAATGAGCTTCCAGCAGAAGTGGTGGAGGCAGGATCGATTTTAACATTTAAAAGTAAAGTGGATAGGTATATGGACGGGAAGGGAATGGAGGGGTATGGTCTGAGTGCAGGTAGATGGGACTAGGGGAAAACAAATGGTCGGCACGGACTGGAAGGGCCGAGAGGGCCTGTTTCCGTGCTGTAATTGTTATATGGTTATATGGTTAATAATGCTATCCGTGCAATGTGGCTGGCTCGATTGTGATCGAGTATTGTCTCTCCGCTGACTGGTCCGTACACAACAAATGCTTTTTACTGTACCTTGGTACACATGGCAATAAACCCAACTCGAGCATGGCTGCTCTTAAATTCAACTCGAACCTTTGAATGTAACAACCTATTGGATTGATTTGCACATTTATTCAAAAACATAAACCTAACTGGAACTCAGGTAGATTACACTAACAACTATCCTTGTTTGAAATCACACCCAAACACACAAATGACCAAGAGCATATATCGTCCATGCACCGTGACAGGTGGGCATCTACTACTGTTGTTAAGTGCATCCCACCATTTCCACAATTGTCTTTAGAGATGCAACACGGAAATAGGCCCTTCGGCCCACCGAGTCCGCTCCCACCAGCAATCATCCCGTGCACTAGCACTATCCCACACAATAGGAACAATTTTCAATTTTTACCAGAGCCAATTAACCTACAAGTGTGTTAAAGAAGGAACTGCGGATGCTGGAGAATCGAGGGTACACAAAAGGCTGGAGAAACTCAGCGGGTGCAGCAGCATCTAAGGAGCGAAGGAGATAGGCGACATTTCGGGTCGAGACCCTTCTTCAGACTGGCTGGCGACGTTTCGGGTTGAGTCCCTTCTTCAGACTGGTGTGTATATCTTTGGAGTGCCTACAAGTGTGTATGTCTTTGGAGTGTGGGTGGAAACCGGAACAGGGAGAATGTATAAACTCCGTACAGATAGGCACCCGCATAAAGGCGCAAACTGTGATCTTCATGTGCAATTCATCAATAGACAAGGATCGAACCCCACAGCGGATGAGCCAAGAGATGTGAATTGATAAGGACATGAAGAGACACAATGCATATGAATTATTTGAAATATGTCACAGTGACACTACAGCAGGTCTGAGTGTTAAAAGTTGACTTTGGACCAATGATTGCCGTAATTTACACCACTGGGGTTCTGATCTTATATACTGTAGGTGTCAGGGGTCATGAGGGAAGGCAGGAGAATGGGATTAGGAGGGAGAGATAGGAGGTCGAATGGCGGAATAGACTTGATGGGCCGAATGGCCTAATTCTACCCATATTCCTTATGACCTTTTGACCTTATCAGTATGTGTAAAGGGATGATTTCAATAGTCATTAAAGGCAACAATGAAACAATTCCATTCTTAAACGTCATTCCGCTGTGTGGATGGAAAAAGTCAAGTTAGACAGACTGCTCTTCCATAATCTGACAATGTACATATATTTAAATGTCCCATTGTTTCAGTCTGTCTGATGAGGATGGTTGTGTTTTATAACCTAGCTCTGCTTGGCTGGCAAAATTGCAATAAAGAGTGTAAAAGTTGAATATTTATGAATCCCCTGACTACCCAAATCATGTGGGCATTGAATATATAAGCAAGGAAATTAAGCTTTAAGATGGATAGAGCGCAGATAAGATTTACGAGGATGTTGCCAGGACCTGTGTGGCTGAGCTAAAAGGAGAAGTTGGGCAGGCTAGGATTTATTCCTTGGAAGGTTGACAAAAGTGCTGGAGAAACTCAGCGGGTGCAGCAGCATCTATGGAGCGAAGGAAATAGGCAACGTTTTGGGCCAAAACCCTTCTTCAGACTCATTCCTTGGAATGCAGGAGGCTGAGGGGCGATCTTATAGGGATGTATAAAATCATGAGGGGAATAGATAGAGTGAATGCAGTCTTTGACCTCAGCTAGCGGAATCAGAAACCAGACAGAGGTTTAAGGTGAGAAGGTGAAGATTTAACACGTACCTGAGGGTCAATGTTTTCACTCAGAGGGTGGTCGGTGTATGGAATGAGCTGCTAGAGGAGGTAGTTGAGGCAAGTACTATAACAGCTTGGATACTTGGATAGGAAAGGCTTAGACAGACATGGGCCAAACGTAGGCCACTCGGACTAGTTAGGCAGAAGGGCCTGTTTCTGTGTGTCTATGACTCCATGTACAACAGATATTACCTGGTACATAATTTAAATGTGCTTGCAATCTCTGTTGTTATTTTAATGGTTTGCTCGATTAAAATAAAGTAAATGAGTAAAATAAAGCTTACACCTTTAAAACTGTTGATTAATAAATTGTGTTAAGTATTCTTGAACTGGACCTATGAGAGGCATAAAACGCAGTTTTAACTCGAATGAAAAGATTATTTTTCCCCAAATCCTCCTCTCTCCAATCTCCTAAGACTAATTAAGTAGTAACTCCAGTCACATTTCAACCAGATTATTCAACGTCAGTTTGCTGTGAGCTACTCTTAGCACTTTCCCTGCTAGACCCTTGGGCCTATGCACCAGATTTGCATCCATCTGGTTTTCAGTCAGATCATCTGTGTGCTGCCTAAGGCTGTGACATCCAGGGAGATGCTGTCCAATTCAGAGAGCACAACATAACACTTGCTCACTCTTTAAACCTCTTGTATCTTGTGCTCTTCCTTATCATTAATGCAATTATATTTTACAATTGCCCTATCCACACCACCTTTCTGTCATTCTGTGTCATTTTTAGTTTAATTTAGTTTAGTTTTGAGAGACAGCATGGAAACAGGCCCATGCGGCCCACCGATTCCACGCCGACCAGCGATCCCCGCACGTAAACACTATCCCCGCACATTAACACCATCCTACACGCAACAAGGACAATTTACATTTATACCCAGCCAAGTAATCTCCAAACCTGTCCGTCTTTGGAGTGTAGGTGGAAACCAAAGATCTCGGAGAAAACCCACACAGGTCACGGGGAAAACGCACAAACTCCGTAAAGACAGCACCCGTAGTTAGGATTGAACCCGGGTCCCTGGCACTGAAAGTCAGTAGCTCTACCGTTCCACCACCGTGCCGCCCTAATATGCTCCTTTAACTCCGAACAACACCTCAATCAAATGTAAGGTTCAGGCCATGAACCTTTCCTATGGGATATGAGGCATCCCTGGATGTAGTCAACAAAGATCTGGACACATCTGACAGCACTTACATGTAAATGATAAAAGGCAGCTTGAAAACCCCTCTGTGGGAAAGCCAGCATAAAGCCCAGTGCTCACACAGAAAATACATTTTTGCTTTTAATATTCATAAGGAATCTATAAAATCAGCAAATCTACTTGAACTCTTTTAACTTTGAAAAGGAGAGTATTCCTTTTCTTAATATATTTTGAGACTGTCAAATTTAAATAGTTTCAGCATATTTTAAAGGTATTCTGAGTCAAACGATCCCAATACTTAAAGCAAGTTCCCGTCTGAGCAGCTAGAATTTTCTTGAAATGTGGTAACTAAATCTCTAAAGAGAAGGGATGAATGTTTATGGTGGCATTTTGCCCTTTAAACAGACTGTAAAGGAGAATAATTCATTGATTAAGGAGATGGAAATTTAGTCTAAATGCTCCCAGTATTCGTGATTTTATTTACTGTAAAGCAGGACTGTCTGTTAAAGGTTCTGTGAAAAAGTGGAATATTTAAAAAAAATATTAGCTTTGCTGCTCAGTTTACAATTTGAATTTTCGGCATCTGTTCCTAATTTATTTCATTCTTCAATAATACCTCAGCGTGAGTTTTGAAATCTCCTGGACCCACCCTAACACGAAGCATTGTTTTGGACGTGGTGCACAGGAGATTCTTTGATATTAAGCTCAACAATAGGCAATCTATTTTCGTTTGGAATCTGCTCACTTTCTTAAAGGATGGCAGAATGTCATTAGGCACGAACTTGTTCAGTGCTTGGGCACTTTCACTCTGGGTGATGTTACAGTTTGCAGCTCCACATCAGAGACCTCAGCACGTGAGCGGCACGATGGCGCAGCGGTAGAGTTGCTGCCGTACAGCGCCAGAGGCCCGGGTTCCATCCTGACTACGGGTGCTGTCTGCACGGAGTTTGTACGTTCTCTCCGTGACCTGCGTGGGCTTTCTCCAATATCTTTGGCTTCCTCCCACACTCCAAAGACGTACAGGCTTGTTAGTTGATTGGCTTGGTATAAATGTCTCATAGTCTCTAGTGTAGGATGGTGCTAATGTGCGGGAATCATTGGTCGGTGCGGACACAGTGGGCCGAAGGGCCCGTTTCTCCAAAATAAATAAAACTAAATCTAATCTTAGCCTTCTCTGCAGTAAATTGAAAAATTGAAGGTAGACACAAATGCTAGGGAAACTCAGCGGGTGAGGCAGCATCTATGGAGCGAAGGAATGGGTGACGTTTCGGGTCGAGACCCTTCTTCAGAATATATTATATTTACTCATTTAAATATAAATCCTTTCCTTTTGACTCTCCACCCAAATATGCCATCTGTGGCCTGGTGAAAGAGGACTCTGCCCGAGCCTGCCCCTTTACTGGGGTTAGGTCCGCACCCGGGTGGTTTTAGAATGGGACTACGCGCTGTCCACGGGCTCCACGGGGGATTTCCGGGACCGTTGGGCACCGCGGGCGGTGGTGTTTCCTCAATAAGGATTGTTACATAATTATTTGATAATGTGGTTTAGTTTAGTTTAGTTTAGAGATACAGCACGGAAACAAGCCCATCGGCCCACCGGGACTGCGCCGACCAGCGATCCACGCATATTAACTCTACCCTACACACACTAGGAACAATTTTTACATTTACCAAGCCAATTAACCTACATACCGGTACGTCTTTGGAGTGTGGGAGGAAACCGAAGATCTCAGAGAAAATCCACGCAGGTCACGGGGAGAACGTACAAACTCCGTACAGACGGCACCTGTGGTCAGGATCGAACCCTTATCTCCGGCGCTGCATTCGCTGTAAGACAGCAACTCTATCACTGCACCAGCCACACATTTAGTGTCTAGATAACTTGGTGATTTTGTACCATGGTGGTGGGTGCGTTACCACAGATTTGTTTAATATCGTAATTAAATAAATTATTTTTGATACAAAAAAGAAATGCCATCTGTTGGCCGAAATGCTAAACCAACTTGTGGAGGAAGGAACTGCAGATCCTGATTTACTTCGAAGACAGACACAAAAAGCTGGAGTAACTCAGGCAGCATCTCTGGAGAGAAGGAATGGGGGACGTTTCGAGTTGAGACCCTTCTTCAGACTGAGAGTCAGGGGAGAGGGAAGTTTGTATTGTATTGTACCCATGCGGGCACCACCAAAACTGAGATGTCCAATTCCAGTTGGCCCGTGCGCTCCACACACTGGAGCTGTTCCAGTGAACCAACATCCCTCTTCTCTCCTCACCCGGCTAACTATGTGCCCCAGGGGGTGCCGGCTTGAGGGCGCTGGAGGCATTACCCTGGTTCCCCTTGTTCCTCACATCCGATGTCTCCAGCTCCCTCCCAGTTCCACGGGGCCCGTCTAGATCCTATGCACTAGATGAACTGCGGCAAGATTTACTCTGAAGTTTCATCAGTAACTAAATGGCGTAGAACAATGTGAAGAAAGGTCTCAACCCGAAACGTCGCCCATTCCTTCTCTCCTGAGATGCTGCCTATCCAGCTGATTTACTCCAGCTTTTTGTGTCTATAAATGGTTTAGAGAGCTTGGTTTCCACTGGTAAATACATGTACCTTCATAAAGTTGGAGAGGTCAGCAGCTTCCTAAAACCAGGTGAGATATCAATGACTGTGAGAGGCTGGACAGAACATCATCTTATTAGACATAGTCATGGAGTCATGGAGTCATAGAGTGAAACAGTGTGGAAACAGGCCCTTCGGCTCCACTTGCCTACACCAGCCAACATATCCCAGCTACACTAGTCCCACCTGCCTGTGTCCACATCCCTCCAAACCTGTCCTATCCATGTACCTGTCTAACTGTTCCTTAAATGTTGAGATAGTCCCAGCCTCAACCACCTCCTCTGGCAGCTTGTTCCATACACCCACCACCCTTTGTGTGAAAATGATACCCCTCAGATTCCTATTCAAACTTTCCCTCTTCACCTTAAACCAATGTCCTCTGGTCCTCGATTCCCTGACTCTGGGCAAGAGACTTTGTACATCTGCCTGGTCCTTGAGAGAATTATACCTTGAGAGAAGATAGACACAAAAAGCTGGAGTGACTCAGCGGGTCTGGCAGCATCTCTGGAGAGAAGGAATGAGTGATGTTTCGGCTCGAGACCCTTCATCAGACTGGTTAGTGATAAGGGAAACGAGAGATATAGATGATGATGTAGAGAGATAAAGAACAATGAATAAAAGATATGCAAAAACGATGATAATGAAAGAGGCCATTGTCAGCTGTGTGTTGGATGAAAATTAGAAGCTAGTGCGAAAATGTGGCTAGTGGCGGGATCCAGTTGGAGGTGGTGAACATTTTGGAGGATTATGTGTTGTATGTGACGGCTGATGGAGTGGAAGGTGAGGACTAGAGGGAACGATGCAGTCATCAATGTAATGGCGATCTTATTGAACCATGTAAGATTATTAAGGGATTGGACACGCTAGAGGCAGGAAACATGTTCCCGATGTTGGGGCAGTCCAGAACCAGGGCCACAGTTTAAGAATAAGAGGTAAGCAATTTAGAACAGAGATGAGGAAAAAAAAATCACACAGAAGGTTGTGAATCTGTAGAATTCTCTGCCACAGAAGACAGTGGAGGCCAATTCTCTGGATGATTTCAAGAGAGAGTTAGATTGTGCTCTTAAAGATAGCTAGGGGATATGGGGAGAAAGCAGAACGGGGTACTGATTGGGGATGATCAGCCATTGGGGATGAATGGCGATGCCGGCTCGAAGGGCTGAATGGCCTCCTCATGAACCTATTGTCTATTGTCCATTGTCTATTGAGTTCGAGTTCGGGGATAGGGCCAGTGTATGCCTGGAACATGAACAATGATCATGCGGGTGCTCATAGCTATGCCTTGGACTTGGAGGAAGTGGGAGGTCGAAGGAGAAGTGGTTAAGGATGAGGACCAGCTCTGCTAGGAAGAGTAGAGTGTTTGTAGAGGGAAATTGGATGGTTCCTAGATAGAATTTGGGAGCCAGCCAAAATTGACCAGTAATTCTACAAATATTTCACACCAGCATGCAATGAACATCTTTTTGTGCAATGGCAGACCAGCGGACATCTGAAACCCATGTTGTGTGCATATAATCGGATGTCTAAACGTGCCACAGGCATTCTACTAGTTAGCTGACAGCATCAATTATCTGCAGTAACTGTGCAAGTTTATGCCATCGTGACACATAGATTAAAGAGCTGGACGAATGTAAGGCAGACTTAATTTCAAACACAACATGCTCAGACCATTATTGGAGATGCTGCTTTTTAATGCCTGCCCTGTGCATCCCATTGCTGAGAGTGTTTAGAATTAATAATTTTACTTCAGAGTCACGTGAATGAATACGTGAAGACCCCACCAGTACGCATGCGCGACATATCGTCTACCGCATTGCGCATCGACAGGCTGTGGAAGCGCTGCTCCACCAGCGGTAAGTTTGAATCCTGAAGGTAAGTTTTTCAACAACTCCAGGTCTGTTTTTCTCCTTGCAGGAAGCTCTGTGCATAGAGTTTCCTGCTGGAGATATTGCGTCCCCTACACCACAGGGAAATCCCGGCTGCGAGAATCGCGGGGATGCCCGGCTGTAGGGGCAACCCCACCACAGACTTCGCGGGGAATCTCGTCTCCAGGGACCGCGAGGGATCCCGGCTGTGGGAACCGTAGAATGGATTCTGCGGGGAACCGCGGGAAGATGCTGGCCCGGCTCGGGGAAACCCGGCTGCGGAGAACCGCGGGATGATGCTGGCCGCGGGGTGAACCCGGCTGCAGGTAAACCCGGCCGCGGGAATGGGGGCAGCAGGAAGAAACCCGGCTGCAGGAAAACCAGGCCACGGGAGATTCTGGCCGCGGGTTAAACCCGGCTGAAGAGAAAACCCGGCAGCGGGAAGATTCTGGCCGCGGTGTGAACCCGGCTGAAGGAAAACCAGGCCGCAGGGATCGTGGGGAGAAGCAAACCACGGGATGAACCCGGCTCGGGAAACCCGGCTGCGGGGACCGCGGGAAGACCACGGGATGAACCCGGCTTGGGGAAAACCCGGCTGCGGGGACCGCAGGAAGACCACGGGATGAACCCGGCTCGGGGAAACCCGGCCACAGGGACCGCGTGAGGGGACCGTGTGACACGGCTACGGACCGCAGAAGTGCAGATAGCTGGCGGCATTTTTTCAGACTCCAGCGGGCCAGAAGAGGTTCAATGGAGTCTGAAAGGCCTAGGCAGGCCAGGAGGGTCCCCTGCAACATGGGTATGTCCTCGGCCTTATACCCAATGAGGAGCATGGATAGTGTCAGAGACCGCTCATCCCACTAATGCTCCCTCCTGATATGATCCATGCATGGCATATCAGTAGAGATATACCGCCTACGGTAAGCCCAGAGACCTGCAGTGTCCGGGCTGCGAATATACCGCCGGCGGATGATCCCGTAGACTCGGAGGGTCCGGGCCCTAAGATTACCACCTGCGGAGGGATTTCCCGCCGGCGGATAACCTCGGAGACTCAGCATGGGTCCGGGCTGGAAGCTCCACCGCCTACGTATCCCGCACGACTTGGAAGTATGACCAGGGAACATAGTGGAGTACAAACGTGAGGTTCCAGAATATTCTGGCGTGGCATCAAGACCTTCGCTAAACGAAGCCTGAAGGCCAGAGTTCTCTCGTGAAGGAACAGCCACCTCACGCCACATCACATGTGCCGGCGGTGGAATACCATACACCTGTAATATTGTCCCTGAAAGGACCAGCAGTGAACAGCGCTATATGGGGGTACAATGCACACTTCAAAATGAACTGTTTCCAGAAAAACGCCATCAGACCTGCCTTAAATTTCAAATCTGTAGGTTGAAGTGAGGCCAGCAATGTCTAGCCGCCAAATCCTCTCTTCAGGAACCTGCCCAAACAGGTAAGACCCGGATGAAGAATTAAAGCTGTCCGGCTTATCAAGGGACCACAGCAACACACCCCACGCCTCTATCGGCAGCAAGCGTTTCACTGAAGCTGGGGGCAGCTTCAAAACTGGGCGCAGGCTTTCAGGCCAAGGCCAAACCGGTCCTCAGGGAATTGGGTCCACGCACCCCAGCAAGCCTACTCTCCAAAATTGAGACGGAATAAGAACCCGCGCCAGGAGCCTTGGGCTTACCATAAGACCACCTATAACCATGAAAGGAGGTGGGTCTGGTTCTTTTCCGATATATGAGGTATGTGGGCCATTTACAAGTTGGTAAATTTACACTTGTTTATGCTAGACGAGTTGGCTTTCAAGACAGGCCGCAGTGCGAGCCGTTCATTATCACTATGAAAGAGACCGGTTCAACTCGCAAATGCAGTATAGACTTTCTGAATAGAAAACTGCTATACTGTCTAACAACAGGAGAACAGTTTCCACTGGGCTCACCTAAGATATTATTTTATGGGCTATCTGGGTGATGTTCTAAAACACTGTATTTTGCCTAATCAGCGGTATCAGCCACAAACTATTCTCCAGGAATTGGATTCTTAACCATCCAGTAAATTTAAGTTGATACCAACTGAAATTATAAATTGTCTGGGATTGATATATATTGGTCAGCTGTGCTATTGCGCCTTCTGCACCATCAGAGCTTTACGGCGTGCAAAGGAGCAAGCTCACAGGCTATTCCCAGCTGGCAAAGTCACCATTGTGGACAAACAGTATTCAGCATTGCCCCACTAACCTTCATCAATACTCGTCAGTTAATTACTAACTGATGCTATGTTAAAGATGGATTATTACTATATACCATCTTTAGTTACGGAGGCGGATGGGGTTTGCATGAGTTACCTATTCACATTAGGTGCATTCTGTGGATAAAGGTTGTGCGAATATGCATATCTGCATGCTCAAGTCTAACGATACACTCTGGTGCTATTATATGTAAATCACATGGGTGCAATCTAGTAAAAGTATCCGGTAATAGTTTACCTAACTTCACTGGCATTGGCATATCAGCAGGAAAACGAGAATGGATGTGGAATCGCCAGGATTTAAGGTACGTGGTGATGGATGCATTTCTCGCTACACTGAGGGGTAATGTTCATTGTGTCCATCCACTTACCTTACCAGACGGGTCTTGCTAATTCAGCTTCCCGCTTCAGGCATTTCGGAGTGCCTGACTGGCCAACACAGCCATGATCCCGCTGATGTTGGGTATTATGATAGAACCTTATATGGATTGCAGGCACAAAATGGCTGGTTAGCCGTGACCAGGGAACCATCCCCTGCATACTTTAATCTAGTCATGGACTTGCAGACTGGGAAGACCGCTCCTGCGGCTTACTATTGTCAAACCAAACTAAGTTGACACGGATGACTGACATCTTAAGTTCAGTTCCATATGGGGTTGACATCATACTAGAGTGCCATTACTGTGCCGCACGTGCCTGCTCAGCATTTTGGCTGCGAGGAGCAGAATCCATTTATCGGGTCACCTTCTGTTCGAGATAGGGTCTTAAACTCGACGCCCCCCAGGGAGGTACGCAGAGATAGGGATGTTAACATTGGAACATCCCTGCCCTGGGCTCACTATACCAAGGGTTATGCTCATGGCACTGAGGCAGCACTATGGGTCCAGTTGCTTAGCTGTGACTGGACAAGATGATTATTCTGCATGGAATTACATTTATGTTATCACTAATCAGCAGATATCGCCAGGGACATTAGGTCTCAAACTAGTATTGCTGGTGTATCCCATGGACCTTCGGTTGTATGTGGCACACATCTACACCAGTATGCTAAGGTCTCTAGAGCCTTAGGGACTGAACTAGCAATAATTGATAGTCACATGGAGCCTCACTAAAGAATCACTACAGACCATCGGCCGGCGGTTTATATGGGTTCTGGGGGCAGGAGTGAACACTGACATACAAGTCTCACTCCACCCAGGCTGCAACTATATCAGCAGCAGGGGATGGACGTTCACGGGACCACATCCTAGCGGGTGCAGGAAGGTCTACGAACGATTCCAAACATGTAGAAATACCCTTGCCAGACCAGGGGTATTTGCCGACTTTTTAAGTCTGTTCCTACCGGGTGCAGGAGGTACTATTATCACTAAGTGTACGTTATAGCATCAACATGTCTATTCCTAAGTCATGTCTGAATGCATGATTAAAATTAGCTCTTCACTGTTGCAGTGTGTGATGCATGGACTCGTCCACGGCATGAAATCACAGAGCTTTGAAATCTTCACGTACTCACTCACGTGACTCCGAAGTAAAATAGTAAGATTAAATGAGAACTTACCAGTTTGAAATTTGATCTTTATTTTATGAGGTGTTACGATGAGGGATTACGTGCCCTCCGCTCCCAAACCCTCTATTAAAAAAGGTCAACTGGTATATATAAGTTCTCTCTTATCTTATTATGTTAGTCAACTCTGGTATCTGTGATTTCACACCACTGCTTTGAAGAATGTCCCGCATGCGTGCTGGCGGGGTCTTCACGTAATTCCTCATCGTAACTCCTCATAAAATAAAGATCAAATTTCAAACTGGTAAGTTCTCATTTAATCTTACTATTATAATTCTTTATCTTTTTTAGTTATGTACAAAGACATTATCATCAAGGGAAGTGAGTTTTGGTTTAAGAAAAATTATTATTAAGCTCCCAGCACTTGAATCCTTAGAAAATCCCATCATTTAATTATTAGTAAAAATGATATTTACTTACCATGAAATGGTGAGTAATTATTGAATGGATTGAATCATACTAGAACAGCCTGATAAAAATAGCCCTGGAATCCAAGGCAATATAGCAGAATTTGAATAATTCAAATCACCATGAAAGAGCATCCTAATCAATATTAAGCAATAAATGCCTCAAGGGGAGACACAAAAAGCTGGAGTAACTCAGCGGGACAGGCAGCATCTCTGGAGAGAAGGAATGGGTGACGTTTCCTGGTCGAGACCTTTCTTCGGACTGATGTCAGGGTGGCGGGGACATGTCTCAAGGGAATGACTATCCTAGTATTAAACAACTGCTGTCTTCAGACAGATGTTCAGCAGACTGTTCTCCCTGACTGAGGTTTAACTCCATCGTTATTCTATCTCTCTTACCCGCACCTTGGATGCTTCCGAATGTATCATGAATCAGTTCCGTTCAGTTCAGTTTCATTTATTGTCCTGTGTACCAAAATACAGTGAAAAGCTTTTGTTGCGTGCAAACCATCCAGCGGAAAGACAATGCATGAGCAGTCATAAGGTCATAAGTGATAGGAGTAGAGTTAGGCTATTCGGCCCATCAAGGCTACTCCACCATTCAATCATGACTGATCTATCTTCCCCTCTTAACCCCATTCTCCTGCATTCTCCCCATAATCTAGCAATGTTACAAAATTTTGAGATTTTAAAAATCAAGTCTGCAATTTATCCCATCAGATAAAGCATAAAAAGAAGTTAATTTGACACCTAATTATTTTAATATCTTCAGTTTAAAAAATGTTATGGCCATTTTCATACTCGGAAATTAGCATCTTGTTCCCTATTGCTTTTCCGTTGACTTAACACAAAAGTTGTGATCGAGGACGGTCAAAAGCCCATAACTTTCTTAAAAATTAAGAGAACTGAAAGACATTTTCAGATTGTAGATTGAAGTATTCTGAAACAAGTATGAAACAATCTCTTGGATGACCTGAAATTAAAGCATATAATTAGTTAGTTACCCAATTGTAGCTAATTACAAAATTCAATTACTAGATCCAAACATCTATCCATTTCTTAAGAAAATATTAACATTTTTTAAAAAGCCTGTCCAAATAACATTCACACATTCATTCACAATATAACATGATTTTTAAATCTCATTGTTATGAATTTATAGGCTAAATTGAAGGAATTTAGTGTTTAATGCCCGTAAATTAATGGCCATTTAAATCAGCTTGCGAGTGGGAATTTATGGAACTCGATGGATTGGAACATTGCGGTTGCGGTGAATTTAAACCCCATGTCGGCAGGAAAAATACTGCCAGTTCGTATGGGAATAAATTACCGTTTCGCAACATGAAATGTTGATTAAGGTCATCTTAACAAGCAGGTTTAAATGTAAAAATAAATGGCTTTTCTTTACCTGCCCCCTACGTGAAATCCGTCCCCGTTGTCGGTGTTCATGGCAATAGAAGCTAATTTTTATTTTACTCCAGCGCTGAAATTGTCGGGCGATTTAAAAACATACCGGCAGTCGGAACGAATCTTCAGCAGAAGCTCGCACCCTGAGAAAATATAACTCCGGAAGGCAGAGGAAAACCGCATTTTAACCCCACCCCCCCCCCCCCCCCCCAAAAGGCGCCGAAACGATCGCTGAGCCTGTGCTTGGTCTCACCGATATACAGGAGTCCACACCTGGAACAGCAGATACAGTTACATGAGATACATGAGGTTGGAGGAGGTGCAAGTGAACCTCTGCCTAACCTGAAAAGACTGTTGGGCTCCTTGGATGGAGTCAAGGGGGTGAGGTAATGGGACAGGTGTTGCATCTCCTGCGGTTGCAGGGGAAAGTACCTGGTGGTTTGGGTGGGAAGGGACGAGTTGACCAGGGAGTTGCGGAGGCAATGGTCTCTGTGGAAAGCGGAAAGGGGTGGAGATGGAAAGATGTGGTTCGTAGTGGGATCCCGTTGGAGGTGACAAAAATGTCAGAGGATTATATGCTGTATGCAAAGGCTAATGGGGTGGAAGATGAGGACTAGGGGGTCTCTCACTCTGTATGAATGGGGACGGGGAGCAAGAGCGGAGCTGCGAGATATCGAGGAGACCCTAGTGAGAGCCTCATCTAAAGAATGAGGACATCTCTAATGACCTGGTATGGAACAGCTCATCTTGGGCACAGATGCGGCGTAGACAGAGGAATTGGGAGTAGGGGATAGTCTTTACAGGAAGCAGGTTGGGGAGAAGTGTAGTCTAGATAGCTGTGGGAGTGAGTGGGTTTATTATAGATGTTCAGTTGATAGATTGCCTCCTGTGGTGGAGACGGTGAGATCTAGAAACAGTAGGGAGATGTCGGAGATGGTCCAAGTGAATGAGTACAGGATGGAAATTAATAGTAAAGTTAATGAATTCAATGAGTCTGCAGGAGCTAGAACACTTCTTCTAGCAATGTTACAAAATTTTGAGATTTAAAAAATCAAGTCTGCAATTTATCCCATCAGATAAAGCATAAAAAGAAGTTTAATTTGACACCTAATTCACTTTCATATCTTCAGTATTAAAAACGTTATGGCCATTTTCATACTCGGAAATTAGCATCTTGTTCCCTATTGCTTTTCCATTGACTTAACACAAAAGCTGTGATCAAGGACAGTCAAAAGCCCATAACCTTCTTAAAAATTAAGAGAACTGAATGACATTTTCAATTATTATAGATTGAAGCATTCTGAAACAAATATGAAACAATCTTACTTGGATGACCTGAAATTAAAGCATATAATTAGTTAGTTACCTAATTGTAGCTAATTACAAAATTCAATTACTAGATCTAACCATCTATTCATTTCTTAAAAAAAGGTTAACATTTTTAAAAAGCCTAAGTGTCCAAATAACATTCACACAAGAATTCACAATATAACATGATTTATTAAATCTCATTGTCATGAATTTATGGGCTAAATGGAAGGAATTTAGTGTTTAATTCCCGTAAATGAATGGCCATTTAAATCAACTTGCGTGTGGGTTTTTGTGGAACGCGATGGATTGGAACATTGCGGTTTGCGGTGAATTTAACCCACAGTCAGCAGGAAAAATACTGCCGGTTCGTATATTTTTTTAATCACCTTTTCGCAACATGAAATTTTGATTAAATGCTTCCTAAGAAGCACGTTTTAATGTAAAAATAAACGGTGTACCTTGCCTTGTCCCCTACGAAAGATCCGTCGCGTGGTCGGCGTTGATGGCATTAGAAGATGATTTTTAATTTTACTCCTGCTTTTAATTTTTCCAGCGCTAATTTTAATAAACGTAATAAAACGGCAGTCGAAGCGATTTTTTTTCAGCAACTAAAAAGCCTGTTCAAGGTTGATTTGAATAGTCTGAAGAAAAATCGCATTTTAAACCCGTCCCCCTCCCAAAGGCGCCAAAGTCGTGCACACGGGCAGTGGCAGAACTGCAGCGCCGCTGAAGGTAAGTTTTGTAACATACCTACTTCTTCACACGTATCCGTTTCTCGATCCGAAACTTCACTTATTCATTTCTACAGAGATGCTGTTACTCCAACATTTTGTGTCTATCTTCCTTTAGTTTGAGTTTAGTTTGGAGATACAGCGTGGATACACTGAGTCTGCGCTGACCAGCGATCACCCATACACTAGCTCCTTCCTACACACGAGGCACAATTTATAGAAACAAATTAACCTATAAACCTGCACGTTTTTGGGATGTGGGGGGAAACCAGAGCGCCAGGAGAAAGCCCACACTGTCGCAGGAAGAACTCCGTACAGACAGCACCAGTAGTCTGGATCAAACCCGGGTCTCTGGTCCTGTCGACAGCAACTCTACCACTGCGTCACTGTGCTGCCAATGGTTGAAGAGGTTCCAGAGTCGCCTTGTTGAGCAACAGTTATACACGTGATGGGGGTAATGTTTGCTTTCTTTGAGTGTGGAGATGACACCTCTGAACAGCATCGGTTTTTTAGGTCCGACCGAGTTTCTTCTTACTCATCTATTCCCGTCTTCATCCCAGGGGATGGCCGTACCCTAAAACCGGCTTAGAGTCATACAACATGGAAACAGGTAATTTGGCCCAACTTGCCCACATTGACCAACATGTCCCACCTACACTAATCCTGCTGCCTGCGTTTGATCCTTATCTCTCTAAATCTGTCCTATCCATGTACCTGTCTAAATGTTTCTTAAACATTGCTTAGCCCCAACTACCTCCTCCAAAGGGTTTTGGCCCGAAAAGTTGCCTATTTCCTTCGCTCCATAGATGCTGCTGGTCCTGCTGAGTTTCTCCAGCACTTTTGTCTACCTCCTCCGACAGTTTGTTCCATTCACCTACTACCCTTTGCATGAAAAATGTACCTCCCAGATTGCTATAAAATCTATCCTCCTTCTCCTTGAACCTATGCGGTCTAGTTCTCAATTCCCCCTCTCTGTGCGTCCACCCAATCTATTCCTCTAATGATTTTATACACCTCTATAAAATCACCCCTCATCCTCCTAGGCATCAGGGAATAGAGTCCCAGCCTGCTCAACCTCTCCCCAGAGCTCGGACTCTCGAGTCCTGGCAACATCCTTGTAAATCGTCTCTGAACCCTTTCCAACTGACAAACTTTCCCTCTCACTTCAAAGCAACCCAAAGAGAAAGCAGGGAGGGACTCCAGCTTCCTTTGTACCACCTTCAAGAAGAACTCACACCGATTGTGTTGTACGTTGGAATGTAGATTCAAACCAATTTCACAGCTGCTTGGATTTCCAAAATAGTGATACAGCCAGCGTATAAAAAAAGACAGGCTTGGCACAAACCATCTGCTTCATCAAAAACATGAATGCACATTGCAAGGATAACCTTCAAGTTTCATCTTTAACTTGTAAGTTTTGCACTTGCTGCTGAAATTGATAAAAATGCTGGAGAATTGAAGTGGTCAAATTGATCTCAAGCTGGGTGAGAGACAGAGGGAAACAGGAGAGGAGCAGATGGTCCACTCCATGCCACCATAATCTGAACACAGACACAAAAAGCTGGAGTAACTCAGTTGGGAAGACAGCATCTCTGGAGAAAAGGAATAGGTGACGTTTCGGATGGAGAAACGGATTTCGTCTGAAGAAGGGCCTCGACCCGAAACGTCACCTATTCCTTTTCTCCAGAGATGCTGCCTGACCCGCTGAGTTACTCCAGCTTTTTGAGTCTATCTTTGGTTTAAACCAGCATCTGCATTTCCTTCCCATCATAATCTGCGCTGGCCTGATATTCACCCAGTGGGAAATACCATAGCGTTGTGCTTCTTAAATATCATCCCTAACATCAACCACAGCCGCAGAGGAAAGACGTGGAAGTGGAATGAAACAAATGTACGAGATGGTTTTCAGCAAGATGTGCTTAAAGCCCGAGATTCTTGCTCCTCTGGGTAACTCTTTACGTCTAATGATAAATGCCATAAGACATGAAGCTATCACCATATTGCTCTGCAAAGCCATACGTTTCAATGAGATTCACCATAATTCACACGGAGTATATCAGCAAAAATGGCCACAGAGGTAATTGGCCTCTGCTTTTCATAATAATTCATACAACGAGCGTGGCCTGGGGTGTCGCACTAAGATATCTAAATGATTACAATACATCTGGGTTCACTTGCACACAGGTGTGAGCAGCTTGAAAGACTTGCAGTGAAACACAGGAGGTAGATGTTTAACCCCTTTAGTCTATGAATTGAAAAAAAGGAAAAACATAACTGATGTCTGATGAATGTCTCCTGATTGTGACCAAGAGCGGGGGTGGGAGATTGCAACCTTCACGTGGTCCGCCCTGTTTTGACTAATGCAATCAACTCGACGTGGACAAACAGAAGATTAAATAGAACAAGTTGTCCTACAACTTTAGGCTGTGCACGCCGCACGAAAGACGAAGAAGTGACCAAGAGCACTGTTGGATAGTTTCTAATATGATTCTGACCCATTGTATATCTGCTGGCACTAGAATTATTCCCTCTATTGATGCATCAAAGTCCATGTTCATAAATGATACAAGCACAATTAGGCCATTCGGCCCGTCAAGCCAACTCCGCCATTCAATCATGGCTGATTCGTCTTTCCCTCTCAACGTCATTCTACTGCCTTCTCCCCATAACCTCTGACACCCGCACTAATCAAGAATGCATCAATCTCCACCTTAAAAATATCCATTGATGGCCTCCACAGCCGTCTGTGGCAATGTGCTCCACAGGTTCACCACCCTCTGACTAAAGAACTTCCTCCTCATCTTGTTTCTAAAGTTAGGTCCGTTTATTCTGAGATCATGGCCTCTGGTCCTCGACTCTTCCACTAGTGGAAACATCCTCTCCACATCCACTCCACATTCACATAGGCCTCTCAGTATTTGGTAAATTTCAATGAGGTCCCCCTCATCCTACGATATGATATGTGTAATGTATTCATACATATTCATGTGTATGTTAATGAGTTGGTGTTCAATATAAGCAGGGAATGCTGAGTAATAAATCTCTCTCTCGTGATCCAGGCAACCTGCGTGTAAGTTGTTATTTATTCTGCCATCCGGAATATAACAAAATTGGCGACGAGGAAAGGATAGAGTTTGTGAACTCAACGTTTACATACAGTGCAGGACCGTTTTGCAACAGTATTGTTTAACATTTTAAACAGCAAGTACGAAGCTGTGTCGCAGTTGTTTGCGAGCTGGACACGGTTGGCCGCAGATCCTTCCATGTATGGGATTGTAGTTTAAAACAGCAGCTGTACAAACCGTTGAGAGTTTGTCAGGCTATCTCTATGTTGTGTCTACGTGGCAAGATGGAGTCCTTGGGATTGTATAGGATTTTAGTTTTTCTTTTGTCGAGTTCCTCAAGCTGTATAGCCTTTCTACAGCTATGTCTTAGGTGAATTGCTACACCAGAACAGACAGGAAATTGGGGTGTGTGAACGGACTTAAAAAAAAAGAGAACGACACGATAACGGCGTCCACAGGCTACATTGGAAACCTTGGCACTTTCGACAAGAGTAGAGTGCCGTTCAGCTCCTATATGGAGAGAGCGAACATGTTTTTCACGGCAAACAATATATTGGAGATTAGTGGTGAAGGAGAGTTAGTGACTGAAACAAATAAGGCCGTCTGCGAACGCGTGAAAACGATTCTGCTCACGGAGATCGACCTTGAAGTGTACGGCACAATCGTGAATCTCCTTGCGCCCATAAAGCCAAAAGATGTGCCATTCAATGACATTATGAAGATGTTGGAGGAGCACTTCAACCCAAAGCATCTGGAAATTGCAGAAAGCTATAAATTCAGCACTGGAAACCAGAAGCAGAATGAGACAATCAATGAGTACATTGTGGCCTTGAAAAACTTAAGTTCACACTGTAACTTTGGAACCTTTCTCGGATGCACACTGTGTGACAGATTTGTTTGTGGTCTAGTGGATGAAAGAATTCAGTCCAAACTCATGAACACTCCAGATCTTACATTCGAGGCAGCATGCAAGATTGCCACCACAATGGAGAAGGCATCAAAGAATGCCCGCATGTTTCATCCACCACAGACTGCAGTGGCTGTTTACATTCACAAGGCAGTGCCTATGGCCAAACCAAGAGGCACTAAACAAAAACCAAAGTATGGCGGGGAGTCGTGCCCAGCCAGTTGTCATCGTTGCAACGGTAATCACTCATCCCAATTTTGTCAGTTCAAAATAGCCAAGTGCTATAACTGCCCAGAAGAAAGGCCATATCGCCTCAGCATGTCAAGACAAGCTTCAAGCAAGAAACCAACAACCTGTGGGAAACAAGCAACAACACCAGAGAGGAATTCACAACTAGATGATGAACCCAGATGGAAATTAACTTGGCTTGTACACCATTTATGCAACCAACATCGATAAGCCTACAACCAGCCAAGGCAAGGATTTTCAAACTAAACTATTGATTAAAGAACAGTCAATATGTGCATTGACACGGCAGCAGATTGTTCGGTCATGAACAAAGACCTGTATGGAACAAAGTTCCCACAGATACCATTGTTTGAGAGTAAGGTCAAGCTGAGAACCTACTCAGGCGAGGTTTTGGAGACATGGGGACAAATGAACTGTAAAGTTCAGCATAATGGTCAGTCAGTAACACTGCCCTTCATAGTGGCCAGCTACAGAAATAAACCAACCCTCCTTGGAAAGGATTGGCTGAGTAGAACTGGAAGAACATTTTCAGCATCGATTTGTCCAAATCACGTCTTGAAAACGTCATAAGCAAACATGCAGAAATATTTGCCGACAGTTACACGGGAATAACAGGGTACTCTGCACACATTCGACTTAAGCAAGATTTGAAACCTGTGTATTGTCGTCCAAGACCTGTACCATATGCACTAAAGCAACAAGTGGAGGAAGAACTCGACAGGTTGGAGTGGAATGGAGTACTCGTGAAGACAGACCAGAACAACTGGGCAACGCCAAATTGTGGCCGTACCCAAGACTGACAAAACTGTTCAACTATGTGGTGACTACAAAGTCACAATTAACCAAGCCGTTCATGATGAACAATATCCGTTACTAACCTCGCAAGATCTATACGCAGAACTTAACGGAGCAAGAGTCTTCACTTTGTCTCACGCTTACGCCCAACTCAATGTCGACAAGGAAAGTCAGCAGTACTTGACTATCAACACACATAAGGGCTTGTATTCATATACAAAGCTGCCCTGTGGTGTGAAATCCTCCTCGAAAATCTTTCAGTCTGTCGTGGACAAAGTACTACAAGGCATTCCGCACTGTGTGTGCAACCAGGATGACCTACTGATATTCACAGAGGGCATGGTAGAACATCTGGAAATCCTCGCGCAAGTTCTCACACGACTGAACTGCCACAATGTCAAACTGTGCCAAAGTAAATGTGCATTTGCGCAGTCAGAGGTGGTCTACCTTGGGCTCAAAGTAGACGCTAATGGACTTCGCCCTGTGAAGGCGAAAGTGGAAGTAATAGTGAATGCTCCAAAACCCAACAATGTGTCAGAGAGACGATCATTCCTTGGGATGGTGCAGTTCTACGCACGATTCATTCCAGATTTAGCAACTGTGCTAAAGCCACTACATCATCTGCTACAAAATGATGTGAAATGGACGTGGGGAAAGGAACAGCAACGTGCATATGACATCTGCAAGGAAAACTTGACAAGTGACAAACTCCTTGTTCACTTCGATACGACACGCGAGATGAAACTTGCTTGTGATGCTTCAAGTTATGGTGTAGATGCAGTGATCTCCCACGTAATGAATGATGGACAGGACAAGCCTATTGCTTTTGCATCTCGCACCCTATCACCGAGTGAATGCAATTGTGCACAGATAGAAAAGGAAGCACCCGGCATCATGTTCGGAATCAAGAAATTCCATCAGTTTCCTTCTCGGCAGACCATTCACCCTAGCAACTGATCACAAGCCACTACTAGTGATACTTGGTCCCAAATCAGCGATACCTTCCCTGGCGGCATCAAGGATGCAGCGCTGGGCAATTCTGCTGTCTCAGTATGACTACAAGATGGAGCATAGACGTTCCAAGTGCAACGCAGTAGCAGATGCGTTTGTTCCAGTTGCCCCATGAGAAATTTGACATGGGAAGAAGAGTAAGATGACGTGCCTCAATGACTATCGACCTGTGGCACTAACGCCTGTGGTGATGAAGTGCTTCGAGAGGTTGATCATGGCGCAAATCAACTCCTACCTTGACAAAAACCTGGACCCACTGCAGTTCGCTTGCCGCCACAACAGATCAACGGTGGACGCGATCTCGCTGGCCCTCCACTCCGCTCTGGACCACTTGGACAACAAAAACGCATATGTCAGGCTGTTATTCATTGACTACAGCTCGGCATTTAACACAATCATCCCCTCCAAGCTGGTTACCAAACTCGCAGAACTGGGTCTCTGCGCATCCCTCTGCAATTGGATCCTCGACTTCCGCATTCACAGACCACAGTCTGTTCGTATTGGTGGAAATGTGTCAGACTCGATAACAATCAGCACGGGAGCACCTCAAGGCTGCGTGCTCAGCCCCCTGCTGTACTCACTCTATACTCATGGCTGCGTAGCCGGTCATAGTGCGAACTCCATCATCAAGTTCACTGATGACACCACTGTAGTGGGACGTATCACTGATGGGGATGAGTCAGAGTACAGAAGTGAGATCGAGCAACTGTCCATATGGTGCCAGCACAATAACCTGGCCCTCAACACCAGCAAAACCAAGGAACTGATTGTGGACTTTGGAAGGAGTAGGATGGGGACCCACAGTCCCGTTTATATCAAACGGTCGATGGTTGAAAGGGTCAATAGCTTCAAATTCCTGGGCGTGCACATCTGTGAAGATCTTTCCTGGTCCGAGAACACAGATGCAATTATTAAGAAAGCTCATCAGCGCCTCTACTTCCTGAGAAGATTACAGAGAGTCGGTCTGTCAAGGAGGACTCTCTCTAACTTCTACAGGTGCACAGTAGAGAGCTTGCTGACCGGTTGCATCGTGGCTTGGCTCGGCAACTTGAGTGCCCTGGAGAGGAAAAGACTACAAAAAGTAGTAAACATTGCCCAGTCCATCATCGGCTCTGACCTTCCTTCCATCGAGGGGATCTACCACAGTCGCTGCTTCAAAAAGGCTGGCAGCATCATCAAGGACCCACACCACCCTGGCCACACACTCATCTCCCTGCTACCTTCGGGTAGAAGGTACAGGAGCCTGAGAACTGCAACAACCCGGTTCAGGAATAGCTACTTCCCCACAGCCATCAGGCTATTAAACCTGGCTCGGACAAAACTCTGAACATTAATACCCCTCCATCTGTTATTTGTACGTTATTAATTTATTAATTAATGTGTGTATTTACGTATATAATTGTAGTCAATGCCTACTATGTTCTGTTGTGCTCAGCAAAGAAAGAATGTCATTGTCCTGTCAGGGACACACGACAATAAACTCTCTTGACTTTGACTTTTTGACTTTTGATCTACACACTGCAAGTTGTAGATGAAGACTTTCCAGTGACTGCAACAATAATTGCAGCAGATACAGAGAAACACACTGTGCTGTAGTAGGTTTATGCACAGACATTGAACGGTTGGACTGAAATTGATAGTGGATTGAACTCAGTTCTGAGCTCAGAGCTGAAGCCTTCCCATAATTAACGCCATGAATTATCATGTGAGCAGGGATGCATTAAGTGGGGTTACAGAGTGTTTGTACCAGAGTCTTTGAAAAACAAAATTATGAATGAACTTCATGCCGAACATCCTGGCATAGTAAGCGTGAAGTCAATTGCCAGAAGTTGTGTGTATTGGCCTGGTATTGACAGTGACATCGAGTCACTGGTGAGCAAATGTAGCGTCTGCCAAAATTGCCGGAGTAAACCACCAAAAACACCACTGCAACCCTGGTCATGGCCAAGTAGACCTTTTCAGAGAGTTCATGTAGATTTTTGTGAAAAGGGTAATGATCACTTTCTGGTACTAGTAGATAGTCATTCCAAATGGATTGAGGTTAAACATATGGGGTCAAGCAGTACTACTGAGTGTACCATAGATGTGTTGAGACCAATTTTTGCATGCCATGGTTTACCGGAAGAACTTGTTTCTAATAACGGGCCTCAGTTTCATCCAGAACGGTTCAAAGAGTTCATGCAGCGGGATGGTGTAAAACACACACTTGTTCCTCCATACCATCCAGCCTCCAACAGGGTGGCAGAAAGGTCTGTTAGAGTTGTCAAAGATGCTCTCAAGAAACAGGTTTTGCAGGGTAGCTCAAAGCTCAGCATCAAACATTGTTTGGTTAGCTTCTTGCGGAAGTGCAGAACCACACAACATACAACAACGGGTTACTCACCTGCAGAAATGTTGATGAAGAGAAGGCTAAGAATATGCTTAAGTCTAGTTCAACCTAATTTGGCCTTGAGTTGAGCAAAAGCAGTTGTCAAAAACACCATTTTGACTCCCACAAAAAGGAGAGGAACTCCTCATTCCTCCCAGCAAGTCCAGTCGAGACAAATGGGATGTTGGGAAAATAGTGGAAGTGTGTGGGAACAAAAAGATACTTCGTTGAAGTTGGAGATAGGATCAAAAGTGTTCATGTTGATCAAATTATTCCAGCCAAAGATTAACCAAAAATGATGCATGAAGTCCTAATCCTTGAATTTCTATCTGAAAGTGAGTCGGAGGAGACCACTGTGATTGAAACAAAATGTTCAGTTAATACAGACAAAGAAACCGATTCCTCTGGTCAAAGTCAGGGCACTAAAACAGGGTTCATCTCCTACCTCAAAGGTAGGAGTTTCTCTACTAACATAGGCAACTCTTTCTCCTCCCCAGCTGGCCTCTGTTGTGGGGTTCCACAAGGATCCATCCTTGGCCCCATTCTCTTCTCCCTGTATATGCTCCCCTTAGGCCAAGTCATTCAAAGGCACAGCATTTCCTTCCATCGCAATGCAGACAATACACAACTTTATCTCCCCCTGAAGCCCAAAAAAACCGATCAAATCTACTTAACCTTATTCACTGCCTCGAGGGTATAAAGTGTTGGATGGCCCAGAATTTCCTCCAACTAAACTAGTCCGAGGTCATCTCGGCCCCTCGAACTCAATCAAAATGATAGCAGGCAGCCTTGGCAGCCTTACCCCACTACTCAAACCTCACGTCAAAACCTTGGCGTGATATTTGACTCACCATTGAAGTTTGACAAACAAGTCAATGCCGTGATAAAAGCTAGCTTCTTCCAGCTTCGGACGATAGCTAAAATAAAACAATTCCTCCAGTTTGATGACCTCGAAAAGATCATCCACGCATTTACCTCCTCCCGCCTCGATTACTGCAACTCCCTTTACACTGGCATCAGCCAATCTTCCCTGTCCCGCCTGCAACTGGTCCAAAATGCCGCAGCGAGACTTCTGATGGGCACCTGAAAAAGGGACCACATCACCCCGATCCTGGCCTCTCTCCACTGGCTCTCCCTGTACGGTTCCGAATAAATTTCAAGATCCTTCTTTATGTCTACAAAGCACTTAACGGTCTTGCCCCCACCTACATCAAAAGTCTGCTCACCCACCACACCACCTCCAGGTCCCTCAGATTGGCCGACTTGGGGTTACTGAACATCCCGCGGTCTAGGCATAAGCTCAGGGGCGACCGCGCCTTTGAAGTTGCAGCTCCTAGACTATGGAACAGCATCCCTCCTCCCCATCAGAACTGCCTCCTCCGTCGACTCCTTTAAGTCGAGACTTAAAACTCATGTTTACTCTCAAGCCTTTCTTGACGTCCTCTGAGGGAGGGCTATATGTATGTATTTATGTATGTACTTAACCTATGAACCAATGTTGTATAACGTTAGTACCTCCACCAATGTAAAGCACTTTGGTCAATGAGAGTTGTTTTTAAAATATGCTATAGAAATAAAAGTGACTTGACTTGACTAGACTAAAACAGAACCAAACAAGCCTACTGTTGAGTCAACACCTAAGCCTGTTACACCTGTGAATGTTAGGCGATCCGGCAGGATCAGTAAACCAGTAGCCAGGTTTGGTTGCCGTGTGACGACTGATGGCTGGCTGCCGTGTGCGCAGTGCCTTCACTGCAGCAAACAAAGGAACACAGAATTATCCCCTGGTCAGAGGATTGTAAACTAGAGTGACCCCCCCACACCGAGCCCCACTTTTTTCTCCCACCATCCCTCACAGCGGTTCCCCCACGCTTGGTCCCCATTGTCTTCCAATTGATAGTCTTACTAGGACACTTGAATGAAAGTCAATCAGAACATTGGAAAGACATTTGGATAAGTACATGGATAGAAACGATTCAGAGAGAGATTGGTCAAACTTGGGCAACTCAGGACTTGAGTCACAAGGACACAAAGTACAGGAAAAACTCAGCGGGTCAGGCAGCATCTATGAAGAACATGGATAGGTGACGTTTCGGATCGGGACCCTTCTTCTGACTGATTGTGGGGAGGGGGGGAGGGGGAAATAAAGCTGACAGTGCGGAGAGGTAAGACAAAGTGTGGTAGGTAATAGATAAACACAGGTGAAGGGGGGGGAGGGCTTTGACAGACTGAAGGTTGGAACAAAGGCAAGAGTTTAAAACCAAAGGGATGAGTCAAAAGGATTGAAGAGTTGCGAATTGTAAAGCTAGAGGAGGGAATGTGGGTGGTGGGGGGATAACTAGGTGCCTATCCAAAAAAACCCTTAAATGCCACTCTCATATATGCATTCAGTCACCACCACCCGTGACAGCACGTTGGAGGCGCTCATCACCCTCTGTGAAAAGAATCAGCCCCACACATCTCCTTTAAACATTGCCACTCTCATGTTAAAGCTATGCCCTCTCATATGTGATATTTCCATTCTGCCCATCTACCTTTCCACAAATCTCTACACTCCTATCAGGCCTCCCCTCAACCTTGGGCATTCCAGAGAAAACAATCCAAGTCTGCGCAACGTCTCTTTGCGGCTAATATCCCCCGATCCAGGCATCATTCAGTCTGAAGAAGGGCCTCGACCCGAAACGTCACCCATTCCTTCTCTCCAGAGATGCTGCCTGTCCCGCTGGGTTACTCCAGCATTTTGTGTCTGCCATCATTCAGGTAAACCTCCTCTGCACCCTTTCCAAAGGCTCCAGTTACTTCCTATAATGGGACAACCAGAACTGCACACAACATCCCATATGCGGCCTAACCAAAATCCTATAAAACTGTATTGTGATTTCCTGACTCTTATATTCAATGTCCCGATGAATGAACGTGCGTCTACCATATGCCTTCTTTACCACTATATCTACTTGTGTTGCCACTTTCAGGGAGTCAAGGTCCAAATGCTGTCAAGCTATTATTGCCTTGGACTACCTTTAAAATATTCATTCTTCAAGTATCTTCAATTGGAAAAGTAGGATTTTCTTTCAGGTTAGATTTAGGAGTATGTTAGACAATCTCAGCCTCAATCCAGTCTCGATTCCCTCACAGTCAGAAATGGCAACAAGTATCTTGAGGGGCTTGGTGGTGCAGCGGTAGAGATGCTGCCTCCCAGTGCCAGGAAAGCGGGTTCGACCCTGGGTACTGTCTGTGTGGAGTTGCTTGTTCTCCCCGTGACCATATGGGTTTTCTCTGATTTCCAAAGACGTGAAGGTTTGTAGATTAATTGGCTTCTGTAAATTGCCTGTAGCGTTTAGCGTAGAACTAGTGTATGGGTGATTGCTGGCATGCGTGGACTCGGTAGGCCGAAGGGCCTGTTTCCATGCTGTATCCCTAAACTAAACTATTGAATAACTTCAACCAACATAATAAATAAAACAATTTTCCTTCTCTGTAAAAACACCCAAAAGACCTCCTGGGGTTTGCACTTGTCATATGTGGTTGGTAAGCAGTCCCATTACTCAATGATTTCATTCATGTACAATATTATCTGATTTAATTTGATAGTACGCAAATAAAAGCTTTTCACTGTATCCCGGTACTGAACCATTACCAATACCAAATTGGCTCATCTTATCTCCATTCCTTTTCTTGTATAACTTAGTTTAGTTTAGAGATACAGCGCAGAAACGGGCCCTTTAGCCCACCAAGTCCGCACTGACCAACGATCCCCGCACACTAACACTCTCTTACACACACTCGGGACATTTTACAATTTTACCGAAGCCAATTAACCTACAAACCTGTACATTTTTTAAAAGTAAAGTGGATAGGTATATGGACGGGCAGGGAATGGAGGGGTATGGTGTGAGTGCAGGTCGATGGGACTAGGGGAAAACAAATGGTCGGCACGGACTGGAAAGGCCGAGAGGGCCTGTTTCCGTGCTGTAATTGTTATATGGTTATATATGGTTATATGGTCCTTGGAGTGTGGGAGGGAACTGGAGGACCCGGAAAAAAACAAACGCAGGTCATGGGGAGAACGTACAAACTACTGGTAACTACAGCACCCATAGTCAGGATCGAACTTGGGTCTCTGGTGCTGTAAGGCAGCAACTCTACTGCTGTGCCACCGTGCCGCCCTGAGATTAATTTAGTTATCCAGGAATGAGTGTAGGGCCAAGGAGGCCTGTTGTAATGGTTGGCGAACTGCAGTGGATCAAGCCTGCTTGGTAGTCTGGAGCTAATGTATGCCATAACCAGCCACACAAAGCATTTCCTGATGGTGGATGTCAGGTCCACTGGACGGTAGTTATTGCGGCATGAGGTCTTGGCACCGGGATGATAGTGGTCAAGAACATACAGATGGTTTGGGTAATTTTTGTTGAGAAATACGCCGACTCTACTTTCTGAGATCAGTCTGAAAACTGTGACATCCAGGTTAAGGAACAGCTTCTCCCCAACAACCATCAGGCTATTGAAAACTACGAACTCCAACCAAACCCGAACCGTCAGACAACTGTGACCTGTCTTAGTTGCACGAGGTACTTTGGGCTTTGTTGTGTTTTGCACTTTATTGGCTGTTTTATTTTTTACACTTATATTGTTGTTAGATTTTTATTTTAACTATTAAGTACTGTGTTTACAGGCCTGTTGTGCTGCTGCAAGCAAGAATTTCATTGTTCTCTTCTGGTACGTATGACACTTGACTCTCTTAACTGTGGGTAAGCAACAAACTACAACTGCCTTTTACACACTGTGCCTTTTTGAGATGGTCAGTTAGAGACGACATGAGAACAGTAATTAGAGAACGAGAGTGACGAGAGGAAGCTTTCGAACGTGCAGCTTTAGAACGTGCAGCTTTAGAACGTGCAGCTTTAGAACGTGCAGCTTTAGAACGTGCAGCTTTAGAACGTGCAGCTTTAGAACGTGCAGCTTTCGAGAACGTGCGCTTTAGAACGTGCAGCTTTAGAACGTGCAGCTTTAGAACGTGCAGCTTTAGAACGTGCAGCTTTAGAACGTGCAGCTTTAGAACGTGCGGCTTTAGAACGTGCAGCTTTAGAACGTGCGGCTTTAGAACGTGCAGCTTTAGAACGTGCAGCTTTAGAACGTGCAGCTTTAGAGCGTGCGGCTTTAGAACGTGCGGCTTTAGAACGTGCGGCTTTAGAGCGTGCAGCTTTAGAACGTGCGGCTTTAGAACGTGCGGCTTTAGAGCGTGCGGCTTTAGAGCGTGCATGCTTTAGAACGTGCGGCTTTAGAACGTGCGGCTTTAGAACGTGCGGCTTTAGAACGTGCGGCTTTAGAACGTGCGGCTTTAGAACGTGCAGCTTTAGAACGTGCAGCTTTAGAACGTGCAGCTTTAGAACGTGCAGCTTTAGAACGTGCAGCTTTAGAACGTGCAGCATCAGTGGTGAAAGCACCAAGTTGTATCGAGCACATCAGCAACTTGTTTACATGGCCATCTCATCTACTCTTCCACCACAGAGGCAAGGATATGTACAGACCGTGCAATTGGAATTAATATGAACCCCTGAAATCATCAAACTAACCAAAAACCGTAAAAACAGGGGGATTGCATTGGGCTGTTTTTTTCTCCAGATGGGCTGAATGGACTTTCCTACAGTGTTTATCTTCCAAGTAAATGCATTCCAAATGAGAAAGTTCATAAGTTCTAGGAGCAGAATAAGGCAATTCGTCCCATGAAGTCTACTCCGCCATTCAATCATGGCTGATCTACCTTTCCCTCTTCACCCCATTCACCTGCCTTCTCCCCATAACCCCTGACACCCGTACTAATCAAGAATTTGTCAATTTCTCGAGCTCTTCAGTGAGTTAAATGCAGAGGGAAGAGGTTGAGGCATGAGACAAGCAATGTGATATTAAGATAACAGCAATGAAACTGTGGAGAGAGTGGTGGGTAGGACTCACATCAATCACTGAACGGCCTGTCCCACTTGGGCATTATTTGCTCGTTATTTATGCGACATCATTTACGCGTCACGCACGTGACCCGTGCATGGCGTGCATTACAAGCGCATGGCGCATGATGAGACGTGGTGGCGTAGGCAGTGACGCGCTGTCGTGCGGGGCGCCCCAGGATTTTGGGATTCACAAAATCTTCGTCTGCTACCTGCGTGATGCGCAAATGACTCCCAAGTGGGACAGGCCGTTAAGTTTCTCACCGGTTCAGAAGGTCAGGCAGCATCCATGGAGAGAGAAACAGGGTTAATGCCCCAGATCAGGTCTGTGCCTTGAAATGCTAACTCTGTTCTCTTTCCACGGTAGCAGTCTGAGCTGCTGAGTGTTTCCAGTGTTTTCCGTTTTTGTGAGCAACCGATATCCTTTGTTCATGCTTCTTGGAGACGAAGGGTGTGCTTCATGACTCCAGAACAGTAACTAATAGTGTCATCACCAGTGTGCTCAATTGCACAAAGCATTGTGTCAAGCCAAGTCGAGTTTATCGTGAGATATGGGTACAATGAAGATCTTGCAGGAGCATCACAGGCTCGATTCCCTCCCTGTGTTAGGAAACTCATAATTATGTCATTCGTTGTAGACCAAACAGCACGGTGACGCAGCAGTAGAGTGGCGGCTCACAGCGCCAGAGACCCAGGTCTGATCCTGTCTACATGTGTTCTCTGTACGGAGTTTGTACATTGTCCCTGGGACCAGGTGGGTTTTCTCTGGATGCTCCGATTTGCTTGCACATTCCAAAGACGTGCAGGTCTGCAGGTTAATTAGCCTTTGCAAATCATCCCTTCCACTGATTCCATCGACACCTCGGCAAGGCCACCAGCATAATCAAGGACCAGTCTCACCCCGGTCACTCCTTCTTCTCCCCTCTCCCATCAGGCAAGAAATACAGAAGTGTGAAAACGCACGCCTCCAGATTCAGGGACAGTTACTTCCCCACCGTTATCAGGTAACTGAACCATTCTATCAACAATTGGAGAGCGGTCATGAATTACCATCTACCTCATTGGAGACTATCTGTAAATGGACTTTACTGGACTTTATCTTGCACTAAATATTATTCCCTTTATCCTGTATCTGTACACTGTGGACAGCTTGGTTGAAATCGTGCGTAGTCTTTCTGCTGACATGATAGCATGCAACACAAAAGCTTTTCACTGTACCTCGGAACATGTGGCAATAAAACTGAACGAAACAAAGTTATTAAAAATGTAGAGTCTTAACTTGGCCAAGAAGGACTGTTCTCTGACGGTGGCACTGGGTCAGAATAGGAAGAGTTCCTCTGGCCAGGCAAAGTTGTTGATGTTCTCCACCTCTACTCTGCCAGTTAATGGGCAGCAGCACCAGGAGGCAAAAGGTCCCATGAATTATAAGAACCCTTCAGATCAAAAACATCCCACCCCACTAGCATTTGTTTGGATTTAGAATTGGTAAAACGGAGTCAGCATTGAGCCAGTTAGGTTAAGGTGGAAGTTGAGAGTGAATGTTTAAGAAGGAACTGCAGCTGCTGGAAAATCGAAGGTACACAAAAATGCTGGAGAAACTCAGCGGGTGCAGCAGCATCTATGGAGTGCAGGAAATACCTATCTCCTTCGCTCCATTGATGCTGCTGCACCCGCTGAGCTTCTCCAGCTTTTTCGTGTACCTAGCAGTTGAGATTGAATATTGCCACGTGCACCGAGGTACAGTGAAAAGATTTGTTTTGCATGCTATCGAAGCAGATTGGATCTTCCGCACATGAATACGATCAAATCAAACTCAAGCACAATAAATGGAGTAAAGGGTGCAGAATGTAGCTCTCAGCATTCATTGAATTGCATACCTTATTGTCACATGCAACAAGTCACTGTGAAATTCTTTGCTTGCAAACCCAAGGTATGCAAATAGTCGCCCATAAAGGGCGCTCACAAAGTTACCCCCACGCCAGGTCCCCATTGTTCTCCTATTGTGGTCTTCCCCACCATACCTCACGCCGTCCCCCCACGCCGGTTCCACTTTTGTTCCTTCCCGTCCTCACTTCCACGTGTCCATCTTCCACCATCGGTCAGAGCCATCGTCGACCGCCACACCGGCCTCTCCACTATCACTGCCGGGTCCTCTCCAGAAGCTTTCGTGGCACCGACCCTGGCCCCAGCCGTGGGCTCCTCAGACCCAGGGACCTTTGGCCGCGGGCTTTGTCTACCCACGAGGCCCAGGCTCCGGCTTCTTAGTGGTCCTCCAGAAGCTGTCTGCTGCAGGGGCCCTAGCTATTTAATAATCAAAGTATCATGTCCTCTTCACCTACAGCACAGGGCTTCAGCTGCTGATCATAGTCAAAGAATCATACAGCACTGAACTTTCAGCTCAAGTTGCCCATAAAGATGAAGGTGCCCCTTCTAAACTAGTCCCATCTGCCTGTGTTTGGCCCATATCCCTCTAAACTTTTCCTATCCACTTTACTGCCCAAGTGTTTTTTAAATGTTGTTATAGCCTCTGCCTCAACTACCTTCACTGGCAGCTCGTTCCACATACCCACCACCCTCTGAGTGAAAAGGTTGTCCCTCGGTGTCCTATTAAATAGAAACATAGAAACATAGAAAATAGGTGCATGAGTAGGCCATTCGGCCCTTTGACCCAGCACTGCCATTCAATATGATCATGGCTGATCATCTAAAATCAGTACCTCGTGCCTGCTTTTTCCACATATCCCTTGATTCCGTTAGCCCTAAGAACTAAATCTAACTCTCTCTTGAAAACATCCAGCGGCTTCTGTGGCGGAGAAGCTACACAAAATCTTTCCCCTTTCTCCTTAAACTTATGTCCCTTGGTTCTTGATTGCCCTATTCTGGGTAAAAGACTCTGTGCATCTACCATATCTATTCCCCGCATGATTTAGTGCACCGTTATAAGATGCGCCTCGGCCTTGTGCTCTCCAAGGAATAAAGTTGTAGCCTGTCCAACCTCGCTGGCGCTCTCCCTACAGCTCAGGCGTTTAAGTCCTGGCAACACCGATGTACTGTGACTGGCTTTCACTGTAAATGTTATAGTTAAAGGGGGGCACAGTGGTGCAGCGGTAGAGTTGCTGCCTTATAACGCCAGAGACCCGAGTTCGATCCTGACTACAGGTGCTATCTGTGAGGTCTCACTGTGACTGCCTGGGTTTTCTCTGGGTGCTCTGGTTTCCTCCCACACTCCAAAGACAAACGAGGTTGCAGGTCAATTGGCTTCAGTGCAATTTTAAAATTGTCCCTGGTGTGTAGGAAAGTGCCAGTGTGCGGGGATCGCTGGTTGGCGCGGACTCGGTGGGCCGAAGGGCCTGTTTTCACGCTGCATCTCTGAAGGCTCAAGCCTAATATGA
The DNA here is from genome assembly GCA_035221665.1 of Okamejei kenojei. Classification (NCBI taxonomy): domain Eukaryota; kingdom Metazoa; phylum Chordata; class Chondrichthyes; order Rajiformes; family Rajidae; genus Okamejei; species Okamejei kenojei. Next base: position 31,034,906 of record CM069161.1, read on the forward strand.
ATGACCTGTCCTCTGCAGTAGCCTGTTGCCAGGGGTTTGAGCCATAAGGCATTGAGAAGCCTGAGGGCAGGAAACTATCCCTGGACTATCGCTCAGGCTGTTTTGCTGCCGAGTGCCTCATTGCAAAAGCATATCACAAGCAAGATGCTGGCAGCCAATATGTTGCCCACAGGGGAACTAATGACTTGGCATGTCTCAGGCTGCTAGACAAGCTTTCAGTGACATATGGAGGCCGTTGCTTTTTTGAAATCTGCATTCAAAAAGCGGGGTTGATTTTTAATTACAGAAAACAGGAAATGGTATCATATACCTCGACTAAATAGCCCATGGTCACCAAAGCAATCACAGATGTGGAAAAGCTGTTCCATCCCTGTTAGAAGTTGTGCCCTTTGTTACTGCCTGGAATAGAGAGTGTCATGCAACAGTTGTTCAGGGCAGGCTCACTGTCTTCACTGTGACAGACTGTGTCACAAAGCCAGCAGCTCTCATCCATCATACAGCCCACAACTGCCTGTACAGTAGCTTTGAAAGCTACTGCCCAAGGAAATGGTGAAAGCCTTCTGTGAACCTTCTCTGCCCCCACTGATTTAATTTATTCTGATGTTACTCAACACAGATAACCCAAACCCTTGGACTTAAAGACATTTAAAGTTAGAATGATGCAATTTAATGGCTTCCGTGTCTGATTGCCATTTAAAGATTGTCGCAATAAATTCATCTTTCCTGGGTTAGGCTGGAAGGCTAAATCAATAGTAATACCTTTCATGGCTAAATGGCCAGCTGACGGACACTTAAAGCAACTTGAAACTTTCAGCCTAATCATCTTCGTCACCCATCTAAAATATCACTTCTGTTTTTCTCTACAGGTACTGGTTTTGTTTACTTTAGTTTAGTTTGGTTTAAATTAGATTATTAGATTAGATTAGAGATACAGCGTGGAAACGGGTTCTTTGGCCCACCGAGGCCACGCCGACCAGCGATCCCCGCACATTAACGCTACCCTACACTCAGTAGGGACCATTTATATTTATACCAAGCCAATTAGCCTACAAACTGTACGTCTTTGGAGTGTGGGATGAAACCGGAGCACCCAGAGAAAACCCACGCGGTCACAGGGAGAACGTACAAACTCCGTACAGACAGCACCCGTAGTCGGGATCGAACCTGGGTCTCTAGCGCTGTAAGGCAGCAACTCTACCACTGCACCATCAGGCTACCCCCTTTAGTTTTAATTTTGGTTAGTTTATTATTAGTGTCGTGTGTGCCGAGATACAGTGAAAAGCTTTTGTTTGCAAACAATCCAGTAAACAAGACTAAAACATAAATCCAATCAACCCATCCACAGTGCAAAGATAAAGGCTAATGGACATAACATTTAATGCAAAGATATTTCATTGAAGTCCGATAAACTCCGATTAAAGAAAGTTCACAGGTCTCCATTCAGGTAGATGGGAGATCAGGACTGCAATCTGGCTGATGAGAGGATGATTCAGTTGTCTGAGAACAGCTGGGAAGAAACTGTTTCTGAATCTGGAGGTGTTTTCAAACGTATGATTTTAGATAAGGTATGATCTGCTCGACAATTGAAACGTGTTGCTGATAGACAAAAAATATTAGAAGGAAATGTATTCCCTAGTAATCTAACTTGCAAACCAATAAATATAAATTATTAAGAAGGGCATGGCAATTGTTTCCCATGCCATCAGACTCTCTGGTTAGTGTGTATGGTCAAGTTACTAGCAGTCTAAGACATACCTCGTTACCTCTTTATTAGCCTGCTGCCGGAGGAGTCACCCTGTACACATGTAGCTAGGTTGTGAAGGGGGAATATTCAATATTCCTTCCATGGAAAAAAAGAGGAAGAATCAGGAATAGTGCACTCATTAAGAATGGATGGATATACTGATTGTACCTGAAAAATATAGGCTGCAAACGGATTAAAACGCAGCCGATGACCTTTCCTTCAGGTTAGCATGAATTGTAAGATTAAACGAGAACTTACCAGTTTGAAGTTTGATCTTTATTTTATGAGGAGTCGAGTTGAGGGACTACGTGAATAGAAGCCCGTACAGCCGTTGGTGCGTCAATCTTCAAAGCAGCGGAGTGAATTCACAGCTAACAATGACTGAAGTATAATGGTAAGATGATAAAACTAGAACTACCAGATGAGATCTATGAGGGTGGGAGCGGAGGGCACGTAGTCCCTCAACTCGACTCCTCATAAAATAAATATCAAACTTCAAACTGGTAAGTTCTCGTTTAATCTTACTATTTTACTTCGGAGTCACGTGAGTGACTACGTGAAGATTTCAAAGCACTGTGAATTCACGCCGCAGACCCAAATCCGACGTTCACACTACCTGGATTGACTCAAAGTCGTTAGCAATCAATCATGCATCAATAATAACATTTGTTAAATAAATAACAGTTTATTTACAAACAAAATCATAAGAAACCCCTCTAACTCAGGGGAAAAGTGTAACAGTACTGAAACCAGAATCAGCAAACACCCCGAGCCTTGAAATCGGCTTGTGATAAAACCTCTGAAAAGTTAGCTCACTGGACCATCCTGCGGCCGCGAGGATATGGTCTATTGGCAAGTCCATCGCCCTTGCCGCGGAAGTTGATGCCGCCCTGGTGGAATGAGATTTGAATTTATCAGTATCAATTCCAGCACTTGCCAGGACCTGCTTTAGCCACCTTGAAATTGTTTGCACCGACACCTTACTGTGTGTTTTTTTGTGACTAATAAACAAAGCCAGCTCTGTTCCTCTCAGAGGTTTAGTAATCTCAATGTAACGAGATAAATGTGAGACTACACACAAGCGATCATCTGCGGGGTATGCTGAAAACACAATCTTACATCCTGTCTTGCCTCTTCTATTTTGTTTAAGCAAATCATAGACATAAAATATAATGGCATCTGCTGACACATGCATTCTATCTAGCCAGTCTGAAGAAGGGTCTCGACCCGAAACATCGCCTATCTCCTTCACTCCTTAGATGCTGCTGCACCCGCTGAGTTTCTCCAGCTTTTTGTGTACCCTCGATTCTCCACCATCTGCAGTTCCTTCTTTAAAATATTCTATCTAGCCGTAGCTTTTGCAACGTTCGTACACGTTGAGCTGAAACCAACGCCATAACCATGACCACCTTAATAGTTAATTTGGCTATAGATAGGCTTGTAACCGGAGCCCACTGGCGAAGAACCATAAGAACCTCACTCACATTCCAAATACCGGCATACCTGGGTTTAGGAGGATTAGAATTGAAAACTCCCTTCATGAATCGTGAAACTAACGGATGTGTCCCTACTGTATGTAATTCTGCATTCATAGGTAAATAAGAAGACAGAGCACTTCTGGCTGAATTGATCGCACTGTAACTTAATTTTTGGTCAAAATAAAGAGTTGACAAAACTCCAATACGTCCGTGATCCCTGCAGTGTGATATACAATATTCTGCTGTAGGCAGAATTGCTCCCACTTCCTTATATAGGTGATATATTGCTGCTGTGTACTATCCCTGCAGGCCGACGTGAGAACATCCACAGTCCGATCAATCTGCAAATTAACAGATCAATACGATCCTATAAAGGATGTTGATCCCCAGTGACTGGATTTACCAGTAGATTTTTATTCTTGGGAATAATCATGTAAGGCTCCCTAGCCATTTGTAATACAACAGGAAACCATGCTTGTGTAGGCCAATCTGGCACTACCAATACCCCTGAAGCGGAGTCCTCCTTGATCTTTTGCAAACATCTGCTGATGAGACAGAATGGAGGAAATACATACACAAACATTCCTCCCCAATGCAGCGAAAATGCACCCATTGCTACTGCCCCTGGATCTGGTTCCCATGAAACATATCTAGGTAACTGATGATTTAATCGAGATGCAAACAAGTCAATATCTGGCAATCCATACTGAACAATCATTTGGTTAAATACATCCTGATTTAACATCCATTCAATGTTGTCATTAAACTGACGTGACCTAGTGTCAGCTACAGTGTTGAATCTTCCTGGCAAATAAAGTGCTGAAAGCCAGATATTTTGGTCAATACACCAGCTCCAAATCTGGTTAGCCAGTCTGTCACAAGACTGTGACTTAACTCCACCCATGTGGTTTACATATGCCACTGCTGTGGTGTTGTCAATCTGGACCTGCACATGCAAGTCCCTGCTTGTAGAACAATAAGCTTTGAGCCCATACCAGGTGCCCAACAACTCTAAATAATTAATCCCTCTTAGTTGAAGAAGCGATGTCTCATTCACATTCCATCTGCCTCCACAACTAGAAGACATATCTGTTGCACCCCAACTCAGTGCACTTACATCAGTCTGTAATATCAGTGACGGTGGTTCCACCAACACCTTCCTAAAACTTTTTAAAACATGTACTATCCACCATTGTATGTCAGCAATCGCCCCAGCTGACAACTGCATAGGCCTATCAAAATGGCCCCTTTGTATTCTCAGTGCCTGTTCCTTTGATGGTTGTAATTGTTGATAATGCAGAGGACCATACTGCACAGCTGGAAATGCTGCAACAAACTTCCCAATTAACTTGTCTAATCGAAGGCCGTTGTTCTCCAACGAGATTAACACAGTCCTCAATTAACCGATTCAATTTATCCCTGGGCAAAGTTACAAACATGTGATTGGAATTAATGGTAAATCCCAGATAATCAATAATTTGGACTGGTGATAATTTAAATTTATCTGGGTGAATAACAAATCCCATTTGTTCAAAAGTGATTTTAACAACTGAAACTGATGATTGAGTTTCAGCATGAGTCTTTCCAACAATCAGAATATCATCTAAATAGGGCATACCACATGCCCCTGAGCTCCAAGTAATGCTAACACAGGTTTTACCAATTTAGTAAATAATCTAGGAGCCGAAGTTAATCCATTCGGCAATGCCCTGAATTGCCACAGCTGAGTCATCCAAATAAATTTCAAATATCTTCTATCATCACCATGAATAGACACTGAGTAATACGCATTCTTTAAATCAATGGTTGCCATATAACACCCTTTGGACACTAGATGTTTGGCCGTGGTAAAGGTCTCCATTTTGAAATGCCTATAACAAACAAATTTGTTCAAACTCGATAAATCCAGAATAATTCTACATCCCCCAGTCTTTTTAGATCTGGGAAATATACTTGACAGAAATTGTTGACTTTGATAGACAGAAGGCTCAATTACCCCTTTCTTATGTAACGACTGAATCTCTACTTGAATAAGCACATTTTCCTCATCTGAAAAAATAAGTTTACGACTAGGAAAATGTTGATTAGGTAGACTGTCCTTAGAGTAAAATTCAATTTTCACCCCTTCAATACTACTAAGTATGAACAAATCTGATGTCAACTGCTGCCATTGTTTGAGAAACAATTTTAACCTTCCCCAATTTGAACAGGAACATCAGTTAATTCATCGTCTGTCAATGTTATATTCCTTACCAGCATCTTTCCTTGCGGCCTTGTTGTCCTCGACCTCTTGTAGAGAACCTTTTTTGCCTTGCTTGCCAGCTGGCTTAATGAGGGCCATGGTTTTAACAACCTCATGACAGTCTTTGACCCTTTTTGCAAGGTTACCACCAAGCAACAGATTTCGTGGTGGTACACTGGTCGGTTTGCACAAACTCGCCAAATTCGGATTAGCACTGGCCTAATAGCAGCCCTCCTGATATTATTAATTTCAAAAATGCATTACAAAGGAATCCTAGTTCGTCCTGGTGTGCTTCAACCATATTGCTTGTATCAATAACTTTCACCACAGCTGTAATACCTGCTGACAACAGTTTAAGCACTTTTTTAAAACTTCATCTCCTGGGCCCTAGCAGGCATACCCATCTGTGACCAAATTTGGTGATTAACCACCGGTACCTTCAGGAGATCACAATTAACAGGAGCTTTATAGTTTTTTGCTACTTCATCATCCATAGCTAGCTCATGTAACTGGTGGGAGAGCATATACTGAATTGCTTCGGCCAATTCTACATCAATCGCCTCTCCTGCCTCTCTACGCTCAGCAAACTTCCCAGCAATGTTCGGAATTACCTCCAACCGAACTCCTTTACTGCTCTCCCCCAGCATAGAATCAGTGTCAGCAAACTGCACTGATAGAACATCCTCCTCACAGGCAGGATAGTTCTGCAGCCCTGAAACAGGTGCTGCTAGCACAAGCTCTCCATCAGCCTGGCTTGGGCACCACTCCTCCTCATGGAGCTGGTCCCTGTCGAGCATTCTTTGCAATAAAATCTCGACGTGAGCAGCAAACGGACTCTCCTATGGAGGGTATAACCTCCAGGCCCGACTCATCTACGGGCCACAGAGACTTGCCAGTGGCCTTCCACCCTACTGACAAGCCTTCACTGCCCCCCGGCAGTGGGTCCGCAACCACTGGCTGTGTAGCCAGCACCGGACCAGGTGTACCAGACGGGTCTCCATCCTCAACACTCTCCTGCCACTTTCCTTTCTACCCCCGGAGCGCCTCGCCGACACCTTCTTCACTTTCTGCAACATATCTACAAGAACTCCAAACCGTCGCAGAAATTGACCTGTGGTAAAATGTTTTAAAAACCTTACCTCCGTTTTAAACTTACCGCTCCAAACGGCCGATTGCACCAACGTCTGACGTCATGACGCACCAACGGTTGTACGGGCTTCTATTCACGTAGTCACTCACGTGACTCCGAAGTAAAATTTCATTGCAATAAACAATGCAAGTATTAATCTTTACACTTTCGAGCTACAGTGCGGAAACAGGCTTTAGTCCACCAAGTCCACACCGACCAGCGATCATCCCACACGCAAACACTATCCTACACACTAGGGACAATTTACAATTTACCGAAGCCAATTAACCTACAAACCTGCACATTTTTGGAGTGTGGGGGGAAACCGGAGCACCCAGAGGAAACCTACCTAGTCACAGGGAGAACGTATAAACTCCGTATAGACAGCACCCACAATGATGAGCATGATCAAACCCAGGTCTCTGGCACTGTAAAGCAGCAACTCTACTTCTGTGCCACTGTGCCACCTTTTAAAAAAAAAATGTTCGCTTGATATCTACATCTCCAAGCCTTTCGAGAAGGAGATTTGAGGGTTTGCCTGGAAATTACGGGAGATTGGATTGGATTATGTAAAGAGGATAGCCATTTGGATGTCTCTTTAGATGGCAAATATGTGAAAGACTCTACAGTTGGCACAATGGTTTTGCCTAACAGTATAAACTGACCTTACACTTTTGTGTTCTTTTTTATGGAGTTCAATCAGTAACCTCCCAATACAATGTCCCAATTAGCTAGAGGCGGCGCAGTAGTGCCACAGTAGAATTGGTGCCTTAGAGCGCCGGAGGCCCGGGTTAGATCCTGACAACGTGTGCCAACTGGATGGAGTTTGTACATTCTTCCTGTGACTTTTCCTGCGACTCTCCCCGCGGGTTTTCTCCCGGTGCTCCGGTTTCCTCCCACACTCCAAAGGCGCACAGGTTTGTAGGTTAACTACACTGTTCATGATACACTGTGCGGATGTAATTATATTTATTACATCCAAAAACATACGCGCTGCCTACTTTCTTGCAGCTGCCTGATCACAAGTATTTCAGCGTTTCATATAACATATAACATATAACATATAACAATTACAGCACGGAAACAGGCCCTCTCGGCCCTTCCAGTCCGTGCCGACCATTTGTTTTCCCCTAGTCCCATCTACCTGCACTCAGACTATACCCCTCCATTCCCTTCACGTCCATATACCTATCCACTTTACTCTTAAATGTTAAAATCGATCCTGCCTCCACCACTTCTGCTGGAAGCTGATTCCACACAGCCACCACCCTCTGAGTAAAGAAGTTTCCCCCTCACGTTACCCCGAAACCTCTGTCCCTTAATTCTCATGTCATGCCCTCTTGTTTGAAACTTCCCTACCCTCAATGGGAAAAACGTATCCACGTCAACTCTGTCTATCCCTTTCATCATTTTAAAGACCTCAATCAAGTCCCCCCTTAACCTTCTGCGCTCCAAAGAATAAAGACCTAACTTGTTCAACCTTTCTCTGTAACATAGTTGCTGGAACCTGGCAACATTCTAGTAAATCTCCTCTGTACTCTCTCTATTTTGTTGACATCCTTCCTATAACTAGGCGACCAAAATTGTACACCATACTCCAGAATTAGTCTTACCAATGCCTTGTACAATTTTAACATTACTTCCCTACTCCTATATTCAATGCTCTGATTTATAAAGGCCAGCACACCAAAGGCTTTCTTTACCACCCTATCTACATGCGATTCCACCTTCAGGGAACTATGCACAGTTATTCCTAGATCCCTCTGTTCCACAGCATTCCTCAATTCCCTACCATTTACCATGGTTTCATTCCACAAACCAGTTTCATCACGGTGGTGCAGCGGGAGGGTGGCTGCCTCACAGCGCCAGGGAGACCCGGGTTCAATCCTGACTACGGATGCTGTCTGTACGGAGTTTGTACATTTTCCTGTGGCCTTGTGGGTTTTTTCTGGGCGCACCGGTTACTTTCGCACTCGAAAGACGCACAGGTTTGTAGGTTAATAGTCTTCGGTACAATTGTAACTTGTCCCTAGTGTGTGTCGGATGGTGCGAGTGTGCAGGGGATCGCTGGTCGTCGCTGACTCGGTGGGCTGAAGGCCTGTTTCCATGCTGTATCTCTGAACTAAACTAAACTAAACTAAATCATTCAATCACTATGGTAGGTATTCTCCTTCAAGACGCACTTCAGTGATTTGTTTCAGAGCTGGACGGTCTTTCAATGTGCCTATTAGTCCTGTAGAGCGGGTCCTTATTACATACAAGCAGTTCTTTGAAGTCCTACTTTTCATCTGGTGATAAGGGCTTGTTTGTACAACTATGAGACAGTTTGGGGGGAGCTACAAGAGCGTGGTGTGCTCGGGCAAAGTTAATTACTCTTTAGATGTTGCCAACATCAGCACTGAAGGAGCTGCTACTGGATCCCTCTTCACAGATCACACTTTCGGAGGGTTCTTCCCTTCTGCTGTTGATCCGCTGAAGAAAATTGTTCCTTTCTTGCCTCGGCAATGTAGTGGCACGACGACACAACAGTTAGCATCTCTGCCTCGGAACACCAGGGCTCCACCCTGACCTTGGTTGCTGTCCGTGTGGAGTTTGCATGTTCTCTCTGTGACTGCATCGTTTTCCTCCTGGTTCCATTCAGTTTGCACCTGGCTGATCCACCCCTTAAAGACATCCAACGCCAATGAACTGGGTTGGTGGTTCTTTCTCACTTCTTAAAGACCCCCTCTGTAAGTTGCCCCTAGTATAAACCGAGTGCTTTCTTAGACAGTCCTGGTGGTGGGTGCACGCAATACTCCAGGAGTTACAACTGAAGTAGAACCTCCCTGGGAATGTGGCATGAGGATGAAGGTTATCTCCCCTTTCTATGGCCACCATTGGATAAACATTGTAAATGGATCCTCGACGGCCAAAACTGTGAACCTGATGGTGCAAACAAGCTGTTTCTGTATGCACATAACACCAAATCAGAAATCTATCTATCTCTGCCTTAATGAATGTCCATTGCTGCCTCCACACCGAATGAACTCCTGTCCAGTTGAGTCGGTGTGTAGGCAAGTTGGGATGAAGGGCCTATCCTTGTTTCATAAGGTCATAAGGTCATAAGGAATAGGAGTAGAATTAGGTCCTTTGGCCCATCAAGTCTGCTCCACCATTCAATCATGGCTGATCTATCTCTTCCTCCAAACCCCATTCTCCTTCTCCCCATACCCTCTGACACCCGTACTAATCAAGAATCTATCTATCTCTGCCTTAAAAATATCCACTGACTCGTCCTCCACAGCCTTCTGTGGCAAACAATTCCACAGATTCACCACCCTCTGACAACATTTTTTTTTCCTCATCTCCTTCCTAAAAGAACGTCCTTTAATTCTGAGGCTGTCTCCACGATCTCCACACTGTATGACTCTATGACTAAGTAAGAAGAGAGATTGTGATTGCGGGATTGCTCCCCTAGGAATTGGGATGGACATGAGGGGCCGAAACTTTAGATCCAAGATCCACTTCTCCAGGAGACTTCCCTCATTGAAGATGTATGAACAGGTGACCAGGTCTTACATTACCATGATCCCATTGCCCCTCATTCTAAACGCATTCACAAAAATAGGGGGTGGGGGGGGATAATGTGAAAGCCAAGATGTCACATTAGACCTTCATTTCGCTTGCTTGCTGCAGACTACAGAAGAAACAAAAAAATACATGCCTCTTCAGGCACAAAATTAGTGCAACCAAACTTTGCCAACTACACCATTTATCCAAAACAAGATAATTCACAGATCAAAGGGAACTTTACTTCGGAGTCACGTGAGTGACTACATGAAGAAGCCCCGCCAGGTGCATGCGCGTCATTATGTCCGACGCATGGCACACCGACGGGCTGGAGAGCGCAGCTCCACCAGCGGTAAGTAGTAAACCAGCAGGCAAGTGATTTCAAAACTTTCTGTGGGTATTTAAACTCCGTGAGACTGGTTCAGGGTACAGAGGGAGTCGTTACAGAATGGAGAAAGTTGTGAAAAATTCTGTCGTCTGTAGCAGGAGTTTAACTCGCGGGACCGCGGTTAGTGCTCGCAGATCGGGTAGGGAGATACTGGCTGCGGTAACGCCGGCTGCGACGCCGACTGTAGAACTGCCGGCAGCTCAACTGCCTCCATTAACTCCAGTGCTTCAGGGCGCTGAGGCCACTCCAGCAGGGAGAAAGGCCAAACGGAAATCTGTTAGGCCCATTTTATCCGACGAGTCTGATGAGGAAGAATCCCCTCCTTCCAACAAGAAGGTCTGGGGATGTCTAGATAAAATGGAGAGAATGCTTCAGACAATGATGAGCCATGAAGTATTCCAATCGGGGTCGTATGCCCCTAGGATTCCCCAAACAGCCTCACGCAGAGGCCCATATGGCGGGGAGGACTTCACCGCCTATGAGTATCAATGGGAATCACCCTCACCAGCACCTTGTTTAGGGCTGGTAGAGACCTCCCTAGAGCAAGACTCGGGAGAGCCAGGGCAGGAGGAGTCTGACCCTGAAGTTGGTGTCACTGCTCTTGGGCACACACCAAGGCACATGAGCCATGCTCCAGGTGTCCCGGATGTGGCACGAAATGTTGCCATTCCGGAGGGTCCTGGTGAAGCCATGGAGGAAACTCTGGCTTCTAATAGAAACATAGAAATTAGGTGCAGGAGCAGGCCATTCGGCCCTTCGAGCCTGCACCACCATTCAATATGATCACGGCTGATCATCCAACTCAGTATCCTGTACCTGCCTTCTCTCCATACCCCCTGATCCCTTCAGCCACAAGGGCCACATCCAACTCCCTCTTAAATATGGCCAACGAACTGGCCTCAACTACCTTCTGTGGCAGAGAATTCCACAGATTCACCACTCTCTGTGTGAAAAACGATTTTCTCATCTCGGTCCTAAAAGACTTCCCCCTTATCCTTAAACTGTGACCCCTTGTCCTGGACTTCCCCAACATCGGGAACAATCTTCCTGCATGTAGCCTGTCCAACCCCTTAAGAAATTTGTAAGTCTCTATGAGACCACCCCTCAATCTTCTAAATTCCAGCGAGTACAAGCCGAGTCTATCCAGTCTTTCTTCATATGGAAGTCGTGCCATCCCAGTCTGGTATTAACTACATGGCCTCTCACCAGCTACAGGATTCCATCATGGAACAGACAACCACGCGTTACCAGACACCTGTTAACTGTGCGTCGCTCAAGGTGCCCACCGTGAACTCGGCTATCGGGGCACAAATGAGTGCAACAATGCGTGGACAAAAGCTTCGTTTCCAGCGAGTCCACAAATTAGTGGGGGCAGAGATCACGGCTTTCGGGAAAATGGTCCAAGGGACACCGATGTCCGGACACAGCAGGATATGTTGGCCCTGCTGTGCAATGCCTACTTCAAAATCAACTGCATCCGGAAAATTGCTATCAAGCCAACATTGAACCCACGCTTTGCAGCTCTGTGTTGGTCCTCAAATATTCAAGCGCCAAATTTCCTATTTGGCGAAGACCTGCTCAAACAGGTCAAAGACCTGGAGGAAGAGGCCAAAACTATTGGCCTCATGAAAACTTTCATGCCTTCGGCCAGGATGCCACCTCGCAGGTCTTTCTCAACAAGACGGGCGTCAGATCCTGGGGCAGGCCCAAGCAGAGTGGTACCAGTTAGACGCCGTCCTTATCCACCTGTGTACGCCAACTACAACCCCAGCATGGCATAGAGAATGAGAAGCTCAAGGTCGACAATGGAGGTACGGGTAACTCATTCAGTCCAGGATAAATCCTCTAGGGGAACAACCTCCGGTTGGGGGTAGGTTACAGTTATTTTATGATGAATGGTGCTGCATAACATCTGATCTGTTTATACTGGACACTGTCTCAGGGTCTCGAATAGAGTTTATGTCAGGAATTCATCCGCCTGCACAAAATATGCCTAGTCGGGTATTGTTTTTTTCTGGACCAGAAACTCTGCAGGTAAATAAAGAAATTGGGGTTTTGTTCCAAAAAGGGGTAATTGAGAGGATGATATACCATTCTCAACAATTTGTGTCCACTATATTCCCCAGACAGAAAAAAGATGGTGGGTGTCGAGTCATTCTGGACCTAACCCAGTTAAATTCCTATGTCCAGTATAGGCATTTTAAAACGGACACCTTCAATACTGCTAAACAGCTGTTATCAATAGGTTGTTATATGGCAATTATAGATCTGAAAGATGCATATTATTCAGTACCAATTCATCATCAGTACTGTAGATACTTTAGTTGGATGGGACAGCTGTGGCAATTTAAGGCGTTGCCCAATGGGTTAACCTCAGCTCCTAGGTTGTTCACAAAATTGTTAAAACTAGTTCTGGCGCTACTTCGTGCCCAGAATCACATTGTGATGGCTTATCTAGATGATATTTTAATTATAAGCAACACTCAGGAAACAGCTGAGGAGTCGGTTTCAGCAACCAAACACCTGTTTGAGAGGTTAGGTTTTCTCGTCCATCCAACAAAATCTAAGCTAGAGCCATCCCAAAAATTGACTATTTGGGGTTTGTCATTGATTCAGTTGATATGTCAGTGACTTTGCCTACGGCCTAGCCCGTTGAAATCGTGGAGGTCTGTACCAGTCTCGTAGAAAAGCAACAACCCTCCATCCGGCAAGAAGCCAGTGTTATTGGTAAATTGGTGGTGGCTTTCCCTGCAGTGGAGTTTGGACTCTGCACTATCAAAGTTTGCAACGAGCTAGAGAACAAGCACTTAAAGAACATGCAGGTCATTGTAATAGACCTATGCAGTTGCCAGCCAAAGCCATCACCGAATTACAATGGTGGATAATCAATATTGCACAAAGTACCAAAAACATTTTGATTCAACAACCTTCAGTGGTCAACAAACAGATGTTAGTGCTTTGGGATGGGGAGCCACAGACAGCGAGTCTAGCTGTGGTGGTAGATGGAGTGTGCAAGAGGATTTAATCCTGCGCAGGCATGGTATAAATTACTTAGAATTGCTGGGTGCATTCTATGGATTAAAAGCTTATTGTTCAGCAATGAATAATTTACATGTTCAGCTCCAGATTGACAATACCACGGCAGTTGCTTATATCTATCACATGGGAGGAATAAGGTCAGTATCAAGTGATAATCTGGCTAACCTCATTTGGGACTGGTGTATTTCCATAAATATCTGGGTCTCAGCTATCTACCTACCAGGTAGAGATAATGTGGTGGCAGACAACAGGTCATGGAAATTTAATGACAACATAGAATGGATGCTAAATCCTGATGTTTTTAAAATGATTGTCAGCTGCTATGGTTTGCCAGACTTAGATCTGTTTGCATCCAGGCTAAATCACCAGTTGCCTAAATTTGTTTTGTGGGAACCAGACCCAGGAGCAGTAGCGGTGGATGCATTCTCACTACATTGGGGACATACATTCTTTTACGCTTTTCCCCCATTCTGCCTCATCAGGCAATGCCTCACCAAAATAGAGCAGGACTCCGCCTCAGGCGTTTTGGTGGTTCCGGACTGGCCTACACAGCCATGGTTCCCATTGGTGCTGAGAATGATGACTCAGCCATTCATGACTATCCCCAAATGCAGTAATTTGTTGGTGCATCCAGTAACAGGAGAAAGTCATCCGTTACATGATCATATAAATCTGCTAATCTGCAGGTTCTGACCAGACCGTTCCAAGGGACTGTCGAGTAGGACCATGGATGTGATAACTGCAGCTTGGAGAGATAGCACTAAAAAACAATATGCGCAACGAGTTCAAACATTGCCAAAGCTACAGTTAGATAGCATGTACTCTTCTGTCCATAACATTTCGTTTTATGTATATGATTTAATCAAACAAAGCAGGCCAGGAATGGCTGGAACCAAAGTAAGCTTTAAAGCATACCCCGTTGACCAAACGCTATGTGTAGTCAAGCACCTGAATCAATATATCGAGGTAACTAAGAGTCTCTGAGGATCTGAGACAGCAACGCTCATCAGCTACAAAAAAACTAATAAAAAGATGTCAGTACAAACTATTTCTAGATGGTTAAAACAGGTTTTGGATTGTGCTGGAGTAGACACTCATGTGTTTAAATCTCATTCCACCAGGGCGGCATCAACATCCGCAGCGAAGGCACAGGACATGCCTCTAGATCAAATTCTCAGGGCCGCAGGATGGTCTAGGTAGGTGACCTTCTCAAAATTCTATGACAAACCTGTCCTGACAGTGCAAGGTTTTGGGCATGCTGTTTTGGGTTTGGTTTGATTTTCTTTTCTAAATTTCATTTGTAATTTCCCCCTGGGACAGAGGGGTTATTACTGTTTTTGTTTATTATTATTAAAAAATGTTTATTGGATAATTCGAAGCAATGTTCAATACATTATTTATTCACTACTGTGTCAACTGAAGCAGTGTGTCGTATGGAATGGATCTATGGCATGAAATCACAGAGCTTTGAAATCTTCACGTTGTCACTCACGTGGCTCCGAAGTAAAATAGTAAGATCAAATGAGAACTTACCAGTTTGAAGTTGGATCTTTATTTTATGAGGAGTTACAATGAGGGATTACGTGCCCTCCGCTCCCGGCCCTCATAATCGCAAAGATCATCTGGTAGTTCTAGTCTTCTGAGTCTTACGACTATAGTTTCCAAAAATTCGACTATAGTTTCTGTGTTTTCACGCCGCTGCTTTGAAGTATGACGCGCATGCGCCTGGCAGGGCTTCTTCACGTAATCCCTCATCGTAACTCCTCATAAAATAAAGATCAAACCACAAACTGGTAAGTTCTCATTTAATCTTACTAACAATTCATGATCACAAAAGTACATCTGTTTAGATTTCTCCACTGATGGTATGATGGTCGTAAATTATGCTGAGGAGACTTCTGGCACTTTGCATGAAGCAACTCTGAGAAAGCTTGGGTAGAGCCGTGCTCACTCTGCTCACTGGTGTTGCACAGAGTGAAAGGATGGCATTTGGAGCTCAACTTTAGATTTTAGACTTTAGTGATACAGCGTGGAAATCATGGCATTGGCTAATGGCCTTGGTAAAATTATAGTGAATTGGCAACCCTTCCTCCTCAATAACCACCAACACCAAGTGTGTGTAGGGTAGTGTTAGAGTACGGGGATCGCTGGTCATCCAGGAATCAGTGGACCGAATGGCCTGTTTCCGCACTGTATCTCTAAACAAAACAAAACTAAACTAAAAACTCATGGAGTTAAAACTAGAGTTATTCACTATGGAAACAGGCTTTTGGGCCCAATTCTGGGCTTGATGTATTTGCCTCCATTTGGCCCACAACCCTAAAAACCCTTCCTTTACATATATTTGGCCGAGGGTCTTTTGAGAGTCATAGATGTACCTATAATTCTGCTCAGGGACCTGTCTGATGAATTCTGACAGTTTATCCAAGTCTCTGATGATTCAAAGCATTTGAAAAAAGTTGGAAAATAATTAAAAACGATTAAAAAAAAATTAAAACACAAACCTGTTATTAATTGATTCAAATTGGCTGGGCGGCACAATGGCGCAGCTGGTAGAGCTGCTGCTTCATAGCGCCAGAGACCCAAATTCGATCCGGATCTCGGGTGCTGTCTGTCCGGAGTTTTCACGCTCTCCCTGTGATCACGAGGGTTTCCTCCGGGTTCTCTGGTTTCCTCCCACATCCCAAAGGCGTGTGGGCTTGTAGGTTAATTGGCCTCTGAAAAACATCTCTCATGTGCAGGGAGTGGTTGAGAAAGTGGAATAACATGGAACTAGTGAGAACGTGTAATCAATGTTCGGCAAGGAATCGGTGGGCGAAGGGCCTGCTTCCATGCTGTATCTTTAAACTTAAACTTAAAACGCAAATATTCTGCGTGGTAGATTACAAAAAAATGCAACCTAACATTACACATAAACTAGTCAGTTAACTTTGTGCGGCACGGTGGCGCAGCGGTAGAGGTGATGCCTTACAGCGCCAGAGACCCGGGTTCGATCCTGACAACGGGTGCGGTCTGTACGGAGTTTGTACGTTCTCCCTGTGACCTGCGTGGGTTTTCACCTGGATCTCCGGTTTCCAAAGACATACAGGTTTGTAGGCTAGTTGGCTTGGTACAATTGTAAATTGTCCCTTGTGTGTGTAGGATAGTGTTAGTGTGCGGGGATCGCTGGTCAGTGCGGACTCGGTGGGCCGAAGGGCCTGTTTCCGCGCTGTATCTCTAAACGAAACTAAATTAAACTAAACTAAATCAATCTAAATTAAAGTAAACTAAAGTAAACACTAAATGCACCAGACATGGCTGGTGTAAAACGGAGGGACCAGATATTCAAGGGTGACTCCAGGACAGGAAGCTTATTGCAGCTCTATTGAACAGCACAATATCTTTATGTAACGTGTCTAGTTAAGCCCTTGTGAAGTGCTTTGGGGTGTTTTCATTGAAGGCTTAAAAAACACACAGCACATGGCTTTGTTTTCGCTGGCTCTCCTTTAGTACAAGTTTATAACCCAGTGACAATGAATACCAGCCAGCTCTTCTCAACATATAAAAGCTCCTCCCTGTGAGTGTTGGAACCATTTTCTATCCTGTGGTGAAGTCAGTAACAATGTAATGGTGTTGAAAAGCGAGCATCAGAGGAGGGAACAGAAAAAGCTTTGTACAATATTTACATTTTTCTTGAGGTAAATGAGCTGATCGTTACGGAGCTGTTAGCTTCTAATCAGATGCAACCTTTTTTATTTGTGTTACCTCAGTTGGGTTCTGTGCAGGTGGATAATGAGATTAGCGAGGTTAATATCATTTTTGTGATTTATTAAAATGATGAAAATTACTTACTTGTTGCAGTTAAAAAGGAAATAAATCTCTATGTTGTCCAGATGTGTGAATTGTGAAAGGCCTGGATAGAGTGGGTGGGGGGAGGATGGTTCCACTACTGGGAGGGTTCAGGACAAGGTCCTGGAAAATGTGGACATGTTTGAGGAGGCCTCTCTCAGCAAGAGGACATCACGGTGGCATGGTGGTAGAGTTGCTGCCTCACAGCGCCAAGAACCCGGGTTCGATCCTGATTATAGACAATAGACAATAGACAATAGGTGCAGGAGTAGGCTATTTGGCCCTTCGAGCCAGCACCGCCATTCAATGTGATCATGGCTGATCATCCCCAAACAGTATGGGTGCTGTTTGTATGTTCTCCACGTGACCTGGGTGGGTTTTCTCAGGGATCTCCGGTTTCCTCCCACACTCCAAAGACGTACAGATTTGTAGGTTAATTGGCTTAGTAAAATTGTAAATTGTCCCTAGTGTTTGTAGGATAATGTTGGTTTATGGGGATCGTTGGTCGGAGCGGACTCGGTGGGCCGAAGGGCCGGTTTCGCACTGTATCTCTAAACTAAACTAGACTAAAAGCTACTAGTGAAGATGGAAGTCATCGTTGTCTTCAGTGAACACCACGGCCTTTGGTTCTGATGATAAGGATGTTTGTAAATGAAGTCCACAAATACATATCACCTGAGAGGCAAAGAGAGGGTAGACAATCAGAATCTTCATCTGCAGTGGTGAAGAAGCTGCTTAAACGTCTTGGCATCTTTGCTTTCAAACTCCTGTAACACCTCCCAAAAATGTAATGGCCAAGGTGGAAGGTATCTTTAATAATACTTCCAGCCTTCCTGATGCAATGCTCCGTGAAGATGGAACTGGATGTAAGGAAGTGATGAGCCTGTGATGGACAGGGCTGTGTTCATCATTCTCTGCAGGATCAGGCGATCAAGAGCAGAGCAGTTCCATACCAGGCTGAGATTCATCCTGTCAGAATACTTTCCAAAGCGCATCAGTAGACCTTTGAGAGAATTTTCGTGAATATGCCGAATCTTGCCTTATGTCTTAAGAAAGTAAATACATGAATGTGCTTTCTTGATCACTTAGATTGAGAAGGGACCACGTAGATAAGGATGCTTAAGAACTTCAGGGCATTGGCCATCTCTATAGCAGCTCCACTGAAGATGACAAGGGTAGTGTTCTCCCCATTCGCTTTCTTAAATCAACAACCAATACTTTCAAAATGTGCAGGAAGGAAATGCAGATGCCGAATTACACTGAAGATAGACACATGCATGAACTCTTAAGTATGGACATAAAAAGCTGGAGTAACTCAGCGGGACAGGCAGCATCTCCAGAGATGCTGCCTGTCTCTCCACCCAAATGTCACCCATTCCTTCTCTCCAGAGATGCTGCCTGTCCCCAGCAGTTTGTGTCTATCTTCAATTTAAATCAACATCTGCAGTTCCTTCTTACACATTAAGTATTACCTATGTGTCACTTACACTGATACAGCCTTAATCATCGTGAGAGCTGGAAGGCAGTGAATCAGTATTTCCATTTAGTTGTACATTAAGTGTTCTCATTTAGAAATATGACCTTTGTCTCCTCCTTAATGATATAAAGAACACATCAAGGGTAAGTTACCAGTTGTCTAATTGAGAAGGTTCAAATATCACACAGTAACAGGAAATCTTAAGTGGTTCACAACTGTAATGCGAACCCTGAGATCCAATTATGGGCTTGCTGTCATTCCTTGTATCTACTATTATTTATAATGAACACACTGTTTCAATTTGCCAGTGATTTAATCTGCTTTGGCCTACTTATGCCAGCAGCAGCCTGTTTCATGGAAGCTGATGAACTGCCTGTTTGAGAAAGATGCGCACATTAGACATTAAAGGACTGTGACAGCTCTTTTGCAGGTTTGTGTGGCTGGTTTTGCTGCTGATCCGAGGACTAGCAAGCTGATTTCCACCTAGCAGTTTGTCCCCTTTCCTTGAAGCCCCTCTCCTTTCCCCTTTCCACAGGGCAGCACGGTGGTGCAGCGGTAGAGTTGCTGCCTCACAGCGCCAGTAACCCAGGTTCCATCCCGACTACGGATGCTGTCTGTGCGGAGTTTGTACGTTCTCCCCGTGAGAACCCCGTGGGGTTTTCCCAGGTGCTCCGGTCTCCTCCCACACTCCAAAGGTGTACAGGTTTGTAGGTTAATTGGCTTTTGTAAAAATTGTAAATTGTCCTTCGTGTGTAGGATAGTGCTGGTGTACGGGGATCACTGCTTCACCTTTATTACATCTACCAAAGTGCATGACTGCATACTTCGATTTGCTGTGTTCCATTTGCCACATCTTTGCCCACTCTCCCGACCTGTTCAAGTCCTGCTGCAGACTCCATATCTCCTCAACACTGCCTTGCCCTCCACCTATCTTCATATTATCCGCAAACTTGGCCACAAAGCCATCAACTCCATCATCCAGATCATTAGCAGATAACATGGAAAGTTGCGGACCCAGTGCCGACCGCTGAACAACACCATCGGTCATCAGACAAGGCCACCTGTATTGCAACTCTGACTTCTGCCATTCTGCCAATCTTCTATCCATGCTAGTGCCTGGCCTCCAATACCATGGGCTCCTAACTTGTTCAGAAGCCTCACCTGTGGCACTTTCTCAAAGGCCTTCTGAACAGCCAAGTAAACAACATCCACAGTCTGAAGAAGGGTCTCGACCTGAAACGTCACCCATTCCTTCTCTCCAGAGATGTTGCCTGTCCCGCTGAGTTACTCCAGCATTTCGTGTCGAACATCCACTGACTCTCCTTTGTCTATCCTGCTTGTTACTCAGAAAATTCCAACAGATTTGTCAGGCAAGGTCCATGCTGACTTTGGCCTGTTTTATCACGTGCTACCAAGTACCCTGAAACCTCATCCTTAATTAACTCGAAAATCTTACCAATGATTGAAGTCAGACTAACGGGCTCACTCCCTTCTTTAACATTTATGACTTTCCAGTTCTCTGGAACCCTTCCTGACCTCCAAGATCACTACTAATGTCCCCACAATCTCAACAGCTACCTCTTTCACAACCTGGGGAGTAGTCCATCTGGTCCAGATGACATCCATCTTCAGGCCTTTCAGCCTCCCAAGCACCTTCTCCTTAGTAATAGAGACTGCACTCACTCTGCCCCTGACCCTCTGACACTCTTGAATATCTGGCATGTTGCCGGTGTCCTCCACTGTGAAGACTGACGCAAAAAACACATTCACTTGGTCCGCATTACATATTCTTTGTTCCCCATTGCTGCTTCTCCGACATAATTTTCCAGTTCCAAACTGCAAACAGCAAAGGCCCAGCAATGATCCATAAGGCATACCTCCAAACACAGGCTTCCAGTCTGAAAAACCAACTGTCCACCATCACCCTCCATCTCTTACCATGAGGCCTATGGTCTATCCTGTCAGTACCTCTCCCTGGCTCCCATGTGATCTAGCCTTCCAGAGCAGCCTACCGTGCAGAACCTTCCGGAATATCGCTGTTTGGCAACACCAAAGTATTTATCCTTGATCTAATATTATCATTATCTTTGGAACCCTTCTTCATATTGATAGTAGGATAGCCCCTGTCCCACTTGGCCGACCTATGCCAACCTTTTTTTACTCGTGGACATTTTTTTAGCAGGTTGAAAAAACGGCGCGACCTACCTGAGGCCACGAGTACGCGCAGAACACTCACGAGCATGAGGAAGACCTCCCACGACCTCCTACGACCTCGCGGCGACCATGCTGCCAGTATGAATCAAGGGCAAACTCGGCAGAGGTCGGCAATTAGCTCGTACAAGTGGGACAGGCCCGTAAGGGGGAGAAATCTCAGCCCTATCCACCTCTCATTTGCCTCGCTTTGTCCTCCCCACTAACTCTATTCCACCTCTCCCACCCCTTGCTGGAATCAGTCTGAAGAAGGGTTGCAGCCTGAAATGTAGCCTATCCATGTTCTGCAGAGATGCTGCCTGACCCGCTGAGTTACTCTAGGACTTTCATGATTTTTGTTCAAAATTCCAGCATCTACATTTCATTATCTTCTTTTGTTAGCCATATTGAGAAAACCTTTCCTGTTGCGATTCTGTGACTTAGTACTTTATATGTTGGCTAACACTTGTGTTATTTAATTTCTCAATCTACAATAACCAACTCAAACCTCATGCCATCATTGCTTGTAGTGTTTAGATTTAAGATCCTGGTTTCAGATTGATATATCTCACTTTCACTTTTAATAGAAAAATATTCTGATCATTCTTCACATTGAATGGCGGTGCTGGCTTAAAGGGCCGAATGGCCTTCTCCTGCACCTATTGTCTATTGTCTTCCCAACCCTGACTTAACCCTGGCTCAGCTGATCTGAAATAGTCTGTTCCTTCATTGGTTTTAAACAAATGTATTTAGAAAACTATCTCCCACGTACACCACAATTTCTCCCATAATACTACTACTAATTGTATTTACCACGACTCTAAATACTAATAAAACTTATAACCTTCTATAGTGGTTATAATTATTGATTGCATTTGGATTAAGCGTTTGGACACGCTAGAGGCAGGAAACATTTTCCCGATGTTGGGGGAGTCCAGAACCAGGGGCCACAGTTTAAGAATAAGCGGTAAGCCATTTAGAACGGAGATGAGAAAACACTTTTTCACCCAGAGAGTAGTGAGTCTGTGGCATTCTCTGCCTCAGAGGGCGGTGGAAGCCGGTTCTCAGGATACGTTCAAGAGAGAACTAGATAGGGCCCTTGCTATCGCTTATGAAGTTCCAATTTAATTCTGACTTCCCCCTCTGAATTATTTCTACCACTCAAAATTCTACAACTGTTCACAGTCTCTTGAGTCACAATGCTGGGTTGACATCAATAAATGCTGAGATATGTTTCTGAAGGTCTTCAAAATTTTTGAATTGCGTCCACAGTACAACTGATTGATTGAAAGAAACAGCATGGAAACAGCCCCCCAAAAAAACTTGATTGAAAAAAACAGCATGGAAACAGCCCCCCAAATCCAGCTGGAGCAACTCAGTGGATTAAACAGCATCTCTGGAATAGGAAATAGGTGATGTTTCAGGTCGAGACCCATCTACAGGGAAGGTTTATGTTTGAAAACCAGGGCTCCTGGTCTTGCTGTGATTTGACCAAATAACCAGAACGGAGGGAATGACTTCCATACCGGTATTTGCCTTCAATAAGTGCAGCATCTTTCAAAGTACAGCGATGCCGTAAATCAGCCATAGTTAGGTTCAAAGAGTGTTTGCCATTCTTGAGTGCGGCAGTAAACAGCCTGGTTAGCGCTGTGTGAAGGCAGATCATGTTAATAAGGCAGGGGCTTGAATTTTATGTGCACGTACATTGGATCAAACGGGTGGTGTGTTAATCACGAATTGTGATCCCAGCACAGACTTTCAAATGCTGTCAAGTTTAGCCTCCATTAAGTAGTCATGCGTTCAAAGTATTTTCATCAGTAGGAAAGCAAAAACTCAGTTCCCATCTCACCTGATCTAACGAAACTCTGGGAGGACACAAACAGAATCAGTCCAAGCCATTCCCACGTCTTCAATATTGCAAATAAATTAGCCAGAGATTCCTTGAGAAAGTAATAATCTGTTATTAATTATATATTTTTTTATCTGGTGCATTGATATAATATGTGCATACTCATCCTCTAATGGATATTTCTGACAGATAAAGTTCCATGACAGAAAGATTATACACTTGGAGTGAATATAATTGAGGAAGTTTTTTTCTCTAGAATCAATGTATTTGATGTATATTTTATTGCTGGAAGTGAAAATGTCGTAACTGATGAGTGCATCTTGTTTGTTTGCAGCCTTGAGCTGCAAGACTGTACAGTTAGAAAGAAGTGTTACATTAATGGAGACGAACCAAGCCCTTGGGCCTTGTTATTATGCTCAACATTAATCCCAGTGTTATTAATTCGGCATAATAAGCAAACAAGCAATGAATATAAATCACCTATGATATCAGGCGTCTTGTCAGAAAAATAACAAGAAGCCAAGCAGAGATTCATTAACCCTCTGAGGAGTGTGTAACAGTATTACTGTGCAACAGACATAACAAGGTTACATTTTAATGTGCCAGAAACATTCTTTCTTTGAAGCCATATTTTAGCAGTTCATGCATAACTTACATGCCCCACAATACTAATGTGAGCATATTAGCACAAATTTATTGAGTCTATATGTACCAATATCCCACTGGATTAATGGCCCAGTTAGGAAGTGCACCAACTAATGTGCGTTCCTATTGTACAGGGAGCTGGCAGGTGTTGGGTCTGGTTGGCATTTCTCTGTTGTGTTTGGTGAACGCTGTCAAGTAAGTAGAAACCAAGCCAAGTAAGTGCCAGGAATGCAATAAATGCATCAGAAAGAGTCAGGGGGTTGAGGGCCAAATGCATCAAATGTTACTAGCTTAGATAGGGACGGCTTGGTCAGTGTGGACAAAGAGGACCAAAGGCCTATTTCATGCTGTATGACTCTATGACTCTGTGGCTCTATGATTCTAACTTTCCAGAGCAGCCTAGCACGTGGTACCTTGTCAAAGGCCTTGTTAAAGTCCATGCAGATAATGTGGAAGCAGAGGGCCCTCAACACTGCTCTGCCATTTAAAACAGTTTACCACTGATCTAAAGTGCATAAGTCACAGAATGTTTTCTTTCTTTTTTTTGTAGGAATCTCCACTCTTCTTTACTCCCTGTTTCCATATTTCCTCACGACAAAGAAGGGGACTATTTTGGCCCATCAGGTCTGTGCTGACACTGACCATTCCCATTGGCACATCAACGTTCCCTGACTCTAACTGCCCCCAGATTATGCCACTCATTTACATACCAAACTAAAGAAGTGAGCCTGACATCATGTCGCGCACAACACATTATCCTCCGACATTTTACCACCACTAGTCACATCTTCCCATCTCCAACACTTTCTGCTTTCCGCAGAGACTATTCCCTCCGCAACTCCCTGGTTCACTCGTCCTTCCCCCCACCCCCCCCCCCTCGCCCTCCCACAGGTACTTTCCCTGCAACACCTGTCCCTGTACCCCCTCCCTCGACTCCATCCAGGGACCCTGACAGTTCTTTAGGGTGGCAGAGGTTAACTTGCACCTCCTCCAACCTCATCTACCACTGTTCTCAGTGGAGACTCCTATATATCGGAAAGACCAAGCACAGACTGCAGATCGTTTTGCTCAGTCCGCCTTCACCAAGTGATCTCCCGGATGCCAAACATTTAACCTCCCCCTCACATTCCCACACTGACCTTTCTGTCCTGGGCCTCCTTCTTTTTTAAAATGAGGCCTAATGCTAATTGGAGGAACAGCACCTCATATTTTGCTTGGCAGCTTACAACCCAGTGGTATGAATGTTAATTTCTCTAATTTCAAGTAACCCTTGCATTCCCTCCCTTCCCCCCCTCCCCCACGCTAGTCGTCCTACTAGTTCCGCTGTTTGCATCCTTGTATCCCTTCATTATCACCTCTTCCACAGCCAACAATGGGCCATTGTGGACTCCACCCTTCCTTGGTCATCTGTTGCCAGCCCTGTTTTGTTCTTTTTCTTACCTCCAGTTGCCTCCCCTCTACTTTCAGTCTGCAGAAGGGCCCCAACCTGAAACGTCACCCATCCTTTTTCTCCCGAGAAGCTGCCTGACTCGCTGAGTTACTCCAGCACTTTGTGTCTATCTCTGGTAAGAAAAAAACAGCATCGGCGGTCCATTCTACATATCAGTGGTCCGGAAATTACTGGAGGGGTTTCTGATTGAGAGGATCCACATTCATTTAGAAAGGCTGAGGGAATCAAGTCTCACAAATCTAATTGAATGTTTTGAAGATGTGACCAAGAAGATTGACAAGGGCAGTGCAGTAGATGTTATCTGCATGGACTTTAGCAATGCCTTTGATGAGGTACCGTATGGTAGATTCTGAGATTCACACAGCATGGAGACACGGAAGTTGTCTAGCTCGGTTAGACAACTTAATTGGCATGGACGAGTTGGGCCGAAGGCACTGGTTCCCTGAAGCTGCATAACTTTATGATACCAGAAGCAATGTAGATGCCGACTGATCCAGACCTTAGGGATGTGGGAGGAAATTGGAGCACCCGAGAGAAACCCACAGAGTCACAGAGAGACGTGCAAACTCCATAGCAAAGCAGCGGAGGGCAGGAATGAACTTGCTTAATGGAGATGCGGGCAATAGTGAGGACAGCTGTGCCACCTCATTGCTCCTAATAATTGTATGTAATGGGGCAGGTTAAAGTCCGTCTGGCACGGACTCCTCACAGTCAACCCATTGATGACATCATATGTTCACTGTCTGGTTAGAAGAAGTGACTGACAGCCATGAAGTCATGCAAGAAGGTGAAATTGCTTTAGTTTAGCGATACAGCGCGATGAAACAGCCTCCTCGGCCCACCGAGTCTGCACCGACCAGGCATCCCACACACCACCACTATCCTACACACACTAAGGACAATTTTCAATTTTACCAAAGCCAATTAACCTACCAAACTGTATGTCTTTGAAGTGTGGGAGGAATCCAGTGCATCCAGAGAAAACCCACGCAGGTCACAGGGAAAACATACAGACTCCGTACAGACAGCACCCGTAGTCAGGGTTATCTGGGGCTGTAAGGCAGCCATCCTACCGCTGCGCCACGCTCCACCCGTCTTAGAGTGTTGTGTAAAATGGTGAAATGGTGAATCCATGGAATTCTAGTTTGGAATTATTTGGGGTAACTGGGGATGGAGAAGCAGCAAATTTCATCACGGCCTCCATTTAGACAGAGTAAGATGCAGCAATTAATATTAATCATGATATAGGAAGCGATTTAGCTCATTGAGCAAAGCACAAAGTGCTGGAGAAACTCAGTGGGTCAGTCAACATCTGGGGAAGGAACGGACAGGCAATGTTTCGCTTTGTGACCTTTCTGCAGACTGATAAGTGTAGTGGGAAGAAAGCTGGAAATGAGAGGTGAGGGTAGCATGATGTATTTTCCAGCTTCCTCTCCCCCCCCCCCCCCCCTCCCCCTCCCCCTCCCCCCCCCCTCCCCCCCTCCACTACAACAAGTCTCGAGAAGGGTCCCGCATTGAAGCACCACTTATCTATTCCTCCATGGATGTTGCCTGTTCTGTTCAGTATTGTTTATTGTCAGGTATACTGAGGTACAGTGAAAAGTCTTCCCCACTGAGGCGGACATTTGTTTTGTTTTGAGGCAGACATTTGCTCAAGTTTCCAGCATCTGCAGTTCATTGTGTCTCTGATTTACCATCGCTCATCGCGCCCATGTCAGTTCTCAGTGCAAACCCATCGATCCCATCACCCCTGTTATTTCCCTGTGATCTATTCTATCAAGCTTCAAATCAGTTAAAACAGGGAGATAATATATGGTATATTTAGTTCACAAGAATCTGGCAGATCTCTTCTAGGAAATGGAGTTTTGGAACACGGGTTGATGCCAATGTGGAACTATCCTGGTGTGATATTATTTTTTAAACGTCTACATGTCTCCACTGAGAGATGATCTTCAAATGTTCTCATGCCACAACTAGATCTGCAACAGAGTAAATGATAGAGATTAAAGTCTGTCCCATTTGGGCGTTATTTACGCAACATAATTTACCATCAGGCACGCATTGTGACGCACGCACGGTGCGTGGTGAGACGTAGTGGCGTAGGCAGTGACGCGCGGTCGTGCGCGGTGCCCCAGGATTTTGGGATTCACAAAATCTTCGCGCGCCACCTGCGTGATGTGCAAATGACGTCCAAGTGGGACAGGCTCTTAACTAGTTGTCAGTGACTAATGTAATTATAACATGCAAGCTCCAGGATGGGAAAGAGTTGAATAGACAGCGACATTCAGTAATTGCGCAGTTCCTAAATCCTGCATCTAACTTCGCAGAAACAGGGCAAAAAGGGTCACGGTGGAGATGAATGTGAAATAATTAGATGCTGTATAATTTTATGTGAAAAAGCATTGAAAGGAAAATCTGAAACAATATGCCAACATTTTTCAAGTTGAGTTTATTGCTTGGAGTGCAGGAGGATGAGGGGTGATCTTATGGAGGTATATAAAATCATGAGAGGAATAGATAGAAACATAGAAACATAGAAATTAGGTGCAGGAGTAGGCCATTCAGCCCTTCGAGCCTCACCGCCATTCAATATGATCATGGCTGATCATCCAACTCAGATCCCCCCGTACCTGCCTTCTCTCCATACCCTCTGATCCCCCTTAGCCACAAGGGCCACATTATCACTCTTAAATATAGCCAATGAACTGGCCTCAACTACCCTCTGTGGCAGAGAGTTCCAGAGACTCACCACTCTCTGTGTGAAAAAAGTCTTTCTCATCTCGGTCTTAAAGGATTTCCCCTTATCCTTAAGCTGTGACCCCTTGTCCTGGACTTCCCAACATCGGGAACAATCTTCCTGCATCTAGCCTGTCCAACCCCTTAAGAATTTTGTAAGTTTTCTATAAGATCCCCTCTCAATCTCCTAAATTCCAGAGAGTATATAGTCGAGTCTATCCAGTCTTTCTTCATAAACAGTCCTGACATCCCAGGAATCAGTCTGGTGAACCTTCTCTGCACTCCCTCTATGGCAATAATGTCCTTCCTCAGATTTGGAGACCAAAACTGTACGCAATACTCCAGGTGTGGTCTCACCAAGACCCTGTACAACTGAAGTAGAACCTCCCTGCTCCTGTACTCAAATCCTTTTGCTATGAAAGCTAACATACCATTCGCTTTTTTCACTGCCTGCTGCACCTGCATGCCTACTTTCAATGACTGGTGTACCATGACACCCAGGTCTCGCTGCATCTCCCCTTTTCCTAATCGGCCACCATTTAAATAATAGTCTGCTTTCCTGTTTTTACCACCAAAGTGGATAACCTCACATTTATCCACATTATACTGCATCTGCCAAACATTTGCCCACTCACCCAGCCTATCCAAGTCACCTTGCAGTCTCCTAGCATCCTCCTCACAGCTAACACTGCCCCCCAGCTTAGTGTCATCCGCAAACTTGGAGATATTGCCTTCAATTCCCTCATCCAGATCATTAATATATATTGTAAATAGCTGAGGTCCCAGCACGAGCCCTGTGGTACCCCCACTAGTCACTGCCTGCCATTGTGAAAAGGACCCGTTTACTCCTACTCTTTGCTTCCTGTTTTGCCAGCCAGTTCTCTATCCACATCAATACTGAAACCCCTAATACCGTATGCTTTAAGTTGTATACTAATCTCTTATGTGGGACCTTGTCGAAAGCCTTCTGGAAGTCCAGATATACCACATCCACTGGTTCTCCCTTATCCACGCTACTAGTTACATCCTCGAAAAATTCCACAAGAATTCGTCAGACATGATTTACCTTTCGTAAATCCATGCTGACTTGTCCAATGATTTAACCACTTTCCAAATGTGCTGCTATCCCATCTTTAATAACTGACTCTAGCAGTTTCCCCACTACCGATTGTTAGACTAACTGGTCTGTAATTCCCCGTTTTCTCTCTCCCTCCCTTCTTAAAAAGAGGGTTACATTTGCTACCCCCGCCAATCCTCAGGAACTACTCCAGAATCTAAAGAGTTTTGAAAGATTATCACTAATGCATCCACTATTTCCTGAGCTACTTCCTTAAGTACTCTGGATGCAGCCTATCTGGCCCTGGGGATTTATCGGCCTTTAATCTATTCAATTTACCCAACACCACTTCCCGACTGACCTGGATTTCACTCAATTCCTCCTTTGACCCACATCCCTGCTATTTCCGGCAGATTATTTATGTCTTCCTTAGTGAAGACGGAACCAAAGTAGTTTATTCAATTGGTCCGCCATATCCTTGTTCCCCATGATCAACTCACCTTTTCTGACTGCAAGGGACCTACATTTTTTTTAACTAACCTCTTTCTCTTCACATATCTATAAAAACTTTTGCAGTCAGTTTTTATGTTCCCTGCCAGTTTCCCTTTCATAATCTATTTTTCCTTTCCTAATTAAGCCCTTTGTCCTCCTCTGCTGGTCTCTGAATTTCTCCCAGTCCTCTGGTATGCTGCTTTTTCTGGCTACTTTGTACGCATCATCCTTTGCTTTGATACTATCCCTGATTTCCCTTGTTATCCACGGATGCACTACCTTCCCTGATTTATTCTTTTGCCAAACTGGGATGAACAATTTTTGTAGTTCATCCATGCAGTCTTTAAATGTCTTCCATTGTATATCCACCGTCAACCCTTTTAGAATTAATTGCCAGTCAATCTTGGCCAATTCACGTCTCATACCCTCAAAGTTACCTTTCTTTAAGTTCAGAACCATTGTTTCTGAATTAACAATGTCACTCTCCATCCTAATGAAGAACTCAACCCATCCTAATGAAGAACTCACTCTTGCCCAAGGGGGCACGTACAACAAGACGGCTAAACTACCCCCTTCCTCATTACTCAAAACCCATCTAAAATAGCCTGCTCTCTCGTTGGTTCCTCTACATGTTGATTTAGATAACTATCCCGCATACATTCCAAAGAATCCTCTTCCTCAGCACCCCTGCCAATTTGATTAACCCAATCTATATGTAGATTGAAGTCACCCATTATAACGCACTGTGAAGTAGAACGCACAGTCTCTTGCTCAGAATAGGGGAATCGAGGACCAGAGGAAATTAGGTTTAAGCAGAAGGGGAAAAGATCTAATAGGAATCTGAGGGGTAGCTTTTTCACACAAAGGGTGGTGGGCGTATGGAATGAGTTGCCAGAGGAGGTAGTTGAGGCTGGGACTATCGCAATATTTAAGAAACAATTGGACAGGTACATGGATAGGACAGGTTTAGAGGGATATGGGCCAAACGCAGGCAGGTGGGACTAGTGTGGCTGAGACATGTTGGCCGGTGTGGGCAAGTTGGGCTGAAGGGCCTGTTTCCACTTTGTATGACTCCATGACTCCACGAGTGCTGGAACCATTGGAAGAGAAGCTTGAATAAAAAGCGTACTTTGTGATAGAAAATCATAATTAACTCCTGATGGATTAAAGCTGCTTCACCCCAGAAGACAGGAATTAATTCACCATTGGAAAATACAGGAAGGATGAAAACAGCAGGAAGGGAAGAGCTTTATAATTTCAGGATCATTTGGAATTGCCGGAAGCTGTCCTCAGGATGCCCACAAGATGAGATAATCTGTCTTGAATTAAGAAGCATATCTAGAATAGAGTGAGTGATAGGAATCTGTTTCAGTCCCCCAGGGAGTGAAAAAGATACAGGTATCATTTCCTACGATGGAATACTGTAAGAAGGGTATGTACTAGCAATAATGCGATTATCGTTGGCGATTTCAATCACTCCGTTCAAATGGCCTGTTCAAATGGCAATAAAGAATCAGACTCTGTCAATTGTTCTTTCACCCCAAATAAATTAGTAACCCAACTAGGGTTAACGTGTATCTTGATATGTTGTGAGCAAACAAAGCAGAAATGGAACATTCGAAGCGAAACCCCTCAAAACTACTGAGCAGGATATGATTGATCACAAATTTGATTGTCACCCCACTAAGGCAATTGGTAAGGATTTATACAAAGATTTTTCCGTGAAACTCAGACGAGATTTACTGGATAATGGGACTGAATAAAGCGTGCTTGAAAATATGAACAGGCAGAGTTAAGATGTAGTCGAGATAAATGCATGCATGTTCCATATAATCCCTAATGGCCATGTCTTACTAAACAATAAAATACAAGCTCTTCAGGGATAAATGTGTAGGGGACTTGGGGAGGAGCGCTGGGACATATATAAGAAGCTTAAAAGACATATTAGAGGTGGAAAAAGAACCCTGGAGAATAGCTGCAGAAACCGGGCAAAATAACAAAGCATCCTCCACTGACAGGAGAGATGTTATATAAGCAATTAGAATGCAGAGATAGAGAGGAGATTAGAGAGTACACAATCGACAGAGTTTAAAATAATTATTTGCCAGAAGATAGTCAGAGAGTCATAGAGTTAAGGGCTTGTCCCACCAGCATGCGTTTGCATGTGTCTAGCGCGACCTAACGTGGTCGCTTGAGGCGTACAGCCTCGCGGGGCCGGCCCCACTCCGATCGCCGGAGGCGTGTGAAGTTGTGCGGGGCTGGTCCCGACATCGCGCGGGGCTCCGATAAACTGACACTGTCCAAAAATTCCACATGCCAACGGCCTGTCGGCCCGCAGGCGCATTGCGGACGTACGCAGCCTCGACGTCGTACGCAGCGTCTTGACGTCGTACGCAGCATCTTGATGGTGTACGCCTAGCGCGTGGCGTTGCGCGATGATGTCACCGCCCAGCAAGCCGTTGCGTGATGACGTCACCGCCCGACGCCGTGCAACGTCCAAATTCAGTCGGCCCGCCTCCTGCCCAGCTGATTTGTGAGTATGATGTCGGGACAAGCCCCGCACAGCTCCATACGCCTCCACGGTTCGAATTGACCGGCACTGCGACGCCGTACGCCTCAAGCGACCACGTTAGGTCGCGCTAGACGCATGCAATCGCATGCTGGTGGGACAGGCCCTTTACAAAGTCACACAGCACGGAAACAGGCCCTTCTGCCCAACTTGCCCATGGCGACCAAGATGCCCCATCTACGCTAGTCCCACCTGCCTGCATTTGGGCCATATCCTCGAAACCTTTTCCTATCCTTTTACTTGTATATAGGCCCTTTAGATGTTGTTATAGTACCTGCCTCAACTATCTCCTCTGGCAGTTTATTCCATGTGTTCACCACCCTCCACGTGAAAAAGTTGCCGGGCAGGTTTCTATTAAATTTACCCCCTCTCACCCTCAACTTTTGTTCTCTGGTTCTTGATACCCTATTCTGGCTATAAGACTGTGTGCATTCACCCTGTCTGCTGCCCTCATGATCTTATCAGCTCCACAACATCACCACTCATCCTCCTGCGCTCCAAGGAATATTGTCCTAGCTTGTCCAACCTCTCCCTGTTGCTCTTGCAATCAAGTCCTGGCAACATATGTAAATCTTTTCTGCACTTTTCCCAGCTTAACAACATCCTTCCTATAGCAGGGTGATCACAACTGAATACAATATTCCAAATGTGGCTTCAACAATCAATGCCTTGTACAACTGTAATATAACATCCCAACTTCTATACTCAAAACCCTGAATGATGACGGCCTTCTTGACCAATCTACAATATCTGCTTGTTATGCCATTTTCATGGAATTATGTTCCTGAGTTCCTTTTGTTCCTCTGCTCTACACCCCCAGGGCCCTGCCATTCACTGTGAAGGTCCTCCCCTGGTTTGACTTCCCAAAATGCTCACACTTATCTGCATGAAACCTCATTAGCTATTCTTCATCCCACTCGCCCAACAGATCAAGATCCTGCTGTCATTTTTGATAACTATCTTCGCTATCTGCAATACCACCCACTTCAGTGTCATCTGCAAACGTACTAACCATGCCTTCTACATTCTCATCCAAATTTTAGATATAAAGCACAAACAGCAATGGTCTTAGCACTAATTCCCGAGTCACACCACTAGTCACAGGCCTCCAGTCCTAAGAACAACCTTCCACCATCACTTTCTGCTTCCATCTATGAAGTCCCCTTCGATCCATTTGGCTAATGCTTGCTGGATCCCATGCAATTTAACCTTCCAGAGCAGCCTACCAGGGGAACCTTATCTAGTGTCATGCTGAAGTCCATATAGACAACGTCTATGGCTTTGCCCTCATCAGCCTTTTTGGTTACTTCTTCAAACAACTCAATCAGATATGTAATACTGCTTTTCTCTTTGCTACTTGCAATTAAAGACTGCATTTTCCCTTAACTTGTCCAAGGGAATAAAGCAAGGCATAAAACCATGTGTGGCTCATAGAGAATCAAGGAACTGCAGACGCTGGTTTACAAAAGAAAACAGAAAGTGCTGGAGTAACTCAGCGGGTCAATGGACCTTATTTAATGGTGTGAATGGAATCAAGGGAAAGGGTTTGTGAGCACTGTGTAGCCTCAAGGGGAAAATCACCTGGATTGTGTTTAAGAAGGAACTGCAGCTGCTGGAAAATCGAAGGGAGACAAAAGTGCTGGAGAATCTCAGCGGGTGCGGCAGCATCTATGGAGCGAAGGAAATACGCAACGTTTCAGGCCAAAACCCTTCTTCAGATTGATGTAGGGTGGGGGGGGAAGAAGAAAGGAAGAGGAGGAGCCAGAGGGCTGGGGGAGAGCTGAGAAGGGGAGGAGACAATAAGGACTACCGGAAATTAGAGAAGCCAATGCTCATGCCATTGGGGTGTAAACTGCCCAAGCGGAATATGAGGTGCTGCTCCTCCAATTTCCTAGGGTGTTCACTCTAGACATGGAGGAATTCCAGGACAGAAAGGTCAGATTTGGAATGGGAGGGGGAGTTGAAGTGCTGAGGTTGGTTAATGCGGAGCGACCGGAGATGTTCGGCAAAACGATCGCCAAGCCAAGCTTGGTCTCACCGATGTAGATCTGCTGACATCTAGAGCAGCGGATGCAATAGATGAGGTTGGAGGAGGTGCAGGTGAACCTCTGTCTCACTTGGAACGACTGCTTGGGTCCTTGGATGGAGTCAAGGGGGGAGGTAAAGCGACAAGTGTAGCATCTCCTGCGGTTGCAAGGGCATGTACCATCACCTGGATGGTCACAGGTGGCCACTGGATTGGACGCAGATGGTGGAAAAGAAGACAACTTCTGTTGTGTTCAGCTTTCCACATGGCAAGCAATTACTTCTGAAATCCAGTCAGGATTGTTATGTTGCCAAACGCAGCAAAGATCCCCAGACAACAACGAGATGAAAGACCAATTAATCTGGATCTGGAGATGTTAATTAGGAGATATATGCTAGCCAGATTCATCTCTTCAAACAATTAGATAGGATCTTTTTAAACATACAGATGGTCCTCCGTTTAATGCCTTAGCAAAAAGGATACCCCTCTCAGAAAGCAACATTGCCCAGAGACAGCGTCTGATGCGGTAAATCTGCTGAGGTGATGGTCGAATCACAATCGTCTTGTTTAGTTTAGAGATTCAGCGCGGAAACAGGCCCTTCGGCCCACTAAGCCCGTGCCCCCCAGCGATCCCCGCACATTAACACTGTACGCCCTAGGAACAATTTGCAATTACACCAACCCAATGAGCCCACAAACCTGTCTGTTTTTGGAGTGTGGGAGGAAACTGGAGATCCCAGAGAAAATTCACGCAGGTCACGGGAAGAACGTACAAACTCCGTGCAGACATCACCCGTAGTCAGGATCAAACCCGGGTCTCAAACACTGTAAGGCAGCAACTCTACCGCTGTGCCACCATGCCAGGCAACGTGACCACCTGCCTGAGATGCAGTGGGCAAAATTAACATTGAATTTAATGACTTTATATTAAACAGGGTAAGTCAGATCCATGGAAAATCAGACTCATTCACCTAATTTCATTATCAATCCATAGAGTCCTTTGAGCCCATCGATTGCATCATAATAAACTAATGGAAGACATGAGGTAGATTATTATTCACAAATATCCTTGATTTCTTTGTGCTCATTACAGTGAAATGAATAATGGACATTGTTTAACTCCACTTTCAAAATAACTCTAACCAACACAATGTCAGGTTATCCACAGCTCGTTTAGCAAGTTGACTGAAAGATGGGAACGGAAAGAGGTGAGAGATATTAACCATATAACCATATAACCATATAACAATTACAGCACGGACACAGGCCCTCTCGGTCCTTCCAGTCCGTGCCGACCATAGTCCCATCTACCTGCCACTCAGGTCGATCCTGCCTCCACCACCTCTGCTGTTATTGGACCATATGTGGTGGTTGTTGGCCACTGTGCCATACGCCCTTCATGAGTAGATGTTCTTGTACATAGGGGTCTGTGTGGCACGGTGGCGCAGCGGTCGAGTTGCTGACTTACAGCGCCAGGGAACCGGGTTTGATCCTGACCTTGGGTGCTGTCTGTACGGAGTTGCACATTCTCCCTGTAACCGCATGGGTTTGCTCCGGTTTCCTCCCACATTCCAAAGACGTGCAGTTTTGTAGGTTAATTCGCTTTTGTAAATTGTCCTTAGTTTCTAGGATAGAAAATAATGTATACGTGATCGTTGGTTGGCATGGACTCAGTGGGCCGAAGGGTCTATTTCCATGCTGTTCCTCTAAACTACACAGAGGGCTGGGGACTTTCTCCACATTCACGCAGGATTTAAGGGAAGCAATATTCTAATGCGCATGATGTAATATGCAACATTTACAATAGAATTATGAAACCCAGCCTTCACATGTAAAACATTGATATGTCCCTTGACCATTTAATTCTGGCTGGTGCCAGCTTTTATCCTCCGGTGTAGCTAGTCTTGGTCTGGAGATTGAGGCCCACATCCTTTGCAGACACTGTCCTTGCTCTGAGGTGTTAGGGTGATGATGCACACCAAAAAAAGACACAAATTGCTGGAGTAACTCAGCGGGTCAGGCAGTATCTCTGGTGAACAGAGATAGGTGACGTTTCAGGTCAGGGCCCTTCTTCAGACCTCTTTAGAACCCAAAATGTCACCTATCCATGTTCTCCAGAGATGCTCCCTTACCTGCTGAGTTACTCCAGCACTTTATATCCTTTTTTTTGCAAACCAGCATCTTCAGTTCCTGTGTCTGGATGATGTATTCCATTTGGCATCACTGCTAAATCCTCAAACTCATACGGGTGCCAAAGGTTATGGGGTGGCGGCGGGAGAATGGGGTTAGGAGGGAGTGATAGATGACCCATGATTAAATGACAGAGTATACTTGATGGGCTGAATGGCCTAATTCTGCTCCTATCACTTATGACCTATGACCTGTATGTTTCAGCATTTCGCAGCCACATTGAAGAACATGCAAGGATTTCCCAAAATTCATAACTGAGGCAGTCAGCTAGTTTTTTGGGATTAAACATTTTCATACATTGCGACAGAACATTAAGCTATGTGGTGGAGTATCCAGCACTTGGTGTTTCGACTCAGCCAAATAGAATGGATTCTGAAACGAACTGGAAGGCCGTCGCATGGATAAGACATCAAAGTTGGCAGTGCAGTCAACTTCTAAAGAAGCAACCAATAATTAGTAGGTTATGTCGATTATCTAAATAAACCAGGTTAGATTCAAAGGTTCAAAGGTTATTTTATTGGTCACATACACCAATTGGTGTAGTGAAATGTTTCTTGCCAATGCAGCACATAAAAAAGAATACAGACATAATAATAAAGAAATGTTAAACATAAAAAACATCCCCCCACAATGTCCAGTCCCCATCCCATGTCCACCCATAGTCGACTTCACAGAGGCCCGATGTTCCAGGCCGTTCTCGCTGGGTGATGGTGCTCCGGCGTCGGGAGAATCCTCTCAGCGGCTTGGGACACCTGGAACGGCCGCTTCCTTACCGGAGTCCGCTGCTTCCGAAGCCACCGAGGCCGCGCTGGATGGAGCTCCCCCACTGGCTCCCGGTGTTGAAGTCCAGCGGCGCCGCCCGCAGCTGGCCGCTCCACAGACCCGCAGCTCCGCAATGTTTTTCTCGGCGGTTTCAGCTCACCGGAGTTCCAGCGCGGCGACCCAGGCAAGGCATCGCCCGCTCCGCGATAGCGCTCCAGCGCTGCGCCGCTGCCGAAGCCGAGGTTCTGTGCAGCCCGGAGAAAAGCTGTCTCTCCGACCAGGTAGGGACCCTGAAAAGTAGTTTCCCCCTTCCCCCCCCCCCCCCACCCCCATCCCCCACATAAAAAAGAATACTCCAAAAACAAAACACTTTAACTCACTAAAAATAAAGAAAAGAATGAAAAACAAACAGCTGCAGGCTGGGCAGCCATACCAAAAAGGACGGCGCCCCCATCAATAAACGATTAAACGGCAATAAATGCAGAATGTTATTGGATATTATGTGACAAAATTACAATATAAATAAATTACCTATCTGATGAAGCAGTGGCTTATGATAGGACATTTGTGTAAAAAAAGGCTGGTAGTTTTCTGGTGAGTTCAACAAGTTGAGGCAATTAATATTCCCAACAGAATGTTACACTCCATTACCGAAACCTGTAAATCTTCTGAAATCAGGAGACTGGCCAGAAGAAGGGTCTGCACCAGGGGCCTCCAACGTTTTCAGCATGAGGGCCACATTATATATATGGCACATTTTTGCGGGCAGTAGGAAAAAATAAAGAAATGTCGGTTTTATAAATTTAATGAACTCAAAAATTAACTGAAGCAAAACAAATGGAAGAAATTCAAAACAAAACTTGTAGCCATTAATCAAGGTTAATCAACAAAATCATAAAGTTTTATGCAACCGCATTAATGGGAAAGATGGAATTGCTTTTTTGATTTTGACAATGGTTGCACTGCCGACTGGGGTCGGGCCCCATGTGAGTGGTGGGGAGATCCTCCAGTTCTCGCTGTAAACACAACCTTCCCGAAGTTCAGTCTACCAGAGGGGGTTCGCCTCGGGAATCACTGCAAGTGCTTTTCCTGGGAGGTGGGCTCCTGCTTCTGGCAGCTGAAGGCAGCCCTGTGTGTGTGGCGTGTGTGTCTGTGTATTGATGAGGTGTGAGTGTGTGAGACACCGAGGGCAACAGTGGTTGCGGGATTCGCACGGTGGCAGGAGGGTTGCTATCAATCACTCGCTTCTCCAGGCGGGAGTCTCCGGCTTCTCCCGTTGGATCGGGACGAGGTGGGGAAGGATGGGGGCTTTGTTTTAAAGGACTTCTTCACCTTCCCCTTCTTCTCGGGTTTCTGTCAAGCTGCTGCGCCCATCCCCCGGCGGGACACTGGAGGCACAGCCCAGGGAAGGACAGGCTTGGCACCAGCACAGACTCAGCTCTACCCTGTCCCACTCCGCTCCACACCACAAAGTCAGTGAGTGCCTCGCACAATCTCTCCTTCCAC
Organism: Okamejei kenojei; assembly: GCA_035221665.1. Lineage (NCBI taxonomy): Eukaryota > Metazoa > Chordata > Chondrichthyes > Rajiformes > Rajidae > Okamejei > Okamejei kenojei. Next base: position 31,073,252 of record CM069161.1, read on the forward strand.
CGACCTTTAACCCCTGCAGCCCCAGAGTTCCTTCCAGTGCGTTGGAGCGGATAGGATGTGGCCCGCCATCCGCTCACAGATATGGGCCTGGCCCCTATGCGGAACAAGGTTGCCGACCCCTGGCCTACGGCAAACTGAAGTGTAAGTTCCCGCGCTACCACAGAATCCCACTAACTAGTCCACCACACGTAACGTGTTAAGAGCTTGCTGCGGGCCGGTTAAAATTTCGTTTTCCGGGCCGCATGTGGCCCGCGGGCCATAGTTTGGAGACCCCTGGTCCGGACCCAAAACGTCGCCATTGCATGTTCTCCACAGATGCTTCTCTGGAGAAAAAGGACGGGTGACATTTCGGGTCAGCACCCTTCTTCAAGGGTTCCGACCTGAATCGTCACCCATCCTTCTTCTCCAAAGATGCGGACTGACCGTTGAGTTATTCCAGCACTTTCGGTCTATCTCCAGTTACATTCATGCGGTTCTAGTGGGTGAGCCATAGGTACCAGACTCACAAATCAGGCAGTCCAACTCTGGCATGGCTAAACTTTCCAAGAGGACAGAGAAAGCACTTCTGCAATGATCTGCATTGCTCCGTGAAAAGGTATAATTTTCTCACTGACCGGAGGGAATCTCTGGTCCACAATGAATCAAAATGGAGAAAAAGTTGCTCAAGGACTTCTGTACCCCTTCCTCTTTCACTGGGATTCTTCACGCTCCAGATAAAAAGAATCAAGGTACTGCGAGCCTTCATAGAGTATGTTTTTATCTGGAGCTTAAGTGTTTTAGCAGAGCTGTTCAGGATGAACTGTGACAAGGACCCTTGCATCCGTCTCCACACCCTCTTCACAATTTCACACTCAGTCAGGTAGATAACATGGCTTTCTTTAGGATCAATAAGAACATACCATTTATTGTCAGCATGTTAGGCATAAATGGATTCTCCGTGGATTGTCACCTTGTTGTGGTGGACAAGCTTGTGTGGACCTGAGATCCTGAGATCCTGAGAGCGATGCGTCTGGAGCTATGCTCCTGGTAGGGCCACCCAAGGCGGTAAGGTCGAGGGGGAGGTCTCTGACCAAGAGCAATCCAACCAAGAGACCTCAACGGTGCAACAGGCGGAGGATGGTGGCTGATCTTAGTGGAGCGTCACGATGGCTGATGAAGGCGGATGAAGGCTGCAGCAGAAAAAGGTCTCCGGTCATCTTGGACGCCGTGCCACTGGATCCTGACCCAGTTCTGTCAAGGACAGTGGCTATTTGTGCACCAGTCTCCACGCGTTAAACAAAGTCACACACAGGCGTCCTCCATATAGGAAATAGCACCCTGGAGGCATCCATGGTCATCCATGACCGAAGGGGTGTAAGAAGACGGAGTTAGGCATACGAGCAGATGAATTTTGGCCAAGAAACTACACCAACGCCATTACTTCCTTAGAAGGCTTAGAAGTTCGGCATCGACCCAACTATTCTCACCAACTTCAGCAGATGCGCCATGGAAAGCATTTTATATGAATCCATCACAAACTGGTTAGGTAACAGCTCCATCCAAGGCCGAAGGAAATTGCAGAAAATTGTGGACGCAGCCCAGACCATCACACAAACCAACCTCCCTTCCATTTACTCCATCTACACCTCATGCTGCCTCGGCAAGGCCACCAGCATATTCAAGGACGAGTCACACCCTGGCCACCCTCTCATATCCCCTCTCCCATCAGGCAAGAGGTGCAGATGTGTGAAAATGCACACCTCCAGATTCAGTGACTGTTTCTTCCCCATTGTTATCATGCAACTAAACCAACCTACTAACAACTAGAGAACAGTCCTGAGCTACTATCTAAGTCATTGGAGACCCTTGGACTATCTGTAATCAGACTTTATTAGACTTTATCTTGCACTGAACGTTAATAATGTTATCGTGTATCTGTACAGTGTGGACGGCTCGAATGTATCAAGACCCTCAGACTATCTTTAACCGGACTTTTCTGGACTTTATCGTGAACCAAATGTTATTCCCTTTATCCGTTACTAGACTAAGTGGGACCCATTGGTTCCCATGTTCACACGGGAGGGCTGGTCTCCCAACACAATATTCCACCTCTCCACCAATTCCAATATTGGTGGCCAGTGGAGGGGGGGGGGGGGTGAGGCTTTCTGGAGTGCTAATATGGGTGTTGTGGGCTGAACGGACTGGTTTCCAGGGGGCTAGTATGGACATTGTGGGCTAAATAGATTCTTGGGCTGGCAGCTCAGTCACTCAGGCCTGGCGGGCTGGCAGCTCAATCACTCAGGCCTGGTGGGCTGGCAGCTCAGTCACCCAAGGGCTGGTGGGGTGGCCGCTCAGCAACTGCCAGAAATTCTGCCCAAAACAGGTGAGAGACTCTGTGAGAGAGAGAAGGGGGAGAGGGTGGAGAATCCATTTTAGACATTTTTCATCTTTTTCTGCAGATCACAGCAATGAAGGAGGAAAGTCTATCATGGCCTGGATCTCACAGGGAGCCAATGAAAGGATGGATAAAAATACTGGGGTGAGGTTTAATACTTGCAGGCGGAATACTTACTGATGGGCCAAAGGGACTCCTCCTGGGCTAGTACAAGCCTGATGGACCAAAGGGGCTCTTAAAAAACAAAACACGAGTGAAATCTCAACGAACTGCACTTTTTATGGACTTTTCCTGTCCTTGCACAGGCCTTTTGGGCCAAAATACTCCTCCTGGGCTAATATGGGCATTTTGGGCAAAAGGGACGTTTCTCGGCAAATAGGGGCCTTGTGCGCCAAAATTTGTGGTTTCAGGCAGGCCAAACAACTCATTTCATTTCATTTCCATTTCAATTTCAAGCACAGGGCAGGCCAAACAACTCGTTTCATTTCATTTCCATTTCCATTTCCATTGCAGTTTCAAGTACAGGGCAGGCCAAACGGCTCATTGCATTTTCATTTCATTTCATTTCTATTTCCATTGCAGTTTCAAGCACAGGACTAACCAAACAACTCATTGCACATCATTTATTGCAAGTACATTGCAGACTTACAGTTCAGTTGATTTACAGCTTAGAATCACAGTTGTGGACTCTCCCTGGTGATCTTCCAGAGTGACTGACTCACGTCCAGGCATCTGGGGTTTTATAGTCCTGCCTCCCCCGGAAGGGACGTTACCTTCATCATGGTGATTGACAGGCGAGAGGACCATTTGGCTGATCTCAAGATTTTTTAAACACTCATAACTTTTTTATTTTTCATCGACCCAAAATATGCTCCGGGCTGCCTCAGTGTAGGAGGATTTAGCGATATAGTGCAGCGTTTTTTTCTAAAATCAATATACAGCACAGACAGAAAGTGGTCAATATGATACTTTTAGTTATATAGATGTATACACTGTAGACAGCTCGATCGTAATAATGTATAGTCTATCCACTGAATGGTTAGCACCCAACAAATGACTGTCACTGTGTTCGGAAGCATGAACCCTGTAAATAAGGGAGGCACGGTGGCGCAGCGGTAGAGTTGCTGTCTTACAGCGTATGCAGCACCAGAGACACGGGTTTGATCCCAACCACAGGTGTTGTCTGTGTGGAGTTTGCACATTTTCCCCGTGACCACGCGGGTTTTCACCGAAGTCTTCGGTTTCTTACCACACGCCAAAGAGGTACACGTTTGTAGGTTAATTGGCTTGGTATAAGCAAGTATGGTCGGCCATGGGTGGCAAGTTCCCTCCGCCATGGGTAGCAAGTAATCCCATGCTACCTGCTCCTGGTTTGCCAGGTGAGGAGGGGGCTGTGGACCCCCAGCAGGACCAAAAATAAGATCTGTCATAGGGCGGATGAGCTTCTAGCGAGCCCACGGCCATCCACACATCAGTAGAAGTTGCGATCACTGTCATACATGGCATTGTAAGGAATGATGATAAAGCACACACACCAAAACCCTATACTTCCAGCAGCGGAAGTCTGCAGGAACTGGAGGACAGAGATGTGTGGTGCGTCCGTCACCGTTCCCGTCAGAAACCAACACTACTGTCACTAATGTTCTCAATGATGATGAATGAATGAATGTATAAGTATAGATTGTCCCTGGTGTGCGTCGATAGTGTTAAAGTGCAAGGAACGTTGGTCAGTGCAGACTCGGTGGGCCGAGGGGCCTGTTTCCACACTTCGTAGGGCAACAGATGCTTAGGTAAGTTACGGGGACAGTAAGTTTTCCAAAGAACAGAATGAGCACCCCATTAAAATGTTATAATCTAGTGTAAATACATTTATCAGGATCCAAGCCAAGAATATTCTCTGCATTCATTCCACCCACTTCTAGGGCCAATGCTAACAGGATATCTGAATTTAAAGAGCGACTCCAGGTTGTAAAATTTGAAACCATAGCTCATAAATCATGTTGGTGGAGATTTACATTGAGATTAAGGTTTTGAATTTGTGTTAAAAGTTCAGTTACTTTTTTTTTCAGGTTTGTTTCTGCTTAAATTTCCTTTGTGGCTTAGCAGTGAGTCTGTCTTTCATTGTGTGGTCGCTAGGAAGAAATTTATCAGAAGAAGAGAAAGGAAAAAGACCCTGCCAGCAGAACCAGGGTAGAGACCGGCAATGAACACCAATTCCCCAGGATCTAGAAAGAAAGACAAAGAGATACATAACTCCATGTTACAGCCTACAGCCATCAGGCTATTGAATAATACAATCTGCAAATAGGCTCTGAATGACATTGATTCGACTCCCCCTCCCATTCCGTATCCGACCTCTCGGTCCTGGGCCTCCTCCTCAGCCAGAGTGAGCAACACCGCAAGTTGGAGGAACAGCACCTCATATTCCGCTTGGGGAGTCTGCATCCTCTGGGCTTGAACATTGAATTTTCTCAATTCTGTTAACCCTTGCTGTCTCCTCCCCTTCCCACCTCTCCCTCAGCCCTCGGGCCCTGGCATTCCCTCTATCTCTATCTCCCTCCCCCACCCTAGTCGCACTAGCTTCTCATTTTCACACCACAAACAGCTTACAATGGCTTGTTCCCTTTATCATCAATACTTTTTTGCATATGTTTCATTCATTGTTCTTTATCTCTCCACATCACCTTCTATATCTCCCGTTTCCCTGATCCCTGACCAGTCTGAAGAAGGGTCTCGACCCAAAACGTCGCCTATCTCCTTCGCTCCTTAGATGCTGCTGCACCCGCTGAGTTTCTCCAGCCTTTTGTGTACCCTCGATTTGGGGACATTGGTTTTGTCTTTTTTCACTAATATTGTTTGTTTGTTTGTTTTCATCTGCATGTATGATATATACACCTGTGTGTGTGTGTGTGTGTGTGTGTGTGTGTGTGTGTGTGTGTGTGTGTGTGTGTGTGTGTGTGTGTGTGTGTGTGTGTGTGTGTGTGTGTGTCTTTCTCAGTGGGTCAGGCAACATCCTCGGAGAACGTGGATAGGTGATGTTTTGGGTTGGAACCCTTCTTCCTGTCCTGACACTTTATTCAAGCTTTGTCTTCAGAGACTGCAACTTGAGCAATGAGCATTTGTTTGGGAAACAATCTCGGCCATGGGCAGATCACTGAATGGCAAGGCTGTGACTGTTAAGGTTAGTTCAACCCTTGTTTCACCATTAGGTAACTATCTATACTGCCAATGTATGCTGACAGGCAATGGAAGACTCATTTACTGGAGAACGCTTCCCGTAAACAATGGAAGTATTAGGTTGAGTCAGACAAGCCAAACAGAAAAACGTGTAGCGTGTAGGAAAGAACGGCTGGTTTAAATTGAAGATAGACACAAAATGCTGGAGTAACTCAGCAGGACAGGCAGCATCTTCTGTTTTTCTCTCCAGAGATGCTGCCTGTCCCAATGAGTTACTCCAGCATTTTGTGTCTACCAGAAAAACTTAAATGTAGATGCTGCTTTACCAAAGAAAGATACAAATTTCCGGAGTAACTCAGTGCATCAGGCAGCATCGCTGGAGAACATGGTCAGGATCTTTTGTCAGAATGCTATCGCAGAACGGAGAGCAGCGAGAGAGGGTCTCACAGAACTTTCATTGGAGAGAGGAGGAAAGCTCCCTCAAAGTTGGCATACCTTGAGGAGATTTTGCAGTGGAGCATTCAAAATGTAGATGCTGGAGTAACTCAGCGGGACAGGCACCAACTCTGGAGAGAAGGAATGGGTGACGTTTCGGGTCGAGATCTACAGAGATAAAATGTAGTCCGAGACAGTAAGAGTGGTAGGAGATCTGGGATGGGGGAGGGGATGGAGAGAGAGGGAAAGCAAGGGCAATTGAAGTTAGAGAAGTCAATGTTCATACCGCTGGGGTGTAAGCAATCCAAGTGAAATATGAGGTGCTGTTCCACCAACTTGCACTGGGCCTCGCTCTGACAATGGAGAAGGCCCAGGACAGGAAGGTCACTGTGGGAATGGGAGGGTTAGTTGAAGTGCAATCAAACCAAGACCTCAAAGGTGGAACAGGCCAAGGATGATGGCTGACTTTAGTGGAGCATCAAAATGGCTGGGAAGGCGGATGAAGGCTGCAGCAGAAAAGGGTCACTGGTCGTCTTGGACTCCATGCCACTGGATCCTGACCCAGATCTGTCAAGGACTGTGTGGTGGTTGTCTGTGCACCAGTCTCCCCACGTTAAACAAAGTCACGCACAGGCGTCCTCTATGAGAGGACAGCCATACTCGAGTGACCGCCGATGATGATCATTCACAACTAGTTCAGAGATATTAAGGACTGTGCTTTTTCTTACACTTCCAACTATCGTTGGAGCAAAGGAGGCTGGATAAAATCGATATGGTTTCACCATATCATACGATAACAGGTGTAGGTCCACACACTATCCCCACCTTGCCTCTGTGGAGTCCAGCATCTCTGTATGATTACAGCTTCTGAAGAGCAATAGGTCTCGTGTGACAACTCTCTCAGTTCCGTGCTCTGCCGAGACAAAATGGCGTCACACTGGCGAGGAGCAAGCGCCAGAGGTCTCAGTAACGTGGAAATCACAACAATTCAGGCAACTGTGGGTGACTTTTTAAACCAGCCTCTCCTTTCCCTCACTTCTGATCTCTCCTACACAGCAGTGTACTCTCAGAACCAAATGCTCACATTATTTTTCAGATATCTGATATCGAGTGAACAGTCCCTTGTGCGTAATGGGCAATCACTCTTTCTCTGAGCTCCATGCACCAAGGAGCAAGCTAAATGTTTTTCCAGTTGTACGTTGCCACGATGTACCTGGCTCATTTCCCCATTGGAGTGCTTTCTCCCTGTGGGATATTCCGGTGTCGGCGATTATGAGTTTAATAAATGAATTTACATTTATTAAACTCGTACTCTAAGAAGTACAAAATATTGTAAAACATGCATTTGAAATGGAAACGGTCTCTTTAAAAATAGATTAGCGCACTTAATGGATGTGATGCTGAAGCTTCATATGTCGCTGGTCAGGCCACATTTGGAGCATTGCGAGAAGCCTTGGACCGCATATCTGAGGAGGGATGTGTTGACATTGGAGAGGGTGCGGAGGAGGTTTACGAGAAGGATCCGGGGATGGGGTTAACGTATGATCAGCTTTTGACGGCACTGGGCCTGTACTCGCTGGAGTTTAGAAGGATGAGGGGGAACCTCATTGAGACTTACTGAACAATGAAATGCCTGGATAGAGTGGATGTGGAGAGGATGTTTCCACTAGTGGGAGAGTCTACGACCAGTCAGAATAAAAGGACATACCTTTAGAAAGGGGAGCTGGTGGAATTTCTTTAGTCAGAAGGTGATCAATCTGTGGAATTCATTGCCACAGATGGCTGTGGCCATCATTGGATATTTTTAAGGCGGAGATTGACAGATTCTTGATTAGTGCGGGTGTCAGGGGTTACGGGGAGAAGGGAGGAGAATGGGGTTCAGAGGGGAAGATAGATCAGCCATGATTGAATAGTGAAATAGACTCAATGGGGTGAATGGCCTAATTCTGCTCCTATGACTTATGAACATTAAAAGATTGCTGCTGCCTGCATAAATTGATTTCTTCTGAAGGAAAAGCAGAAAATAAGAAGGGAAAAAACATGGAGCTCAGTTTCTTGTAGTTTCTTGATGATGTGAGAATGGAGGGAGTCTCTCCCTTCTGAAGATGCTGAACAAGTGAAGAGATCTGGAAAATGGGAAGAGGCTGCATTGAGTGGACCCTGTTTAGTTTGGAGATACAGCACGGAAACAGGCCCTTTGGCCCACTGAGTCCGCGCCGACCAGCGATCGATCCCTGCACACTAACACTATCCTACACACGCTCGGGACAATTAACAATGTTTACCAAAGTCAATTAACCTACAAACCTGGACGTCTTTGGAGTGTGGGAGGACACCAGAGCACCAGGGAAAAACCCATGCAGGTCAAACTCCATACGGACAGCACCCGTGGTTAGGATTGAACCCTGGTCTCTGGCACTTAAGGCAGCAACTCTACCGCTGTGCTACCGTACCACCTTAAGCTCTATAGGATGTCAACTGACATGTCAAACAAAAGACTCTACACCAAGGTTTAGTACAACCTGATCTTTATTACTTAAACATGCTTGTGGTACTTCTAATGACTTGACATTTGATTTGCTCCTCTAACGTATCACTTACACTAAATCACATGACTCATGGCTTGGCCTTAAATACGACCTGTGCAAATTGAAGCTGGCCAGGTTTATTCCGATAGATTGTAGCCTGAAGAAGGGTCCTGACGCAAAATGTCACCCATCTTTTTTCTCCAGAGATGATGCCTGACCCACTGAGTTTCTGCAGTGCTTTGTGTCCATCTTCAGTATATACCAGCATCTGCAGCTCCTTTCTACATGGGCTGTTGTCTTATCTAAGTTTTGAACTCGTCCTCCTTCCTGCGATGGTTGTTCTTGAGTTATCACTACCGATGTTCTTGATGGCTCCTCGTCTATAGAGTGCCTCCTTATCTTCTACCCAGGGCCCTCATGACACCGAGGTCACTCAAAGGTCATCTGTTCCATTGTTCCCTTTCAAATGCTTAATGTTAGGACCAGGATCCCACTGAGGAAAGCAACCTTTCACCACCAGTCGCAGCTCTTTGGTTCCCCTTCCTCTATATATCAAACTAGAGTCCAGGTAAAGTTGACTTCTCTACACAGAATTCATATTAAGTTGACTTCTTTGATCGCAAAGGTTGAGCTGTTTGCCATATAGCTACAAAGGGCACCCTCCACTCACGATGATTTCCATTATCTGTTCCTGCTCATGTTTCCCACTGTTTCCCCAAAGGCGGAGACATGAGAAACACAACCCACTGAGCCTGACACCTTCTAGCCCAGTGATAATGTCCAATGGCCTTTCTGCAGGGTTGCGGCTGAACGGAAAATAGCAAGTGGTCACTTAACCCTGGGGGAATTATGATTCCACACACACGTTTAGAGACACAGGCACACTCACTGAAACACAAATACTGGCACAAATAAACAGAGGCACACACGGACACACGTACAGTGCACAAACAGGCACAATACAGAGGCAAAGTACCGACATGCAGTTGTGCACGTAGAGACAAACACATCCATTCCTACCAGTCTCTGTCCTCATGCTTGCATGCACGTACACACACATACACACACACACGCACGCGTGCTGACACACACACACACACACGCACTCGCACATGCGCACACACAGTCACACATACACACACACACGCACGCACGCACGCGTGCGCACACACACACACACACACACACACACACACACGCACTCGCACATGCGTGCACACACAGTCACACTCACACCTGCACACACACACACTCACACATGCGTGCACACACAGTCACACTCACACCTGCACACACACAAGCACAAAAGCATAAATAGAAAATAATGATATAGAACCGTTGTAATTTGGAGGTAGATAAAAATGCTGGAGAAACTCAGCGGGTGAGGCAGCATCTATGGAGCGAAGGAAATATGCAACGTTTCGGGTCGAGACCCTTCTTCGGTGCCCTGCCATTGTAACTTCGGTTCATCAACTGATGACTTTGCATTTGGGTTCCTTGTGCATTCCTATTTTCCATTATCATTCTATTGTTCAATTGCTAGTTCACCTCCTTCATGCCCGAAGATCTGTAATTTGTTTCATAATCTAACCCAGATACGCAAATTCCTTCTCCTCATACAGACACTGTTGGGGAGATGCAGCACAAAGCAGAACCTGCACACCACCAAATTGACAAGAAACGTCCAGCATCCATTGCCAATATCCCACTGAAACATGTAGTGTGTTGGTAGGAAGTCTGAAGAAGGGTCTTGACCCAAAACATCACCTACTCCTTTTCTCCAGAGATGCTGCCCGACCTGCTGATGTAATCCAGCTTTTTGTGTCTATCCCAATGAAACATACCTCCACATTCCCATCAACTCATCGCAAGATTTTACACGAGGGGCTAATTTGCTGCAATCTATTAACTCACGCACTTTAACGATGTGCAATGATGTGGTAGCCAGGAGAAACTCACATCTCACGGGGTGAACATGCAAACTCCACACAGACAGAGCCCAAGATTAGGACTGAACCTGAGTCACTGGAGCTGTGAAACGGCACTGTTGTTAGTGGCTGTACCCCCGCAGACAGGATAATGGGCGTTTATGCCTCTGATACCAAGAGGAAGGGAAGCCAGAGAACCACACACAACTGGTGGTGAAAGATTGCTTCACCTAATCGGGGCCCAGGCCCTATAAGGGGCGTAAAAGGGAACAATGAAAAAGATGTGATCTTCCGGTTGCCAAACACTTTAACTCCCCTTTCCGTTCCCACACTGACCTTTCTGTTCTGGGCCTCGTCCACTGCCAGTGAGCCCAAATGCAAATCGGAGGAACAGCACCTCATATCCCACCTGGGCAACTTACAACCAAGACATGTGATATGTTGATTTCACTCCTTTCAAGTAAACCTCGCATCTATCTCCATCCCTCCTGAATCCTAGTCATCCTGCTGGCTTCACTGTCGTCCTGCTTAGTTGCATTGTTCGTATCCTCTTGTTATCACCTTTTCCACAACCAACAATGGACCATTGTGGGCTCCACCTTTCCTTGATCATCGGTGCTGGCTTTGATTTGTTCTTTTCATACCTTTCATTCATTCGTTCTTTGTAGCGATTCAATACATTTAGTTTCCCTCTCCCCGACTCTCAGTCTGAACAAGGGTATCGACCTGAAGCGTCCCCTATTCCTTTTCTCCAGAGCTGCTGCCTGACCCGCTGAGCTACTCCAGTATTTTATGTCTCTCTTTGGTGTAAAGCAACATCTGCAGCTCCATCTGACACAACGGGATGGATGCATCCTGTTTGAATGACCATTGAATGACCTCAGAGTCGAGAGTGTCTGGGCAGAAGATCAGGAGACAGTCTATAAAAGAGGAGCCATCAAGAACATCAGTCTATATTTTTAACAACTTTGAACTTGAAGCATGGTGACTCTTGTGTACTTTCTCAATGTAATCTAATATTCTTAGATTCTTGTTCTCTAGTCGCTTGCAAAAGTGTGGTTTTGTCTATATACATTGTAAGATTTTTACTGCAATGTACACAAACAAAGTTGGTACATATGATAATGAAATACCATTGGATCGTTGAACACCATTACAAATCACCAAATTCTCAGCAGGCTGGACTGTGGAGGGAAAAATCGAGCTAACTCTCTGCACCTTTGGACATGTTATGAGAGAGGGACTTTGTATTGACGATGCCAGCAATGTAGCATTGAACCCTGGGTGAAATCAACAATCATTTAATCTTGAAGATAGTCATAACTCAGTGGGTCAGGCGGCAACTCTGGAGAAAAGGAATAGGTGACATTTTAGGTCAGATCCCATTCTCAGATCCGAAACGCCACCTATTCTTTATCTCCAGTGATGCTGTCTGACCCGCTGAGTATCTCCAGCATTTTGTGTCCATCTTCGCTGTAAACCAGCATCTGTAGCTCCTGTCTACACATACTAATCATGTTCTCTTTCCCTCCATGTGCCATCTCCCATTGTCTAACCAACAGCAGGTTGAATTTTAAAAAGCAGGCAGCTGGAAAAATTGCTTCTTTTACATGAATAAATTCAAGGCCACTGATCCCCCGGGGACCAAACCACCAACACACCTTCATTAAGTACATTTTCTTCTTCCTACATTCCCATCTCCTTCCCACCAGCTTCCACCACTCACCTACACGCTGTGGATCATTTACAGCAGCCAATTAGCCCACCAACCCCACTGTATTTGCGGTGAGAGAGGAAGCAGAGGCACTCAGAGCAAACTCAAAACGATCATGTACTCAGACAGCACCGCAGGTGGGGGATCATAGAATCATAGAATCATAGAAAATAGGTGCAGGAGCAGGCCATTTAGCCGTTCGAGCCTACACCGCCATTCAATATGATCATGGCTGATCAATCAACTCAGTATCCTGTACCTGCCTTCTCTCCATACCCCCTGATCCCTTTAGCCACAAGGGCCATATCTAACTCCCTCTTAAATATAGCCAACAAACTGGCCTCAACTATCCTCCGTGGCAGAGAATTCCACAGATTCACCACTCTCAGTGTGAAAAATGATTTTCTCATCTCGGTCCTAAAAGACTTCCCCCTTATCCTTAAACTGTGACCCCTTGTTCTGGAGTTCCCGAACATCAGGAACAATCTTCCTGCATCTAGCCTGTCCAACCCCTTAAGAATTTTGTAAATCCCTATAAGATCCGCCCCCAATCTTCTAAATTCCAGCGAGTACAAGCCGAGTCTATCCAGTCTTTCTTCATATGGAAGTCGTGCCATCCCAGGAATCAGTCTGGTGAACCTTCTCTGTACTCCCTCTATGGCAAGAATGCATTTCCTCAGATTAGGAGACCAAAACTGTACGCAATACTCCAGGTGTGGCCTCACCAAGATCCCGTACAACTGCAGTAGAACCTCCCTGCTCTTGAACTCAAATCCTTTTGCTATGAATGCCAACATACCATTCGCTTTCTTCACAGCCTGCTGCACCTGCATGCCTACTTTCAATGACTGGTGTACCATGACACCCAGGTCTCGCTGCATCTCCCCTTTTCCTAATCGGTCACCATTCAGATAATAGTCTACCCTCCTGTTTTTGCCGCCAAAGTGGATAACCTCACATTTATCCACATTATACTGCATCTGCCATACATTTGCCGACTCACCCAACCTATCCAAGTCACCTTGCAGCCTCCTAGCATCCTCCTCACAGCTAACACTGCCCCCCAGCTTTGTGTCATCCACAAACTTGGAGATGTTGCATTCAATTCCCTCTTCCAAATCATTAATATATATTGTTAATAGCTGGGGTCCCAGCACTGAGCCTTGCGGTACCCCACTAGTCACTGCCTGCCATTCTGAAAATGACCCGTTTACTCCTACTCTTTGCTTCCTGTCTGCCAGCCACAGTTCTCTATCCACATCAATACTGAACCCCCAATACCGTGTGCTTTAAGTCTGTATACTAATCTCTTATGTGGGACCTTGTCGAAAGCCTTCTGAAAGTCCAGATACAACACATCCACAGGTTCTCCCTTATCCACTCTACTAGTTACATCCTCGAAAAATTCTATAAGGTTCATCAGACATGATTTACCTTTCATAAATCCATGCTGACTTTGTCCAATGATTTCACCACTTTCCAAATGTGCTGCTCTCCCATCTTTAATAACTGACTCTAGCATTTTTCCCACTACCAATGTTAGACTAACTGGTCTGTAATTCCCCGTTTTCTCTCTCCCTCCCTTTTTAAAAAGTGGGGTTACATTAGCTACCCTCCAATCCTCAGGAACTACTCAAGAATCTAGTTTTGAAAAATTATCACTAATGTATCCACTATTTCCGGGGCTACTTAAGTACTCTGGGATGCAGCTAGAGTTATGGAGGCTTTAGACAGCAGGCCTACTAACAAGGCCACTATGCCACCACAATGCCTACAAAGCTAGGCCTAGCCAAGTCAAAGCCAATTGATGCAAGCAAGCGACGGTCAGAGAGTCATAGAGAGTCATAGAGTGATACAAAGAACAAAGGACAAAGGACATTTATTGTCACGTACACCAATTGGTGTAGTGAAATTTGAATTGCCATGCAGTACACAGATAAAGATGACACAACACTAAAGAATTAACAATGAACATAAAAACATCCTCCCACAATGGTTCCCACTGTGGGGGAAGGCACAAAGTCCAGTCCCATCCCCAAGTCCACCCATAGTCGGGCCTATTGAGGCCTCCGCAGTCGCTGCTATGGGGCCCGATGTTTCAGGCCCTTCTCGCCGGGTGATGGTGCTCCGGTGTCGGGAGAGTCCTCACAGCGGCTTGGGACACCTGGAACGGCCGCTTCCTTACCGGAGTGCGTGGTTTCCGAATCCGACAAGGCCGCGCTGGATGGAGCTCCACCACTGGCGATCTCGCCGAGAGATCCCAGGCTCCCGATGTTGAAATTCTGCGCTGCTGCCCGCAGCTGGCCGCTCCACAGTCCCGCCGCTCCGCGATGTTCACCTGTGGTCTCAGCATTCTGGAGCTGCAGCGCGGCGACCCGGGCAAGGTATCGCCCGCTCCGCTCCATGATGGTGCTCCAGCGCTGAGCCGCTGCCGAAGCCGAGGTTATGGCCGGTCCCCTCAGGAAACGCCGCTCCAGGCCCGCCGGTAGGCCGCGAGGAAGGATATAGTTGCAGCCCGGAGAAAGGCTGCCTCTCCGACCAGGTAGGGACCCTGAAAAGTAGTTTCCCCCTTCCCCTCCCCCCCCCCCCAAACCCCCACTTAAAAAGACTAGAACTCCAAAACAAAACACTAAAACTCACTAAAAATAAAAGAAGGAGGTTAAAAAGCAGACAGCTGCAGGTTGGGCAGCCGTACCAACTAGACAGCGTCCCCTACTAGAGTGGAAACAGGTCCTTTGGCCAAACTTGCCAACGCCGGCCAACATGTCCCATCTACACTCGTCCCACATGCCTGCGCTTGGTCCATATCGCTCCAAACTTGTCCTATCCATGTACCATAAATGCAGCCATTCATGACTGTGAAATGCTTTGCAAGAAGTTTAGTTTAGTTTAGTTTAATTTAGAGATACAGCGAGGAAACAGGCCGTTCAGCTCACCGATTCCTCACCGACCTGCGATCCCCATACGTTAACACAATCCTACACACTGGGGAAAATGTCCAATTTTTATCAAAACCTACAAACCTGTACGTCTTTGGTGTGGGGGGGAAATCGGAGCTCACGGGGAAAACCCACACTGTCACAGGGAGAACTTTCAAACTCCGTGCAGACAGCAACCCGTGGTCAGGATCAAACTCAGGCCGGTGACACTGAGAGGCAGCAACTCTGCCACTGCGCCACCGTGCCACATGCAAGTGCTATTGCTCTGGAGATATTTGCTCCTAAATGGAGCAAAATACCGGAAAATGAACCTTGACGACGACAGATGAATAATGACGACTGCAACTTGCTTTCTTTGGTGGGGGGCGAATGTACAGTTAAGGAGAGCTAAGCTATTAGTTCCGTTGATATCATTCACTGATGGTTCAGCCTAATAGGAAGCCTTATCTGTAGGGAGCTGCCCTGCATTGTTTTCATTAACATTCACTCATCCATTACCCATTGCAGCGAGCTGCACTCCAAAGCAACAGGCGTCTACCTAATCAATGCAGAGAGTAAGCAGGCCCGTCAAAGCACTTTGATCATGTTCACTTTCCCAGCTCCATCACAAGGATATTGGTCGGTGAAAAATACCAGTTGGCCTGTTGTTTGTGCTGTGTATTTGCGGAAGGATTGGTATCAATTGTTATTTTTTAAATATTGTTGGTTAACCCTTTTCTGTGGCTCATGAGGTCCAGAGCGAGCTAACCTATTTCAAAGCTGACAAGAGAAGATCCATAATGCCGGGGTAGACAAAAGTGCTGGAGAAACTCAGCGGGTGCGCCAGCATCTATGGAACGAAGGAAATAGGCAACGTTTCGGGCCGAAACCCTTCTTCAGACTGTCTGGGGTAATGCTGGGGTAAATCAGCGGCTCAGGCAGCATCTCTTCAGTGTGAAGAAGGGTTCCAATCCGAAACGTCACCTGCCCATGTTCTCCAGAGATACTGCCTGAGTTTAGCTTAGAGTTTTAGTTTAGAGATACAGTGCAGAAACAGGCCCTTCGACCCACCGAGTCCGTGCCGGCCAGTGATCCCCGTACAGTAGCACTACTCTGCACATTCAGGACAATTTACAATTTTTACTGAAGCCAATGAACCTACAAACCTGTATGTCTTTGGAATGTGGGAGGAAACCGGAGCACCCGGAGAAACCCCACGCAGGTCACGGGGAGCGCGTACAAACTCTGTACAGACAGCGCCCGTGGTCAGGATTGAACCGGATCTCTGAAAACTGTGTGGGTTTTCTCCAGTCTCTCCGGTTTCCTCCCACACTCCAAAGACATACGGGTTTGTAGGTTAATTGGCTTCGGTAAAATGGGAAGATTGTCCCTAATGAGTAGGATAGTGCTAGTGTACAGGATTGCTGGTTAACGCGGACTCAGTGGGCCGAAGGGCCTGTTTCCACACTGTATCTCTAAAGGCAAGGCTGCTTTATCAAAGGGAGCAGAGGGATTGCTGATTGCTTTGTTTCACAGAAACATGACTCACCCCCTGCTCCCCAGACTCAGCCATCCAGCCTGAAGGTTTCTCACTCCATCGCAGGGACCGATCGCTGGCATCGGGGAGAGGGAGAGGTGGGGGCGTCTGTCTCACGGTCAACTCTTCGTGGTGCTCAGACGTGGCCAATCCAAGCTGGAGGATGAGGCGGATGTTCGGCAACTGTGGCAGGGCCTGATGCCGTCACTTCCTGCAAGACAATATCTGGGGGCAACTCAGACAACAACGAAACACACTCCCTGACACGATCAATGCGTTCCAGGCTCACTTTGATAGGGAGAACACTGATGTGTTCCGAGGCCCCATCACCCCTGATGGTATTGCAGTCACAGTCACGGAGACCAACATCAAAACATCTTTCAGGGGGTGAACCAACCCTCGAAAAGTGTCTGAACCTGATGGTTGTGATTAGACTTTCCTTTACACTTTGGAGAAACAGCGTTGAAACAGGCCCTTCGGCCCACCGGGTCCAGGCCAACCAGTGATCACCCCATACACTAACATTATTTTACTAGGACAATGTACAGACATCAAGCAACCTACAATGCCGTACGTCTTTTTTTTTAATACAAAAAAGGTATTCAATTATTAAAAAATAATATTTACACTACAATAAAACAAACCAGAATCCAGCACCATAATACAATACAAACATATATCCATAATAAACTACAATACAACTATGTTACGATCATTATTGAGGATACATTCTACACCCTGCGGAGCCCAGCGGTCCCGGAACTCCCCCAGGGTGCCCGTGGACAGGGCGTGTTCCCTGTCTAACCTCACCCGGGCACGGACGTAACCCCGGAAAAGGGGCAGGCAGCCGCTCGGGTAAAGCCCTCCACTGCCTGGCGCCGTGACTCGCGGATGGCCAGCTTGGCCAGGCCCAGGAGCAACCCAACCTGGATATCTTCAGCCCTACCCTCTCTCCTACGCACAGGGTGTCCAAAGATGAGGATGGTGGTTAAAAAATGCAGCCAGAAGGCAAGAAGCAGCCCCTTAGGTATTCAAACAGTGGCTGCAGCCTCACGCACTCCATGTACACGAAAAAAAGTCCGCAAAAGTGGTAGGCGGCTGGCGAGTTTCTGAACCGCGAGAGGAACAGGTTGCAGGGAACACCTCGGTGCAATACCCTCCACCTCAGGTCCCCAATGTTGAGGGGGAGAATCCCTACATAGGGGGACCCCCACCAGGGGCCCCCCTCGCGACCGGAAGGCAACACTGACCACCACTTGGTGTCCGGATGGTGGACCAGGGCGAGGAAGTGCAGGGCGTGGAGGAGGAGCCTGTACGGGACACGCCTCCCTGCGTCTCGGAGGGAGATGAAGGGTGTCGAGGACAGGCGGCTCAAGCTGTGTGGGACCGGCTCCCGGGAAGGATTACGGCGCCTGGGTCAGAGGAATACTTCCGGCTGAGGGGGGGTTTGCTCAACCACAGGTACTCCACACATTTGAGCCCCCCCCCCCGACACCCGGTGGGGCTCAGGCCCGGGCCATCGCCCTCCGCCGGCGGAGGGGGGGCCTGGCCGACGGCAACCAGGTTACGGACTCTCAACAAGTCCCTGTAGAAGCCGGGCATCCCCATCAGGACCGCACGGCTGACGCCCACCATTGGGATCGGCGTACCTTCGTGAAGGCAGCGGCCCCGTTTGAAAAAGTGCGTCGCCTGCACTTGCCTCCTGGGAGGATGCCCTGAGTACAGGTATCTGTGCAAGGTCCTGAGGCGGAGATCCGCCAACTTGGTGCGAATGCACACCAGCGACTGACCGCCCTCCTCGATCGGGAGACTCAGGACCGCTGCAGAGACCCAGTGCTTTCCATTGCGCCAGAAGAAGTCCAAATCCGTACGTCTTTGGAATGTGGGATGAAAACGGAGCACCCGGTGAAAATCTATGTGGTCACGGGGAGAACGTTCAAACTCCACACAGGCAGCACCCGCAGCAGGGATCAAACACAGGTCTTTGGCGCTGTAAGGCAGCAGTTTTACCCGCTGCGCCACCATGCCGCACACATTCTTAAAACATGAGCAGATTAACTGGCCGCAGTTTTTGCGGACATCTTCAAACTCACGCACAGTGCGCAGCGGTAGAGTTGCAGCCTTACAGCCCCAGAGACCCGGGTTCGATCCTGACTACGGGTGCTGTCTGCACGCGTTTGTACATCCTCACCGTGACCTACGTGGGTTTTCTCCAGAATCTCTGGCTTCCTCCCACACTCCAAAGACGTACAGGTTTTTTTTATTTTTTTATTTTTTTTATTTTTTTATTGTAGAAACAATATATACCGAGTACACTCTTATACGGAGAGTTGTGTAATATACTTATCATATTGATTATCGATGTGCTGCAGCTCATAATATTCTTCTAAACCAAATAGAAATGATAACGTTTTATGATATTCATAATGTTATCAAAATCAATTTCATACTTTAAGACATCATAATCTTTTCCGAACAGTGTGCATATTTTTTCTATATTTTTTTCCTTAATTAAAGATCTGTGGTGATGAAGTGCTTCAAGAGGTTGGTTATGGAGCATATCATCTCCTACCTCAACAAGAACCTGGACTCACTACAATTTGCCTACCGCCACAACAGGTCAATGGAGGATGCGATCTTGCTGGCTCTCCACTCTGCACTGGTCATTTGGACAACAACAACACATACGTCAAGCTGTTATTCGCAGACTACAGCTCAGAGTTCAGCACCATCATCCTAGGGAATGGTACAAACCCTTGGCTTGGATAGAGTGGATGCGTAGAGGATGTTTCCACTAGTGGGAGAGTCTAGGACCAGAGGTCGTAGCTTCAAAATTAAAGGACATTCCTTTATGAGGAAGATGAGGAATTTCTTTAGTCAGAGGGTGGTGACTCTGTGGAATTCTTTACCACAGAAGGCTGAGAAGGCCAGTCAATGGATATTTTTAAGGCAGAGATAGATGGATTCATGATCAGTACAGGTGTTAGGGGTTATGAGGAGAAGGCAGGAGAATGGGGTTAGAAGGGAGAGATAGATCAGCCATGTTGGGGGAGTCCAGAACCAGGGGCCACACAGTTTAAGAATAAGGAGTAAGCCATTTAGAACGGAGACGAGGAAACACTTTTTCTCACAGAGAGTGGTGAGTCTGTGGAATTCTCTGCCACAGAGGGCAGTGGAGGCCGGTTCTCTGGATGCTTTCAAGAGAGAGCTAGATAGGGCTCTTAAAAATAGCGGAGTCAGGGGATATGGGGAGAAGGCAGGATCGGGGTACTGATTGGGGATGATCAGCCATGATCACAGTGAATGGCAGTGCTGGCTCGAAGGGGCAAATAGCCTCCTCCTGCACCTATTGTCTATTGTCTATTGTCGATGATTGAACGGCGGATTAGACTTGACGGGCCGATTGGCTTAATTCTGCTCCTATCACTTATGATCTGATGACTTAATTCCCATATGTTTGGAATGTGGGCAGCAACCGTAGCACCCAGAGGAAACCCACGCAGTCACCTGGGGAATGTGCATATTCCACACAGACAGCACCCGAGGTTTGGATCGAACACGGGGTCTCTGGCGCTGTGAGGCAGCAGCTCCACCAGCTGCGCCACCGTGTCGTTCCTTGTTGGAGACTCTCCCACTGGTGGAAATGTCTTGACAGGTCCTTTACAGAGAGTCTCCAGAAAGCTTTACGAAACCAGGCAGTTGATTGAATTGCAGTTCCACTGCAAAGTTAATTACTCAACCATGCTTTGCAGAGAACACACACAATGCCTTTAGAAAGCCCCGAGGCTTTCAGCTTTCCTTCCCATTAAAAACCTTCATCAGCATTTTATGTTCTCAACAACCTAAAAGTTTAATATTGAGACATTTGTCGTTTTTACAATTACAATTTGTTCTTATACTACCTAATAAAAAGGGAAGGTGCCACGTTCATTTAAATGATTCTCTGCTGCGAGGTGGCCATTGCCGAGATCATGGCACATTTATTCATTGTGAAACGGTATAAATTAACCCTGGAATCCTGTGCAGAGGTGCCCTACAGATCAGTCTTGCAGAACACTGTTACAAACATTCCCAAATGTAAATCATATTGACATTAGGCATTAGCAATCACGTTACAAGGTAAAAAAAGACATAAACCTCAGTAGGTTACTGATTGTGATGTTTTACAGTGGGGCAAAGCACCAAAAGTCCAGTCAGTAATGCATTACTGTCAACCAACATCACTTCTACTTTCCAATAAGTAGCTGAGAGGGCAAATGGCATGTTGGCCTTTCTTGCAAAAGTGGTGTTGTTTAGAAATATATCCTCAGGTACATAGATAGTATTGTATTGGGATGCATCACAGCTTGGTTTGGGAACAGCTCCATCCAAGACCGCAAGGAATTGCAGCGAATCGTGAACGCAGCCCAGACCATCACACAAACCAACCTCCCTGCCATTGACTCCATTTATACCACAAGCTGCCCCGGCAAGGCCAGCAGCACAATCAAGGATGTCGGACCCTGGCCACTCCCTCTTCTCCCCTGTCCCATCGGACAAAAGTTGCAGAAGTGTGAAAACGCACACCTCGACTCCATCCTATCCCTCCTGGTTAAATCCCTCCCTACATATGTTCATGACACCTCACACGCTCTTTGTCTTCTCCATGACTTCCGTTTTCCAGGCCCCCACTCCCTCATCTTCACCGTGGATGTCCAGTCACTCTACACCTCCATCCCCCACCAAGAGGGTCTTAAAGCCCTCCGTTTCTTCTTCGACCGCAGAACCAACCAATCCTCGTCTACTGATACTCTCCTCCGCCTAGCGGAGCTAGTCCTTACCCTTAATAACTTCTCGTTTGACTCCTCCCATTTCCTCCAAATACATGGCATAGCTATGGGCACACGCATGGGCCCCAGCTATGCCTGCCTCTTTATAGGGTACGTCAAACAATCCTTGTTCGAGGCGTACTGTGGCCCTATCCCCGAACTCTACCTCGGATGCATTGATGACTGCATTGGTGCTACCTCCTGCACCCACGCATAACTCACTGATTTCATCCATTTCACCACTAACTTCCATCCGGCACTGAAATACACCTGGACCATTTCCGACACTTCCCTCATTTCTGGACCTCACTATCTCCATCGCAGGTGATAGACCTCTGACCGACATCCACTATAAACCCATGGCTATCTAGACTACACTTCTTCCCACCCTGCTTCCTGTAAGGACTCCATCCCCTACTCCCAATTCCTCCGTCTACGCCGTATCTGCTCCCAGGATGAGGTGTTCATAAACAGGGCATCAGAGATGTCCTCATGCTTTAGGGAATGGGGGATCCACTCTCCTACCATAGATGAGGCTCTCACCAGGGTCTCCCCAATATCCCGAAACACTACTCTCTTGCCCCAAACCCCCACTCGTAACAAGGGCAGAGTCCCCCTTGTCCTCACCTCCACGCTACCAGCCGTCACATACAACAAATAATCCTCTGTCATTGTCGTCACCTCCAATGAGATCCCACCGCTGGCCACATCTTCCCATCTCCTCCACTTTCTGCATTCCGCAGAGACCGCTCTCCCCGTAACTCCCTGGTCAATTTGTCCCTTCCCACCCAAACCACTCCCTCTCCTCGCACTTTCCCTTTCAACTGCAGGAAATGCTATATTTGTCGCTTTACCTCCCCCCTTGACTCCATCCAAGGACCCAGGCAATCATTCCAGGTACGGCAGAGGTTCACCTGCACCTCCTCCAACCTCATCTATTGCATCCGCTGCTCTAGGTGTCAGTTGCTCTATATCTGCGAGACCAAGCGCAGGCTTAGCTATCGTTTCGCTGAACACCTCTGCTCTGTTCACATTAACCAACCTGATATCCCGGTGGCTCAGCACTTCAACTCCCCCTCCCATTCCGAACCATTTCTGTCCTGGGCCTCCTCCATGGCCAGAGTGAGGCCCACCGCAAATTGGAGGAGCAGCACCTCATATTTCGCTTGGGTAGTTTACACCCCAGCGGTATGAACATTGACTTCTCCAATTTCAGGTAGTCCCTGCTTTCCCTTTTCCCCTTCCCTTCCCACCTCTCCCACAGCCCACTGTCTCCGCCTCTTCCTTTCTTCTTCCCACCCCCCACCCTCACATCAGTCTGAAGAAGGGTCTCGACCCGAAACGTCGCCTATTTCCTTCGCTCCACAGATGCTGTCTCACCCGCTGAGTTTCTCCAACATGTTTGTCCGCCACCAGATTCAGGGACAGTTTCATCCCAGCTGTTGTCAGGCAATTGAATTATCCTACCACAACTAGAGAGCGGTCCTGAACTACTGTCTACCTCACCAGTGACACACGGAATATCTTTGATCGGTCTTTACTGACTTTACCTTGCACTGGACACTATTCCCTTATCATGTATCTGTACACTGTAAATGGCATGATTGTAATCACGTGTTGTCTTTCCGCTGACTGGTGAATACGCAACAAACGTATGACAATAAACTAAACTGCACTGGATGGTGATACCAGCTTATCAATAACCTCCAGTTATGCTGGCAGCAGGCATTTCTGTGAGCAGCGTGCCCCACCAAACCTTATTAACTTCTCGGGATGACCACAACAGTTGGCTTGGTGGTGGTGGTGGCTTTCTGTCGGTCAGTAGTTAACTTTGTTAGTAAATTTGCAGATGTAAGGCAGCAACTCTACCGCTTTTAACTCCGCGTTCTTTCCTGGCTCATCTATCACCAGGTAACTGTAACGTGTAAAGAAGTGGTTTACCTTATTTAAGGAAGGATGTCAACACATAGGAACCAATTCAGAGAAGGGCGACTGGACTATGATCTGAAATGGGCAGGGTGTCTTCTGAGGAGACTTTGGGCATACTAGCGTATGTTTGATGGAGTTCAGTGGAGATAGAGATAACTTGCCTGAAACCCTGATGTATCTTGACAGGGCGAGATGTGGATATGATGCTTGCTCTTGTGGAAGAACCTAGAGATGAGCTATTTAAACTGAAGGGTCACCTATTTAGGACAGACAGAAAGCGATCATTTTCTCTCAGACGGTTTCGAGTCTTTGAAACTCTCTTTCACAAAGGGTGGTGGAAGCAGAGTCTTGGGCTATATTGAGGCACAGGTAGTAAATGCTGACGGTCTGTGCAAGGCCAGTGCTCACTGCGCAAACTCTCCAGTAACCAACATGTCCTCACCTGATCTTCCGGTCACTGGCCAATATGACATCGCACAATAAGGGGCGGCACAGAGGAGCAACTGGTTGAGCTGCTGTCTGAAAGTGCCAGAGACCTCAGACATCGGTCGCTGTCTGTGTGGAGCTTGCACATTCTCTGCATAATGTAGGGAATGGATGCAATAGTGGGATAACATAGGACTAGTGTAAAGCGATGATCGATGGTTGGTGTGGACTCAGTGGGACTCTCTCTCTCTCTCTCTCTCTCTCTCTCTCTCTCCCTCTCTCTGCCTCTCTCTCACACCCTCTCTCTGCCTCTCTCTCTCTCTCTTTTTTTTTTTTTTTTTTTTGTCCTTCCTCAGATTAGGGGATCACAACTGTATGCAATTCTCCATGTGTGGTCTCACCAGGGCCCTGTACAACTGCAGAAGGACCTCTCTCTCTCTCTCTCTCTCTCCCTTTCTTTCAATAAACAGGCTTTTTAGGCCAGAAATTAATGACACGGGTTAAAAGCCTGAAAAGCTAGGCCGGGAAGGAGACTTTCTCTCCAGTCCCCCCTCTTTACATCTCTCCTGCCCCTCCCCTCTCTCTCTTTCTCTCTCTCTCTCTCTCTCTCTCTCCCTCTCTCTCTCTCTCTCTCTCTCTGTCTCTCTCTCTCTCTCTCTCTCTCGCTGCCTCTCTCTCCCTCTCACTCCCACTCTCTCTCTGGCACAGATATGGGCCAAAGGGCCTATCGGACAGTGTACGTCTCTATATCCTGTACACTATGTTAGGTGTGGGCAGTCCCTGCAATCATCCTGATAGTTTGCATTGATCAGTATCTGACCATCCATTATAGAGGGAGGGGCTGGTTTAATGTGAAGCTGCAGTTTCCGTGCGTCCGCAGACAGGGAGCTCCCAGTAGCAGCGGTATTATCTGATGGAGAGAAAATCAATGTATGCCATTGTACAATGCGGTTTGCAGATAAGAATGCAAAAAGAAAACTATTAACGTATATGAACAGCTGGAAGAGAGTAATTGTGAAAGATACGGTAATGGGATGAATTGATTGATGCCAAACATCCAAAAAAACCCTCAAATGTATGTAGAGCTTGAAGATTCCTGATGCTGACACTCAGTGCGATGAGCTGCTGGAATCGCACTGCCACTATTA
Organism: Okamejei kenojei; assembly: GCA_035221665.1. Lineage (NCBI taxonomy): Eukaryota > Metazoa > Chordata > Chondrichthyes > Rajiformes > Rajidae > Okamejei > Okamejei kenojei. Next base: position 31,098,174 of record CM069161.1, read on the forward strand.
TGTCTTTAAATCTCAGCTTGACAACATTTTCTCCCGATGCTGTTGAAATAATCTACAAAACAAATTAAAATAGAGCTCTCAGTGAGGCTTTGACTCCTGCCGTCTTGAAATCGGTTTATGTGCAAAGACTTGACATGGTGTTCCATCATCCACCCTGTTAACAGTTTCATGCTCAATAATTCCCTTATTAAATAATCGGCTAAGGCATTTTTTCAAGAAAACAAGTTGTGCCCAATTGCTAATTCCAATGGCTTGTATATTTATTCTGGAAGGGGAAATCACAGCTCTGTCCAAGATACCAGTCACGCTACACTGGAATCGCTGTGTGCCATGCACCAGACTACCAGTGAAAAAACACCACTTGGATAGATACTCACTGTGCTGCACCTCTTGTTCTTTTGGATCAGGTACAGAACCTCTTTCTACTTAAGACCTTGTGACCCAGAAAGAAATAGCTCAGAAATGTGATAAGGCACAGGAGGCAGGAAGGGTGGGAAAGGTCAAACCCAGAGCCTGCCTCGCAACCCAGATCCTATCTCTCAGGATGCCTGAGGCACTGCATCTGCTGCAAGACATCTCAAGTGGTCGATCTTGCACACGCATCTCGCAGTTGTAGAATGGATTGATTCAGAGCCTGAAGACCTATCATGAACAAGACACAGATGGAAATGGGGCCATGTTTCCTCATGTCTCATTCCTTTTGAACCTTCTGAATGTTGTAGTCGGCAGGGCAGTACTCTGCAAATCGCCAACTTGGACAATTTTACATTTTTTATCAAACCAATTAATCAGCCAATTAACCTTCAAACCTGTGCGTCTTTGGAGTGTGGGAGGAAACCGAAGATCTCGGAGAAATCCCACGCAGATCACGGGGAGAACGTACAAACTCCATACAGACAGCACCCGTAGTCGGGATCGAACCCGGGTCTCCGGCGCTGCATTCGCTGTAAGGCAGCAACTCTACCGCTGCGCCACCGTGACTGCCTTTCAGTAGTTTTTCGCAGCCAATACAACTCTCCACATTTAGCCTTTATAAATACCCAAGAATGAAGGAAATTAGGAATAGAGAAACAAGGAACTGCAGATACCGGTTTACAAAAGGAGACAGAAAGTGCTGGAGTACTTCAGTGAGTCAGGCAGCATCTGAGGAGAGCATGGATAGGCGACATTTGAAGAAGGGTCCCAACCCAAAACGTCGTCTTCTCGTGAAGGAAATTTAACGTTGAATATAGATCGTTCCTATAGACCATCAGATCAGGCAGCATCTCTAGGGCATGCTGGTGTAGCGGTAGATCCAGGGTCCAGAACCAGGGGCCACAGTCTTAGAATAAAGGGGAGGTCATTTAAGACTGAGGTTAGAAAAAAACCTTTTCACCCAGAGAGTTGTGAATTTGTGGAATTCCCTGCCACAGAGGGCAGTGGAGGCCAAGTCACTCGATGGATTTAAGAGAGAGTTAGATAGAGCTCTAGGGGCTAGTGGAATCAAGGGATATATTGGGAGAAGGCAGGCACGGGTTATTGATAGGGGACGATCAGCCATGATCACAATGAATGGCGGTGCTGACTCGAAGGGCCAAATGGCCTCCTCCTGCACCTATTTTCTATGTTTCTATGTTTCTATCCAGGTTCAATCCTAACTATGGGTGCTTGTCTGTACGGAGTTTGTATGTTCTCCCCATGACCTGTGTGGTATCTGCCTACACCACCATCCCTGGCAGTGCATTTGGGGCACCTATCACCCTCTCTGTGTAAAAAACCTGCCCCGCACATCTCCTTTGCCTCTCTCACCTTAAAGCCATGGCCTTTAGTCATTGACATTACCACTCCGGGGAAATGATTCTGACTGACGACCTATCTCCTTGTCTATCTATCTATGCCTCCCATAATTTTATATACTTCCATCAGGTCTCCTTTTAACCTCTGGAGTACCTAGAGAAATCTATCCAAGTTTGTCCAGGGTTACCTTGTAGCTAATACCCCCTTAACAGGCAGGATTCTGGTAAAACACTCAATGAAATTTAAAAGATCGGACATAGCTTGACGTTGAAAATAAATCCAAATAGAGTTAGGCAAGATTTCAGGCTTGCATTTCCATTTGTACCAAATGATGAAATGTTGCCTTTCCCACATTAATATCTGGGGGAAGCGGTCCGCTCTTCATGCAGTCAGTGGAAGCATGCAACATATCACTGCTAGAAACATGAGCTTATGGCTCCCACGGCCAGGGGCATTGAGCACCAGTAGGATGGGAATTGAAAACCATTGCTGTATCAATAGTCTTTTTCACTGCATGAAATCTACACTGATGTGTGATGGTTTTTGTGGGCAGGAGCCCATCACACTCACTCATTCAGTGTGGAGCGAAGGGGGGGCAGTTTCTCCCACAGTGCCAACAAGGTTGCTGATGTGGGAAATGGTAAGTGTGACATCCCACCCAGGTCCGTGGCTGGACATTTGGCTGCGCTCACTTTGACCCCAGTATTTGGCATCTATACCGCCCATGACTGCAGTGGCAAGTTTCCATTTCCCTCTGCCAAACGTCCCTCATCTTAATGAGCACAAACCTTCACCAACAACCTTGTGTGTGTGCTCCGTATTTCAGACTGAAAACACTGGAAGCAGTGTTGTATCAACTGAAATCATATATTAGGAATGAGGCAAGATGGTGAAATTATAATCACCGTCGGTTCAAAACATGTCCCGACATCTATAAGGCCACTTTCAAAGAGAACAGTCACAAACAGTTGAGGGCGGCACGGTGTTGCAGGGGTAGGGCAACTGCCTTACAGCGCCAGAGACCCGGGTGTGATCCTGACTGCCAGTGCTGTCTGTATGGAATTTGCATGTTCTCCCCCTGACCTGCACGGGTTTTCTCTGAGATCTTCGGTTTCCTCCCACACTCCAAAGACGCACAGATTTGTAGGTTAATTGGCTTGGGATAATTGTAAATTGTCCCTAGTGTGTGTATGAAAGTGTTAGTGTGCGGGGTTCACCGGTCAGTGGGCCGAAGTGTTCACGTGCTGTGCCTCTAAACTAAACTAAACTTAACTAAAGAGATGTTTGGCCTTGTACAACATACACAGTCCCCACTGAATATTTCCAAAGAAACAAAAATCCATACATTTTTCATGAATTATAAATTAATGATGAATATTATATTCAAAGATAGAAACAAAATGCTGGAGTAGCTCAGCGGGTCAGGCCGAAACTCGGGGGGTCTCTGGAGAAAAGGAATAGGCGACGTTTAGGGTTGAGACCCTTCTTCAGATCCTGAAACGCCAACCTATAACCTTTCTCCTTAATGTGATGTCAACCATCACACACGTTTCTCCATGTTTGTGACATTGAATCATCATTTTGAACACTTCAATTATATTTTCATTTCAATGTTACTTCTCTCTGGAAGAACAATCAGTTTTGAATCTCAAAATCAGTGAATGTCCTTTCTATTCTATTTCCCCCATTTATTAAAATGTGCTTCTGTCATTATGGGGAAATGAGTGCCCTCAACCCAGCTCCCTCACCCTCACACCCTCCCCCCTCACCCCCCCACCACCCTCCCCTTCTCCCCCCGTCACCAGACCACCCCCTACACTGACCCCTACCCTCACCACCCCCCCCTATGATCACCAGACCACCCCCCCCCACACAGACCCTAACACCGACCCCTACCCTCACCATATCCCCAAACCATGACCCACCGCCAACACCCATGGCACCCATAGCCCCACAATGACCTCCACTTCACCCCTATCCCCCAACTCCCACCCCCACTCACCCCTCCCTCCCCCAACCCCTCACCCATCTCCATAAACCCTCACCCACCATCCCCACGCTGTTTCTCTTCTCCAAAGAGGGTGAATTCACACAAAGGGTGCCGGGTGTATGGAACAAGCTGCCAGAGGAGGTAGTTGAGGCTGGGGCCATCCCAACGTTTAAGAAATAGTTGGACAGGTACATGGATTGGAGAGGCTTGGAGAGAAATGGGCCAAACGCGGGCAGGTGGGGCGAGTGTAGCTGGGACATGTTGGCCGGTGTGGGCAAGTTGGCTTGTTTCCACACTGTATCACTCTATGACTGTGACTCTGGGAGAACTGGCTGCCTAATTTAATTTTAGAATTACACCATTTACTTGATATTTCCTCCCAAATTTGAATCTTTAGTCACTCTATTTTAACAATCTTTCACAGGCTTATACCACAATGTTATTCAACTAAAACAGGAAATGCTGCAGAGCTTCTCTCCATCAGCACATCTGGACCCGCTGGACCCACCAACCGAGCATCTGTATTCATTCTGTTCAGCAGCAGTGACCCTGAGCCAGCTGTTTCTTGCTGCTGTAAATCCCCATTGCCCTGCCACTTTCACCTGCTTGCTTTCTCCAGCACTGTTCTAACGAGATCAAAAGCAAGCTTGAAGAGCAGCATCTCATCATCTCTCTGGGCACAGTATAGCCTCCCTGGCTAAATATTAAATTCTACCACTTGCAATAACTGGTTATATCAGAGCTGGCCATTTTTGCTGCAAGTCTTATTGAACTTAATAGCAACACACAGTATGTGGGCTCATGATTTTGGCAAGTTCTCAGTTCACGATGGGAACTAATTTAGCTTTAAAGGGTCGGTAGGTTAAATGGCTATTATAAATTGACCTTAGGTTTAGGTAAGTGGTGGAAGCTGGACTTGTTGGGAAACGAGAGAATAAAAATGAGGTTATCATATGCTGGTGGCTGATTGTCAGCATGGATTTGGTGGGTGGAAGATTGCAACCTTCACGTGGTCCGCCCTGTTTCGACGAATGCAATCAACCTGGTGTGCAATCAACCTGGTGTGCACGATCAAATAAGATCAAATAGAACGAGTTGTCCTACAATTTTAGGCAGTGCACGCCATACGCAAGAAGAAGAAAAAGCGTATTCCTCTTCTCCTGAGAAGCTGCCTGACCCACTGAGTTATTCCAGCATTTTGTGTCTATCTTAAATCTACGATGCACACTGTTTGTGTTCTACATTCAGGCACTATTGAGTAAGCAAGTCCAGGTCCAAGTGTAATGTACAGCTGCTGTAGATCCATGATGTACTGAGCGACTAATGTCCCTGCATCTGTTGTCTGTCAGCAGAGCCTGGTCATACTCAGCTTGCTCTGCGAAAGGCTTCCGATGCCAACACATCTAGTGTGTGATTCAAACACCCCTTCATTTGAATAGAATCCATAGAAAAAAGATGGCAGTTTACATATATTTTATTTTATAAGAAAAATAAATATTTTCTATTTCTTTAATTAATTAAAATATTTCTGATGGATAATCTTAATAGACTTTTAATGTCACTGAATATTTGGGACATTTGAACGTTTTTTGATTGATTCAAATATACAGCACAGAAACATGCGCTTTGGCCCACCAAGTCCACGTCGACCATCGATCACCCGTTCACATTAGTTCTATGTTATTCCACGATTACATCCACTCCCTGCACACTAGGAGCAATTTACAGAGTCCAATTAACCTACAAGCACGTCATTGGGATGTGGGAGAAAACCGGAGCACCTGGAGGAAACCCACGCGGTCACAGGGAGAATGTGTAAACTCCTCACAAGCAGCACCCGAGGTCGGGATCGAACCATGGTCTCCGGTGCTGTGAGGCAGCAGCTTTACCCACTGTGCCCTGCACTGTCCATTGTTAAAGAACTCTGACACGCTTGGACAGGAGGCAATGCTCTGTCTCTTGGCACAGACTGGGGGGCGGAGGGAGTGTTCCAGGACCAGGTATCAAGGCTACTCATACTGAAGCCTACCCACCTCTGAGGCCTCACTCACAGCTGGGGAACTAGGCCTGTATCATAGTCCCAAACCAGGCCTTTAACTTAGCCCCAAACTAGGCCCATAGCCGAGTCCAAAACTAGACCTGCAATCAAGTTCCTAACTAGTCCTGTAACCTAGTTCCAAACTAGTCCTTTAACCTAGTTTCAAACTAGGCTCTTAGCCTTGTCACAAACTTAGGCCCAAAGCCTACTGCCAAACTAGGCTTAATCCAATTTTACTCAAAGCTATCACAAAACTTTTCATGTCAATCATTTTAACTTTAAGTATCCATTACCATCTTCCATCTTCAGCTACTATCATCAAACAGATTTGCCGTGCGTTTCCTAATTCATATACTCTTCTGGGAATAATCTCCCAAAACTGTAATCTTGTTACATAAAAACCGTCTATTGAATTACGTAATGGCTAACCGCAGGATTGTTTTAACAGCCAAATCATGCCATGTCCTGAGGGTAGAAATCTCAGCAACACAACTCCTCTTCCACTTGAGTGACAAGTTGGAACTTCCACCCCCACTTATCACACGCTCAATCTCAGGGCTGAGATCAGTGGAATAACAAGGTGCCACCCCCATCATTGTCAGTAGCACTTCACCTTCTGACGAGAAGCCATGGAACTGAAACATCAGGGGCCGCGGAACGTTGCTGAAAATGGGGGGGCTGAGCGATCACTGATCACCGGCCTCGGGGGTACCCAGTGAGGGAGCGGAGCGACTGAGCAGGATGGGGGTGGGAGTATGGCACAATTATTAATTTTGCCCAAAGATCATGGAGCGGAGATCTGCTCTGTGATCTTCGGTTTTGGCGCGCTCGCTATGCGCTTGTTCTGAGATTCTGGATGTCGGAGGTCTTCAGAAGAAGAGAAAAATATACCTGCGAGCTGGATAATTTCGAGTTATGAAGCATGTCTTGCCTAAAACGTGGAGGGGCTGCAGCCCCCCCAGCCCCCCCGGTTCCACGGCCCATGGACATGTAGGAAGGAACTGCAGATGCTGGTTGAAACTGAAGATAGACGCAAAATGCTGGAGTAACTCAGCAGGACAGGCAGCATCTCTGGAGTCACCCATTCCTTCTCTCCAGAGATGCTGCCTGTCCCGCTAAGTTATTACATCATTTTGCATCTATCTATAGAACTGAAACAGCTGTTTCCCTCTGCACTGGTGCCCAAATTGCCGAGGACCTCCTGTGTGTTTGTTTTATATCAAAATAAAATGTGTGGGGAAGCCATACAAAGTCTACAGATTTATATTTGAAGTGGCTTCCGAAGAAAAGGTGCTTTTCGATATGGCTACAAGACTCAAAGCAGACTTGGCCAAGGACAAAGAATTTGTAGAATTAAAGCTTTCGGTAAGTGAACTGAAAGATGTAAAGGTGGATGGAAAGAGGATGGAACACATGTTGGGAGTGAAGATGGAAAAGATAGAAAAGCTGACACTAAATATGACTTCTTGTAATCAGAATGTTATTGAGTCTGTGAAGGATTCGATTGGCACTATTAATAAAAGATGTGAGGGATGAACTATCGGAGAGAATTGATAAGGGTGAAGAAGACACCACGAAGAAGTTCAGCGTTGTGCTGGACACTGTATCAACCTGTATGTTAACAATGCACGAGATGGAGGATGAGATGGCAAGAATGGTGGAGGAGATGAAGAAGATGAGGTCAGAACAAGACCTTGCTACACGACGAATGGCGACTCAGCTGGCTAAAGTTTCAGACAAATGTCTGGACCTTGAGGCTCGTTCGAGACGTCATAACCTAAGATTAGTTGGCGTACCAGAGGAAGCCGAGAGAGATAACACTTGCGAGTTTGTTGCGGGATTAATTAAAGAGGCTCTTAAGCTCCCTAACCTACCAAAAATTGAAGCAGCACACCGGGTTCCTAGATTCAAACACAAATCTCAGGCTGGCTCAGAACGTACACGACAGATTATTGTGAAATTCCAAGACATTGTTGACATGGAAGAGGTTAAGAGGAATATCAAATATGGCGTGCCTCTGATGTATGGTTTAACTACTTTTAAAATCTTTTGAGACTACCCTAAGGAAATTATGCAAAAACAAAATCAATTCTCCAAGGCAAAGCAGGCTCTCCAAGGATATAAGGAGGTCAGATATGGTGTTTACTACCCTGCTAGAATGCGCATTTCCTACAAGGAACAGCAAAAATCGTTCACAAATCCCGAGGAGGCGTACAAATATGCTCTAACCATCGTGGAACAGAAGGACTAGCTGGAAAGGTTGGACATTTTGGACACTCTCTCTCTTTACTATTGCACCCAGAATGGTGGCACACTCCCCAAAGAAGGAACTTTGTTTAGACGTCTTATCGGCGGAATGTTAGCTCAAGGCCACACTCTGTTCCAAGAGAAGCTGGGAAAAGATAATCAACGAAAGCAGAGCTCAACAACAGACTATATGAGATTGAATGAATAACCTAAATGATATAGCATTAACTTCCTTAACAATATTAACATTGAATATTAACATAGAAATAGTAATGAATGCTAATCAGAAATGCAGAAATGGGGATTTTCAAATTAAAACTCTAATTTAACCTAATAATTCTTAAGTAGATGTTTAACCGGGGCGTGAGGAGGTGAGGCGAGCTACTGGCTTAGTTCCAGAGCCAGAAATAGGTTAACCCCTTCATCTGATAGTCGATGATCTTTGAGGTTAAAATATACGCTTAACACTTAGTAGACAAAAATTATAGTTATATCCGGAAATATCTAGGAAATGGACATATATTCTGTAAATGGGTACTATACATTTGATTTGTTTAAACTGGTCCCGTTCCAATATGTCATGATTAATTGAGGGAGCGGAGCTATTTGTTTGTTTTATATCGACACGGAAGTCAATAAAATGTTTTTTCCCACCTACAGGTGGGTCACTTGTTACAGTGCCGGCAAGCTCGGACACTATTCTCACTTGTATTAGTTTTTTAAAATTATTTTCACAATTAATCACATGTGTGTTTTTTTTAATTCAAGGACTATCGCAAAGGGAATCTACTACCTGCACATTGTAGGATAAATGATCCCCTTATATCCAAAGACCTGAGGTACGAATGCACCGCAAGACACATAGGTATTAAATCTATTCAAAATGCAAGATGATAACCAAAATAAACCGGGAGGAATCTCATTTTGTAGTTGGAACGTTAGGGGTGTTAATGAACGCATTAAAAGGGGTAAGATTCTAGCGCAGCTGAAAGCGTACAACACAGATATTGCCTTTTTACAAGAGACGCATCTTAAACTTCAAGACCAAGCTAGATTGAGGGCGAACTGGATAGGTCAAACTTTTCACTTGTCATATACGTCGAAATCTAGAGGAACGTCTATTATTATTCGCAAAGGCATTCCAATTAAAACAAAAAATACCTTAACAGATAAGGACGGGAGATATTTGATAGTTACCGGGGAGATCCACGCTGCCCCAATTACCTTGGTAAAAATATATGCGCCCAACTTTGACAACCCGCACTTTTTCAATAAAATCTTGAATATAATTGCAGAATATAACTACCAAAATGTCATAATCGGCGGAGACTTTAACTGTGTCTTAGACACTTAGATAAATCCAATCAAAAACAAAGAGGTATTACGAAATCCAAAACTAGCGAACTTCTAAACACATACATAAAAAACACAAACATAACAGATGTCTGGAGGATTGTAAATCCGACCGGCAGGGATTACTCGTTCTATTCTATGGTACACAAGACATTTTCACAAATAGATTATTTTTTGGTGGATACAAAACTAATACCCCACACTTCTAAACCAAAATACCACTCAAATACGATCTCAGATCACTCCCCAATAACTTTTTTTTTATAAATGGAAGGAATGACTAAGAACAAACCGCTTTGGAGGTACAATCCCCAAATTTTATCCCCAAAGACCTGCAAGGGAGTACATATTTAAAAGAGCAAATGCAGCTTTTCTTCGAAATAAACAACACGACAGACATATCACCTACATTATTATGGAAATCTTTTAAAGCATTTATTCGAGGCGTGATAATTTCATATCAAGCTTTTCAAAATAAGAAAAATAAGAATGAACAAAGACAACTAGAAGAACAAATTAGACAACTGGACATAGAAAACGCTAAAGACCCCACTACGGATAAACATAATAGAATAATAATACTGAAATTCAAATTAAATAAATTATTATCAGAGAAAATCATAAGATTATTACAAATTACAAGACAGGAACACTGAATTTGGGGATAAGCCTCACAAACCTCTGGCACGTCAGTTAATAAAACGAGAAAAGGATCACACAATTTTAAAGATTAAATCAGACAAAGGGGAAATATTGACCTTGCCGAGTGATAGTAATAAATGATTTGCACAATTTTACGAGAATCTGTATACATCTAAAACGATAATGGACACCAACAAAGTTACAGAGTTCTTGGATAATTGTAACCTTCCTAAATTAGAGTTGCAGGAACAAGAGGAATTGGGAGCACAAATCTCAAATAAGGAAATAGAAGAAACAATAATCTCATTAAAAAAAAATGGAAAAACACCAGGTCCTGACAGATTTAGTAACGAATTCTATAAAAGTATTTATGACAAATTTACCCCCCCCCCCCCCCCCCCCCCCCCCCCCCCCCCCCCCCCCCCCCCCGCCTACAGAAAATGTATACTTGTGCCTTCAAAGCACAAATACTACCTGAAACACTAGCAGAATCCACGATCACACTAATATCTAAGAAAGATAAAGATGTGGAAGAACCTGGATCATACAGAGCTATTGCGTTGCTAAATACAGATCAAAAAATATTAGCGAAAATACTAGCTAGAAGACTAAGTAAATGTGCTAGTAAATTAATATATCCGGATCAAATGGGGTTTATCCCTAAAAGACAATCATTTAATAATTTGAGATGTCTGTTCAATATAATGCATTCACACCAAACTGAAGATCAAAAACTATCAATCATATCATTGGATGCAGAGAAAGCATTTGATCAGGTCGATGGGATTATATGCTCAGGGTATTGCAAGAATTTCAACTGGGGGAGAATTTTATTCTATGGATTAAATTACTATATAATAAGCCAACGGGCAGAATATTAACAAACAATAATTTATCTACAAAATTTCATTTGTCAAGGGGAAACAGACAAGGATGTTCATTATCACCGTTGTTATTTGCCCTCATAATTGAACCCCTAGCGGAAAGAATCAAAACTCATCCGAATAGCCATGGATATAAAACAAAATATTCCTATAATAAAATATCACTATACGCTGACGACGTACTATTGTACATCACAAAACCTCATATTACTATACCAAATATTTTAAAATTAATAGAGGACTTCGGATATAGAATAAATAGGAATAAAAGTGAAATCATGTCAATAAAACCGAAAGACTCTACGCATCTTTTACAGTTTCCTTTCAAAATAGCTACGGAAAAATTTAAATACTTGGGCATCAAAATTACTAGAAGATATCAAGATATGTTTGACGAAAATTATAAACCTCTACTTAAGAAACTATGTAACTTGATTAAATTTTGGAAAACGCTTCTGATGTCCTTAATAGGCCGAATAAATGCCATAAAAATGATTTTTCTACCACAAATTTTATACCTGTTCCAATCTATCCCAATATATTTACCCAAAATGTTTTTTAAAAAACTGGACTCAGATATCACAAATTTTATTTGGGATTATAAATCCCACAGAATAAAAAGAGTTCATCTGAATAAACCCAAAGTAGTAGGGAGATTAGCACTCCCCAACTTTATGTATTACTACTGGTCTGTGAATATCAGAAACATGATCAAATTGCTGGATAACTCTCCCCAACAATCGGATTGGACGATTATGGAGAGAGAGGATTGCTCTCCTTATAATATAGCTCTCCTTATAATTATTATAATCCTTCTCTCTCCAATATCGATGAATAATATAAATTACAATAATAATCCAAATATATACAGTACAATCAGAATTTGGAAACAAATAAAACACAATCTAAAATTAAGAAATGTATCTCTCTTATCTCCTATCGGTAAAAACCCCTCATTTAAACCTTCAACTATAGATAAGGCATTTATACAATGGGAAAGAGCTGGAATTAAAATCTTCAGAGATGTGTATGAATCGGGAAAACTATTATCATTTAAACAAATACAACTAAAATACAATTTGGGAAACAATCAGTATTTTAAATATTTCCAAATCTGTGACTATCTGAAAAAATATGCACAAGATTATCACAATATGTCTCCAGATTTACTGGAAGAGGTAATGAATACAAAGGCAGAATCAGCAAACCTAATATCATATATATATAATATTATTCTAAATGCAGAAATGCCAACAACAGATGGTATCAGGAGAGATTGGGAAAAATAATTAAGTATAAAAATTCCCAAAGAAAGGTGGGAAGAATATTTATTAAACGTGCATAAATGTTCAATTAATGTAAGACACATCTTAATACAACTTAAAATCCTACACAGATTATACTATTCAAAAACTAAAATAAGTAAACTTTTTCCCAACGTCTCACCTATATGTGATAAATGTCAATGTCAAGAAGCTAATATAGCACACTCATTTGTCTTTAGTACAAAAATTCAAACATTTTGGACTGACATTTTTGAAATTTTCACAAAAATATTTAAAATAAAACTGACCCCGGAAGCAGACTGGATAATTGTGGAAGGCATGATCTGTACAAAAAGGACGGGTTGCATGAACCCGAGGGGGACCAATATCCTGGCAGGGAGATTTGCAAAGGCTACTGGGGAGACTTTAAACTAGAAAGGCTGGGGGGAGGGACTCGGGTAAAAGGGGCTATGGGACAGGGTGTGGGGCAAGAGGCAGAGAAGGGAAGCACTCGGACCCAAAATGTAGGCGAGAAAGAGGAAAAAGATAATAGACAGAGAATAAGGGATGGTGGGTTTCTAAAATGTGTATATGTTAATGCTAGGAGCATTGTAAGAAAGGTGGATGAACTTAGAGCCTGGATTGACACCTGGAAGTATGATGTTGTGGCAATCAGTGAAACATGGTTGCAGGAGGGCTGTGATTGGAAACTAAATATTCCAGGATTTCGTTGCTTCAGGTGTGATAGAATTGGAGGGACCAGAGGTGGAAGTGTTGCATTGCTTGTCAGAGAGGATATTACAGCAGTGCTTTGGAAGGATAGATTAGAGGGCTCGTCTAGGGAGGCTATTTGGGTGGAACTGAGAAGTGGGAACGGTGTAGCAACACTTTTAGGGGAGTATTATGGACCGCCAAATGGGGAGCGAGAATTGGAAGAGCAAATATGTAAGGAGATAGCAGATATTAGTAGTAAGCACAAGGTAGTGATTGTGGGAGATTTCAATTTTCCAAAAATAGACTGGGAAACACATTCTGTAAATGGGCTGGATGGTTTGGAGTTTGTAAAATGTGTGCAGGATAGTTTTTTGCAGCAGTACATAGAGGTATCGACAAGAGAAGGGACAGTGCTGGACCTCCTGTTAGGAAATGAGGCAGGTCAGGTGACGGAGGTATGCGTTGGTGAGCACTTCGGGACCAGTGATCACAATACCATTAGTTTCAATATAATTATGGAGAGAGTCAGAACTGGACCCAGGGTGGAGATTTTTGATTGGAGAAAGGCTAACTTTGAGGGAATGCGTAAGGATTTAAAAGGAGTGAAATGGGACACTTTGTTTTATTGGAAGGATGTAGAAGAGAAATGGAGGACATTTAAAGGGGAAATTGTAAGAGTACAGAATCTTTATGTCTCTGTTAGGTTGAAAGGAAATAGTAAAAATAGGAAAGAGCCATGGTTTTCAAGGGAAATTGGACACTTGTTTTGAAAAAAGAGAGATATCTACAATAATTATAGGAGGCATGGAGTAAATGAGGTGCTAGAGGAGTATAAAGAATGTAAAAAGAATCTTAAGAAAGAAATTAGGAAGGCCAAAAGAAGATATGAGGTTGCTTTGGCAAGAAAGGTGAAAGTAAATCCAAAGGGTTTCTATAGCTATATTAATGGCAAAAGGATAACAAGGGATAAAATTGGACCATTAGAGAGCCAGAATGGACAGCTATCTGCAGAGCCAAAAGAGATGGGGGAGATATTGAACAATTTCCTTTCTTCGGTATTCACCAAGGAGAAGGATATTGAACTCTGTGAGGTAAGGGAAGAGTAGCTATGGAAACTATGAGATTCAAAGAGGAGGAAGTACTGACACTTTTGAAAAATATGAAAGTGGATAAGTCTCCAGGTCCTGACAGGATATTCCCTAGGACATTGAGGGAAGTTAGTGTAGAAATAGCAGGAGCTATGACAGAAATATTTCAAATGTCATTAGAAATGGGAATAGTGCCGGAGGATTGGCGTACTGCGCATGTTGTCCCATTGTTTAAAAAGGGTTCAAAGAATAAACCTAGCAATTGTAGACCTGTTAGTTTGACGTCAGTGGTGGGAAAATTAAAGGAAAGGATACTTAGAGATAATATATATAAGCATCTGGATAAACAGGGTCTGATCAGGAACAGTCAATATGGATTTGTGCCTGGAAGGTCATGTTTGACAAACCTTCTTGAATTTTTTGAAGCGGTTGCTAGGGAAATTGATGAGGGTAAAGCAGTGGATGTTGTCTACATGGATTTCAGTAAGGCTTTTGACAAGGTTCCCCATGGAAGGTTGGTTAAGAAGGTTCAATCTTTGGGTGTTAAAGGAGGAGTAGCAAGATGGATTCAACAGTGGCTGAATGGGAGATGTCAGAGAGTAATGGTGGATGGCTGTTTGTCAGGTTGGAAGCCGGTGACCAGTGTGGTGCCTCAGGGATCTGTGTTGGGTCCACTGTTGTTTGTCATGTACATCAATTATCTGGATGATGGGGTGGAAAATTGGATAAGTAAGTATGCAGATGATACTAAGATAGGTGGTGTTGTGGATAATGAAGTATATTTTCAAAGTCTACAGAGAGATTTGGGTCATTTGGAAAAGTGGGCTGAAAGATAGCAGATGGAGTTTAATGCTGATAAGTGTGAAGTGCTACATCTTGACAGGACAAATCAAAATAGGATGTACATGGTAAATGGTAGGGAATTGAGGAATGCTGTGGAACAGAGGGATCTAGGAATAACTGTGCACAGTTCCCTGAAGGTGGAATCGCATGTAGATAGGGTGGTAAAGAAAGCCTTTGGTGTGCTGGCCTTTAAGATCAGAGCGTTGAATATAGGAGTAGGGAAGTGATGTTAAAATTGTACAAGGCATTGGTAAGACCAATTCTGGGGTATGGTGTACAATTTTGGTCACCTAATTATAGGAAGGATGTCAACAAAATAGAGAGAGTACAGAGGAGATTTACTAGAATGTTGCCTGGGTTCCTGCAACTATGTTACAGAGAAAGGTTGAACAAGTTAGTCTTTATTCTTTGGAGCGCAGAAGGTTAAGGGGGGACTTGATTGAGGTCTTTAAAATGATGAAAGGGATAGACAGAGTTGACGTGGATAAGCTTTTCCCATTGAGGGTAGGGAAGATTCAAACAAGAGGGCATGACATGAGAATTAAGGGACAGGCGTTTAGGGGTAACGTGAGGGGGAACTCCTTTACTCAGAGGGTGGTGGCTGTGTCGCATGAGCTTCCAGCAGAAGTGGTGGAGGCAGGATCGATTTTAACATTTAAAAGTAAAGTGGATAGGTATATGGACGGGAAGGGAATGGAGGGGAATGGTCTGAGTGCAGGTAGATGGGACTAGGGGAAAACAAATGGTCGGCACGGACTGGAAGGGCCGATAGGGCCTGTTTCCATGCTGTAATTGTTGTTATATGGATAATCTTCGGGATATTG
This sequence comes from Okamejei kenojei, assembly GCA_035221665.1. Classification (NCBI taxonomy): domain Eukaryota; kingdom Metazoa; phylum Chordata; class Chondrichthyes; order Rajiformes; family Rajidae; genus Okamejei; species Okamejei kenojei. The sequence continues at coordinate 31,113,838 of CM069161.1, forward strand.
GAAGATTGCCCCGAATTAAATGTGTTTCAAAAGACTCTACTTGAATATGGCTTAATAACTGGAAAAAAGCTAATCTTAAAATTCTGGAAAAAACTCTCCGGTACCAACAGTCAATATGTGGATCTCAACTATGTTCGAAACACTACACTTGGAAGATATGAGACGCCGACTAGCAGGAAAATCAGACTGTTTCTATAAGACGTGGTATGCGTTTATAAATCGATTACAAGGATAAGGCGCAAGAATACCTCAAAAAAGTACCGGTGTCGGGTCTTGGTAAAGGGGGAAGAAAAACTGTCGAGTTGGTAGATTCCTTTTGCGAGATGTTTATAATAAAGTAACTGGCTTTTCTTCTTTCTTTCTCTATTTTTCCCTTTTTCTTTTTTCTTCTTTTTTTTTCCTCTCCAGGGTCTATCTCTTAATTCCCGTTTCTAACTCTTCAAGGGTTTCCTTTCGCTCTGTCACGCTTTTGCACTCTCACATCTCTTTTTCACTTTTCTACTTTCTATGCTGCTATTTTTCTCTCTATTCTCTCTTTTCTAAAGCCTTAAAATAAAAAATAAAAATTAAGGGGTACAATGACTGTAATACAATACAAGGGATGTACACTGATGTAACTGACAGTACCACTAATAAATAAAGATATTAAAAAAGTTAAAAAATAAATTAATTAATTAAAATAAAATGTGTGGGACAGTGATGCGGCGATAGAGTTGCTGCCTTACCACGTTAGAGACCCGGGTTCGATCCTGACTATGGGTGCTGTCTGTTCGGAGTTTGTACGTTCTCCCTGTGACCGGGTGGGTTTTCTCTGAGATCTTCGGTTTCCTCGCACACTGTAGCCACATGAGGTAGAGACCAGCGTGCATTCAGATCACACTTTAGGATGGTGGCTACCAATGGAATTATTTGAAATATGTGGTTGCCATTGCAATAAGCATCTGAACTGTCCTCTCACTAACTAGAGAGCGGTCCTGACCTCCCATCTACCTCTTAGGAGAGCTTTGAACTAAATTCAATCGGACATTATTGGACTTTATCTTACTTTAAACGTTATTCCCTTTATCCTGCATCTGTACACTGTGCATGGCTTGGTTCTAATTCACATACAGTCTTTTCGCTGACTGGATAACACGTAACAAAAAGCTTTTCACAGTACTTCGGCACACGTGGCAGTAATAAACGAAACTATATAGGAAACACAGCAATCTATTTCCACACTAGGCCTTCCCTCAAGTAGCATTGCAATTAATGATAAAATCCCCTGGTTTAGCTTTTCTTTTCATTAGGATGACGATAAGCTCAATGTTTACAGATATCTGGAGATACTAATCACTTAGGTTTTGCTAGATTTATCAGCAAATATATTCTGGCTGTAGTGGAAAGAGCTATTGCTTACAATCAGGGCTGTAGTAACTTTTTAAGTTATGTCTTGAAACAACCTAGGCAAGAAAACACACGTCTTCAAAAGTTCATAAGTGATAGGAGCAGAAATAGGCCATGCGGCCCATCAAGTCTACTCTGCCATTCAATCATGGCTGATCTATCTTTCCCTCCTAACCTCATTCTCCTGCCTTCGCCCCATAACCCCTGACACTTGATGTACTGGAGCAGTTCCTGTGAGCCAACGTCTCTCTCCTCTCGTTCCCTTTGTGTCCCGGGGGCACCTCCTGCAGCCCACCTTGGAGGTGCTGGAGGCAATACCCCGGTTCATCCTTTCCACCGGCCCACTCCTAGGACCCACCGTCTCCAGCTCCCTCTTGGTTATGCCGACTGACGAGCCTTTGGGCAGGTTCCCAATCCCGCAGACCGACGAGCCTTCGGGCGGGGATGAGATCCATGGTAGGTTTGATATAGGTTTGTGTGATTGTTGTTGTTGGGTTTTAAAAGGGAGTTTGCACAAGTTCAACATTCTAGCACAAGCCCGCTACACTGCTCAGTGCTAGTCAGTCATCATCATTCCTGTTAGGTTGCCAAAGTACACTGTATACTTTTAATTCCACCACCCTTAACCTCAACCCCAGCTCCAAAAGCATTGATTCCATAATTGAAAATGGACAGATATCTGGACCCAAATTTCCACCCTCTCTTGCCTATATTGCAATTATAATCTGCCTAATTGCATGCACTTTCAAGGCCAATTAAAGGTTTGGGCTTTGGCAATAAACAGTGTTGCAGCCGGTAGAGCTACTGTCTGACGGCGCCAGAGACCCGGGTTTGAACGTGACCCTGGGTGCGGTCTGTGTGGAGTTTGTACATTCTCCCTGTGATCACATTGGTTTCGTCCAGGTGCTCCCATTTCCTCCCACTTCTCCGACATACAGATTTGTAGGTTGATTGACGTCAGTTAAATAGCTGCTGGTGTGAAGGGATTGGATGTGAAAGTGGGATAACATAGAACTAGTGTGAATGGGCGATCCATGGTCGACGTGCACTCAGAAGTGCAGATGGACATGTGCCTATGCTGTATCTCTAAACTAAACCAAGCAACACATAAATATATCAGTCATAGGTTGAACCAACTCTCACTAATACACTCAGAATGAATCTGCACTGTTCCCACGTCATCCTTCTGAAGAGATATATCTGAAAGAACTGTTGCAATAGATGTAGTTTGTAATGTGAACTGCATCATATACAAACTCACATGTGTCATGCAATAAACAGGCACAAGGTTATGTTTTTTTTCATTTATCTTGGAATAATCTTCTACGAATAGTAGTAAGAAAGGCAAATGCAATGTTAGAACTCATTTCAAGGGACTAACCATATAACCATATAACCATATAACAATTACAGCACGAAAACAGGCCCTCTCGGCCCTTCCAGTCCGTGCCGACCATTTGTTTTCCCCTAGTCCCATCTACCTGCACTCAGACCATACCCCTCCATTCCCTTCACGTCCATATACCTATCCACTTTACTCTTAAATGTTAAAATCGATCCTGCCTCCACCACTTCTGCTGGAAGCTGATTCCACACAGCCACCACCCTCTGAGTAAAGAAGTTCCCCCTCACGTTACCCCGAAAAACCTCTGTCCCTCAATTCTCATGTCATGCCCTCTTGTTCTAGACTAAAATATAAAAGCTATGTAATGCTGAGGCTATAGATGCTAAGGAAGCCACATTTGGAATATTGTAAGCAGTTTTGGGCCCCATATCTGAGGAAGGATGTGCTGCCTTTGGAGAGGGTCCAGAAGAGGTTTACGAGAATTCCGGCGATGATTGGGTTAATGTATGAGGTGCATTTGAAGGCTCTGAGTTGGAGTTTAGAAAGATGAGGAGGGATCTCATTGAAACCTACCAGATAATGAAACCCTTAGATAGAGTGGACGTGAAAAGGATGTTTCCACCAGTGGGAGAGTCTAGAACCAGAGGGCACAGCCTCAGAGTAAAAGGATATTCCTTCGAAATGGAGATGAAGAGGAATTTATTCCGCCAACGGGTGATAAATATGTGGAATTAATTGCCACATAAGGCTGTGGAGGCCAAGAAATTGGGTATTTTTTTAATGGCAGAGATTGATAGGTTCTCGACTAGGAAGGCTACTGGAAGAAGGCAGGAGAATGAGGTTGAGAAATAGATCAGCTGTGATTGAATGATGAAGTAGACTCAATGGGCCGAATGGCCTAATTCTGCTCATATGTCGTCTGGTCTAATAGAGCTACACATAGGTATGAATTCCTTAGATCATACTCAAATCCAGAAAACTAAAATCCTGTGTATTTTTAAAGTATTTTACAAGAAAGATCTGAGCAATTTTATTAAATGGGAAATGCTCAGTGCAAAAAGGATTAAAAGGACATGACAGATGTTCTACCTTGGTAATACTACACCAGAAACATCACAACACAAGAAAAACAGCAACGATGTCAGCAGCTCTCAGAACAGTAAATCAGGCAAAGACTTAGCAATTCGGCTGAATTGCTGCTATTACATGGTAAAGGGCAAGGGTTAAAGGTTCAGGAGGTGACATAGCTCTGATTGTGAAAGGCTTGTCTGGAGTAACCTGAAGGTCTACATCTGTTACTCAAACTGCCCTTATCTCCCACATATGCTTTGCCTTTACTGAACATCCTCAATGATACAGGCACTCACCCTAATCAAACACACGCACACACACACGCACATATGCACACACACACACGGACGTATCCACACACGCACATATGCACATATGTACAGACATACACACACACAGATGCACACGGGCACAGTCACACACACGCACGTATGCACACACATGTTCATAAACACACACACAAGTAAACACATACACATGTACACACACACACGCATGCCCCCCCCACACAAACATAATACAGCTACAATGATACAGTCACCCACTCCAGCTCAACACACTTGCCCACACACACATAAACACACATGCATATGCCCACATCCCCCCACTAACTTCACACACATGCACAAATATGACAAGATTGCACACACAAACATGTACAAAATAAAAATACACATACATGCATGCAAATAGGGCCACACCATCATAAGGTGCACATACTAGCACAATGTGGACACACATACACAAATATAACACAACATCACACACATACAATATACAAGCATATACAAACCCACAAACCACAAGTACAATCAAACACACACACACACATATTGAAGAATCAATAATGTTATCCTTACTTTTTTGTTTTAATATTTACAAAGAATAGACCGACATCTTGTTGCATAAGTTAAATCACGACTTAGCTCAAACGTTCCTAATGCCTTGATTGTAAGCAACAGTTCTTTCCACAATTGGCTTGTCTTGCCAACAGGTCCAACAAAAGATAAATTGTGCATTTAAACAGTTTCAAACCGACTGGACAGATCTTTACTCCATGAACTAAGTGAAGGATTCCCTGACAGAAACCAATTCAGAGACTTGGTTTCCAGTGGGGAACAGTTTCAAGCCAATTCCAGGCGAGGTGGGAGTGTGCCCTGAAAAGCCAATCTTTTTCTTCCTCCTCTCACCTTTTTGGTTTGAGAACTAAAGTCTTGAATGTGACCAGCTTTACAAATTATTGGCATTTATGTGCTTGTGTATTTTGTGTTGTATTCAAAGCAAGTCCACTCCACAGTCACATCGCCCCACGATCCCACCGTGGGACGACCTCTCATGTCCCTCCCCACTGCCCTGACTCCGTGTACTGGGGCGCCCCCCAGCAGGCCACCCCAGAGCTCCCAGAGCGCCTCGGACTCCGATCTTCTCTGTCCACCACCACTGCCATTATATCATTGGGTTGTAGGCTATCCGGGCAGGTTGTGAGATATCACCATTTGATATCACTTCATAACTCCATGACCAGAGGACATAGGTTCAAGGTGAAGGCGAAAAGATTTAATCGGAATCTGAGATGTAACTTTTTCACACAAAGGTTGGTGGGCGTATGGAACGAGCTGCCAGAGGAGGTAGTTGAGGCTGGAACTATCCCAACATTTAAGAAACAGTTAGACAGGTACATGGATAGGAGAGGTTATGGACCAAACGCAGGCAGGTGGGACTAGTGTAGCTGGGATATGTTGGCCGGTGTGGACAAGTTCAATTCAATTCAACTTTAATGTCATTGTACATATACAAGTATTGGTACAACGAAATGCAGTTTTGTGACAGAACGAAGTGATAGCAATATACAGGTAAATACAGATAAATAAATACAGGTGTGGAAATCTATCGGCGGGACTCTTGAGTTCAGCAGAGCGCTCGTGTTATTGTAGAAGCTACTCCTCATCCTGCTGGTGCGGGACCTGAGGCTCCTGTACCGCCTCCCCGATGGTAGGAGGGCAAACAGTCCATGGTTAGGGTGGGAGGGGTCCTTGATGATCTTCCCAGCCCGTCTCAGACACCGTTTTTGGTGGAGGGCATCCATGGTAGGGAGCGGGGCTCCGATGATGTACTGGGCGGTTTTAACCACCCGTTGTAGTGCCTTCCTGTCTGCTATGGTGCAACTGCTGTACCATACCGTAAAGCAGGTGGTCAGGATGCTTTCAATGGTGCATCGGTAGAAGTTGGTCAGGATCTGGGGGGACAAGTGGGCCTTTTTGAGCCTCCTCAGGAAGTAAAGGCGCTGCTGCGCCTTTTTGATCAGCTTGAAGGTGTTGAGGGACCAGGACAGATCCTCCGAGATGTGTACTCCGAGGAATTTGTAGTTGGAGACCCGCTCCACCTCAGTCCCGTTTATATGGATGGGGGTGTGCCTGCCCCCACTGATCTTCCTGAAGTCGACAATGATTTCCTTCGTCTTTTGGGAGTTGAGGACGAGGTTGTTATTGGCACACCAGGTTGTCAGGTGCTGGACCTCCTCCCTGTAGGCTGACTCGTCATTATCGCTGATCAGTCCTACCACCGTGGTGTCGTCGGCAAATTTTATGATGGCGTTGGAGCCATGCTTAGGGATGCAGTCATGGGTGAAGAGAGAGTAGAGGAGAGGGCTGAGCACACAGCCCTGTGGCACGCCGGTGTTCAGTGTTATAGTGGAGGAGGTGAGGTTGTTGATCCTAACAGACTGTGGTCTGTTAGTGAGGAAGTCCAGTGTCCAATTGCAGAGGGAAGTGGAGATGCCAAGACCGCTGAGTTTTGTGATCAAGCTAGCGGGTATGACAGTGTTAAAGGCGGAGCTGAAGTCAATGAACAGCAACCTGATGTAGGTGTTATTGCTGTCCAGGTGGGTCAGGGCAGAGTGTAGGGCCGCCGATATGGCGTCCTCTGTTGACCTATTGGTCCGGTAGGCAAACTGATGGGGGTCCAGTGTGGGGGGGAGGCTGGCTTTGAGGTGAGCCAAGATCAGCCGCTCGAAGCACTTGGCGATGACAGGGGTGAGTGCCACTGGCCGGAAATCGTTGAGACTCCCTATCGCTGGTTGTTTGGGCACTGGCACAATGGTAGATGTCTTGAGGCAAGTGGGGACGACACCCTGGGCCAGTGACAGATTGAAAATGTCAGTGAGGACCAGGGATAGTTGTCCAGCACATGCCCTGAGCACCCGCCCGGGGATGCCATCGGGGCCGGCAGCTTTGTGCTCATTCACCTTGCTCAGTGCATCTTGTACAGCAGAGGTGGAGAGACTGAGGGGTTGTTCATTCCGGGGTGGAGCAACTTTGATGGCTGGAGTTTTGTTGTCCCGGTCAAAGCGGGCGTAGAAATGGTTTAGCTCGTCAGGAAGGGAGGCATTGTCTGGGGGGGGTGTTGACTTTATGGTAATCGGCAATGGATTTTATTCCTTGCCACATGCGCCTGGGGTCAGAGTTGTTTCGGAAATGCTCCTCGATCCACCGTTTGTGATTGAGTTTAGCATTCCTGATTCACTTTTTCAGATTGGCCCTGGATGAGCTGTATCCCTCAGCGTCGCCAGATTTAAAAGAGGCGTCGCGAGCCTTCAGCAGGAGTCTGACCTCCCTGCTCATCCACGGCTTCTGGTTAGGGTAGGTCTTTATCTCTTTGTGGGTAGTGACGTTGTCCGTGCAGAAGTTGGGCCGAAGGGCCTGTGTTCCACAGTGTATCACTATCACCATTCATGACTAGCCATCTCCCCGTTAAGTGGTTCATAGAGTCATAAAGTCATACAGCGTGGAAACTTCAGCCTCACTTGCCCACACTGACTAACATGCCCCATCTACACTAGTCCCACCTGCCTGTGTTTGGGTCACATCGCTCCAAACCCGTCCTATCCATGTACCTGCCCAAATGTTTTTTAGACATTGCAATATTACCTGCCTCAACTACCTCCTCAACAGCTGCTTCGATATACCTACCACCCTTTGTGTAAAAAAGTTACTCCTCAGGTTCCTATTGAATCTTTCACCTTAAACCTATGTCCTCTGGTTCTCCAATCCCCTGCTCTGGGTTCATGCGCATGGGAGTATCAGCAACAATAGTGGCTCATGATCAACCTCTAAATAATACTCAAAAGCTCTAAGGTTTGGCCAAGCCTGACCCTGACGATGATAAGTATTTCATCCTGATGGTGAGATCTGAGATGTGATCTCCTTGGCCTTCTGATAACGCTACAATTGTACACTGCCTACATGTAAATCAAGGCACGGCTATGGATTGACAATTGATGAGAGTGCAAGAAATCCTGGGTGTTTACAGAAGGAAAAAATAAAGGCAATGGATATCCTAGGGTCTAGTGCTGGGTTTCTTCCCGTGACTAAGATTTGGCCTTTGCAAGGTATAAATGTTTAGGGGTAGCAATGAAGTATGGTCATCCACTTTGGTAGAAGGAAAAAAGACTACTTTCTAAATGGGGAGAAGATTAAAAAATGGTGGGATTAATGTAGATGGAGCATGTTGGCCTCCACAGTCATCTTTGGCAATGAATTCCACAGATTCACCAACTTCTGGCTAAAGAATTTCATCTTCATCTCCATTTTGAATGTATATCCTTTTATTCTGAAGCTATGGAGAGTTGGGCCGAAGAGGCTGTTTCCACGCTGTATGACTCTATCACTAAAGCAGAGGTGCAAAGGGACTTGGGAGTGCTGGTGAAGCATTCCTAAAAAGTTATTTTGCAGGTTGAGTAGCGGTAAGGAAGGCAAATGCAATGTTGGCGTTTAATTTGAAGGGTCTCGAATACAAATACAAGAATGTAATGGTGAGACTTCATCAGGCGCTGGTGAAGCCACTTTTGTGAGCCTTGGAATTTGAGGAAGGATGTGCTGGCATTGGGGAGGGTCCATTGGAGGTTTATGAGAATGATCCCAAAGATGATTGGGTTAAAGTTCGAAGAGCGTTTGAAGGCTTTGGGCCTGTAATCGCTGGGGTTTAGTTAATGTCACATATGCAACTACACGGTGAAATTCATTTTGTATGTAATACATGCGGGCAACGCCTATTTTGGAGCTATTACTCAAAGTCCAAAGTCTGGTCGGCTGGTCTGGCCACCTTTGTGTCCCGGGGTCGCCTCCTGCAGCTGACTTTGAAGGCGCTGGAGGCTTTCCCCAGTTTGCCTTCCTACCAGCCCACGCTCCTTAAATCTGACGTCTCCAGCTCCCTCCCGGTTACGCTGTCCTGTCCAGCAAGCCCTCGGGCGGAGTTTCAAGTCCCGCTGACCGACGACCGACGAGCCTTCGGGAGAGTTCCCATCATCCGACCAACCTTCCATGGCGCCTGAGGAAAGATGAGAGTAGACATGGAAAGGATGTTTCAGAGAATATAGAACCAGAGGGCACAGCCGCAGAATTAAAGGATGTACCGAGTAAATGGAGATGCGGGGATGGAGACGAGGAGCAACCTTCCACCATCACCCTCGGCTTCCTACCATGAAGACAAATCTCTATCCAGTCAGATAGCTCTCCCTGGCTCCCATGAGATTCCCATGAATCGGACTTAGCTTATGGAAAGACCATTCAGAAGCCTGACAGCAGAGGGAAGTAGCTGTTCCTGAGTCTAGTGGTGCTTCTGGAGCTTCTGCTGGATGGAAGCAGGGATGGAATTTGGGACGCATCTTTGATTTTGTTGGCTGCTTTCCCGAGGCAGCGCGGGGATAGATGCCAGGTCTGTGCGATGGATTGGGCTAGGTCGAGAACTCTCTCCAATGTTGTGGGCACTTGGCAACTTCCTGACGTTTCAGTGTTGTGGATTGTGTTTAGTGAAGAAACGCTAAATGTACAGTGAAAGACGAGGAAGTGGGATTCAGGAATGTGACCACTGCACTTGAACTTGGACTGAAGATAATCTGAAATGTAGTTTGAATTGTTTCATTGCAAGTCTGAATGACGTGTGCTTAAGTTTGTATATAATTGGCAATGGTCATTTGCTTAAGCATACTTCGGGGAAATGATACTTATGTGCTCATCAGTATGTGTCTGTACCACATCATGTTCCGACAGCATGGGCAAATGTGACATTTTTATTGCTTGCGAATGCAACACTAAACTGCTATTAATTTTTGGCTAAAATTGTGTGACATGTTCCAGAAGGCATTTCAGAGTTACAGCCACAAATGGAGAGGACAGCCATGTATCACATTGATTCTTTCAGGGCAAGAGCACCATAACTCAGTCTACACGGAGTTGATATTCCACAGCTTCCCATTGAGTCAGTTCTTCAGTGGACAATCAGTGGAAGCTCATGAGACAATGACTCTTTCGACTTAGATACAAAGGGGAGCATTCGCTTGGTTCAGTAGGTTAACCAAGGGTAGACACAAAGCGCTGGAGTAACTCAGAGGTTCAGGCAGCATCTCTGGAGCACACGGACAGGCGATGTTTCAGGTTCTTCAGACATTTGTAAGGATCAGTTGTAAGGATCTGAAAGATCTCGGGTTCAACCCTAGTTGTATGGCATGAAGTCAACCAGGGCAAAAATGTCAAGAAATACATTTATGCCACAGTTTCATAACTGAGGATAGGAAACATAAGATTTAATGAAGGCGGCATCTAAGCGAACCCCTTTAATCTAAGGGACAGCGCGGTGGTAGAGTTGCTGCTTTACAGCGCCAAAAGAACTGGGTTCGATCCTGACTATGGGTGCTGTTTGTACGGAGCTTGTACATTCTCCCCGTGACCACGTGGGTTTTCTCCAGGAGCCCCAGTTTCCTCCCACTCCAAAGATGTGCAGGTTTGCTGCTCAATTGGCTTGGTTTCATTGTAAATTGGCCCTGGTGTGCAGGATAGTGTTAGTGTGTGGGGGTCGCTGGCCGGCGCGGACTCTGTGAGACGAAGAGTGTGTTTCTGCACTGTATCTCTAACCCAATTTAAATTGAGGCTTCTCTTTGGTAAACTGTTTGTGATTGAGGATGGATTAGACTTGGTGATGCAGCTTTCCATATTTGATTAGCTGGTCAATTTATACACTCCAGGAAGAGTTCAGTGTCTTCAAAGAGAGAGATGAAGCGTATTTGGCAAGGAATTTAATACATAAAGTGAAACAAGACAAAAAGTCAAATTGATCAGGCTCATTCTGTTAAAATTCCCAAAAGACCATTGTTCCATGTGTTAATGGCCATGTGTTCAATGGTTCCCCTTCCATAAGCTTGAGTACTCTTCAGTTCCCCTCTACCCCACTGCGGACATTGCACTTTGTCTATGCAATGGGTGCATTACTATATTCTGGATGCTATTTCTCCCTTTTGCTGTACCTATAGTACGAGATTAATTTGATTCTATTTATGCATTTTATTATCAGATCTGTTTGAATAGCATGCAAAACAAAGCTTTTCTCTCTTCCTTGGTGCACATAACAATAATAAATCTAAACCGAATGCCCATACGAATCGATTAGCAGATGTTTGGTTATTATTTCTCTATCCATTCTTCAGTTGTCAACTAGAGGATACTTTAACTCATTTGAATGGCATTAAAAGTGCATGATGAGTCATTTCATTTAGTTTAGTTTAGTTTAGAGAAACAGGCCTTTCGGCCCATCTAGTCTGCACTGACCAGCGCTCCTCGCACACGAACAATATCCTATGCACACGAGGGACAATTTTTACAAATTTACCAAGCCGATTTAGCCTCCAAACCTTTATGTATTTGGAGTGTGGGAGGAAACCGGAGATCCCAGAGAAAGCCCATGCGTTGAACTATAGGTTGAACTTACAAACTCCACACAGACAAGCATCCGTAGTCAGGATTGAACCCTGTAAGGCAGCAACTCTACCGCTGCACCACCGTGTGAAAGTCCCATCAATATCAAGACCTTCAATAATGCGGCGAACATAATAGTGGTGATGATTCCCTGGTGTCATTTTCAACATGGTGAGCAGGTTGGGTGTATACTTCCAGAGGATCAGGTGGGCCCAGAGATACAGTGAAGAACGCGGCAGAACGTAGTGGTAGAGCTAATGCCTTACAGGGCCAGAGACCCCGGTTCAATCCTGACTACGGGTGCTGTCTGTACAGAGTTTGAACGTTCTGCCCGTGACCTACGTGGGTTTCCTCCCACACTCCAAAGACAAAAGTGCTGGAGAAACTCAGAGGGTGCAGCAGCATCTATGGAGCGAAGGAAATAGGCAACGTGTCAGGCCGAAACGTCGCCTATTTCCTTCGCTCCACAGATGCTGCTGCACCCGCTGAGTTTCTCCAGCACTTTTGTCTACCTTCGATTTTTCCAACATCTGCAGTTCCTTCTTAAACACTCCAAAGACATACAGGTTTGTAGGTTAATTGGCTTGGTGTAAGTGGAAAATTGTCCCTAGTGTGTGTTGGGTAGTGTTCATGTGCAGGGTTCGCTGGTCGGTGCGGACTCGGTGAGCCGAAGGGTCTGCTTCCGCTCTGTATCGCTAAACTAAACTAAACAGATCTCAGGCCAAAGATTCTGCTGCGCTGTTAAAGATTGATTGAGTGCAGGGCGCGGCATTGGTTGATTACATTTCTGGAGTTAGTTTGGTTCAGGGATATAACATGAAAAACAACGTCACTCTGCCGCTCCTCACAGGGCAATGGCTCCTTGGCTTCTTTATTATCACTGGTATCAAGGTACAATGACATTTATTTTGCATACAATAGACAATAGGGAATAGACAATAGATGCAGGAGTAGGCCACATTCCTGCCTTCTCCCCACATCCCCTGACTCCCCTATCTTTACAAGCTCCATCTAACTCTCTCTCAAAAGCATCCAGAGAATTGGCCTCCACTGCCTTCCGAGGCAGGGAATTCCACAGATTCACAACTCTCTGGGTGGAAAAAATCAGCAAAACTATCACCGTACATAAACTCCATGCAGACACCATACCATCGCCCAGTTAGTACAGATGTCCAGAGCAGCCCACTGGGTCCATATGGAAGAGTCACCATATTGGCACCATTGTACTGTCCCAGCTGTAGTTGGCCACAAAGGCCCGTTGCAGCAGTCGCCTCCATTCCGGTCATCTCGAGAACCATCGTCCCTCTCCTTGCACGGCCCTCTTCAGGCCTTGTTTCCCTGGAGGATGCTTCCTGCAACCCACCTTGAGGGGCGCAGAAGGTAAGACCCGCCGGTTCTTCTTCCTGGGCCTTTTGTCCAGCGTCATCACCGACGCCCTCCACCACCTCTCCTACTCCTGGTCTTCGGGGGTGAGCAGGGGCCGGGCTCGCTGAGCTTCCCTCTCCGGGTGGGTTCCCGGTACCATGGCGGGGGGTGGGGGGGGGGGGGGGGGGGGGGGGGGGGGGGGGGGGAGGGCGGCCTGCAGACAGAGAGGGAATGGATTTCAAGCAGGCAGATATTTCAAGGCACATTTGAAGGCATCTTGCTCCCCAACCAGTCTTCGGTTCTGATCACCAACAGTACACAAGGTTTCCTCCCCACCCCCACCATCCAAGAAGACAAGCCACCATCATCAAGGACCCACACCACCCTGGCCATGTTCTCATTTCACTCCTGCCATCAGGAAGAAGGTATGGGAATCTGAAAACCATGATCACCAGTTCAAGATTAACTTCTTCCCAACAACCATCAGGCTCTAGAATGCTACAAAACACTAACTAAACCATGAACTATGAACTGCCTTGGTGCAACTATGAACTGGGTATACATGGTTTTACATGGATATGACAAGTTTGGAGGGATATGGACCAAGCGCAGGCAGGTGAGACTAGTGTAGCTGGGACATGTTGGCTGATGTGGGCAGGTTGGGCTGAAGGGCCTGTTTCCATGCTGTATCACTCTATTCACAGTCCCAGGGCAGGGACATCTCAAACTAATGGGCATAGGTTTAGAATAGGAGAGGAAAGACTTAAAGTGGAGTTAAAGAGTAGATTTTTCACCTGGATCGTGGAGTGAGCTGCCAGAGCAAGTGGTATTGGTGGGTGGAATTACAACATTTGACAGACAATAGGCCAGGTACATGGATAGGGAGGGTTTTGAGTGATATCGTTCAATGGATTGAGCTCAGGTACGGACCCTGGCTGACATGGACAAGTTGGTTAGATTCTCCGACTCCAAGACCATATTATGACTTTTGATGATTTTTCAGCAACAGTTGCCGTTTGTCTTGGTATACACCCTGGTAGATGCCTGTAGAGCAGGGTCTTGTGTTATTCCCCTGTCCCACTTAGGAAACCTGAACGGAGGATCTCGGAGGTTTTTGTCCTCCGGCAACCACCTTCAACTAGCATCGCAACCGGCTTCGACTAAAAAATTACCAATTTTTAAAACGGAAACCACTTTTGACCATTAGGGAGACTGACAAAAACCTCCTGGAACCTCCAGGAACCGCACGGAAACCTTTGGTGGGGTGCAAAGCCTCCAGAGGTTTCCGTTCAGGTTTCCTAAGTGGGACAGGGGCATTAGGAAACTGCAGAGGATTAAACCTGATAAGGACCATAATGACTGAGCCACACTAGGTTAATACCAAATACATTCCCCCAGAATAAATTCAATGAACCAATACAAGTGCAATGCCAACATTTATTTTGATAGGACTGGAATATAAAAACAGGGATGGAATGCTGAGACTTTATAAGGCACTGGTCAGATCTCATTTAGTCCCCATATCTGCGGAAGATGTGTTGGCAGTGGAGAGGGTTCAGAGGAGGTTAAGGAGAATAATCCCAGGAATGATTGGGTTAACATATGATGAGCCTGTACTCGCTGGTGTTTAGAAGGGTGAAGGGGAACCTCATTGAAACTTACCGAATAGTGAAAGGACTGGATAGAGTAACCATATAACAATTACAGCACGGAAACAGGCCCTCTCGCCTTCCAGTGTTTTCCTAGGGAAGCCTCCACCACTTCTGCTGGAAGCTCATTCCACACAGCCACCACCCTCTGAGTAAAGAAGTTCCCCCTCACGTTACCCCCTAAACTTCTGTTTAATTCTCATGAGCTTATCCACGTCAACTCTGTCTAGTCCCCCCTTAACCTTCTGCGCTCCAAAGAATAAAGACCTAAGTTCAACTTTCTCTGTAACATAGTTGCTGGAACCCTGTTCTACAATTTTGTTGAGGCACCAAAATTGTACACCATGTGGTAGATGTGGGGAAGAACTAGTTGAGCTGCTGATAAATCGTCAAAGCAATAGGCACAAAGAACAAAGTGGTGCAGCACGGTGGCGCAGTGGTAGAGCTGCCTCCTGACAGCGCCAGAGACCCGGGTTCGATCCTGACACCGGGTGCTGTCTGTATGGAGTTTCTACATTCTCCCTGTGACCCTGTAGATTTTCTCCGGGTGCTCCGGTTTTCTTCCCACACTCCAAAGACGTACAGGTTTGTAGGTTAATCGTCCCTAGTGTTAAGGATAGTCCTAATGTATGAGTGATTGCCGGGTGGCACAGAGTCACTGGGCTGAAGGGCCTGTTTCCACTCTGCTTCTCCAAACTAAACGAAAAACCAAACATTTTTTACAATCTCCGAGGATGTATGCTTAACTGACCTTTCAGCGTTGGTCCACACAAGTTAATTTACATTTGTGTTGTGGTTCAATGAACGGGCTAGTCGAGAACTGATTCATTAAATCAAACCATGGTTATTTTGGTCACCCTTGCAATTATGGAAACAATAATCCACCCCGAGATGTGACTGGCAGTCGGGTTATTACTGTATCCCCTGATGGTAGCCAGCGATAAGGGCAGGAATCTAGCTGCAGTGCCATTAGAGATGTACTTAGGGCATACATGTCAGAAACAAGGCTGTTTAATAAAACATTAGGTGTTCTATAGCTGGAGGGGAAGCCTAGGGAAATGCTTGGGAAGTGTTGTGTGATTGATTAGCCGTTTGTGTTTTCCCTCACTGAAATGGTTTTGGGAATTCTAGAGATGATTAAGGGACCGTAATTACAGTCGCAGGTTTTGTGTTCCACAACATAACTCAAGATAGTTTTCTCATGCCCCATGGCCCAAACTTTACAGCAATTCCCCCCTTTCATACGAGGATCAGCCCACTGTAAGTTCATTTAATCACAATGTCCTATTTTCCAGTCCATTTTTGCAGCAAACTCATTGCTTTCGCTGAAGCAGAGTAAGTATATGGTTCAAAAAGTCACCCATTGCCCTATAGATGTATATTAACACAAGGTCTTTGTAAAATGCCTTTGAGAGATTATCTGGTATTATTCCCAGCAGAGTTTCTCTCTCACTCCACTTTCTCTTACATTCAAGGCCCAAGATTTATATCACACTCACAGGTTTTATTAAAAGGCTACGGGGTGGTCAATTCAACTGAGGAAGGTAGTTGGCCTCGTTCATGTTGGACTCTGAACATTTAGGGGGGCAGAAACTCTGGCTACATTTGCCCTGAATAGCTTATAGCTACAGAGTTTAAGTTTGAATTTCATTTGTTGTCACGTGTACCGAGGTGCAGTGAAAAGCTTTTGTTGCGTGCTAACCAGTCAGTGGCAAGACAATACACGATTACAATCGATCTGTCCACAGTGTACAGATACACGCTAACGGGAAAACATTCAGCGCAAAGCGTAGCTAACGGGAAAACATTCAGCGCAAAATAAAGTCCAGTAAAGTGCGATCAAAGAGTCCGAGGGTCTCCAATGAGGTAGATAGAAGCTCAGGACTGCTCTCTAGTTGTTGGTGGGATGGTACATTTGCCTTATAAAGGCTGGGAAGAAACTGTCCCTGAATCTGGAGGAGTGCGTTTTCACGCTTCTATACCTTTTGCCCAATGGGAGAGGGGAGAAGAGGGAGCGGCCGGGCAAATGTGGGTGAAGTCAGTTATTTCAGCACAGACACGAGATTTCTGTTGTGTGCTTTGCTTCCTTAGTGGGTGGGACATTTAAATCCTCTTTGATGAGCCCGCTACTGCTGCTGAGGACACTCAAGGTAATACTGATAGTTACACTGGTAGAAACGCTGAATTATATCTTCCCAGTGCTCCTTCAATCTCCTCCAAGTGGAAATCTAAGTGGCAGTATAATTGTAGAACAAACAAATCTCAGAGTTGTGGCTGAAACTGACATTTTGTTTAATACAAGATCTATTGATTATTTCTTCTGAACATTATTAAACTATAAAATAGTGACATGATGCCCAGAGGAGTGAGCGAGGAAGGATTGTGTATGAGTTACTGAATCCTATAGAATAAAGCAGCAATAACAGTGAGCTCTCTGTTGAAGCTGAATCGTTTAGTTACCTATTCACTGTTGATTTGAAATTGAGTTTAATGATCATTCCGTGCTGCCTTCAACACCATGTCACCAGTCAAATAGAAGCCCTTCAGAAAATATCTCAAAGTCACCGTGCTTCTATTTCCTCATTTTAAAAGAGCACTGAATTGCTGCTGGTTTTTTTGGCTTGACAATGTTAAAAGCTGAATATCACACAGGAGAATACAGTCACGTTACACCTCTCCCGCATAAGACCAAAGATAAGTGGACCCCAACGAAGCAATCAGTGCAGGTATTGCTGTTTGTTCGATTTGTTTCAAGAGATTAGCATTAAGTTAATTTTTTTCCTTGTGCAATCCAGTTTCACCACTGATCTTTTCTCTGCTGCATGACCTAATCCTATTTCATTCAGTCTAGACAGCTATGTAAACCTAATTGATAAATCATTGTGATATCGCCAAGCTTTCCGGGATGTATGTTTGCAGGAATTGAGAGGATTGTTGTTCTTATCAGCAGTGAGAGAGTGAAGATACTCTGTGTACTCTCGGGCATTGTGCGCAACCTGCTTTGCCCTGACCGACTGCACAAAGCTTCAACTGACAATACAGATTTGAGCAAATTAGTGTCAACAAGACAACCTGGGATTGAATATTTATTAAACAATATCTGCCACGTTGTGAGTATTGCTGCATCAAAATTGTTTATATAAAAAAAATCTTCTGACACTTTAGACTTTAGAGATACAGCGCAGAAACAGGCCCTTCGGCCCACCGGGTCCGTGCCGACCACCCCGTACACTAGCACTATTTTACACACTTGGGTCAACTTGCAATTTTACTGAAGCGGATTAACCCACAAACCTGTCTTTGGAGTGTGGGGAGAAACTGGAGCACCCGGAGAAAACCCACACGATCATAGGGAGAATGTACAAACTCCGTACAGACAGCACCCGTTGTCAGGATCGAACCTGGGTCGCTGGCAACCCTACCACTGCGCCGCCATGCCACCAAAACATTAACATTACTGCATTGGTGATGCTATTTAAGGCAGGAATGACGCAAGCAGACGCAACTTGAAAATCTACTCCATGGTGTTGCTTTTTGCGGGTTCAATAGCCAGCCTTGTTGTAATTCTTGATTGCTCATGGCCTCATTCTCAACACTCATGTTAAGAAGAAAATCAACTCTTCGGGCAGCAAATTTTGCCCATCGGGGGAAGAAACATGTAGAAAAATAAACTCGATTCACATGGGTTCCTTGGCCTCTATACATTGTTCCTAGTGTGTCGGGAGTGGATGAGAAATATGGATAACAGGGAACTAGTGCGAATGGGTGATCAATGGTCGGTGTGGACTGGTAAATCTTCTTACTGTGCTGTATCTCTAAACTACAACTAAATGAAACTGATTTTTTTACATTCAGTAAGCAGAAATGTATTTATATTTTTGCTTCCCCTGTGGCTGCTATGTTTAGGGTCAAACGGAATCAGGATGATCATTGTGCAATTCTAAGCAGGAGAGAAGTGTAAAAGCCCAAAGAGAGACAAACATAAACCAAACACGCGAGGGGCTGCTTCAGCCTCGGCTGGGAAACGTTTGCACTTTGCAGGTCATCTCAGTTTAATGTACAGCATTATTAGTTCTGCCTAGAGATGCACTGTGGTAACAGGCCCTTCGGCCCACCGATTCCACTGCGACCAGCGATCGACCGGACACTAGTTGGGACAATTTCACCGAAGCCAATTAACCTTCAAACCTGTACCTCTTTGGAGTGAGGGAGGAAACCGGAGCACCCGGAGAAAACCCACGCGGGTCACAGGGAGAATGTACAAACTCCGTACAGACAGCACCTGTGGTCAGGTTCGAACCCGGGTCTCTGGCGCTGTGAGGCAGCAACTCTACCGCTGCGCCACCGTGCCATCCTTGTCGCTTTGCTAATTGTATTATATTTGTTGTTAGTCCCGCCATACATTAATACTGGTTCCTACTGGCTATTGTTGTATCGGGAATGTATTCTGAGTAGCACACAAAGTCCCCTGGGGGGCACAGGAGGAGATGCCACATTGGGTTACCGCTGATTAAACAAAAGTAACAAATCGAACTGCAGCTCGATTATAACCAACAGCCCAGAAGACTGGAGTAATATTCACCGAAAACGGAGGGTTACAGAGAGAATGTTGGAAGAGTAACGGCAGCACGTTGGAATCACAACTGGCGTGTGCAAATTAAAAAATCTTGACTCTTGTTCAGTCATCCGACACTCTCCAGAGGGAAATATGAATAGGTCGTGGCAAACAGATGGCAAAGAGCAGTCCGGTCATAAGCAGGTAACCTGTGTGAATGAGCCTGCCTTTATCCCGCTGTGCTGACAAATTCATTCTCATTCTGGGCAGCTGGGCTCCCCGTCAGCATGTCAGAGTGATATGGCAGCTTCACATTATCGCAATTGTTCATCTCTCCCCAAACCCGCAACCCAATGCTCCCCAGAGCACTTTGCTGGAAAGAGACACTGCTCGTTATTCCACTGTCGATACTTGTAGCTCTCTCACCGTTTAGTTCAGCTTATTTTAGTTTAGTTTAGTTTAGTTTAGAGATACAGAGTGGAAACAGGCCCTTCGGCCCACCGAGTCCGTGCCGACCAGCGATCCCCGCACACTAACATTATCCCACACACACTAAGGACAATTTACAATTTTACCAAAGCCAGTTAGCGTACAAACCTCTTCTCCTTTGGAATGTGGGAGGAAACCGGACAACCCATGCAGGTCACGGGGAGAACGTACAAACTCCGTACAGACGGCACCCGTAGTCAGGATCGAACCCGGGTCTCTGGCGCTTTAAGGCAGCAACTCTATCGCTGCACCACAGTGCCGCCCCACCTCTTCAAAGAAGGAGACAATAAAGAGAAAAAGAGGTGGAAAAGGAGGAGAGGATCGCTGGTCAGCACAGACTCGGTGGGCTGAAGGGCCGGTTTCCATGCTCTATCTCTAAACTAAACTAAAAGGAGGAAGAAGCTGTGGAATCAGTGGAGGAGTGAAATAAAGAGACTATGTGTGTGCAAAAACAAACCCTTGGTTATGGAATAACATCTTGCCTGCTTTTATATCTAAATTGTTTTAAAGAAATGTTAAGAAATAGAAAAAGAAACGTCACTTACTTTCCATCTGCTTGACCGTAGTGTGCCTCCAGAGTGCTTGACAAACAATTACACTTTTTATCAAAGTAGAAACAGAAACTTAACAAGCTGGAAACACTCAGTAGGACAGGCAGCATCTGTGGAAAGCAAAATATGGAATAGGGTTCAGGTCAAAAGCACTTTCCCTCCACAAATATCCACCTTTTAAATCTTTAACAAATATTTTGTGTAGGTGTAGCGGTAAAGGTAACCAATGTATGCGTTAAACTGGGGAGAGTGCAGAGCGGAATTACGAGGATGTTGCAGGTACTTGAGCTATTGGGAGAGGTTGGGCAGGCTGGGACATTATTCCTTGGGATATATGAGGCAGAGAGGTGGTCTTATAGAGGTGCATAAAATTACCAATGGTCGGCACGGACTGGAAGGGCCGAGAGGGCCTGTCTCCGTGCTGTAATTGTTATATGGTTATATGGTTATATGAATGCACTGAGACCTTTCCCCAGGGTGGGGCAAACATAACCAAGAGGACATATATTTAAGGTGAGATGGGCAAGATTTAAAACAAACCTGCATCACATTTTTCACTCAGAGGGTGGTCATTACATGGGACAAGGTGCTGATGGGACTAGCTTAGATGGGGCATCTTGGTCGATATGGACGAGTTGGGCTAAAGGGCCTGTTTCCATGCTGTATGACTATGGCTCTGGGATGGTAATCTCCCGCAGTGTGTTCATGCGGATGATTGTGAGGTAAATATTGGCATTCACACTGCGGCAAACTCATCTGCCATTCTACAAAATCACAGCATTAGCAGCTGTTAAGGGGCTGTCCCAGTGCTGCGACCTAATTTGCGAGTTCAGAAGACTTTGCCCTAGACTCATACTCGCAGCATGGTCGACACGAGAGCCTAGGAGGTCTTTGTAACTCTCCTTCATGCTCGAGAGTAGTCCCCGCGAACACGAGGCCTCAGCTAGGTCGCGGCGTATTTTTCAACATGCTGAAAAATGCCTGCGAGTAAAAAGAGGTCGCCATGGAAAAATCCATTTTTTTTTACTCGTAAGTTTAGTCGAAGTAGGTCATAGTAGGTCGGCATGTTAGTCGTAGGTAATAGAGGGTAATCGAGGGTAGTCGAGGGTAGTCATAGATAGTCTTCAACATAGTCGAAGGAGGTCGAAGCGAAGGAGGTCGTCTTCACTCTCCACTATTCGGTGTCCAATTTTCCAGAAGCCAGTCGTAGCTAGTCTTCAACATAGTCGAAGGACGTCGAAGGAGGTTGTCAACATGACACATTTTCAAACTCTTTCAAACTCTTCTAAACTCGCCAATTAGGCCGCCATAGTAGGACAGCTCCTTTACATCAGCCTGAGCAGAAAGAACTTGTGCTTACAAGTCTTCTGCATCTTAGTGCTCTTTAAATTGTAACTTTTCTGTATAGAGGAGGAGTTTTTGAGACTTTGTATCACCCACTGGCTGCAGAGGGCAGGTTAAGGTTGGAGAGTTGAAGTTGCCCCTGTCTATACACCGCTTCAATTGTAGAGTTCCATGGAAAGTCTGGAAATCATAGACCTATAGTCTGATCTTGTATGTGTATTTATTTATTTATGTGTGTGTATGTGTGTGTTTGTGTATAATCACATCTTCTACGAAAAACGACGCGCTAACGATAAAATGTGTACATATTCCGGTAGAGATTTGCCCCCTAGAGTCCAAAAAAGTGAAATCCGCTTGAGTGAAATCACCCCCCCCCCCCATACTCGGGCCCTGCCTGGAGCCTGCAGCTGGAGCCGGGAGCGAGGGAGTATTGCATTCAGGAACCAGCCCTCCCCTTTGACAACGCGCCCCGCCACCGCTCAAACTCTACCTCCCTCCCTCTCTGCCTCCCCGCTCCCTCACTGCCCCCCTCCCCTCTCTGCCCCCCACACCTCCCGTGGGGGCTACTGGTAGGAGACCGGTGTGTTGGGGGAGCAGACCCAATGGGTCCCAATTGGTCTAGTTACAATTAAAAATAACATCTGTTCTATTAGCTGAGGAATTATATTCTCCAACAAAAGCTGATAAAATCATGAACAGTATTTTCTAGATTTAAGCTTTGGTTTGACACGAGAGCAGCACGTTGGCACAGCAGTAAAGTTGCTGCCTCACGGCCCCAAAGACCTGGGTTCGATCCTGACTACGGGTGATGTCTGTACAGAGTTTTTATGTTCTTCCTGTGACCCGCGTGGATTTTCACCGGGTGCTCCGGTTTCCTCCCACACTCAAAAGATGTATGCGTTTTTAGGTTAATAGGCTTTGGCAAAATTGTAAATTGTCCCCAGTGTGTAGGATAGTGCTAGTGTGTAGGGTGATCACTGCATGGCACAGACTCAGTGGGCCCAAAGGCCTGTTTCAGCGCTGTATCTTTTTTTAGCGAAGCAGTATTTGTATTTATTAACGATTATCTGGTGTAAATTATGTTCAGAATTTCATTACATGTTGTAATTATTACAAAATGACAAATTAAGTTAATTGAGTGAATGAAGGCAAAAATTGGAAATACTCATTTAGTCAGCCTCTGCGAGAGAAACAAAGTTTAACATTTCTGGTCACCCTCCTAAAATATTACTTCTGGTTTTCTCTACGAGTGCTAGTTTAGTTTAGTTAGTTTAGATTAGTTTAGTTTAG
Organism: Okamejei kenojei; assembly: GCA_035221665.1. Lineage (NCBI taxonomy): Eukaryota > Metazoa > Chordata > Chondrichthyes > Rajiformes > Rajidae > Okamejei > Okamejei kenojei. The sequence goes on from CM069161.1 coordinate 31,136,628, forward strand.
TTTAGTTCAGTTAAGATGCAGCATGGAAACAGGCCCTTCGGCCCACCGAGACCATGCCGATCATTAAACACGTGTTCATACTAGTTCTATGTTGTCCTACTTTCTCATCCATTCTCTACACAGTCAGGGCAATTTTACAGGTGCCTACAAACCCGTACATCTTTGAGATGTGGGAGGAACCCGGAACACCCAGAGGAAACCCACGTGGTCACAGGGAGAACGTGCAAACTCCACACAAACAGCAGCTGAGGTCGGGTTCAAACCCGGTTCTCTGGTGCTGTCAGGCAGTGGCTCTACCTGCTGCACCACTGTACTAGCTGAGCACATCCATTGTGTTGGGTGGCACAGGGCCTGTTTCCACGCTGTATCTCCAAACTAAACTAAACTAAATGTTCTATTTTTATTTCAGATTTACAGCATCTGCAGTATTTTATTTCTTCTAAGAACATAACTAAAGATAGGGCCACAGAACTTGAAAGAAGCCATCAAATAATAGCAACAACAAAATCATAACTGCACTGGAATGATGGGTTTAGACTGTTTCTTGCCTATTCATCCTTACCTTTGAAAATGGGATAAATAGCCTGTGCTCCAACCATTGTCGAGGCTAGACCAGCAAAGTAAATCCACATTGGTGGTTCCTTCTTTATTCTTTTAACTCAAAATTTTCCAACAAGTTTAGAAGAAAGCTTGCATGCAGTCTTAGCAATTTTATAAACAGCCTGAATTGATTGCTAAATTATCTTGATTATATACACAGGGCTTTCCAGTCTGATGGCATTAAACATTTAGAACATTTCTGTCACAAAAGTAATATTTAGTTGGGTTTAGTTTGGTTTAATTTGGTTTAGTTTAGTTTAGTTTAGTTTAGAGATACAGCGGGGCAACAGGCCCTTCGGGGTCAAGGAAAGAGTGTTCGCATCGTGGCCCTGATTCCACCAATCTTTCCACCAGCACACACAAGAGGCACAAGAAGCGCAGGGCAGACACTATTGTGCAGATGCCGAGACGTGTGTTCAGCTCTGACTGAACAACTTCTAATCTTATATGTGGACTCGATAAGAAGAACAGGCCTTTCGGCCTACCGAGACAGCGCCAACCAACGATCCCCATATAGTAACACTATCAGACGCACCAGGGACAATTTATAATTCCTTCCGAAACCTACAAATCTACAAATGTATACGCCTTTGGAAAGTGGGAGGGAACCGGAGCGCCCGGGGAAAACCCACACAGGTCATCGGGAGAATATACAAACTCTGTACAGACAGCACCCGCAGTCAGGATGGAACCCGAGTCTCTGGCGCTGTGAGGCAGCAACTCTACCCCTGCATCAACGTGCTGCATATTGTTACATTGTTCACGGCAGGATGTAATATTCTGCCAATTGCATGGATATCAGACACTATGTGGACGGTTAAAATAACTTTTGAGAGATCCAATTGGCAGTACTATAGAATAGTAAGATTAAATGAGAACTTACCAGTTTGAAGTTTGATCTTTATTTTATGAGGGGTTACGATGAGGGATTACGTGAAGACCCTGCCAGGACGCATGCGCAACATTCTTCAAAGCAGCGGTGTGAAATCACAGATACCAGAGTTGACTAACATAGTAAGATAAGGTAAGAGAACTAGCATACCAGTTGACCTTTATAATAGAGGGTTTGGGAGCGGAGGGCACGTAATCCCTCATCGTAACTCCTCATAAAATAAAGATCAAACTTCAAACTGGTAAGTTCTCATTTAATCTTACTATTTTACTTCGGAGTCACGTGAGTGACTACGTGAAGATTTCAAAGCTCTGTGATTTCATGCCCTGGAACGAGACCATGCTCACACACTGCCATTCTGGGACGGAGGATAAACGTATTTCACACACGACACTGTGCTGAAAAACAATAAAGGTATTATTCATACCTAAAATAATATGCCCCACATTGGGTAATTTATTTTACAGAACTTAATTTTTCCCTGCAAACGTCTCAGGATCGGCCACGGGTTTATTATAAAGCATTGAATGCGTTCATTGCTCCACCCCGCTGTGGCAAGGATGTGGTCCATAGGAACTCCCATCATCCTAGCGTCCGATGTAGATGCAGCCCTGTTGGAGTGAGATTTGAAACATTAGTATTCACCACTGCACGTAATACCACCCGAACCATCTGGATATGGTTTGCACTGTGACCTTAGGTGAGGGCATTTATGGCTAATGAGAAAGCTCTCTCCGTGCCCATAAGTGTCTTGGTGACTATATATTGGAAAGTATGTGTCACTATGCAGGGCCGACTATCTGCAGGATAGGCCAGAACTCTAATATTGGCCAAAGGAACCGGGTCAGTCTAGTTTAAGTACCCCTGTATGTAGCAGGTTTTCTGCCATTTGTGACAGACATGACGTCCTATTCTAGCTTGTGTAAGGACTGGACCCGTTGTGCTGATCCAAGTGCCATAATCATTCCCATCTAGGATATTAGTTTGTCCAGAGTGAGCCCCGATATTGGTGTCCATCCTCGTAACATGGTGTACTACCTATGTCCCATATATGGGTGTATCTGGGCCTGGGGGGAATAGAGTACAAATACCCCTCATTCGTTTAGGTACTAGTGGGTGTGATCCTATAGCCAGGTGATCACTCCCTCTGCCCAGATATTAGATAGGGCACTCCTTGCACAATAATGGCACTGTAACTCAATCCTTCATCGAAATGAAGGGTGGCCAGAACTCCAGCACTTCAGTGTTGGTGGCTGAGTCATATGTAGTGTTCGTCCTGGTGCAGAACACTTCCCATTTCCTGACATATGTCAGGTACTGTCTTCTCGTGGACTCCCTGCACGACGCTGAGATGGCATTGATCGTCCTGTCGGAGAGTCCGTATCCCAGAAATGGCCTGTTCAGAAACTGCAAATCAACAAGTTCATACAGTCATGGCACGGATACTTTCCCGCACGGGGTGTGCCAACCTCCTTGGCCGTTGTTGATCCAGATGCAGGGTTCTGAGACCATCTTTGTACTGTTGGGAACCGTGGTACCCGTTGCGGCGTCTTGTTTAATTATTGTAAGACTCGCCTGATGAGGCAGAAGGGGAAAATGCATAGCAAAACAAATCCCCCCCCCCCAATGCAGCGAGAAATCGTCCATCGCTGCTGCCCCTGGATCTGGTTCCCAAGCAACATATGTTGGTAGTTGGTGAATTAGTCCGGATGGAAAAAAGGTCGATATCTGGTGTCCCATACCGGTCTATAATATCTGTAAACACTTTCCGATCCAACATCCATTTAATGTTGTCGTTGAATTTACGTGACCTGATGTCTGCCACTGTATTTAGCTTACCTGGAAGGTAAGTGGTTGAGATCCAAATCTCTCTCCCAGACACCAGTGCCAGATATTATTAGGCAATTCATCACATGATATCGACTTTATTTCACCCATATGATTATATATAGGCCGCCAGTGTGGTATCAATCTGTACCGTACATGCAACTGGTGCTCATCTGAGCAGTAGGCCCTGAGTCCATGAAACGCTCCCAGCATTTCTAGATAATTAATTCCTAGTGCTTTAAACAGAATAATTTTTGTGCACTCATCTGCCACCACAACTTGCGGTGGTATTAGTTGCTCCCCAACCTTTAGCACTGGCATCAGTCTGTAATGTACCCTAGGGATATAGAATGGGGTGATGGGGTTAGGATAATATGGAACATTTCTATCCACCAGTTTAATTCTAATTTACTTTCTCTGGTAGTTGCATAGGCCTATTGAAATGGCCTGTATGATTTTTGAGAGCTAAAATTTCCCTCTTCCAGGTTTTAATAATGGAGTGGTCCAATTGTGCTGCTGGGAACGCAGCCACCAATTCCCAATCACTCTTGCTCCTTGCCGAATGGATGGTTCCCTGATGCCAGTGAGGCTTTTGCATACTCCCATCAAGTCTGTCACTTTGTTTGGTGGCAAGGTGATAGACATATGAACAGAGTCAATAGTGAACCCCAAATAATCCATGGTAGTGGAGGGTTCCAATTTTGATTTATCTGGATGTACGTTAAACCTCTCTGTTGTGGCTGATACCACCAATGTAGCCAGCTCCAATTTTCACCTACAATGAGAATATCATCAAGGTAAGCCATGACGATATGGTTATGTTTCTTTAAGTATGCTAAAGCTGGTTTTAATAAATTTGTAATAGCCTGGGTGCTGATGACAACCCATTGGATAAGGCATACTGCCATTGCTGTCCCATCCAGATAAATTTCAGGTATTTACGATGACCCTGTGTGTGACAAACGTGTCTATTTTGAAATGGGCATACTGAACGGAAGTATTTAGTTTGGTCAAATCTGTAATGATACGGCAACCACCATCTTTTTAGTTTTTTATAAATATATTTGATACGAACTCTTGAAATTCTCTGATTGTTTTCTCAATCCCTTTTGTGTTTAGTCTTAACAGTTCAGCATGGCCTGCTGTTTTCTCTCTTTTTGTGAAGTATGAACTTCCTGCTAGGCGTATGCTGAACTGGGACGGTAGTTCGTATACAAATTCAATTTTGTAATTCTGAATACTTCCGAGTATGTAAAAGTTCAGAGGTAAAAGTGCAGCACACATGATGAAACAAGTGCAACCGTCCCCCAACTTTAATGAATCGGACATGCAATGTTTTTTAAGACAACCAGACCCACCTACCTCCATGGTTACCGGTGTTGTGTGGGTTGTCTCCGCAGTTGTTTCTTCTGGTATTGTGTTGCTGCGTTGTGGGGTTGGCGCGTTTTCCATGAAGGCCGGGCTGGGCCATGGTCTGAAAGACCGCTGTGCAGGTAGGCCGGCCTTCGAGCTTTCACCACCAGATGGTCTTCCATAGCACCGATGTCTGGTGGGTGTGTAGGGGTGCTGCCGCTGTTGATAGTGGGTTTTAGAGGTGCTTGGCACCTTGATCAGGCCTATAGCCTTGGCTTCCTCATGCAGGTCTTTCACCTGCTTCGGGAGGTCCCCCAACAGCAATTTTGGCGCCTGTGTGCTACTTGTCTTGCATAATTCCGCACTTCTTGATGATGCTCTTCCTGTAACTGTAAATCTCCACTGAGTATTACACAGTCTGCTAGAGCATCACGTAACTCTTCAGGCAAATCAACCCCATCAGTTGTCCTGGTACTGCTGTGATTTTAGCAGCCAGCAGTTTCCTCTGGAGCTTCACCTCCTGGCTCCTTATAGATGGGCTCCTGTTGCCCCAGATGGGGTCATAGACTGCTGGTACTTTAAGAGAAATGGAGTTCTCTGGAGCAATGTGCTTCCCAGCCATAAAGTTAATGGCTTGCTCCTGTAGCTGGTTTGTAGCCATGTATTTTTTACTGGCTTGCAGCTTTGATACAGCATGTGTCCCACAATCTTCTGCTGCTCTCTCTTCTGGCACCCCTCACAGTTGACTGTTCAGCCATTGCCCCTTCTTCAGGGTCAGCCCAGCTCTGACCCCTAATGCTCCCCTGCGAAGAGGGTGAGACATTTGGCAGTCCTTGAAAGGATGCTGCCGTGGGTCTGCGAAGAGACCCACTGTGACTCTGCCCCTGCATAAGCAGGTCACGCTGGAGCACTGCTCCCCATCCGCTCCCGCGGGAAAGACGCCCGCCGTCGCTATCTGTGAACGGGGTGTCTTCAGGTCCGGACCCAGCCGAGTCAACGGACCTGTCCGACTTCCGGGTGGTTTTGCCGCCGACCGCGGCGCACCTGCGGTCTGTAGCGGCGAGAAGCCGGCAGCTGCTGGCAGCACCTGCAGCTCTGGAGAGACGGCACGCTGCTGGCTGCTTCCACAGCAGCGGTATCAGCTGCTGCTCTCCCTTGGCGACTCCATGGTGCTTCCTCCTGAAAAAGAAATTACACCGAGTCGCCACGCTCACCAGAAAAGGTAAGACTTACCTTCAGTAATTTTTCAAAATTCGCGCTGGAGGAGCGGCGCTCCTCCCGACTGTCGCTTCCGCAATGCGTTCGACGATATGTCGCGCATGCGTCCTGGCGGGGTCTTCACGTAGTCACTCACGTGACTCCGAAGTAAAATAGAGGGTTTGGGAGCGGAGGGCACGTACTCTCTCATCGTAACTCCGCATAAATAAAGATCAAACTTCAAACTGGTAAGTTCTCATTTAATCTTGCTATTTTACTTCGGAGTCACGTGAGTGACTACGTGAAGATTTCAAAGCTCTGTGATTTCATGCCCTGGAACGAATCCATGCTCACACACTGCCATTATGAGAAATGGAGGAAGTATGTTAACGTATTTCAGACATGAAACTGTGCTGAAAAACAAAAAGGTATTTATTTCACAATACCAAATAATAATACCCCTACATCGGGGAAATTATAAAATAGAACAATACTTTTTCTGCAAACGTCTCAGGTGCGGCCATGGGTTTATTGTAAAACCGCTGAAACTTTGTTTCATTAGTCTAACCCGCTGTTGCAAGGATGTGGTCCATTGGAACTTCCTTCATCCTTGCCACCGATGTGGATGCAGCCCTGGTGGGGTGAGATTTAAATACGTTAGTGTCCACCACCGCTGCACCCAATACCACCCTTAACCATCTTGAAATGGTTTGCACGGTGACTCAATGATGAGGGCGTTTGTGGCTTATGAGCAAAGCCCTCTCCGTGCCCCTGAGACTCTTGGTGACCTATATGTAATGTAAAATGTGGGTCATGATACATAGACGGCTGTCTACGGGATAGGCCAGGAAATCCAACTTTTGGCCAGATGATCCAGGCCTGTCTTGCTTGAGTAACCCCTGTATAAAGAAAGTTACCTTGCTGTTGGTTATGACCATGGCGTCCATACTTAACTTATGTAGGGACTGGACCCGTTGCGCCGTCACGAGTGCCATCAGCATGACCATTTTGTAGGTCAGTTTGTCCAATGAAAGAGATGTTATTGGTGCCCACCCTCGGAGCATGGTTAGTACAATGCTGATATCCCAAGTCTGGGAATATCTAGGCCTGGAGGGATTTGAATTAAATATTCCTCTCATTAATTAATTGACACCAAAGGGTGAGTTCCCACTGTAAGGTGATCACAACCTCGCCCAAGATGGTTAGATAGGACACTTCTGGCACAGTTGATGGCACTGTAGCTCAAACCTTCATCAAAATGAAGGCTTGCCAGGAACTCCAGCACTTCCGTGATGGTGGCTGTGTCATATGTGGTGTTCGTTTTTGTGTAGAACACCTCCCATTTCTTCACGTAAGTGAGGTACAGTCTTCTGGTGGATTCCCTGCAAGATGCTGTGATGACATCGATTGTTTGGTCTGAGAGTCCATAATCCAGGAGTGGCCTTTTCAAACCCTGCAAACCAATAAGTTTATCCGGTCATGGCACGGGTGACTCTCCCCTGTCACAGGGTGTACCAATAAACTCGGACGTTTATTTATTGGGATGCAAGGTTCTGTGGCCATGTCCAGTACCACAGGGAACCATGGTTGAGTAGGCCAGTCGGGAACAACCAGAATACTTGATGCGGAGTCTTTTGCAAGACCCGACTGATGAGGCAGAAGGGGGGAAATGCATAGAAAAACAAATCCCCCCAGTGTAGCGAGAAAGCATCCATCGCTACTGCCCCAGGGTCTGGTTCCCATGTAACATATGTTGATATTTGGTGATTGAGTCTGGATGCAAAAAGGTCGATATCAGGTGTTCCACACCGATCTATAATGTCGGCAAACACTTTGCGGTCCAACATCCATTCGGTATTGTCATTAAATTTGCGTGACCGGGTGTCCGCCACTATATTTAGCCTACCTGGAAGCTAAGTGGCTGATGTTCCTTTCTAGGCACCAGTGCCAGATTGTCCATCTACCACCACAACTGGAGGTGGTATTAGTTGCTCCCCAACCTTTTGCGCTGGCATCAGTTTGGAGTATAACCGAGGTATTTGTGATTGTGATGGGGTTAACAATTCCAATTTCGCTTTCCCTGGTAATTGCATCGGCCTGTCAAAATGGCCCGCATGGTGCTTGAGTGCTGCCATTTTTTGCCCTTTGTAGGTTTTGGTAATGTAGTGGGCCAAATTGTGTGGCTGGAAAAGCAGCCACTAGCTTCCCAATTACTCTGGCTACTTGCCGAATAGATGGTTTCCTGCTGCCAGTAAGACTGCTGCATGCTTCTATCAAGTCTGACGCTTTGGTGGCAAAGTGACAGACATATGAACAGAGTCAATTGCGAACCCCAAATAGTCCATAGTAGTAGAAGGCATCAATTTTGATTTATCTGGATGAATGACAAATCCCAGCTTTTGAAATAGGTGCTCGGTGGCTGAGACGGCCAGTTTGGCCAACTCCAAATGTTTTCCCACGATTAAAATATCATCGAGGTAAGCCATAACAATATGATTTTGTTTCCTGAGACACGCTAAAGCTGGTTTTAATAATTTGGTAAACAGTCTGGGCGCTGATGATAATCCATTAGGTAGTGCTTTGTACTGCCAGAGCTGCCCCATCCAGACAAATTTCAAATATCTGCGATGATCCTTGTCTATTGGTACTGAATAGTATGCATCCTTTAAGTCGATGCAAGCCATGAAGTACCTATTGGAAATTAGCTGTTTGGCCGTGACAAAGGTTTCCATTTTGAAATGGGCATACTGCACGAAAGTATTCAGTTCAGTCAAATGTATAATGATGCGGCATCCGCCATCTTTTTTATTTTTAGTGAAAATGTTCGATACAAACTCATGAGACTCTCTTTTGGTTTTCTCAATTACCCCTTTTGAATTTAGTCTTAAGAGTTCAGCATGAGCCTTTCTGTGAAACTACAAACTTCCGACTAGGTGTATGCTGAACAGGGGAAGGGAGTTCGTGAACAAATTCAATTTTATATCCCTGAATACTTTCCAGTATGAAAGGATCAGAAGTTAAAGTGCTCCATGCATCCCGAAACAAGTGCAGCCGTCCCCCAACCCGTGAGGTCTAAACATGCGATATTCCTGAGGCAACCAGACCCACCTACCTCCATGGTTACCGGCGGTGCTGCTTTGGTTGCCTCTGTCCTTGTTTCTTGTGATGTGGAGGCGCTGTGGTGTGGGGTTGGCGCATCTTCCAAGAAGGCCGGTTGTCCAGCCTTCACCAGCAGGTGGTCTATAGCTGTAGCGTTGTCTGCTGGTGGATGCATAGGAGTGCTGCCGCCGCTGGTATGGGATCTTGGTGGCAGCCGGCACTTTAATCATGCCAATTGCCTTCGCCTCTTCGTCGAGGTCTTAGACCTGTTTAGGCAGGTTGTCCCCAAATAGCAAGGTTGGCGGCTGTGCACTGCTGGGTCTGCACAACCCCGCGAACTTGGGGTTGACTGCAGGCCGGATGACGCTCTTCCTGTAACTGTTGGTCTCATATTGTTACATAGGAGAGCTAGCGCGTCCTGCAGCTCCTCCGGCATATCAACTCCATCCACTGTCCTGGCAATGGCCGTAATCCCAGCAGCCAGCAGTTTGAGGATCTTCTGGAGTTTGACTTCCTGGCTCCTGATCCCAGGGCCCATGTTACCCCAAATGGGGTTGTTAACAGCAGGCACATTGAGGGAGACGCAATTCTCCGGAGCTAAGTACTTGGCTGCCGTGTCATTGATGGCTTGCTCTTGTAGTTGGTTAGTTGCCATGTAATTGATACTGGCTGCCAACCTTGGATGTAACGGCAGCCCTTTTTGAGTAGGCATCGCAAACTTCGTGACCATACCCAATAGCTCCTCTTCTGGCACCCATAGCATAGATGTATCTTCAGCCTTGCCCCCTTCTTCAGAGTCAGCCCAGTTCTGACTCCTAATGCTCCCCTGCAAGGAGGGTGAGACATTTGGCAGTCCTGAAGCTAAGAGGCCCACTGTGACCATACCCCTGCTGCAGTAGGTCACGTTGGAGCAACTGCTCCACCATCCGCTCCATGCGGGACAGTCGACCGCCGTCACTTCCCGCGAGCGGGGTGTCATCCGGTCCGGACTCAGCCGAGTCAGCAGACCTGCCCAACGTCCGGGTGGTTTTGCCGCCAGTCCCAGGAGCACCTGCGGGCTGTAGCGGCGTGAAGTCAGGGGCTGCGGATTGAACCAGCAGCTCTGGAGAACTCGACCGCTGCTGGCTTCCTCCTTCGCGGTCCTCAGCAGCAACTTTGGCAGCGGCTCTTTTGGACTTTGTCCTGGACTCCATGGTGCACTCTGAAACACAGCAACACACAGAGCCGACAAACGACCTCAGACTGGTAAGTACTTACCTGCGGGCCGTTTAAACTTGCGCTGGAGGAGCGGCGCTCCTCCTGCCTGTCGCTTCACAATGCGTTCGAGGATATGTCACGCATGCGTGATGGCGGGGTCTTCACGTAGTCACTCATGTGACTCCGAAGTAAAATAGACAATAGACAATAGGTGCAGGAGTAGGCCATTCGGCCCTTCAAGCCAGCACCGCCATTCAATGTGATCATGGCTGATCATCTCCAATCAATACCTGTTCCTGCCTTCTCCCCATATCCCCTGACTCCGCTATCTTCAATGAATGAAGAGCCATTTGTTGCTGAAACAATAGTAATGAGGTCAATTACCCTATATTTTAGTTTAGTTTAATTGAGAGATACAGCACGGAAACAGGCCCTCCGGCCCACCAGGTCTGTGTCGACCAGTGATCCCTGCACATTAGCACTGCCCTATGGATTAGGGACAATTTTTTTTTCCGAAGCCTACAAACCTACAAACCTGTACGTCTTTGGAAAGTGGGAGGGAACTGGAATCGGGAAAACCCATACAGGTAATTAGTGCACATTAACACTATCCTCCTCACAGTAGGGACAAGTTTTTTACATTTACCAAGCCAATTTATCTACATCCTGTACCTGTATGTCTTTGGACTGTGGGAGGAAACCGAAGATCTTGGAGAAAACCCACACAGGTCAAGGGGAGAACGTCCAAACTCCGTACAGACAGCACCCGTAGTCGGGATCGAACCCGGGTCTCCGGCGCTGCAAGCGTTGTAAGGCAGCGACTCTACCGCTGCGCCACCGTGGCCACCCAAAGATATATTTGTTCAGAATTATTTGTACAAAAATGGTCAGTTAATGTAGGTTAAATACAAAATGCTGGAGTAACTCAGCGGGGCAGGCAGCATCTCTGGAGAACATGTACAGGTGATAATCAAAAAATATCAGTTTATTGGCTGCTCAATAGTAAATTTCAATGAATGTCATGAAGTTAATATATTTGCATGGTGAACTAAAAAAAAACTCAATAATAAAATGTATTCATAATAAAAAATATATCCCAAACAAAAACTGTGCAAAAACTCTTCATACATTCTTTGTGTTTATATTCAGTAGTGTTATACTTAGTACTGTTCGAACCTGTCTTTAAACAAAACACCCCTGGGGTGATATTCCTCCCCTTGTTTGAGGGGCATCTCCAACACACCCTATCCCTCAATGTCCAGCAGCGGAAGGGCCTTAGACAGTGGTCCTTCCCCCACCGAGCCTTGGCGTTGGCTGCACCGAGCTTCAGTGCGTCCCTCAGCACGTACTCCTGCAGTCTGGAGCGGGCCAGTCGGCAACATTCCCTGACGGACATCTCGCTCTGCTGGGAGGTCAACAAGGTTTGTGTAGACTGAAGAGCGTCTTTCACCGAGTTGATGACCCTCCAGCTGCATGGCGAAAGTGAATAGTATCGCATTCACCATTGATACTCAAGAGTCCTGCACAAAACTGACATAGACGTTTATGCAGCAATGTCGTGCTTCATTCGTCCAAGTTGAGTTGATATTAATAAATTGCCCTATTTTCAACATTAAACATTTCCTTATTTTAACTTCTTGCTTTTAATCCTTTCTTTTTAGTTTAGTTTAGTGTAGAGACACAGTCTGGAAACAGGCCCTTCGGCCCACTGAGTCCAGGCCGACCATTGATCACCCATTCACATCAGTTCTATGTTATCCCACTTACACATCCACTCCCTAAACACCATGGGCAACTTTTTACAGAGGTCAGCTGGCCTACAAGCCCGCATGTGTTTGCTGATGTGGGAGACTTAATCTCTAAACTAAACTAAATTGGATAGCGTGAATGTGGAGGGGATGTTTCCACTATTAGGAAAGTCTAGGACCAGAGGTCACAGCCTCAGAATTAAAGGACGATCCTTTAGGAAGGAGATGAGGAGGAATTTCTTCAGTCGGAGTGCGGTGAATCTGTGGAATTCGTGGCCACAGAAGGCTGTGGAGGCCAAGTCAATGGATATTTTTAAGGCAAAGATGGATAGATTCTTGATTAGTACGGGGGTCAGGGGTTATTGGGACAAGGCACAAGAATAGGATTAGGATGGAGAGATAGATCAGATGATTGAATGATTGATTTTTTTTTAGTTTAGGGGGGTTTTATTTTTCCTTTTTTCCTTTTCTTTTTGTCTTTTTATTTTTTTTTCTACATTGATAAGTTACTTTAAAGATTTAACTATATTTACATAGAGACCGGGAGGTCTATACTCAATGTGTATTTTGACATTGGTCTCATATCAGGTTATACCTGTTATTAGTGTAATCCTGATCCCGATGTATCAATATCATTGTTCAGTTTATCACTATTTTTTTTTTTGCTCTGTTTTTTTTATTGTTTTATTTTTGTTTTCTTTGGGAAAAAACCCAATAAAAAGATTTTAAAAGAAAAGTTATGATTGAATGGCAGAGTAAACCTGAGAGACCAAATGGCCTAATTCTGCTGCTATCACTTATGAACTTATGGACTTAGGAACTAGAGCATTGGGAGGAAGCCCACACAGTCACAGGGAGAACGTGCAAACTCCAGTCCGACAGCACCCAAGGCCAGGATCGGACCCGGGTCTCTGGCACTGAAAGGCAGCAGCTCTACCTGCTGTGTTACGTTTATCTGTTAACTTTGCCTTTGGCATCTGATTTGAAATTAAACACCCCCTTTTTATTCATTATTCATTCTCAGTCTTCCTGCAACCTATTTGGTAATCTTTTATGGCCTTGATTAAGGAGATTTCTGTTGTTTTTCCTCTTCACTCAGATCCCACGCCCCTGTTCCCAACTTGTCCTGTTTAAAAAACAACGTTTTAGAGTAACTTAGCGGATCAGGCAGCGTCTCTGGAGGGAATGGATAGACAACACTTCAGACGAGCTGCAGAGGGGGAAGGAAGTTGGCTGGAAGAGGTGGGGGTGGGATGAAGCTTGGAAAGTGATAGATGAATTTTGTTTAACTATTTTTGTCAGGTAGGTGAACAAAGGCAAGAGATGAAAAGGACCTAAAAGGAGAGAAGAGGAATGAAATGTAAAGGTAGAGGAATGGACATAAGTAGAAGGGGATGGGGTCGGGTGGGTGAGGGGCGGCACAGTGGGAGAAATGGGTGAGATGCAGGAAAGAGAGAGTAGGGAAAAGGCGAGTGTTATCTAAAATTGTAGAATTTAATGTTCATAACATTGGTCTACCCAAATCGAATTTAAGATGCCGTTCCTCCAATTTGCCTATGACAATGGAGGAGGCCCAGGACAGAAAGGTCAGTGTGGGAATGGAAAGGGGAGTTAAAATGCTTAGCAACCGGGAGATCCAGCAGGCTTTGGCAGATCGAGAGCAAATGTTCAGCAAAATGGTTGCCTCGTCTGTACTTGGTCTCGCAGATATAAAGTAGGTCACATAAGCAAACGGGCTGTCCCACTGCGGCGACCTAATCCGCGAGTTCTGGCGAGTTTGCCCTCGACTCATACTCGTAGCATGGTCGACACGAGGTTCCAGGAGCTCTTTGTAACTCTCCTTCATGCTCGAGAGTAGTCCCCGCATACTTGAGGCCTCAGATAGGTCGTGGGGCGTATTTTTCAACATGTTGTAAAATGCCCGCGAGTAAAAAACGGTAACCATGGAAAAAATCGTAGGTTTAGTCGAAGTTGGTTGTAGTAGGTCGGTATGTTATTCGTAGGTAATCGAGAGTAATCAAGGGTAGTTGAAGGTAGTCGTAGCTAGTCGTAGATAGTCTACGTAGTCGAAGGAGGTGTTCAACATGACATTTTTTCAAACTCTCCTAAGCTCTTCTAAACTCGCCAATTAAGTCTCCGCAGTGGGACAGCCCCTTAACATCTTGCTGATTAAAAATAATCTATCAGTGAAACGGTCTTAATTCCTGCTCCCATTTGCAGCAAAGCGGTTTTGACCTGGAGGTTATAGGGAACAGGGTCCCTGTCTAGCCAGCAGTAATGGGCTTGTCCCACTTACGTGAATTTTCAACAAGTTGAAAATCCAGCGGCGACCAGAACAAGGTACGACTCTTTGGGCGACAACTCATGACCGTACAGGCTTCATCCCGCGACATGTCGCCGGGGTGTTGCCTGTGTGGTCGCGAGTAGTCTCCTCAGTCGCCCAAAGAGTCGTAGTGTCTTTCTGGTCGCCGCTGGGTTTTCAACATGCCCAAAATTTTCGGCAACCTGCAACGACCCATGATGGGTACCAGCAGTCACCGAAAACGTTGCGTAAGTGGGACAGGCCCATAAGCCAAATTGGATGTGTTGCTGCAGAATATTGTGTTAGCTGTTGTTCTGAATGCTGAGTCACGTAATTGATTTGTATTTCTGAAGCAGTCAGAATCTCTGATGTAAATATGGACATTATTGGACATCTTGGCTCGTTTACATCCAGTTATAAGGATACATTTCCCATGTTTTTGGGTGCCACACGATGCAATTTCTAAAAGTGTCGACTCACTCCATGGATTGTTTAGTCAGCAGGGAAGATTCTCCATCTCATGTGTAAAGTGTAGAGACGCTCAGGCATGTGTAGTGAGGTGGAAAGTTAACTCCACATCGCACTTCAGGAATGTCACTTCAGTGTTTGATGAACCATACCATCTGCAGGCCTCTCATGCAAAAACAGATGTTCAATACATCTGGAGGAGCCTGCTTCTCAACGACCCTTCCCCTCAACCTTCTACTCAAGGTTTGCTCCACAAATCTCTTGATACCCCAGGCCTTTCTCTCCATCATTCGTCTCCCACTCATGCCTCCCACCATGATAACTGCATTCCCTTCACATTCTCTGCAGCAGCAGAGTACGGTCCAACCCTGTTCGGTTGCACCCGTTCTTGGATAGATGCTGACAAGTCACAGATGGTACGAGCTAGGAAAGAAATGTTCCAAAGAAAGGATGCGGTGCATCTGGTAGAGCTGCTTCCTCACAGCGGCAGAAACCGGGTTAGTTCCTGACCTTGGGTGCTATCTGTATGCAGTTTGTATGTGACTGCATGGGTTTTCTCCAGGTGCTCTGGTTACCTCCCACACTCCAAAGATACACATGGTGATACGATAATTGGCTTCTGTTAATTGTAAATTGTTAATTGTCTTCTGTTAATTGTAAGTTGTCTCTAGTGTGTAGGATGGTGCTAGTGCACGGGATGGGCTGAAGGGCCTGTTTCCACGGCACACGGACAGGGCGTCGAAGGACAAGAAGCCAAAGCGAAGAAGTGGAAGCCAGGATACCGAACAGAAACGACGGCAAAAAGCCAAATCACCGAAAGGGCACGACACCAAAAGGATACAAACCCAAACAGACACCACGCCAAAAGGACAATACGCAGAACGGACACGACGTTGAAAAGCCGCCAAACGGACATGACGTCTCCGGGGATGGGATTTGTCCGAGTCCTTGTCAGCGATTGGTCCAGCCCCTTTCATCACTGGCCGGGGGAGACGGGAGGGGGAGTTTTTAATTTTTGTTTCGCCACTTTTGGGCTTTCCTGAATATAAAATGAAAATAATTTGGTTGATTTAACAAAATTATAATCCAAATTGGTTCCATAGATATTTACACCAACACTGATGCTGTAACTATTATATGTTGGCTACCACAATACATACACTACCGTTCATCTTGAAGGCCAGTGACCTTCGGGTGTGAATCAAGAAACCAGACAAAAAAATATGACTGTTTTTTTAAAGAATATCTTAGCTCCCTGAGTCGGTTCAGTGATATGACAGTTCTGGTCGTTTTACGTTAGGCGATTTCCTTTGGGTTGGTAAAGTGTGTCAGTTGTAGAGAAAACCTTTGTCAAATGTATTGGGTGAAATGCCAGGGTTATTCTTCAATAGGAAGGAACTGCAGTTGCCTTTGCAAAACACCAAATGATTCCGGGAATGCCACGAGAGAGAGAGATAGAGAGAGAGAGCGAGAGATAGAGAGAGAGAGAGAGAGAGAGAGAGAGAGAGAGAGAGAGAGAGAGAGAGAGAGAGAGAGAGAGAGAGAGAGAGAGAGAGAGAGAGAGAGAGAGAGAGAGAGAGAGAGAGAGAGAGAGAGAGAGAGAGAGAGAGAGAGAGAGAGAGGTGAGAGAGAGAGAGAGAGAGAGAGAGAGCAGAGAGAGAGAGAGAGAGAGAGAGAGAGAGAGGGAGAGAGAGAGATAGAGAGGGAGAGAGAGAGATAGAGAGAGAGAGAGAGAGAGAGAGAGAGAGAGAGAGAGAGAGAGAGAGAGGGAGAGAGAGAGAGAGAGAGAGAGAGAGAGAGAGGGGGCCTCTTAACCCCAAGCACTGTGGTAGATCAGCGCTTACAAAAATAATCCGCTCTATGATCATTGGCAGTGACTCCAAGCTGCTGTGATCCAATCACACGGGGTTTTATTTTATATTCAGGAAAGTCCAAAAGAGACGAAGGAAAATTAAAAATCCCCCCCAACCTCCCGTCTCCCCCGGCCAGTGATGTGATGGACGCAGGGGTCTGGACCAATCGCTGACAAGGTCTCGGACAAATCCCATCCCCGGAGACGTCAGGTCCGTTCGGCAGCTTTTCGACGCCGTGTCCGTTCTGCGTATTGTACTTTTTATGAACTGCATTTTAGAGCCTATGTGTATGGTTCTTAAACAGATAAAGATTTCTTATGATCTATTACCGATATAACTGACATCTGTAATTACAAGACAATTGCAATACAATATCTAAAATAACATACCCGTTGACATGCAGTCAAAGGCAGAGGTTGCCAAGTCAGTTAGCCTCTTTCCCACATGATCCGATGGGCCTTTTTGGTTATTTGACTTTTCGCAGTCGTTTCCGTTCCTTATCTTGGCTTCCACTTCTTCGCTCGGGCTTCTCGTCTCTTCTCGTTTTACGCTGTATCTCTCTAAAGTCTCTCTAAACTCTAAAGCCTTCAGTAAACCTACGCATGTGATGAGCTGATTACAGTTATCCTTCCTTATTTTATCTGTACTGGGAAGGATTTGCTGTAATATGACATCCCACCAAATCGTAGAAAGACTCAAAGTGCTGGAGTAACTCGGCCAGTCCGGCAACAGCTCTGGAGAACATGGACAGGAGACATTTTGGCTCAGGACCTTCCTTCAGACTCCAGAGCTCCAAATCCGTCTGTGCTCCAATGTGAGTCACAACCAAAAAAACAATACAAAGACAAGGGCTGCAGAATATTTGTGCACAGTTAGGTTTTGTTGCAAGCTCGGTCCATTTCTTGAGCTGCTTCAGCCCAGGTTTAACACGAGTCAATCGTTTGCTAAACCAGTTACATTTCAACTACATTGATTAGGGGTGTAGGAAGGAACTGCAGATGCTGGTTTCAACCAACCTTTCGGGTCGAGACCCATCTTCAGAAGAAGGGTCTGAAGAAGGGTCTCGACCCGAAACGTCACCCATTCCTTCTCTCTGGAGATGCTGCCTGTCCCGCTGAGTTACTCCAGCTTTTTGTGTCTACTTTGATTAGTGCATGGATTTATACATCGGGCAGATAGGTACGGACAGTTAGTCTGAGTATTGGCTTGTCTCTGCAGCTCTCCCCTCTTTAGCTAAACATTCATGTCCTTAAACCCCACTTTAGAAACATCGACAAGTAATAAAGGGACTTTAATGCAGTACTGATGGAATGCTGGACTGGTGTCAGAGCTGCCTTTGACCAGAAGCCTTCATAGGTCGAAGCTCCCATTATCCCTGGTGTCTCGCCAGTGTCCTGACCTACACTTGTCCCGTACAACAGGCTAGCTTACAATATACATTCACCTGAACACGTTAGCTAGCCTGGCATTTCCCATGGCCGTATTCAGAATGTATTCAGAATGCATTCAATGGTTCCAGTAATGTGGTGCACCAGTGGCTTCATAGATGATCAGAATTATATTGTGGGATGGGAGGGGGATGTTTGTGAGTGGAAAGACCTGATTGTCTATACTGACTGGGAAAAATACTGATACCTTACACGAGTGTGTGCATGTGTGTGTGCATACTGTATGAGTTTGCCGTGTGTGTATTTACGTGTGTGCATGTGTGTATGCATACATGTGTGAGTGTGCACGTGTACATGTGTGTTCATGCATGCATGCGTGTGGGAGTGCGCATGCGTGTGTGTGCATGCGTGTGTACATGCGGGCATGTAGTTGTGTGCTTGCGGGTGTTGCCATTTGTGAGCATGTGCCTCCGTGCGTGTGTGTTTGTGTGCATGCATGTGTGTGGATGCGTGCGTGGAGCACACATGTGTGCGTGTGTGTGCGTGTGCATGCGTAAGTGGGCATTAATGTGTGTGCGCACATGTGTGCATGTGTGTGCCCATGTGTAATAAGTGCTCATGTCTGGTGTGAAGACCGTCAGATGTCAACAAGATTTCATGCGGCACAGATAACATAAATGGAGGCCATTATGCCGTTAGTACTAAGGATACCTGTTGCTAAGCAATAAGAAGTGGATTCTAAAACATCAAGCAAACGCAGATCATATCCGCCCAAGTTAACATGCATTTCCCAAATGAAAGCCGGTTACACCCTATGCTCCATTTCTGCATTGATAAACCTTTCAATTAATCCCATTAACTTGGTGTAATTTTGCCTGTTCCCCAGAAGCGCAGTTTATATTGAAGCAGCAATTTTCTGAAATGTGAACACCTTTTGTAGTTCAAACCATCCTTATTCAGGATATCCTTGCACCAATAGCAGGAAGAATTTTAATCCCGCAGCTGGAATTGTCAAGAGATAATGGGTTCATTAAAAATTGCAAGGGACTTTTAAAATTTCAACTGAGATAATGCACATATTGGAATTCTGCCTCATTAGTACGTAAATGAATGGAAATCCTCCCCTTGGAGAAAGGAACAGTATGGGCTCCTTGTTTTTAATGTTAAACAGTGCTCTGAATGTGTATGGCAGTGCAGGCCAGGCCGTCGACTGACCTTCCCTTCAATAGGATCAACTGCATCAAGCTGGTGGGCCTTTGTCTAACACGGTCACTTTCATTAACACTTCTTTATGTCCTGGATTGAAAGAGGTGTTTTCCTTTACTTTGTGATCATGAAGCTATTAAAAATCAAACACCCATAAGATGCTCTCCCAAATGGACACCCTTTTAATTTGCACTATTTGAATATACTTTATCTGGGGTTACACCAGCGATAGTATTGAAACATGCATGTGTAGGATAGTGCTGGTGTGCAGGGATCACTAGTTGGCATGGGCTCGATGGGCCGAAGAGCCTGTTTTGTGCTGTTTCTCTAAATTGAAAACTTAACTAAACTACTAAAATGCCTGACACCCTGCTTCCATGTTTTGCTCTCTCAGATTATTGACTCCTCTCCTCTCCTCACAAATATTGTTCACACGATCCACACTCCTAACCAAATTGTACGCTCCCCAATTGCCCACTACTGTAGCGGGCTTTCATTTTCACCCCAATACTATCCCAATCCCCAACCCTGGACCGACGACCCCCAACACTTACACCCCATGGTCAGGCCTCTTCCTCCTGTGACATCTCGCATTTGCTAGATGCTAGTATTTATACCAAGAGGACTGGAATACAAAAGCTGAGATGTAATGCCGTGGCCAATTTGGAATTCTAGGAGCAATTTTGGGCACCATATCTGTGGAAGGATGTGCCTGAGGAAGGACCTGGAGAGGGTCCAGAGGAGGTTTACAAATAATGATTCCAGGAATGAGTGGGTTAGCAGATGATGAGCGTTTGACAGTACTGGGCCTCTACCCGCTGGAGTTTAGAAGGTTGAGGGGGGATCTCATTGAAACTTACAGAGTAATGAAAGGCATAGATAGTGTGGGTGTGGAAAGGATGTTTCCACTGGTGGGAGAGTCTAGGACCAGTCATAGCCTCAGAATTAAAGGGCGCTCTTTTAGAAAGGAGGTGAGGAGGAACTTCTTTAGTCAGAGGGTAGTTAATCTGTGGAACTCGTTGCCACAGAGGGCTGTGGAGGCCAAGTCAGTGGATATTATTAAGACAGAGATAGACAAATTTGTGATTAGAACGGGTGTCAATGGTTATGGGGAGAAGGCAAGAAAATGGGATTAGGAGGCAGAGATTATCCGTGATTGAATGGCGGAACGAACTCGATGGGCCGAATGGCCTAATTCACTCCTATAACTTGTGAACTTGTGAATATCCATCCCCCATCCATCCATCTATCCATAAACTAAACTAAACTAAACAAAAACTAAATTAAATATGATTCAATTTTCTTCTAAAAACTATAAAACTGAACTCTGTGGAACACATGTACTGTCAATGTGATGGTACAGCAGAGATGGCTTCTCATGTAATGTACCAGTATGTGATGTATTTAGACTTTAGACTTTAGAAATACAGTGCGGACACTAGCCCTGCAGCCCACCAGGTCCGCGCTGACCAGCAACCCCCATACACTAACACTATCCTACATACTAGGGCCAATTTACAATTTTACCAAAGCCAATTAGCCTACAAACCTGCAGGTGTGTGGGAGGAAACCGGAGCACCCATGGGAAACCCACGCGTTCACAGGGAGAATGTACAAACTCTGTACAGACAGCAGCTGTAGTCAGGATCGAACCAGGGACTCTGGCGAAAGTGTTGGAGGATTATATGCTGTATGTGATGGCTGATGGGGTGGAAGGTGAGGAATAAGGGGGACTCTGTCCTTGTTTACGAATCGGGGAGGAGTAAGAGTGGAGCTGTGGGATATTGAGGAGACCCTAGTGAGAGCATGATCTACAGTATAATAGAAGAGGGGAACCCCCGCTTCCTAAACAATTAGGACATCTCCGATGCCCTGGTATGGAAGAGGGGAAAGATGTAATAGGAACCTGAGGGACTACTTTTTCATCCTGGGTGCAGATGTGGTGTAGACGGAGGAATTGGGAGAAGGGGATAGAGTCTTTACAGGAAGCAGGGTGGGAAGAAGTGTAGTCTAGGGAGATATGGGAATCATTCTTTAGGAACGGGGGTTCCCCTCTTCCATTATAGATGAGGCTCTCACTCGGGACTCCTCGATATCCCTCAGCTCCACTCTTGCTTCCCCTCCCTCTATTCATAACAAGGACTGTCCCCCTTGTCCTCACCTTCCACCCCATCAGCCGCCACAAACAGCATACAATCATCCATCACTTTCCCCATTTCCAGTGGAATCCCACTATTGGCCACATCTTCCCTTCTCCACCCCTTTCTGCTTTCCGCAGAGGCAGTTCCCTCCGCAACTCCCTGGTCATTTCGTCCCTTCCCACACAAACCACCCCCTCCCCGGGTACTTTCCCCTGCAACCGCAGGAGATGCAACACCTCTCCCTTTACCTCCCCCCTCGACTCCATCCAAGGACACCAACAGTCTTCTCAGGTGAGGCAGAGGTTCACCTGCACCTTCTCCAACCTCATCTACTGCATCCGCTCTTCCAGGTGTCAACTTCTGCACATTGGTGAGACCAAGCGCAGGCTTGCCGATCATTTCGCAGAACACCTTCGCTCAGCCTCCTAAACCCATCTGATCTCCCGGTTGCTCAGCACTTTAACTCCCCTCCCATTCCCAATATGACCTTTCTGTCATGGGCCTCCTCCATTGTCAGAATGAGGCCCAACGCAAATTGGAGGAACAGCACCTCATATTTTGTTTGGGTAGCTTACGCCCCAGCGGTATGAACATTGACTTCTCAAACTACAAGTAGCCCTTGCTTTCCCTCTCTCTCCATCCCCTCCCCCTTCCCAGTTCTCCCACCAGTCTTACTGTCTCCAACTACATTCTATCTCTGTCCCACACCCTCCTCTGACATCAGTCTGAAAAAGGGTCTCGACCCAAAACGTCACCCATTCTTTCTCTCCAGAGATGCTGCCTGTCCCGCTGGCTTACTCCAGCACTTTGTGTCTACGTACATACTAAACATATACTGTATGAGCAGGACATTTCTATAATCAGAAAACTATTACTGATGACACACAAAGTGTGATGTGGACAATCGCCATCTACTCAGTAGATAAAGCCAATGGATAGATAAGGTGAATGCGCTTTTACCCAGAGTTGGGCAATCAAGAACCAGGGGACATAAGTTTATGTTGAGAGGGGAAAGATTTAATAGGAACCTGAGGGACAACCTTGCTACACAAAGGGTAGTGGGTATATGGAACAAGTTGCCAGTGTATTAGTTGAGGCATGTGTTCTCGCAAAAGACATTTACACAGGTACATAGGAAAGATCTGGAAGGATATGGGCCAAACGCAGGCAGGTGGAACTAGTGTAGTTCAGGCATTTTGGTCGGCAACGGGCAAGTTGGGTCGAAGAGCCTTTTATCCATGCTGTATAATTCTATAACTCTACGATAATGGAAGAGGTAGTTCAGTGAAGAAATTAATGGCAATTTGCCACTTGAAACTGGCTTGAAATTCTGGGTAGATATTTTGGAGACATAAGGAAGTGGAGATGCTGGTTAACAAAAAAAGAAACGGAGTGCTGGAGTAACTCAGCAGGTCAGGCAGCATCTCTGGAGAACAGGGTTCAGCGACATTTTGCGTTGGATCCCTTCTTCAGAGTGGTTGTAGTGGGTGGAGTTGGGGGAGAAATCTGGGAAAGAGGAGGGGCAAAACCTGGAGAGGCAACATTTCAGGTTGAAACCCTTTGGTTTCGACCCGAAACTTTGCCTATTTCCTTCGCTCCATAGATGCTGCCTCACCCGCTGAGTTCCTCCAGCATTTTTGTCTACCTTCGATTTTCCAGCATCTGCAGTTCTTTCTGAAATTTAAGTGCAAAGCAGCGCTTGGTTCGGCAATCTCACTGCAGGTCTTACATTGATATGTTGAATCTTGAATGCAAAAAACTTTTTTTTTTTAAACTATTTGGAATTGAGTTCATTCCCTTCTCAGGTCACACACAATCTACCCTCTCATGGTTTACAAGACTAGAACTCCCAAGAAAGCAGGAAAAAAATCCCAAATATTCATCCAGCTTCACAATTCCCCCATTCAATCTCAGTTTTCTGATTTCCCAGCAACATTTTCCACCTTCCAAATGTAATAGGATTTATCATTTGTCTTCTCTCGATACCTGTCTCCTTTGCCATTGGGTCAGATTTTGGTGTCAGTAAAATATTGAGGTCAGGAGGATGAGGGGTGATCTTATAGAGGTGCACTAAACCGTGAGAGGATTAGATCAGGTAGACACACAGAGTGCCCAAGAACCAGAAGCAGAGGACATAGATTTAAGGTGAAGGGGGAAAAGATTTAGCAGGAAACTGGGGGCTAACTTTTTTTACACAAAGGGTGGTGATTGTATGGAACAAGCTGATGGAAGAGGTCGTTGAGGCAGGAACTATCGAAACGTTTAAGAAACATTTACTCAAGTACAGGGATAGGACAGGTTTAGTGTGATATGGGCCAAATGCAGGCAGTGTGACTAGTGTAGATGGGGTATGTTGATCATGGTGGGCAAGGTGGGCCAAAGGGCCTGTTTCCACGTTGTATGACTCTAAGTTTGTAGATACTGTGAATCACAAAAAATATATAAATATATGGGAAAAAAGTTTAGCAGGTCAGGCAGGAACTTTGAAAACAGGAGCAGAGTTAGGCTGAAGACTCACTGTCAGCCCTGGGATGGAGGGAAGACAAGATTCAGATAGGGTGGAGGAGAGATAGGAGGGACGAACGGTATATATTGTGAACAACTGTGGGCGCCATACTGTATCTGAGGAACGATGCGCTGGCTCTGGAGAGGGTCCGGAGGAGGATTATAAGAATAATCACAGGAATTAATAGGTTAACCTATGATCAGCATTTGGCAGCACTGGGCCTGTACTCACTGGAGTTTAGAAGAATGAGGGGGGACCTCATTGAAACATACAGAATAGTGAAAGGCTTGGATAGAGTGGATGTGGAGAGGATGTTTCCATTAGTGTGAGAGTCTAGAACTAGAGGTCATAGCCTCAGAATTAAAGGACGTTCTTTTAAGAAGGAGATGAAGGGATATTTCTTTAGTCGGAGGGTGGTGAATCTGTGGAATTCTTTGTCACATAAGGTTGTAGAGGCTGTCAGTGAATATATTTAAGGCAGAGGTAGATTCTTGATTGGTACGGGTGTCAGAGGTTATGAAGAGATGGCAGGACAATGGGGTGGGAGGGAGAGACAGATCAGCCATGATTAAATGACAGAGTAGACTTGATGGGCCGAATGGCCTAATTCTACTTCTATTCCTTATACCTTATGACCTTATCTCTGATTGGGGTTTGGCCAGAGTTGCTATGGTGATAAGCTGTTGATGAAGCCATCTTGTTGATAAATTCATGAAGGAAGATTGAGAGGAAACAAAGCATCTTGTAAGAGATATGTCGGGAATGTTGAGCAGACCAGATGGTGCTGGTGGAGGGGGGAAATCATTGAGTTAATACTACAGATGGATGACACATAGCAGAGCAAGTACAGTAAGCAAGTGGGGGTGGCACTTTGGCGCAGCGGTAGAGGTGCTGCCTCACAGCGCCAGAGATCCGGGTTCGATCCTGACTACGGGTGCCGTCTGTAGAGAGTTTCCCTCTGTGGCCTTCATGGCTTTTCCCCGGGTGCTCCGGTTTCCTCCCACACTCCAAAATCGTGCAGGTTTGTTGGTTAATTGGCTTTGGTAAAGATTGTAAATTGTCCCTAATGTGCAGGGTAGTGTTAGTGTATGTATCCTTAACAAGGTGTGTGAAACAGTTGGTCAATATTCAGTATTTAAGACTATTTGTTTTACCAGCATTATGGTGGAGTGTTTATTGATATTGGTTTGCATTGTCCATATTATGGTAATTATAATTAATTGATTATATTCATTTTTGATATGACAAAAAGGGGCATGCATAGAAACAATGGGCAGAATGGCCTCCCTCTTGTGCTGTACAACTCTGCTTCTACACGTGTGCTGCCGGACATCAAGGGGTGCTGAAGTGGTGTTTGTCTGCTGCTTTTTTGGCTTATTGTGATAGATGTTTTCACGGTGCCAGGTATGGCAATCTGCCATGGATTACAGCAGAGATACCCACACTGCTGAGTCGAGGATAGGATGGGATTAGAATCTAGATCTCCCTGTTCCCGGCAGCAATAATAACTATAATCAGGCCACCCATTTTGCACTTGTTAAATTCCAAAAATTCCACTGCTGTTAATCCAATATTGCTTTCTTCAAATAGCTGGATACTTTCCCTGTTTGGCAGGCGGAGGACGGAACAAAGGCTTTTTTCCGGAGTAAATTGGATTTTCAGAACAATAAAAAATAAAAGCTCGGAATTTGTTGGCACCATAACGAGGCATGTGATGGCACAATCAATTAAGATATGGAATAGTAAGTTGTTTAGGAAGCTGCAGAGATGGAGAAATATTCCGTGTGCTGTGAATCGCCTTGGTTAGTTGCTCTATTCCACCCCAATGTTGGACCAGAAATGGTAGCAACATGATCTCAACCTTTTTGGGAGCCACTCAAAATGGCTGCAATAGTTACCAATTAAACTTGCCACGGAAAGTTCACACTGCAGCCAGACAGCCCAAGTGCCCTGTAAAACTGTTTAGTTTAGTTATTTTAGTCTGGTTTCTCTAACTTCAAGTAACCCTTGCTTTCCCTCTCTCGTCACTCATTCCTTCTATCCAGAGATGCTGCCTGTCCCTTTGTGTCTGTCTTTAATTTGGTCTAGTTTAGTTTTGTTTATTGCCACAAAGGAACAGTGAAAAGCGTTGTGTTGTGTGTCAACCATTCAACGAAAACCCTACACGTGATTACAATCAAACCATCCACAGTGTACAGATACAGGATTAATATATAGTGCAAGGTAAAGTCCATCAGAGTCCATTTAAAGATTGTCCGAGAGTCACCAATGAGGTCGATGGCAGATCGGGACCACTCTCTAGTTGTTGATAGGATGGTTCAGTTGCCTGATAACAGCCGGGAAGAAACTGTTGCTGAACCTGGAGGTGTGCGTTTTCACACTTCTGCACCTCTTGCCTGGTGGGAGAGGGGAGAAGAGGGAGTGACCGGGGCAGGGACTTGTCCTTGCCAAGGCACTGTGAACCAGTGGGTGGCCAGTTGTATGTTTCTAAAATGTGACTCAACATTGCGTTCAATTTTAGTCACCATACTGGAGGATGTCACAAAGAAGTTTAGAGAAGATTAGACAATGATGTTACCAGGACTCAAGGGCCCGAGCTGTGGGGAGAGGTTGAGTAGGTTAGGACTTTATTCCTTGGAGTTCTGGAGGATCAGGGGTGATCTTATAGAGATGTATGAAATCATGAGGGGAATAGATAGGGTGAACGAACAGAGTCTTTTCCCCGGGGTAGGGGAATCAAGAAACAAATGATAGACACAAAAAGCTGGAGTAACTCAGCGGGACAGGCAGCATCTCTGGAGAGGAGGAATGCGTGACGTTTCAGGTCGAGACCAGCATCTGCTGTTCCTTCTTATGCAAGAACCAAAGGACCTAGGTTTAAGCTAAGAGTGTGGTGGGTTTATGGAACAAGCTGCCAGGGGAAATATTTGAGGCAGGTTCTATAACAGTATTTAAAAGACACTTGCCCAGGTACATGGATAAAAATATTTAAGGGGTTATGAGCCAAATGTGGGCAGATGGGACTAGTGAAGATGGGGCATCTCGGTCAGTGTGGACAAGTTGGGTAGAAGTCCATGTTTCTGTGCTTTATGACTCTCAGCTTACTAAGACATTGGCTCCAGCATGGTTTACCTTACCTTGTCTGAGGTATGCTCGTCCATTCATGCAGCTAATCGCATCATTTGTGGCACAGTGCCTGTTAGCTCAACCAACAGATAGAGAAGCTTTTGGAAGAAACCTATGTCCTTCAATGGTGCAATGGTGCAACGGAGCAATGGTGCTTTATTTCTCACATGCGGAGCTGCACAGTGAAATTCTCCTTGCATATTTACACACACAGACGCCGCCATGTTTTGGCACCATTTTCAAAATCCAAAGTCCGGTCCACCTGCGCGCTCGGTCTACTGGAGCGGTTCCCGATCGAGGCGAGTCCCAGGCTCCTGCAGGGCCTCCTCCTTCGTCTTCGACTGGATCGGCCCACCATCTGACATCCCTCGCCTCCCCCGGCCATCTTTGTCTCCTGCAGCCGATCTTGAAGGCGCTGGAGGCAATACCCCGGTTCACCCTCCCACCGGGCCTTTGCTCCCTGCATCCGAGTCTCCAGTAGTCCTTTCCCGGTACCTTGATCTGCCGAGCCTTCGGGTCCTCTGGGCGGGATCCTGGTTCCATGGTCCTTTGTTATCAACTCATAAAATCCGACAGCGTATCTCAGGATGAGATGTCCACAACATGGTCAGCACTGGCACAACGCTGGCCAGACTCACTTTGACCACGCTTTGCCATCCTTTAGTAATATACAACATGGAAACAGGCACTTCTGTCCACCGAGTCTGTGCCGATTAGCATTCACGCCATACACCCACTCTATCCTACACACAATCACAACATTACTTTATTAGCCAAGTATGTTTTGCAACATACGAGGAATTTCATTTGCCAAGTCAGTCAAAAAGCAACGGAACACACAAAACACATTTTAACATAAACATCCACCACAGTGACTCCTCCACATTCTTCACTGTGATGGAAGGCAAAAAAAAAGTTCAATCTCTTCCCTTTGCTCTCCCGTGGTCGGGGGCCGCGAGCCTTCCGTTGACGGGATAATCGTGACACACGTAGCTGGCGGCAGGCCCTCCGGTTCGAGATGATCAGCTCGTGCATCGGTGGGATGTCAACTCCCTCGCGCCGGATGATCGAACCCCACGTCGGGGCTGGTTGAACCTTTGGAGCTCCTGACATCCACGTCCTCTCCCGAGACTGCGAGCTCCCGATGTAAAGCCCGCAGGCTGCGGTTGGAGCGATCCCAGGCAAGTGATCGACTCCAATGTAAGTGTACGCCCCGCGGTGGGGCCCAAGGTCAGTCCGAGGAGGCCTCCAGCTCCATCGTTGGTAGGCCGCAGAGCGACCAGAGAATGCAATCCGAAAATTTATCACATCTCTGGCAAGGTAAGAAACTGAAAAAAACGTTCCCACATAAAACAAACTGGAGAATATTTACTCAGGCTTTTAACACACACTAACAAGTAAAATAAAATACGAAAAAACAGACTGTTGGCGGGGCAGCCAATCGTTCGGCACCCCCTGGTGGTGGGATAATTTACAACTTATACCAAAGCCAATTAACCTACAAACCTGTATGTCTTTTGATTGTGGGAGGAATCCGGAATACTCAGAGAAAACACACGCAGATCACGGGAAGAACGTAATAACACCGTACAGACAGCACCCGTGGTCAGAATCAAACCTGGGTCTCTGGCGCTGGGAGGCAGAAACTCTACCGCTGCGCCACCGTGCCGCCCCATTTGAGACTATGTGCACTCTGATCTCTTCGACTGCTAATTTGGACAAGCTAATCCTGCAAGATCCCTGCTGATTTGGAGTCCAATGTCCACATTCTTCCCTCCCATTCACATCCCTTGATCCCGTTCCTATTCAATGCCAAGCTCAACGTTGAATAGATTTAATATCTGAGCTCCCACATGCCTCTACAGTAGAGATCTTTGGGAGAGAGGTGGACACAAAATGCTGGAGTAACTCAACGGGACAGGCAGCATATCTTGAGAGAAGGAATGAGTGACGTTTCGGGTTGAGATCCTTCTTTAGGAGGGAGGGGTGGACAGAAGAGTGCGTTGCCATTGTTTACTAGGCATTGGTTTAGAATCCATCACAGTTTGGTGACCGGTGCATTCCAACTTTGAAGAATAATCGGGTTTTACCACATGTTTGTGATGTTTCCCATTTGGAGATGTGTGAACAACTCCTACCCTACAGGTTGCCACCAAGTACACTGTACCTCCTAGCTTGCCATGGTCTGTGGCATAGGCATGTTGTCCTTTCAAAGGCGTTCTCAGCACTTGCTTCTCCACAACTTGGTGCCGTGGGTGTTTCCCCGGCAGTCCCCAGGAGACGAGACGCCGACCCTTTCCTGCTCCTTCCTGAGGCCCGGAGAGGCCTCAAGATGGCGGCAACGGCGGGGGTTGCGAGGAACAAAGGGCCAGTGAGCTGCGGGAGGTGGTGCGGTGCAGTGCATGGCCTAGACGGTGCAGTAGGCCGCTGGAGGCCCTGCAGCAGCTTGGGGCTGGGCTGGACCCAAGAAGCCGAGTGTGTAGACTGGACACGACCTGCAGCAGCACATGTGTACGTCTGATTCGTAGTGGGAGGCCTTCAACCTGGTGGTGACCCGTGAACAGAAGACCTACGGACCTACAATGCAGTGTCCATTTTCAGTGCCTTCATAGCAGTCAGTCCAAATCTAGACCATCGTGCTGCAGAAATAATGGACGGTGAATAATATACAGCGCTGAAGGTGTGGGTAGGATTGTAGGGTCCTTGCACAAGACTCACAGACTCGAGGGATGCTGGCTACCATGTGCCCCAGATAGGACAATGAAAGTCTTACTTGCTGCAGCACAACAGAATATGTAAACATAATACAGAACGGAAGATAAAAGTTCAGTGTGTCTATAGACCATAGACCACATATACACAATAAATAAACAGAGATAATGCAATAATAATAATAGACTGTTATTGTTCAGAGCTAATTCATTATTGTGTTTCATAGCCTGATGGCTTTGGGGAAGAAGCTGTTCCTGAACCTGGACGTTACAGATTTCAGGCTCCTGTACCTTCTTCCCGATGGCAACGGTGAAATGAGTGTGTGGCCAGGATGGTGTTCAGGTAAAAGGTGACATGATCTTAGGTCCCAGTGAAGGTCTGATCCATGTTTGGGGAAAACCTTTTTAAGTTGCGCTGTTGCAGACTTCAGAGGTGTTATGGAAAACAGGTTCTGTATAAATGGGTGTGTGGAAAGGAACTGCAGATGGTGGTTCATCCCGAAGATAGACACAGTGCTGGAGTAACTCAGCAGGTCAGGCAGCATCTCTGGAGAAAAAGGGTGGGTGGCATTTGGCGCCAAGACTGTTCTTCAGACTGAAGAAGGGCTCCGACCTGTAATGTCACCCATTCCTTTTCTGCGGAGATGCAGCCTGACCTGGTGAGATACTCATTCACTTTATGCCTATCATTTGCATAAAGGGCCACAAGAGTGTGCAGTCTTAGAAGGTGCAGTCGTGACTGAAGGTTATGGGCCAGGTATCTTGGCCTGCTTTGCACGTTATTGGGTGCTGGGTTCCTCCGCACAGTGGGCCAACAGATGTACAGAGGGGCCAGAGAGAAAACCGCTGGCTTATCAGTGACATCAGAGAAACACGATTTTGATGATTTTTTTCCCTTTTCGTTTTAAGAATTAGATCCTTTGGTGCACAAAGGCATGAACATGTGATCCAAGAAACTCTCAGGCTCCTTACAGATCTACACTTACTGCGTCTGTGCTTCAAGCTCAGAAACCATGAGCTCACACTCAGTCGTCCTGAGATACTTCGCATCTACAACAGAGCAGCAAGGTGGGGCAGCTGCCGGCGCCAGGCCCGGGTTCGATCCTGACTTCAGGCGCTGCCCTTGCGGAGTTTGCACATTCTCCCTGTTTTCTTCTTCTTCTTTTCCTGTCCATCTTGTTACAAATGTTGGCCACGCTGTCATCGTCCATCCTGAAAAGGACACACGCTTCCGGCAACAATCAGTGGGAGCCATCACTTGTCGTAATGGATGATTGTAGTAGCAATGTTACAAAATTTTGAGATTTAAAAAATCAAGTCTGCAATTTATCCCATCAGATAAAGCATAAAAAGAAGATTAATTTGACACCTAATTCACTTTCATATCTTCAGTATTAAAAAATGTATGGCCATTTTCATACTTGGAAATTAGCATTTTGTTTCCCATTGCCTTTCCATTGACTTAACTCAAAAGCTGTGATCGAGGACAGTCAAAAGCCCATAACTTTGTTAAAAATTAAGAGAACTCAATGAAATTTTCAGTTATTATAGATTGAAGCATTCCGAAACAAATATGAAACAATCTTACTTGGATGACCTGAAATTAAAGCATATAATTAGCTAGTTACCCAATTGTAGCTAATTACAAAATTCAATTACTAGATCTAAACATCTATCCATTTCTTAAGAAAAGATAAACATTTTTAAATTGCCTAAGTGTCCAAATAACATTCACACAATAATTCACAATATAACATGATTTTAAATCTCATTCTCATGAATTTATAGGCCAAATGCATGGAATTTTATGTTTAATTCCCGTAAATTAATGGCCATTTAAATCAACTTGCGAGTGGGTTTTAGTGGAACGCGGTAGATTGGAACGTTGCGGTTTGCGGTGAATTTAACCCACAGTCGACAGGTAAAACACTGCCGGTTCGTATATATTTTTTGTCCCCTTTTCGCAACATGAGAATTTGATTAAATGCTTCCTAAGAACCACGTTTTTATGTAAAAATAAACTGTGTACTTTCTTTTCTCCCCTACGTAAGGTCCGTCCCGTTGTCAGCGCTCACGGCTTTAGAAGATGATTTTTAAATTACTCTAGCTAATAAATGATCTAGCGTAGTTTAAAAATACCTTCATAAATCAAATGTCGGAGCGATTTCTCTTTAGCTACGAAATCCCCTGAGATGGATCGACTTGAATTGTCTGGAGAAAAACGGAATTTTAAACCCGCCCCCCTCTGAAAGGTGCCAAAGTCACGCACACGGGGAGTGACAGAACTGCAGCGCTGCTCAAGGTAAGTATTGTAACATACCTAATTGTAGTAGCAGAATTAGCTCAGGATACTTCCAGTTTCCAGCCCCGCGACGTGGACACTTCTGCTATGGGGCCGTTCTCCCTGTAACTGCTTGGGATTCCTCTAGGTGCTCCGGTTTCCTTCCACATCCCTAAGACATGTGGGTTGTTAGGTTATTTGTCCTCTGCAAATTTTCTCTCGTTCAAAGGAGTGGATGAGAGGTGGGGTAACATGGAACTAGTGTAAACATGTGATCGATGGTCAGTGTGGACTTGGAGGGGTGAAGGGCCTATTTCCATGCTGTGTCTCTAAACTGGTAACTTGGTGGCGCAGTGGTAGATTTGCTGTCTTACAATGCCGGCGACCCGGGTTCGATCCAGACTACGGGTGCGGTCTGTACGTTTGTACCTTCTCTCTGTGACCATGTGGGTTTCTCCAGGTGTTCCAATTTCTATCAATGTTCCGAAGAAGTACAGGTTTGTAGGGTAATTTGGCTTCAGTAAACATTGTAAACTGTCCCTCATGTGTAGCACAGTGTTAGTGTATGGGAACCGCTGGTCAGTGGGGACTCGGTGGGCCGCTCTGTATCTCTAAACTCAACTAAGCTCAAATAATCTGCTCCATCAGGACACAGGAAGCATGGTGGGGTTCCCACAAACGCTTTAAAGCTAGATAGACACAAAATGACACTAAATGTAGATAGACACTATCTTTGGTTTAAACCAGCATCTGCAGATCCTTGCTACACAATGCATTAATGGATTCATGTGCTCAGAAACCTTATACTTGTTTTCCACACTCCCTTGGACTCAACTTGCTATTAATTTGTTAACCTGATCGAACTACTCCTATTTTTTTTATTTTCATTTTTACTTAACCTTTCTTATTTTGAAATCTCCTTTTAATCCAGCCATCTATATATTTTTAGTCCAGTCAATAATTGTGTTTGTTACTAATTTCATATATATACTTCATATGGAAACAAGCTAGTCGCTGGATCAGTATATTTAAATAAATATATATTTTCTGCGATCTATATATTTTTAATCTGATTGATAACTGTGTTTGTTACTGATTCCATTTATTTGCTTCTCTTAGCATCAATTCAGCTGCAAAGCAGGTATATTTAAATCAATATATATTTTTAAGTGTAAATCTATTTAGTTATATTTATTTTTGAGTAGCACAAAACACCTCTTCACTCGATTCCCACACTCAAAATTCCAGGCCTTTGTGTTAAATTCAGCTCCACATTCCTGCTTCCTTGGCTTGTTGATATGAGAAAATGGTTTCTGATTTCAGTCCTGAAAGACCTGACTCTAATTTTCTTGATTCTTTCGCCGAAGGAAATATGTTTCTCCAATGATCGCCCTATAAAATGTTCAGCATTTAAAAAAAAAGTCTGAACTAGATCACATCTCTTTTTTAAAAAAAAACGGAATGAAATACAAGCCAGTTTTAGGCGATGTATCTTTGTAAACTAACTCTGGCACCTTTCTTCATCGACCCTTGCTGAGACGAGCTGGCTAAAGTTCGGTTCATTTCTCTGCACAGGAGACTGGCCAGGATTCTGCAACTGAGATATAGTTTTCTCCCATTCATATCTCTATCTCGTTGAGATCAGAAAAGCAGTGAGCAGTTTGCAATTTATTGCATCTGGGCAGTCTTCTTTAAAATCTAACAAAGACTTTTGCGTGAACTTTGCATATTCACAATCCGAGATGACTGTGTTACTTGGAGAGTCTCCACAGCCTTTGATTCTTCCAAATTGGACGTAACACACGTTTAAAAAAAAAAACTCCCGGTGGATCCCTAACGATATTTTTCAAAAAAAAAACTTGAAGCGTCGCCTTTCAAGTGGAATAATGGAAGAAAAAAAAATCACATTGTCGTTCAACAGATTCTCCAAGATTCAGATTGGAAGCAATGAGCCGTTTTAGAAGTGTTAAATTTGTGTTGCATTTCTGGGGCATTAAAAGAGGCAAATCAAAATGATCCCAAATACTGAACATTCAGTTATTTGACACCCAGTCACTTCCCAGCTGTACATATTTTAGGCCTGGTCGTGAAAGCCAGAGTGCCATGGTTCAGTGGTTGTACTGAAGGGGAATGAGCTGCCTGGTGCTTTGATACAGGCATGCTTTTTACTTTACTGCTGTGGCACTGCTATGGGGAGAGCAAAAAAAGAGAAGGGAGAGACCAGATTTGACCACGCTTCTGACCTTCCTGCTGGGGAGGAGAGCTTGGCACCTTGTCCGACAAGTTTCACAACAGGGAAACATATTTAGTTGCTAAAACTCGGACATGCTCAGGAAAGGGCCTGAAAGGAGAGCTTAAGTGCTTCCCGCTGTGTGAGATGGATTAAAGTTGGATTGGAAGGATTCTTTATTTTTGTGGTGGGGGGGCGGGAGGAAGGGAGGGAAGTGGTGGTGGGGGGGGGGGGGGGGGGAATGCAGGAGACTATACTTGCATTTCAACAACGTTAATTAAAATGCTGGCAAGAACTGGCGGCTTAAAACTGTCTGGGGTCCCTTTGAAGAGGAAGCGTTTTCAGGGCAAGGGAATGGGAATCTCGGTGCCCCAAACAAATGCAGGCAGCTTCAATTAGGCTGAGGGGGTAGCTAGTCACTTATTGAAAGGCAGAAGGTCTCCCTCTTTTAGGCTTGACAAAGCTCCTTGCTTTGCAAAGTCCTTTTCGACAGAAAGGCTATGCAAATGGTGCACTCTGTCCCCCTGGCAGAGCTGCAGCTCTGAATACAACTATCTTTTCAGCAGCTGCTTTACATCTGAAGTGGGCCCATCCTTTGGTTTGACAAGGGACAGGCCTCCAATTCAGCACTCATCACCCCCTTTGACAGCTGAAGCCTTGCCTGCCAGCAGGCTTTACAAAAGAGCCTCATTTACTCATAATTAGCAATTCTTTGCATATTCCCAAACTTGCCAACAACAGATTCATTCAAACTCTCTTTAACTTTCCTTCCCGAGTACATACTTTTGTTTTTTTTTTGTTCCTCAATAGGGCCTCTGAAGGAGAGAGTGGCTCGATTGTAACAAATTATCCTTTTCCGGTCACAAACCAAAATTATCCAGGAAAGTTAGGCATTTCGGCAGGCGTTTCCATTTCTGCAAAGCCGAGGAAGGAGACAGAATCAGTTCTGTGGAGGAAAACAGAAAAATGTTGGGTCTTTACTTCTCTCCTGGAGGTTAAATAAATATCGATGTGTTCTTTGCAAAAACACGAGGAAAAAAATGCTCAGGCATTGGATGCATTTAGCCACAGACCCATGAAGCATGTTACATGTTACAGTACGCCAAGGTGTTCAGTCATTTGAGACCACCCTGAGATTCTGACAACATTTCTCCATTTTCCTGCAAACTAGTCTCTTTTTTTCCGCCCAATATCAGTTTTCCAAAATGACTCGTCCACTAGGGGCTTTGGCCTGTCGCCGAGATAAGATTTGACTGCAATATTTCTGGTCTTGATAACTATTCTTTGTCGCTGTTGTAAAGCTGTGTCTTTCTTAGCTTAAAGATATGTGGAAACAGGCCCTACGGCCCACCGAGTTCGTGTCGTCCAGCGATCTCCCCGCACACTATCCTTCACACATGAGGGACAATTTATAATTTTACCAAGCCAATTAGCCTTACAGACCTGTACGTCTTTAGAGTGTGGGATGAAACAGGAGAAAACCCACGCGGGATAGAAGAGAACGTGGGCAGCACGGTGGCGCAGCGGTAGAGTTGCTGCCTTACCGCGCCAGAGACCGGGTTTGATCCTGACTACGGGTGCTGTCTGTACGGAGTTTGTACGTTCTCCCTGTGACTGCGTGGGTTTTCATCGGGTGCTCCGGTTTCCTCCCACGCTCCAAAGACGTGCAGGTTTATAAGTTAATTGGCTTGGGTAAAAGTTCCCTACTGTGTAGGGTTGTTTTAGTGTACGGGACGGTCGCTGTTCGGCGTGGACTCGGTGGGCCGAAGGGCCTGTTTCGGTACGGTATCTCTAAACTAAACTGAACCAAACTAAACCAAACTAAACCAAACTAAATTAAACATACACCCTTCGTTACAGACAGCACCCGTAGTCAGGATCGAACTCAGGTTTCTGCCGCTGTAAGGCAGCAACCTACCACTGCACCATTGTGCGGCTGTGTGTAAAAATGTATAAAGTACTTTTCCCGTTGCTCCTCTGCTTTCCCATGTTCATCTGAGCACTCAGAGCATCCTAAAGTCCCTCCAAATGACCCGCTGAGTTACTCTGGTATTTTGTTTGTAGACTGGTATCTGCAGTTCCTTGTTGCTACATTTTGACTGCACCAGTGTGAGATCTCCTCAAGGTATGCCTACTTTGAAGAGGTTCTCCCCTGGAGGGGCCCCCACCTGAAATGTCGTCTCTCCATATTCTCCAGAGATGCTGCTTGACCCGCTGAGTTACTCCAGCACTTTGTCTTCCTTTTTTCCATTTTTCTCAATACTCCCTTGCATGCTGGGTCTTCATTTACCTGGGTCTCACAACATGGGATTCCTTCTCCGGATCTTTAACCCTCCCTTCCCCTTTAAGACACTTCTCAATCAACCCCTTTGTAACTATTCTAACAGCTGGCAATGTGGCAAATGTTATCCAGCGAGCTGTTGTCAATCGGGGCATCTTATTAAATTACCATCACTCTGCATACCCATGTTGTTGTTTGGTAAGAAGAATGGGTAATGGATGAGACAATCGGGTTAGAAGTGATAGGAGCAGATTTGGCCACTCGGTCCATCAAGTCTGGCTGATCTATCTTTCCCTCTCAACCCCATTCTCCCCATCACCCCTAACGCCCCCTACTAATCAAGAATCTGTCTATCTCTACCTTAAAAATATCTATTGACTTGGCCTCCAGAGCCTTCTGTGGCAATGAATTCCATTGATTCACTGCCCTTGGACTAAAGTTCCTCCTCATCTCCGTCCTAATGGAACGTTCTTTTATTCTGAGGCTATGGCCTCTGGTCCTAGACTCTCCCACTAGTGGAAACATCCTCGCTACATCCACTCTTTTACTATTCTGTAAGTTTCAACGAGGATCCCCCCTTATCCTTCTAAACTGTGGCGAGTACAGGCCCAGTGTCGTCAAACGCTCATCATATGTTAGCCCACTCATTCCTGGGATAAGAGAAGATTGCTAAGAGTCTTGTTTCATGTTTGAGGTACGATCAACTATAGCAAGCCATCAGCTTGCCTGACACCAACTCTGCCAGCATGAAGGAGAAGGTAAACCTGTGGCTGTGTGACTCGGTGTAATAAATAATGCTGTTCATGCACCGCACTCACTAATGGTTAGTGAGTGAAATATTCGGAGGGGAGAGCACTAATAGTGTTTTGAACTTCCAGTGATTAAAGGCTCCCCCTTTGACAGTGATTTGCAATTCCTTTTTTCTAAGCTCTTAAGATATTTTTTTCCAGAATATTCTGTCATTTAAAAGTTCAAAACGTTGCCTGAAGTTTTCTTACAATTTGTGATTGTAAGAAAACAGCCGTGTAAACACTTAAAATAAGGATTTCTTTGTGCCGTTTGATGGTTTTCTCCACAACGTGGAGGAGTATTGTTTAAACACAATCCAATCCCTCTGTCTGAGTAACGCCTTTCCGATATCTATTCTTCATCCTAAAAGGACACAAAATGCTGAAGTAATTTCAGTGGGTCAGGCAGCACCTCCAGAGAACATTGACAGGTGACTTAAAGGGTCAGGATTCTTCTTTAAACCCAAAACGCCACCTATCCATGTTCTCCAGAGAGGGCACAGTGGCACACCAGTAGAGTTGCTGCCTTACAGCGCCAGAGACTCGGGTTCGATCCTGACTACGGGTGCTGTCTGTACGGAGTTTGCACGTTCTCTCCGGGTGCTCCGATTTCTTCCCACACTCCAAAGGTTTATAGGCTTATTGGGTAAAATTGTAAATTGTCCCTAGTGTGTAGGATAGTGATAATAGAAAGGATGATCACTGGTCGGCCCGGACCTGGTGGGCCGCAGGGCCTGTTTCCGCGATGAATCTCTAAACTAAACTGTATCTCTAAACACTTTGTGTCTGTTTATGTAATCTAGCATCTGCAGTCCCTTATTTCTACTATTCTTGGTCCTCCCTGTATCAGGACCTGCTCTGCAATGCTGGGCATAAGCAGAGATGTCAAACTCATTATAGAATCAATCATTCAAAATTATTTGTGCAGGAAGGAACTGCAAAGGCTGTTTTAAACAGAAGATAGACACACAAATCTGGAGTGACTCAGCGGGACAGGTACCATCTCTGGGGAAAAACGAATAGGTGACGTTTTGGGTCGATACTCTTCTTCAGACTGAGAGTCAGGAGAAAGAGATATAGACGGTGATATAATGAAATATAGAACAAATTAATGGAAAAATAAGTAAAAAATAACAATGATAAAGGAAACAGGCCATTGTTAGCTGTGAGCTAAATGAAAACATGTAACAGACAATGAGACTCAATAATTAATTTGCACTTCTAAAGTTTATGAATGGCTAATGAACAGCTAAGTCCAGTCAATCTTGTATATGACGTCTGGTCATCATGTACAGGGTTTGATCTCAGAATCAACATTCAACTACCAGCTAACTGCAATAAAGTGTAAAATCAAATAACTGATTTAATCTTGGAGCTCAGATGATGCTGGCGGGCTGAACAACTGCACGGTTTATGTCTCATTTCCTTCTTCCCAAAGGCAGTAACTAATGCTGACAAATCAAGGAGTTGTACAGCACAAAGGAGACCAGTCAGTCCCATGTGACTCTGCCAGGTCATTGAAAGAAGTACTCAATATATCTCTTTCCCATACCACAACACATTTTTCTCTTTATAATGATAAGCCTATTTCCCCTTTTGAAAGTTGGTTTTTAATTTGCGTTCAGGAAGTGCATTCCAGGTCAATATTTGCTGTGAGAGTTATTTTTCTTCTCAATTGGCTTTTTGCTAATTCATCTCACATCTCTACCCTTTGGTTACTGAACTGGCAACAAAATCGTTGCTCCAGTCAAAGAGCCAACATACCGTATCTGTGGGCGGTTTGAACAGCGATAGGCATCACAGTGAAGTCTGACCCATGTCCCAACCAAGCATCGAGGCAACATTACAGATAGCAAGAAAGGTATGTTGGGGCAACTCAGTGGATCAAGCAGCATCTCTGGAGAAAAGGAATAGGTTGACACTGTTCTTCAGTTCCTTCCTACGAAAGAAGGGTCTCGACCCAAAATGTCACTAATTCCTTCTCTCCAGAGATGCTGCGTGACCCACTGACTTACTCCAGCTTTTTGTATCTATTTTCGATGTAAACCAGCATCTGCAGTTCCTCTCTATGCATTACAGATAGCGATCTTAGTCTATTTTCCATCGTTCCATGCTCTGGGCATTGGTCTTCTCATCAGTGTGCCTGTGACACAGCTGAGGTCAGTTCGCTGCACTTAGAGGTCACAGTAGCGCAGCGGTAGAGATGCTGCCTCACAGCGCCCGAGACCCGGGTTCGATCCCGACCTCAGGGAACTGTCTATGTAACGTTTTCACATTCTCACTGTGACCACATGGGTTTCCTCCCACATCACAAAGACGTATGGGTTTGTTGGTTAACTGGCCTCTATGAAAAAGTTACTCCTAATGTGCAGTGAGTGGATGAGAAAGTGGGATAACATAGAACTAGTAATCGGATGATCGATGGTCGGCATGGATCTGTGGGCCGAAGGGCCTGTTTCCATGCTGTATCTCTAAACATAAACTAAACTGAACATGGTTGAAGTGAGAGTGTATTCCACAACTAAAGACGAGAATGTTTAATTAATATGGGGGCAGCACAGTGGAGCTGTGATAGTGTTGCTGCCTTAAACTGCAAGAGGCACAGGTTCAATCCTGACTACTGGTGATGTCTATACGGAGATTGTACTTTCTCGCTGTGGTTTTCTCCAGTTTCTTCCCACATTCCTAAGGTTTGTAGGTTAATTGGCTGCGGTAAAAATTGTAAATTGTCCCTAGTGTGTAGGATAGTACCAGTGGAGGGAGGTGATCGCAGGTCAGTGGGGACTCAGTTGGCCAGATGGCCTGTTACCATGCTTATCCCTAAAGTCTAATATCTAAAGTAAATATCTACCAGCAACAGAACAATTAAATTCTGATGGGCCTGTCCCATTTACGCAATTTTTTCGGTGACTTGCCGTCTCCCGCATAGTCGCAGCAGGTCATCGAAATTTTTCAACATGTTGAAAATCCAGCGGCAACCAGAAAAAGGTACGCCTCTTTGGGCGACTACTCACGACCAAACAGGCGACACCCCCGCGACATGTTGACACGTGACGCCTGTATGGTCGTGAGTAGTCGCCCAAAGATTTGTACCTTTTTCTGGTCGCCGCTGGATTTTCAACATGTTGAAAATTTTCGACTATGACGGGTGCCGGCAAGTCACCGAAACAAATCGCGTAAGTGGGACAGGCCCCTTACTTGCTGCAGCTGTACACGCCCAATAACAACATAATATTCAATAATCAATAATATATTAAATGTATTATCAGTAACATTAGGTAACCAGACAATAGTAGGGCAAAACTGAAGTAGGTAGTATAACCTAAAATAAAGCACATCGTAGATCGTAGCTGTGGTAAATCAATGAAAGCATTTATCAATTGACACATAGTGTGGAGCTCACAACTATTTCTCAGACAATACACTGAAGAGTCTCATAAATTGCAGCACTGATTCGGGATAATGCAGCCATCAATATATGATTGGGGTTCCTCCCTGGTCTATGCCACTTTAGTTGACCTCAGTTACAGTCAGTGCTGCATTGCTGCTTGACCTCTTTGCTCTGGGTCAGGGGCAAGGCAGGAATGGATTGGTCACGGCCTTTGTCTCCGTCGATCGTCTGCACACCCCTGTTGGGAGAGGCTGCCTGGATAGAAGCATTGGGCTTAGCGGCCCTGGCTTCTCAGAGAGAGGGCAGACGCTCAGAGGCTAGGCTCAGCCAAGAAGAACGTCCCTTTCTGTCAGGATCTGGAGAGCTGCCAGTGCTCTCGATTGCGCAGCTCATCACAAGGCACAAAGTTCAGCAACCCAGAAAAGATGGGCCTTAGGAGGAGGAGGAAGACAAGGCCGCAAAATCTGTAATATATAGAGTTTGATGCAGGCGTGTTTAAAGATCAGACACTCTCACCTGACTGCTGAATCCACAATTGTAGTTTAGTTTAGTCTAGTCTAGTCTAGTCTAGTCTAGTTTAGTTTAGTTTAGTTTATTCTCACGTGTACCAATGAAGCAACACCTGGTGGTGGCTCTGTGTAATCGAACCCTCGTGATCGGCTGGAGAAGTCACCTGAGCGTGGGTGTTTTAAGCGTGGGCTTTTTGCTGTAACGGGTCATTCTAGTGCCACGCGTGTAGAACCAACATCGTTGTGTTTGGCTGTCTTTAGCGACTCGGGTAACTTCTTTATTTTAATTCCCAAAATAAATATTTTTTGCATACCCACGTCTATACTCGCCAAACCAAGCTACGATGAAAAGCTTTAGTTGCGTGCAGCAAGACTATACACGATAACAATCGAGCCGTCCACGGTGTACAGATGGGAAAGGGAATAACACGTAGTGCAAGATAAAGTCCAGTAAAGTCCGATTAAAGATAGTCTGAGGGTCTCCGATGAGGTAGATGGTGGCTGAGGACTGCTGTCCAGATGTTGAAAGGATGGCTCAGTTGTACATATTTCAGTATTATGATTCACAGTGTGATCTGCCACTTGTGCTGTGACATATTAACCTCCCACCACATCGGGCCAGCACGTATTTATTTGGACAAGGGGCACAAGAGAGTTGGTGACAGCTGCAATGTACAGGACAGTGGGGAAAACGTCTCCCAAAGATGATCAACAAAGTGGGCGGCAGAGTGGTGCAGCGGTACAGTTGCGCCAGAGACCCGGTTCGATCCTGACTATGGGTGCTGTCTGTACAGAGTTTGTACCTTCTCCCCATGACCGTGTGGATTTTCCCCGGGTGCTCCGGTTTCCTCCTACACTCCAAAGAAGTACACGTTTGTAGGTTAATTAGCTTTGGTAAAGATTGCAAATTGTCCCTAGTGTGTAGGATCATGCCAGTGCACCGGGATCGCTGGTCGGCCTGGACTCGTTGGGTCAAAGGGCCTGATTCCGTGCTGTGTCCCTAAACTAAACTGAACACAGAAAGAGGCCCTTTGTCCCATCATGTCATTTCCAACTAATTACATTATTCCTATTTAACCACATTTGGTCTGCCTTCTATGTCTTAAAGACTCAAGTGCTTGTCTAGGTGCTTCTTAAATGTCACAAGTGCTCCACCGTCTCTAAGCAGCATCTCCCAAATTCCAACCAGCCTTTATGTGAAAAAAAAATTCCCTCCTCAAATCCTCTGTAAGCCTCTCATCTTGAACCTACGTCCTTGTGTCTTTGACAGCCCCACTGTGGGAAAGATCCCGTATTATCTACCCTCTCCATCCACCTTGTAACAGGGCACACCTCTATCAGCATCTGCTGCCTTGCCTCTTCAATATGCTTGCTACCTGGAGAGTAGCTAATATATCGCATTCCCATTGAAATGGAGGGCATCCCGTTGACATCCTGAACTGTGCTTTGTTGCTGTGAATAACAGTTAACAATACAACAGGTGTGACAGGAAACACACAGTCAGCTACCAATCTCTATTGACTTGGTCACAGGGCAGCCCAAATGAGATTTGTAGGAATGAGACTAATAACAAAATGGATAAGACTGGCAATCAAGAAAGATTTGCATTTTTGCTATGCTTTTCTGGATGCTAGTGTTGGTATTGGTTTATTAATGTCACAGGTACAGTGAAACATTCGGTTGCGTGTGCTACTCATATCATATTTGACTACAATCCTACCATGCACAAGTATAACAGGTCGTGCAAAGAGGAAAATGGACAAAATACAGAATATAGCATCAGAGTAGTTGCCTCACAGCGGCAGAGGCCCGGGTTCGATCCTGACTACGGATCCTGCCTGCACGGAGTTTGTTCGTTCCCCCCGTGACCTGTGTGGGTTTTCTCCGGGTGCTCCGGTTTCCTCCCATGCCCCAAAGACGTACAGGTTTGTAGGTTAATTGGCTTGGTATAATTGTAAATTGTTCCTTGTGTGAGTAGGATAGTGCTAGTGTGTGGGGATCGCTGGTCGGCACGGACCCGGTGGGCTGAAGGGCCTGTTTCTGCTGTGTATCTCTAAACTAAACTAAAAGAATACAGAATATAGCGTTTCAGCGACAAATTTCACATTTGAACAAAATGTGTGGGCCGAAACAAAGTAGATTGGGAGATCGGGACTACACCCTTAGCTGATAAGAGCTGCGCACATTAGTCGGGTGAAGAAGCTGTTCCTGAATCTGGTGAGAGGTGCCTTCAAACATTTGTATCTTCTGTCTGATGGGAGTGGGGAGAAGATGGTGGAAGTGTAGGAAGGAACTGCAGATGCTGGTTTACAACAAAGACAGACACAAAATGGTGGAGTAACTCAGCGGGTCTGGCAGCATCTCTGGAGAGAAGGAATGGGTGAAGCGTTTTATTGTCATATGTCCCGAAAATGGAACAATGAAATTCTTACTGGCAGCAGCAGCAGAACAAGCTTGCAAACACAGTACTCAATAAATAAAATAATATAAACAATAAAAAAGTTCATTAAATAAAAAACCTAATATAGTGCAAAAGTAGGCCAAAGCCCAGAGCCCTGAGTGCAATCTAGGCAGCTCAGAGTTTAGTTGGAGTTCTTAATGTTCATAGTGGGTCTTGGGACATAAATAGTAAGGTAGACGACAAAAGCAATCACAATAGATCTTTATAAACCAATTCTTGCCATAGAGGGGGTACAGAGAAGGTTCACCAGACTGATTCCTGGGATGTCAGGACTTTCATGTGAGGAAAGACTGGATAGACTTGGCTTGTACTCGCTAGAATTTAGAAGACTGAGGGGGGATCTTATAGAAACTTACAAAATTCTTAAGGGGTTGGATAGGCTAGATGCAGGAAGATTGTTCCTGATGTTGGGGAAGTCCAGAACAAGGGGTCACAGTCTAAGGATAAGGGGGAATTCCTTTAGGACCGAGATGAGGAAAACATTTTTCACACAGAGAGTGGTGAGTGGTGCCACAGAAGGTAGTTCATTGGCTATATTTAAGAGGGAGTTAGATGTGGCCCTTGTGGCTAAAGGGATCAGGGGGTATGGAGAGAAGGCAGGTACAGGACACTGAGTTGGATGATCAGCCATGATCATATTGAATGGCGGTGCTGGCTCGAAGGGCCGAATGGCCTACATCTGCACCTATTTTCTATGTTTCTATGTCCGGTCACAACTGGAGTAATATATCTAGTTCAGGGCATCAGACTTTAGGAAATAATTTTGGAAAGGATTTAGAGTTGATGCAAGAGATATTCATTACAATGATGGTAGAGACAAGGGATTTTATTTACAGTATGTGTAGGAAGGAACTGCAGTTGCTGGTTTAAACTGTAGATAGACACAAAATGCTGGAGTAACTCCATGGGACAGGCAGCATCTCTGGAGAGAAGGAATGGGTGATGTTTCAGGTCGAGACCCTTCTTCAGTCAGACTGCATTTATGTGGATAGAGTTGAGAAGCTGATAACAGAGGAGTATGCGAGGGAATCTGATCGATCAAAATGAAATCATAAAGGGTGTCGACAGAACAAATGGAGACCACCCTTTTATATTTGCAGAAACCC
The DNA here is from genome assembly GCA_035221665.1 of Okamejei kenojei. NCBI lineage: Eukaryota > Metazoa > Chordata > Chondrichthyes > Rajiformes > Rajidae > Okamejei > Okamejei kenojei. Next base: position 31,181,289 of record CM069161.1, read on the forward strand.
CACGTGGTCACGGGGAGAAGGTACAAACTCCGTGCTGACCCGTAGTCGGAGTTGAACTCGGGTCTCTGGCGCTGTAAATATCATATCTACCGCTACGCCTGCACCACCGTGCGGCCACAGTGCCGTTCCTCGTGAAATAACATTCCATTTGCCTTTCTTATGCTGGTTTAAATCGAAGATAGACACAAAATGCTGGAGTAACTCAGCGGGACAGGCATCATCTCTGGAGAGAAGGAATGGGTGACGTTTCGGGTCGAGACCCTTCTTCAGAGTGAAGAAGTAACTCAGCAGGACAGGCATCATCTCTGAAGAGAAGGAATGGGTGACGTTTCCCATGTCAAGAAATGTCACCCATTCCTTCTCTCCAGAGATGCTGCCTGTCCCGCTGAGGCAAACCAGCATTTTGTGTCCAACAAGATTTTTTTTGTTGTGCGTAGCAGAGCAGGCAGACATATTCTCGCAGGCCCTTCACTGCATGCGTGATAAATCAGTTTATTGTCGGAGTGTGTCTGCACATGGCCAGTGCGGAGCTATTTGATTTTACTGCAAGCATTGGAAGCAGAGAGCTTTAACGCCGGCCAGAGACAAAGACAATCACGGCAGCTTTCATTCCCTGCCAGTGCTTATGAGCACGACTCATGCGAGTCACATGGCAATCTCAGTATTAAATAGATTTTACAGATTCCTGCATAATTGTGTGTCCACAAAAACAGTCTCTCAGAAGACAGCTAATGGAGCAGCCTAGCGTGGAGAGCCCATGTTGTTATTACTTTAACTGGAGACTAGATCTACCCCAGAATCTGACACTTTTCTTGTTATTTTTTAACATTTGCTGATTATTATAAATCTGAGGGGAGTACTTTGGGAGTATGGTGTTGGCTGCACAAATGATGTAGCGTGAGATGGCTTTTACACTTTAGTTTGGTTGACTTCAGTTTTGTTTATTGTCACGTGTATCGAGGTACAGTGAAAAGCTTTTGACCTGTCAGTGGAAAGACAAAACATGATTACAATCATGCGATTTACAGTGTATAGATACATGGTAAGGGAATAATGTTTAGTGCAAGGTAGAGCCAGTAAAATCCGATCTAAGATAGACACAATATGCTGGAGAAACTCAGCGGGACGGGCATCCTCTCTTTTTGTGCATTTTGTGAGAGAGGCTGCCTGCCCCGCTGAGTTACTCCAGCATTTTTTGTCTATCGCTGGTTTAAACTAGCATCTGCGGTTCCTTCCTGCACACAAAATCCAATCAAAGATAGTCAGAGGGTTACAAATGGGGTAGATAATAGTTCGGGACTGCTCCCTAGTTGTGGTGGGATGATTATAGTTTAGACTAGACAAGTGGGACCGGTGAGTTCCGTCCCCCAACGCGGGGGGGAGAGGAAAGGGGGGGCTGGCGCGCGGCGTCACAGGGGAGGGCTGGTCCCCAAACGCAATATTGCACCACTCACCCATATGTCCCAATAATCACCACTCCCCAGAGAGGTGGGGGGGGGGGGGGGGGGGTAGAGAGGGAGGGGGGGGGGAGAGGGAAGGGAAGGGGGTAAAGAGGAAGGGGGAGGGGGTAGAGAGAGAAGGGAAGGGAGGGGAGTAGAGATGGAAGGGGGTTAGAGAGGGAGGGGGTAGAGAGGGAAGGGGGTAGAGAGGGAGGGGGTAGAGAGGGAGGGGGTAGAGAGGGAGGGGGTAGAGAGGGAGAGGGTTAGAGAGGGAGAGAGGGAGGGGGTAGAGAGGGAGAGGGGCAGAGAGGAAGGGGGTAGAGAGGGAGAGGGGCAGAGAGGGAGGGGGTAGAGACTCCACCCCATCTCCCTCCTCCTCATTTGCCTCATCCTCCTCCCCTCACTCCCATTCCCAGCCCCAGCACCTACCCAGGTGGTAGAGCTGTGCCAGAGCCTGGCTCGTACTCGGGCCGGACTGCAGTGGTCAGCTCGGCCGCCACTTGGGCTGCAGTCCAGGCCCCGACTTCATCTCCGGGCTCATCCCTGACCCCGGACCCGGGCTGGTCCTTAGTTCCACCGGCAACTTCTTTCTCGGCTCCGGTCACGGCCCCATCCCAAGCCCCGGGATCGGCCCTCATCCCAGCTACAGCACCAGGCTGAGATCCAGCCCAGCCCCAGACCCGAGAGCCACCGCGGGCGGGCCCGGGCCAGCGCGCACTCAAGGACCCGAGGACTCGAAGATTGCGACTTGGTCAGGCAGAGGGGGTTGGGTGGGGGGTGGTTTCCAGAACATTCCAGTGTAGTAACTCCCCCCCCCCCCCCCCCCCCCCACAAAGCGCCGGAGTGTCCCGTCCTGCCTTGCGAGTGCATTGTGACGTTATTCTAATTTTTTTTGCCGAACGTTGGAGAGTTTGGGCTGTTTTTAAAACTTTAAATGATTAGAAACTTGGGATATATAGGTGGGAATGCGGCGGGAAGATGTTTATCACCTCGATGGGAAAAATGTGAGCAGAATGTGTGAAAATGGGAAGGCTATGGCCTAGCGTTTGGAAGAAAATAGGAATTAACCAGATATTGAGACACACACACACACACACACACACACACACACACACACACACACACACACACACACACACACACACACACACACACACACACACACACACACACACACACACACACACACACACACACACACACACACACACACAAGGTGAAGAGTTTTATAATTATAGAGATTAGAGATACAGTGTGAAACAGGCCCTTTAGTCCACGGAGACCACATTGACCATCAACCATAGATTGGTTCTATCTACACACAAAAGGCAACTTACAGAAGCCAATTAAACTACAAACCTGCACGTCTTTGGAGTGTGGGAGGAAACTGGAGCCCCCGGAAGAAACCCTTGCGGTCTCACGGTGAATATCCATACTCTGTACATTCAGCACCCGTAGTCAGGATCGAACCTGGGTGTCTGGTGCTGTAAGGCAGCACCTCTACTGCTGCGCCACTGTGCCACCCTTGGCAGTGCATAGCAACAGGGTAGTTCAATGTGATCAAGAGGATAGTGGGAGCTATCTGTCCGTTCCCTCCACAGACGTGTCTGACCAGCTGATTTCCTTCAGCGTTTTCTTTTTGCTGATGTATCTCTGTTGACTTTTTTAACCTCTGCCCTGGATCAATATCTTTGGTTAACTGTCAGCCTATTTTAGGCTTGATAAATGAAAGGAGGATTAATTTAATTGTAATAAACCTGCTTCTATTTCATGCAGAATTAACAACTCACAAAACGGGCTGTTCACAGTAAAACGAAAAACAAGAAAATTGCCTTTTCTGGAAATTTGAAATAAAAACATAAATGCTGGGAACACTTGGCAGGTCAGACTTATCAGAGTTATGGAAAGAATAACAGACTGAAGAAGGTGTTCCTTCCCAAAACGTCGCCTTTTCCTTCTCTTCATAGATGCTGGCTGACGCGCTGAGTTACTCCACCATTTTGTGTCCATCTACGATATAAATGAGCATCAGCAGTTCCTTCATAAATTGAATTAATATTTCCGGTCTAAGACCTCTTGTCAGAAGAGGTCTCAGAACTGAAATGTTAATGCAATGTCTTCTTCGTCAGATGCTGCCCGACCCGCTGAGTCTCCCAGATGGAGGGGCAAGGGGACATCAGGTAACCCTATGTGAGGGTGAACGGAATGTGGCGAGTGTGACCAGAGGTGTCTCACTTAGGGTGAAGCCACCAGCCCTGATACACAGGTTCGATTCTCCAAGGGGCCATGGTCAAGGCCGACCAACATTGGCCGTTGCTTCTTCAGTCACCCTCAAGTTACTGTCACTTCCCAGGACCTTAGACCAGCCTGACAATTTCAACAAAGAACTTGTGTTTTAGCTTTTGGCAGAAGAATTAATCTATGAAATATCAAACATCTGGATTATCTCTGTTTGCTTCCAAGATTAAATATTATAATTCATCGGTAGGTCTTCTGGTTAGAGAAGAAGAACAAGAATATCAGTGAACAGGAGTGGGTGGCCCGGCGGGGCAGCGGGTAGAGCTGCTGCCTCACTGCGCAGAGACCCGGGTTCGATCCTGACCTCGGCTGCTGTCTATGTTGAGTTTGTATGTTCTCCCTTTGACTGTGTGGGTTTCCTCCAGGTTCTCTGGTTTCCTCCCAATCCTAAAGACATTTGGGTTTGTAGGTTAATTAGCCTCTGTAAATTGCCCCAAGTGTACAGGGAGGGGGTGGGAAAGTGGGATTACATGGATCTAGTGTGATCAATGGTTAGCGTGGAATCTCTGGGCCAAAGGGCCTGCTCCCACGCTGTATCTTTCATTCGATTCAATCAAAGAATTCTTATCCTCAATTGCTATCTGAAGAACCTTTCTGGTGTGAATCATTAATGTGTTGGACGAGATTCAGAGATGAGGAACAGCGTGATCTTTGATGGCCTCCAAAATTCAGTCTAGAATGTGGAGAATGGCCAACTGAATGAAGTAATCGATGGCAGATGACATCAGTGGATGCAGATACCCAGCCAGTCACGAAGCAGGCACTGGTTAGTGCCTTCAAGATGGTAACCACGGCATTTCCAATGAATCTGCGTGACTGATGCATTCTAGAATAGGATAGAATCCTGGCCGGACCGGTTGTCATATGCACGAATAAAACATGAATGGTGACCTAATTTCCTCAAATATGTGCTTGAATTCCAGCTGCAGTTTTCTTCCACATATAAAAGAAGCTCTGTTTCCCCTTGCATGCCAAGTGTTCATTCTTACCTCAATCATTTAACACTGTAAAAAGTCCACCTCTACCCCGTCCTTGCAAACAATTACCAGGGCGGCACGGTGGCGCAGCGGTAGAGTTGCTGCCTTACAGCTCCAGAGTCCGGGTTCGATCCTGACAACGGGTGCCGTCTGTACGGAGTTTGTACGTTCTCCCCGTGACCCGCGTGGGTTTTCTCCGGGTGCTCCGGTTTCCTCTCCGCACTCCAAAGACATAGAGGTTTGTAGGTTAATTGACTTGGTATGAATATATATTGATAATAAATAGCATGCGTCTAGCGCGACCAAACGTGGTCGCCTGAGGCGTACGGCCTCGCTGGGCCAGTCCCACTTCGATCGGCGGAGGCTGGTCCCGACATCGCTCCAAAAATCTTGCACTGTCCGAAAATCCTGCGGGCCAATGGCCTGTCGGCCCGCTGGCGCATTGAGGGTGTACACAGCACCTCGTCGGGCGTATCAAGCGTCTCGACGGGCGTATGCAGCGTCTCGGCATCGTACGCAGCGTCTCGACGTCATACGCAGCATCTTGATGGCGTACGCCTAGCCCGTGGCGTTGCGCGAAGATGACACCGCCCGGCGTGCCGTTGCATGATGACATCACCATGGGAGATTGCAATCTTCACGTGGTCCACCCTGTTTCAACAAATGCAATCAACCTGGCATGCAGAAACAGAAGCTCAAACATAACAAGTTGTCTTACAACTTTAGGCTGTGCACGCCATACGCAAGAAGAAGAAGAATCACCGCCCGACACCGTGCGATGTCCACATTCAGTCGGCCCGCCTCCTGCCCAGCTGATTGGTGAGTATGATGTCGGGACCAGCCCCGCACTACTCCATACGCCTCCGCGGTTCGAATTGGGACCGGCCCCACGAGGCCGTACGCCTCAAGCGACCACGTTTGATCGTGCTAGACGCATGCAATCGCATGCTGGTGGGACAGGCCCTTTAGTATTTGTAGAATAGTGTTAATGTGCAGGGATAGTTGGTTGGGGCGGACTCGATGGTCCGAAGGGCCTGTTTACGTGTCGTCTCATTAAACTAAACTAACATATGAGAAGACTCTTGGGTACTTTTAGACAGAATATAAAAGGTCAGCACAGTATATCTCTGACATTTTCCATTCCAGAACCACAAACGTTCCAGTGTCCCTTCATCCTGCTGCCTAACTGTGTACATTGCCTGGGGTTGGAGTTTGATTTACTGAACACTGGGACCGGGATGGTTAGTGGGAGGGATGATGTGCCCACTAGCTTGCCGGAAGACCAGAGGTAAATATAACATTTGTATCAGACAGTTTTTATTTCAGTCATTCACATGTTATTATAACATCTCTAGTTTTCCCAACCAAACAGCTGCTGGTGACCACCCTAATGAGTCAACCCTGGAGTTTAAAGGGACACTCCCAAAGGCAAAAGTTATAGCAAATAGATACAAAATGCTGGAGTAACTCAGCGGGTGAGCCAGCATCTCTGGAGAGTAGGAATGGGCGCCGTTTCGGGTCGAGACCCTTCTTCAGACAGATGGAGGAGGCGGGACAAAGATAGAATGTAGTTGGAGATAGTAAGACTAGTGGGAGAACTGGGAAGAAGGAGGGGATGGAGAGAGAGGGAAAGCAAGGGCTATCTAAAGTTAGAGATGTCAATGTTCATACCGCTGGGGTGTAAACTACCCAAGCAAAATATGAGGTGCAATATGAGATCCTCCAATTTGCACTGGGCCTCACTCTGACAATGGAGGAGGCACAGGACAAAAAGGTCAGATTGGGAATGGGAGGGGGAGTTGAAGGGCTTAGCCACCGGGAGATCAGGTAGGTTAAGACGGACTGAGCGGAGGTGTTCAGCGAAACGATCGCCGAGCCTGCGCTTGGTCTCGCCGATGTAGAGAAGATGGCACCTGGAACAGTGGATACACTTGATGTGATTGGAGGAGGTGCAAGTGAACTTCTGCCTCACCTGGAATTACTGTTTGGGTCCTTGGATGGAGTCGAGAGGGGAGGTAAAGGGACAGGTGTTGCATCTCCTGCGGTTGCAGGGGAATGTACCCCGGGAGGAGGTGGTTTGGGTGGCAAGCGACGAGTTGACCAGGGAGCTACGGAGGGAACAGTCTCTGTGGAAAGCAGCAAGGGGTGGAGATGGGAAGATGTGGCCATTGGTGGGATCCCCTTGGAGGTGGCGAAAATGTTGGAGGATTATATGCTGTATGTGACGGCTGATGGGGTGGAAGATGTAGACAAGGGGGACTGCCCTTGTTACGAATGGGGGGAGGGGCAGTAAGAGCGGAGTTGCGGAATAGCGAGGAGAGCCTAGTAAGAGCCTCATCTATAATGGAAGAGAGGAACCCCCATTTCCAAAAGAATTAGGACTCCATGGTATGGAACATCTCATCCTGGGAGCAGATGCGGGGTAGACGGAGGTATTAGGAGTATGGGATAGAGGCTTTACAGGAAGCAGGGTGGGAAGAAGTGTAATCTAGATAACTATAGGAGTCAGTCAGTTTGTAGTTGATGTTGGTCAATAGTCTGTTGCCTGTGATGGAGACGGTGAGATCTAGAAACTGTAGGGAGATGTCAGAGAGGGTCCAAGTGAATTTGAGTGCCGGATAGAAATTAGTGGTGAGGTTAATGAAGTCAGTGAGTTCTGCATGGGTGCAGGAGGTCACACCAATGCAGCATCAATGTAGCTGAGGTAGAGTTTGGGGATAGGGCCATTGTACGCCTGGAACAGGGATTGTTCGACGTACCCTACAAAGAGGCAGGCATAGCGAAGGCCCATGCGAGTGCCCATAGTTATGCCTTGGATTTGGAGGAAGTGGGAGGAGTCAATGGAGAAGGTGTTGTGGGTAAGGACCAGCTCTGCTAGGCAAAGTAGCGTATTTGTAGATGGAAATTGGCTGGTTCTGAGGTCGAGGAAGAAACAGAGGGCTTTATGATCCTCCTGGTGGGGGATGGAGGTGTAGAGTGACTGGACATCCATGGTAAAGATGAGGGAGTGGGGGCCTGGAAAACAGAAGTCATTGAGAAATGACTGAAGTCTGAAAACAGGTCTCGACCCGAAACGTCGCCCATTCCTTCTCTCCAGAGATACTGCCTCACCCGCTGAGTTACCCCAGCATTTTGCATCTACCTTCGATTTAAACCAGCATCTGCGGTTCTTTCTTACTCAAGGAACTGCAGATGCTGTTTTATACCGAAGATAGACACAGTGCTGGAGTAAGTCAGTGGGTCAAGCAGCATCTTAGGAGAACATGGATAGGTGACATTTCAGATTGGGATCCTGTATTCTTCACTATTCTTCATTGCACTCCTAATCTACTACACCACGATTCTCCACTACACCAGTATTCTGTACAACACCCATAAACATTAGACACCCCTATTCTCCACTACTCCATAACCATTACAACTTCCCTATCCTTCATTGCACACCAGTCATTACTGCACCCCGACACTACCCACATTACACAGTGAACAATAGAGCTCTGGGTATGCTGTAGAAACATAGAAACATAGAAACATAGAAAATAGGTGCAGGAGGAGGCCATTCAGCCCTTCGAGCCAGCAAAGCCAATCATTGTGATCATCACAAATCAATAACCCATGCCTGCCTTCTCCCCATATCCCTTGATTCCACTAGCCCCTAAAGCTCTATCTAACTCTCTCTTAAATCCATCCAGTGATTTGGCCTCCACTGCCCTCTGTGGCAGGGAATTCCAAAAATTCACAACTCTCTGGGTGAAAACGATTTTTTTCTCACCTCAGTCTTTATTCTAAACCTGTGGCCCCTGGTTCTGGACTGGCCCAACATTGGGAACATTTTTCCTGCATCGAGCTTGTCCAGTCCTTTTATAATTTTATGTTTCTATAAGAATCCCCCTCATCCTTCTAAACTAAGAACAGAGGGATCTAGGAATACATGAGCATAGTTTGCTGAAAGTGGCATCACAGGTGGATAGGGCGGTCAAAAAGGCTTTGGGCACATTATCTTCATCAGTCAGAGCATTGAGTGCAGAAGTCGGGACGTCACGTTGCAGTTGTATAAGATGTTGGTGAGTGCATTTAGAGTCTTGTATTCAGTGTTGGGCACCACCATGTTAGATGTTGTGAATTTCAAAAGGGTGCAGAGAAAATTTACAATGTTGCCAAGACTAAAGGGCCTGAGCTATGGGGAGAAGTTGAGCAAGTTAGGACTCTATTCCTTAGAGAGCAGGAGGATAAGGGGTGATCTTATAGACGTATATAAAATTGTGAGAGGAATAGATCGGGTATAAGCACAGAGTCTCTTGCCCAAAGTAGGGGAATCGAGAACCAGAGGACATAAGTGTAGGGTGAAAGGGAAAGATTTAATAAGAATATGAGGGGTAACTTCAATGGTGGTGGGTGTATGGAACGAGCGGCCAGAGGAGGCAGTTGAGGCAGGTGCTATAGCAACATTTAAGAAACATTTAGACAGGTACATGAATAGGACAGATTTAGAGGATTCTAGACTAAGTGGGACCCGTTGGGTCCTAGGTTCACACGGGAGGGCTAGTCCCCCAATGCAATATTCCACCAATTCCAATATTGGTGGCCAGTAGGGGGGTTTCTGGAGCACTAGCATGGGTGTTGTGGGTCAAGTCAAGTCAAGCACAGTGAGTGCAGGGCCAACAATCCATTTCAATCCATTTCAATAGAAAATAGATTTCTTTACATTTTAAACAGATGTCTCCAAAGAATAAATGCAAAATTGTCAATCCAAATGCCCAGCAAAAGAGACTGATTTAGACAGCATTCGCAGAGATTATCCAAATTTGGACTACTACAAATGTGATGATCTACAGGACATTCTTAATAGGAAAGTAGTGGGCAGAAAGGCATGTCATGCGTGGTTTGAAGAGCAAAAACTTGTAGTTTACAATGCCAACATTGAAAAGTTGAGGAGAAACAAGGTGTACAGAGTTGCTTATTGGTTACAATCTGAGGAGTATGATGATGCTACTGATCATGATATGCCAGTGTACCAGCTAGCAACTGATCTTCTCCATAAAGACTTGGTCTTTTGCTAGAAATTGTAATTTATTTACCTGTCTGTTACAGACTTACAGCATATAATACAATAATATTAAAGTACTGATCTTGAGAATATCACATTTTTGAATTTTCAAGTCAGTCTGGGTGTTTATTACTATTTCCGTCACAACGGTCAATGTTGTAATTAGCTACAATTAGGTAACTAACTAATTATATGCTTTAATTTCAGGTCATCCAAGTAAGACATTTTATATTTGTTTCTGAATGCTTCAATCTATAACAGCTGAAAATTTCACTCAGTTCTCTTAACTTTTAAGAAAGTTATGGGCTTTTGACTGTCCTCGATCACAGCTTTTGTGTTAAGTCAATGGAAAAGCAACAGGGAACAAGATGCTAATTTCTGAGTATGAAAATGACCATAACGTTTTAATTACTGAAGGTATGAAAGTGAATTAGGTATCAAATTAAAGTTCTTTTAATCCTTTATCTGATGGGATAAATTACAGGTTCGATTTTTAGAATCTCAAAATGTTGCAACATTCTTATATAGATGGGCCAAATGCAGGTAGATGGGACTAGTGTAGACGGGACATGTTGGCCAGTGTGGGCAAGTTGGGCTGAAGGGCCTGCTTCCACTCTGTATGGTTCAATGACTATGACCCTTATTCTTCACTGTAACTATATTCTTCACGACTTCCTAATTGTAACTACACCCCTATGCTTTATTACAGCTCCATTCTTATCATGCCTTGGTGTGTCCTCTCATCAGTTCACCACTACAAGTTTTCAGTATTCATATCGATGGGGGTATTGTAAAGTTCAAAACGCCAGAAACGCTGATGTCTGAAACTATTTTTTCACTTTCCAGAAATACATAATCCTACAGAAAAAAATTAGAAACATATTCTTAAAATATGGACAGCATTACTGCCAATCTGGACTGGAGACAAATCTGTGAAACTGCCACTTCCCAGTTGGCTGGCAAGAACAAAGCAACATTTATACATAATACATAAATTGATGCCTTGTGTGACATCTCTCGGTAGCAGCGACTCTTAAGCCTCAGAAATATGACTAGACTCAACTTGGCGTCACAGACATAGGGTTGATCTGTTATAAGCAGACCACCAGATTGGAATCCTTTTCCAAAGGGTGGGTGTGAGCTTTGATGGCTAGGGGCATTGGAGGCCTTGGCAGGAATAACAATACCTCCTCCAGTACAGCCGTTGCCATGGGCTATGTCAGAAATAATTCCCAGAGTTTTTCCTCTCACTGGCCACAATTTTCACCACTTCCCCATACATCCCCGGCAGACACACAAATATATACACACACAAATGCTCCATTCTTTATTCCCTTGAAGGATATCCGATAGGCGTTTGAAGGTTGGCACGTAGAAGTTCGCAATGTCCGTCAATACAGACTGCAGTCATTTTCACAGGAGTCTGAAGAAGGGTCTCGACCCAAAATGTCACCCATCCTTTTTCTCCAGAGATTCTGCCTGACCTGCTGAGTTATTCCAGCGCTTTGTGTCAATCTTTGGTATGAAACAGCATTTGCGGTTCCTATTTTTTTGTTCCTTTTACTATACTGCCCTAAAATGACAAAAGGAAGCAACTGACAATTTTGTCAAAATTGAGTTATTGCTTGGTTTAGGGTATTTGAGATATGCTCTACACAATGGTGAACAAAATAACTCTTCTCTGAGTACAATTTGAAAATATTTATACCAGAGAAGTAAGAAATTCCATCTCAGAGAGCTGAAAGTAAATCATGTTTTCCTCATTTACAATAAAACGCCTTTTTGTCAGTTGCTTCCTTTTGTCAGAGCAGGGCAGTGTAGTTCAGACAATTCAGTCTTGGGCCAGAATAAAAGGACGTACCTTTAGGAAGGAGATGAGGAGGAATTTCTTTAGTCAGAGGGTGGTGAATCTGTGGAATTCATTGCCACATATGGCTGTGGAAGCCAAGGTCATGGATATTTTTAAGGCAGAGATCGACAGATCCTTGATTAGTACGGGTGTCAGGGGAGAAGGTAGGAGAATGGGGCTGAGAGGGAAAGATAGATCAGCCATGATTGAATGGTGGAGTAGATTTGATGGGCCGAATGGCTTAATTCTGCTCTTAGAACGAAAGAACATGTTCGGCATGAACATGGCGAGCAGAAGGGCCTGTTTCCACACTGTGTTGCTAAACTAAAATAAATACTAAAGCAATGTGCAAGTACAGGTTTAATCTGATCACAAAAAAATGGGCCTGTCCCACTTAGGCGACTCTTCAGGCGACTGCCAGGGACTAGTTTGAATGGAATTCACCTCCGATACCTGGCGACAACCTACAGCAGGCAGCACCTAAGACAACCGACGACTGCAAAAACTGTCCCCAAAAATGTTTCAACATGTTAAACATTTTGCGCCAGTTGCCTGTAGTCACCCAAAAAATCGCCTAAGTGGGACAGGCCCATAAAACACACATATTAGACAAAGTGAAATCAGCACTGCAGATAGATTTCAGTTAAATTGTGGAGCTAAGGAGTTTGGATTCAGTCACAGTTGCTTGAATATAAACTGTGGGCTCATTCCTGTTGGTTAAGAGGAGCCAGACTGAATGGTCATTCATGACTATAACTATCTAATGGCCAGCTAGATAAAGCTCTGTGTACAAAATGCCTCTTAAATGCTGCAAAGTGTTCCAACTAAAGAAAACATGACAGCAAAGTGGTTACGGGGAAACTGAACCAAGTGGCAGAAGGCACTATTGATATGATGGTTTCTGTAGACAAGTAGCACTTTTCAGTTGTGACGTGCGGTGAGGTCAATGGCTGGGGAGGCACTGGCTAGTATCAGTGGCCCGGCCCTCCCTGTATAGAGAGAGAGAGAATGGGGGGAGAGAGAGAGAATGAGAGAGAGAGAGATGAGAGAGAGAGAATGGGGGAGAGAGAGAATGGGGAGAGAGAGAGAGAATGAGAGAGAGAATGAGAGAGAGAGAATGGGGGAGAGAGAGAATGGGAGAGAGAGAGAAGGGAGGGAGAGAGAGAGAAGAGAGAGAGAGAGAGAGAAGAGAGAGAGAGAATGGGGAGAGAGAGAGAAGGAGAGAGAGATAGAATGGAGAGAGAGAGAGAATGGGGAGAGAGGAGGGAGAGAGAGAGAAAGGTGAGAGAGAGAGAGAGAGAGAGAGAGAGAGAGAGAGAGAGAGAGAGAGAGATAGGGGAGAGAGAAGGGAGAGAGAGAATGGGGAGAGAGAGAGAGAGAGATGGGAGAGAGAGAGAGAATAGGGAGAGAGAAGAGAATGAGAGAGAGAATGGGAGAGAGAGAGAGAGAGAGAAAGAGAGAGAGAGCGACAGAGAAAGAGAGAGAGAGAGAGAGATAGAGAGAGAGAGAGAATGGAGAGAGAGAGAAGGGAGAGAGAGGGGAGAGAGAGAGAGAGAGAGAAAGAGAGAGAGAGAAGGGAGAGAGAGAGAGAGAGAGAAGGGAGAGAGAGAGAAAAATGAGAGAGAAAGGAGAGAGAAAGAATGGGGAGAGAGAGGGAGAATGGGGAGAGAGAGAGAATGAGAGAGCGAGAATGAGAGCGAATGAGAGAATGAGAGAGAGAAGGGAGAGAGAGAGAGAATAAGAGAGAGAGAATGGGAGAGAGAGAGAAGGGAGAGAGAGAGAAAGGTGAGAGAGAGAATACGGGGGGAGAGAGAGAGAGAGAGAGAGAATGGGGAGAGAGAGAGAATGGGGAGAGGAATGATGGCACGTTAAAACCCACAGCCGTTCCATTCTGACCGCCGCCTAACCCCCATTGCACCCTTCTTCACGGCGGCGCAGTGATGTCTGGGCTCTGACAATCCGAGGGATCTAACCGGTAATAACACTGAGAGCAGCCCCGGGTCACCGCGCTCCTCGACTCAAATCTGAGCCTGAAAAATCAGGTGGTGGGCCTGATGTGTCCCGCGGGCCATATTTTGGAGACTCCTGCCTTTCAGGAACTAAACAAAAATGTACAGTACAAAAATTGATTACTTTATTATTGTGATAAGTATAGATCTATTTTTTTTTAAATCGAATAACTTTCTAATGTACCGACAAAGTCTACCTTCCCAATGACCGTTTTTTCGCTGAGTGGCGTATCTTGCTCCGCTCCATGATCTTTGGTCTGTGCCGCCGACGCTGAAGCTCGCTAACGTGGAGGGAGAGTGAGGTTACGTGGGCTGAGCCTCCATAATTGACACTCGCTCTTCCTCCACTGGGCTCAAGATATGCCCCCTTGTGAGGCAGATGTGATCGCTGCCTCCCCTGGTGCTTTTTCAATGCAGTTTTATGTGAGACCAGCGAGCACAAATTTAATATATTTATATGTGAAATACGTTATCTGGGCTATGGAAGGTAAGGACATGTAATGAAGGGGGTTACAAACATTACATTGGTGACATACATAGAGGTAGTAACACGCACACGCTTATTGCCCACGCTCAATCCAGTTTCTAAGGGGTTGCGCAATCAGAGGGGAGGCTGAGCTCATCGCTGCCTCACCTCTCATCTCTTCATGTATTTGCAGCGGAGCTGCGCACATTTTGCTATTTTTACTATAAAAAAATATTAGATTCATATAGAAATGACATTTATATATGACACAGATCAGTGGAAAAATATTTATCTTTATTTTATATTATTATTCTTCTTTACTTTTCTTAACAGCTATTTTCATTGGGAGTATGACAGGTGAGGCTCTGCCTCCCCTGCCTCCCCTGGCCACACGTCCCTGCGTTTCAGAGGTGGGTTCAAACAATAGATACAATACCAATATCGTACGGTGGCGCAGTGGTAGAGTTGCTGCCCCACAGCGCCTGACACTCGGGTGCGATCGTGACTACAGGTGCTGTCTGTGCAGAGTTTGTACGTTCTCCCTGTGATGGCGTGGGTTTCCTCCGGGTGCTCCGGTTTCCTCCCACATTCCAAAGACGTCCAGGTTTGTCGCTTGATTGGCTCCTGTAAATTGTCCCTAATATATCGGATGCAAAACTGGGAACACATGGAACTAGGTGACGGGATGGCAGGACTGGCATATGATGAAAGAATGAATCGACTGGGCTTGTATTCAGTGGAACTTAGAAGGATGAGAGGGTATCTTACAGAAACATATACAATTCTTAAGGGATTGGGCAGGCTAGATGCAGGAAAAAAGTTCCTGATGTTGGGGGAGTCTATAGGCAGGGGTCACAGTTTAAGAATATGGGGTAGGCCATTTAGGGCTGAGATGAGGAAAAACTTTTCCCCAGAGAGTTGTGAATCTGTGGAATTCTCTGTCACGGAAGGCAGTGGAGGCAAATTCACTGGATGTATTCAGGGGAGACAATAGACAATAGACAATAGGTGCAGGAGTAGTCCATTCGGCCCTTCAAGCCAGCACCGCCATTCAATGTGATCATGGCTGATCATCCACAATCAGTACCCCGTTCCTGCCTTCTCCCCATATCTCCTGACTCTGCTATCTTCAAGAGCCCTATCTAGTTCTCTCTTGAAAGTATCCAAAGAACCGACATCCACCACCCTCTGAGGCAGAGAATTTCACAGACCCACAACTCTCTGTGTGAAAAGGTGTTTCCTCATCTCCGTTCTAAATTGCTTAGCCCGTATTCTTAAATCATAGCCCCTGGTTCTGGACTCCCCCAACATCGGAACCATGTTTCCTGCCTCTAGCGTGTCCAAATAACCTTAATAATCTTACATGTTTCAATAAGATCCCCTCTCATCCTTCTAGTATACAAGCCCAGCAGCGAGAGTTAAATATTTAGATAGTTAGACAGTTAGATATAGAGTTAGATAGAGTTAGATATAGTTAGATATAGTTCTTGGGGCTAATGGAATCAAGGGATATGGGGAGAAAGCAGGAAAGGGGTAATGATTTTGGATGATCAGCCATAATCGTTTTGAATAGCGGTGCTGGCTCGAAGGGCTGAATGATCTATTCCTGCACCTATTTTCTCTGTATGTTTCTATGTAACGGGTGATCGATGGTCAACATGGACTCAGTGGGCCGAAGGGCCTGTTTCCATGCTGTATCTCCAAAATAAGCCAAATACCATTCAAAAAAGATACGGCTGTAGAGCTGGAGAGATTTGCAACTGATAGTATGGCGTGAGTTAATAAAAATATTTCAAAATAAGAGTCAGTTCAGCACAGACATTGTGGGTCAAAGGGCGTGTTCTTGTGTTGTACAGTTTTATGTCCTATGTTGGAATTGATCTCTGTCGCTGTTCGCACTGGCATGAGATTGTGATAGTGTGCAGGTTGATGGTTTTCCGATATATAAAGGAGAGGGAGGCTTCTCACAAGTTAATAAGTGATAGGAGCAGAAATAAGTCATTCGGCCCATCAAGTCTACTCCGCCATTCAATCATGGCTGATCTAGCTCTCCCTCCGAACCCCATTCTCCTGCCTTCTCCTCTTTTCTGGAGGTTTTGCTCCAGATTTTAGTTGCATATCATGGAGCAATGGTGTATCAAAACCAGGCTGGTATATCATCATGAAGGAAGAGGAAACCTATGAGATAATGGGCAAGACTTTGCAGATGTCACACAATAAGCAGGCTGTTGGCACAATGGTTGATGGAAAGAATGGTGTTTTTAGTTTAGAGACACAGCGTGGAAACAAGCCCCACGCTGACGAGTGATCCCCGTGTACTTACGCTATCCTACACACACTAGGGACATTTGACATTTACAGTGGCCTGCAAAAGTATTCATACCCCTTGAACTTTTCCACATTTTGTCACGTTACAACCACAAACATAAATGTATTTTATTGTGATTTTATGTGATAGACCAACACAAAGTGGCGCATAATTGTGAAGTGGAAGGAAAATGATACATGGTTTTCAAATTTTTTTACAAATAAAAAACTGAAAAGTGAGGCGTGCAGAAGCATTCAGCCCCCTTTACTCTGATACCCCTAAATAAAATCCAGTGCAACCAATTGCCTTCAGAAGTCACCTAATTAGTAAATAGAGTTCACTTGTGTGTAATCTAATCTCAGTATAAATACTGAAGGCTGCAGAGGTTTGTTAGAGAACATTAGTGAACAAACAATGTTTCTTGGGCATCATGAAGCCCAAGGAACACACCAGACAGGTCAGGGATAAAGTTGTGGAGAAGTTTAAAGCTGGGTTAGGTTATAAAAAAATATCCTAAGCTTTGAACATCTCACGGAGCACTGTTCAATCCATCATCCAAAAATGGAAAGAGTATGGCACAACTGGAAACCTACCAAGACATGGCCGCCATCCACCTAAACTGACAGGCCGGGCAAGGAGAGCATTGATCAGAGAAGCTGCCAACTGGCCCATGGTAACTCTGGAGGAGCTGCAGAGATCCACAGCTCAGGTGGGAGAATCTGTCCACTGGACAACTATTAGTTGTGCACTCCACAAATTGGGCCTTTATGGAAGAGTGGCAAGAAGAAAGCCATTGTTGAACCAAAGCCATAAGAAGTCCAGTTTGCAATTTACCACAAGCCATGTGGGGGACACAGCAAACATGTGGAGGAAGGTGCTCTGGTCTGATGAGACCAAAATTGAAGTTTTTGGCCTAAATGCAAAACGCTATGTGTGGCGGAAAACTAACACTGCACATCACACTAAACACACCATCCCCACTGTGAAACATGGTGGTGGCAGCATCATGCTGTGGGGATGCTTTTCTTCAGCAGGGACAGGGAAGCTGGTCAGGGTTGATGGGAAGATGGATGGAGCCAAATACAGGGCAATCTTGGAAGAAAACATGTTAGAGTGCAAAAGACTTGAGACTGGGCGGAGGTTCACCTTCCAGCAGGACAACGACCCTAAACATACAGCCAGAGCTACAATGGAATGGTTTATATCAAAGCATATTCATGTGTTAGAATGGCCCAGTCAAAGTCCAGACCTAAATCCAATTGAGAATCTCTGGCAAGACTTGAAAATTGCTGTTCACAGATGCTCTCCATCCAATCTGACTGAGTTTGAGCTATTTTGCAAAGAAGAATGGGCAAAAATGTCAGTCTCTAGATGTGCAAAGCTGGTAGAGACATACCCCAAAAGACTTGCAGCTGTAATTGCAGCGAAAGGTGGTTCTACAGAGTATTGACTCAGGGGGGCTGAATACTTTTGCACGCCACACTTTTCAATTTTTTATTTGTAATAAAATTTGGAAACCATGTATCATTTTCCTTCCACTTCACAATTATGCACCACTTTGTGTTGGTCTATCACATAAAATCCCAATAAAATACATTTACGTTTGTGGTTGTAACATGACCAAATGTGGAAAAGTTCAAGGGGTATGAATACTTTTGCAAGCCACTGTATGCCAAGCCATTCAACGTACATACCTGTACGTCTTTGGAGTGTGGGGGGAAACCAAAAATCGGAGAAAACCAACTCACGTCACGGGGAGAACGTACAGACTCCTTACAGGCAACACCCGCAGTCAGGATCAAACCCGAGTCTTTGGCGCTGTACAGGGCCTGTCCCACTTTTCGGCGACTACATTCGACTAGGCTGTCACCACATCGTCGCAGGGTGTCGCCTGTACGGTCGTGAGTTGCCTCCACAAACACCTAAAGAGTCGTAACTTTTTTCTGGCCGCCGCTGGATTTTGAAATGTTCAAAACCTTTCGGCGACTGTGGGCTTGACGTAGCTTGTCTCCTCCTGTCGTAGGTGCTGTCGTAAGTTGTCGCCAGGATGACGCAGGTTGTCGCCGGGTGACGTAGATTGTCGCCGTGTGATGACTTTGGTGAATTCCATTGGCGACTACCTACGTCAACCTACGTCAACCAGCGGCAGGGACGGGCGACTGCATTGTCTTCAGTTGTCTTCATTGTCTTAGCGGTGTCGCGGGTGGATGTAGGTTGACTTTGGTTGTCGTAGATTATCGCCTTTGTGGTCGTAGGCTGTCGTATGTGTCCCCCTAGGTTTTTGTAGGTGTGTTGTAGGTGGACGCCCTAAGTCGTGAAGAATTGGATCGCTGGTTGTCGTAGCTTGATGTCGACCAGGTGGAAGCTTGTCGTAGACATTGTCATAGGGGGGGTCCAGTCGCCGGTTTTTCGGTGACCTGCTATGACTGTGACTGTTGCCAGCAGTCGCCGAAAAAAGCATCTAAGTGGGACAGGCCCTGAAGGCAGCAAATCTACAGCTGCACCACTGTGCCACCTCAGAATTTGGATGGTCAGGAATTCATTGCAGTAACAACATTAAATACCAAAGAAGATAATCATCTAATATGGATGTTAGACATTGCTTGTTTCATACATGGCTCAAATATTACTTATCATAAGTTGCCCAAATATCCACTACTGCTGATGGAACACTCGAACTGTTCCAGATGTAAATCCGTCATCACTACATTTTAATGAAAGAGCCCCAGCCTGCAAGTTAACATTTCTTTTCTCTCCACGATCACTGATTGACCTTCCAAGGGTCTACAGCTTTTTCTATTTTGCTTCACAGAATTAAGTCTCCAGTTCCACTAACTTCCTTTCCACCTCCCCACCATGGCCCACGTTAATGTGTTTTTTCAGCTGCAGTTCCAATGTGGAAGGGTGGAAATAAAAAACAGTTTTTTTTTTGGTTCTTGGGAAACAGCATCACCATCGTTTTTAAGCACAATAATAAATCATGGCAAAAGCAAGAATGTTTTGGATTGGGCAAATTATTTTAGCGTGGAGCAGCCCAGTTGGTTCTGCTCTAAACATCCTGATCGGACACTCGAGCCAAGAGCCTGCTTAAAGTTGTTTAGAGGAGGTGGAAGCTCTAGCATGTTTTGGGTGGATGAGCTCAATAACTTTGTGGACGCAAAGAACTGCAGATGGTGGAGTCTGGAGCAAAAACACAAAGCGCTATTTGGCTTTCCCTTTTGCCTTTAGACATACAGCATGGATACAGGCTCAGCGGCCTGCTGAGTCCGCTCCAACCAGCGATCACCCCTTACTCCAGCACTGTCCTACACTCTAGGGACAATTTACAATTTACAGAAACCAATTAGCCTACAGACGTGTACGTCTTTGGAGGGTTGGAGGAAACCAGAGAGCCCGTGAAAATCCACGCGGTCTCGGGGAGAACGTACAAACGTCGTACAGGCAGCACCCGTAGTCACGATCGAACCCGAGTCTCTAGCGCTGTAAGGCAGTAACTCCACCGCTGAGCCACTGGTCCGTCCAAGATTTGTTGGCAAGGTAAACCAAACGTAACATATTAAAACTTGCACAGGTACTCTTGTGGGCATTTTCTTGAAGGGTGGCATCATCGTATTGGGCATTAAGTCCGGTGGCATATCAGGTAAAGCAGCTGTTGTAACGAGCTATGAAGGCCGTGGCCTTCCACTCACAAGCCGCGGGGCAGTATGTTGAGTGGGAACAAGTTGTGCCCTCTCTATTCCGCTGGTTAATCAGGAAACCTTTATCAGGTTTGATGTTGAGACTGATTTAAATGACCCATGAAATAATTTAATGGGACGCAGCCTTGCTGGAGAAGAAGCCTTTGGCCGTGGGTTCAGATCCAGCCTGTGCTAATGTCGGCAGCACAGGTCAGCAAGAAGTCACCACTAAGCAGGGCCAAGTAAGTGCGGAATGTGGTGCGGCTCTGGGCTAGTGGGGAAAACCACTAACTGCAAAGAAAAGTAGAGTCCGGGTGCACACATCGGGTGCACAAATCATTGAACAAGCCACCAAAGATACAATCAACGGCTGGCGGGATGCTGGTGTTCTCTCGAGGGGTTCGAATGAATCAGACATGAAGATGGACCTTCGTTCAGACTCAGCCAAGCCAGCTTTGGCTGCCTCGCCAACTTTTAAGCACTTAAGCTCAGACCAAGCCCATCAGAGTCACAACTTCACTTTCACTGCCAAATACCAGAGTGCCTTGACCAAGAATTGTGCTCTCAAGGCAGCTGGTGACTCCAGTCTGGGTAGCGCTCCATGGAAATATTACAGTCCTGCGTTTGATTTTGAGAAAAGGATGTTTGAAGCTCCGAAGATCAAGTAGAAATGTCATCGTATATCCAGCTACTAATAAATCACCAAGCATAAAACCCGGCGATAATCATTCTGGCTGTTTTTCTTCTCGCCATGACAACCATGTTAATCAAGATGGATCAACGTAAGGAGTTCAGAAGAGCATCAAAAGACCTTTTACTAACAAAGGAAGTTCATTTAACAATAATGCTCAGCGCTATTTGCAAATGAAACAGAAATCAAATATCACTGGAAGTTATACCATTTGAAGCATCCGGCAGCATTTTGTATCAATTGCTCAAAAGAATTTCAAGGTCTTTGTAGCGTTAGGGTATGTTTGTCAGCAAGTGTTTATTTCTGCATTTTTGTGAATCCCTTTAATCTTTGAGGCTTACCCTTGTGTGAAGCTCACTGTTTTATGAACATTGTTTCGTATGAATCTAACAAAAGTTTTCAGGGTTTTCACATAGGGAAGTGGCTGTCAATGTGAATGAGCGAACCAGGAGTGTGGAATGGAAATGTACAGATCTACTGCAAATAGCCCCTTGTCCCTTCTGCATGAGGAAGTCAGCCACAGGTTCTGATGAAAAGTCAACATCCTGTAACATTAACTCGGTTTCAATCACCCATGGATCCTGCCTCACCACTGAGTATCCATCATCTACTGTTTATGTGGTATCTGTTTTTCTGCCTATCCATCACCTTCTGTGTTTTTTTTTTGTTTCCTGACAGTGCTTTAATATTGGACAAAATTAAAAACAAAGTTTTGCATTTGTTTGAAGTTTGGTTTTTAGTTTAGTTTAGAGATACAGCGCGGAAACAGGCCCTTCGGCCCACCGAGCCTGCACCGACCAGCGATCCCCGTAAAACTAACCTACACACACTGGGGACAATTTACATTTACACTAAGCCAATTAACTTACAAACCTGTGCTTCTTTGCAAATGTGGGAGGAAACTGGAGATCCCGGAGAAAACGAACGCGGGTCACGGGGAGAACGTACAAACGTCACACAGACAAGACCCGTAGTCGGGATCGAACCTACGTCTCTGGCCCTGAAACCGCTGCAAGGCAGTAACTCTACTGCGGCCCCACCGTGCCACATGCCTTCACGATCCTCTGTTGCCCGGACAGGTTGTTCGATTGCAGACCGCCAGTGGTCACTACCGTCTGGCCACCGTGGTTGGGGTGGCCGACTCACCTCGTTCGTATCTGGTCGACTGTGAGGGTTCCATCTACCGAAGAAGCCGACAACACCTGCTTGCGGTTAATGAGCCACAGCCGCAGCCCCCTGGGCCCTATGCCCCTCCACTCTCCTATCAGCAGCCGGCTGCCGCCCCGGCTGGTGTTCCCTGCATGCCTCGGTCCCCGTCGCGGGCGCCTGGTTCCCCTCTGCGCGGGTCCCCTGTTGCCGATCGCGGTTCTCCCTCTCCTGTTTCTCCCACCCCAATGCCCTTCCCTGGTTCCCCAGTTGCCTTGCGTCCTCCTGCTTCTTCTGCTCTTTCGGGGGGAGGGGGAGACATCCGTACGCGCTCGGGCAGGATCAGTAAGTCGCCTGTTCGCTACGGCGATTTCGTTTAATTCTGCTGTTTAATTCGGTTGTCGTGACAACAATCTGTTTTTTTGATTTCTAAGGGGAAGGATGTAGATGGTTTATATGCAACCAATAATATAGTTACCTCACTCCCATTAACCCCGCCCAGTTAACATCAATCATAACGCCTTCCCCTCAGTAGGAAAATGTAGCCGGTGCTTGAAGGTGTATGTAATACCCAGTGCTATCATTAAAAGATGCTGCACACTTAAGAGTTTGTATAGTTTAGAGCTACAGCGCGGAAACAGGCCCTTTGGCCCACCGAGTCCGCACCGACCAGCGATCCCCGCACATTAACACTATCCTACACACACTAGGGACAAGTTACATTTATACCAAACCAATTAACCTAGACTGAAGAAGGGTTTCGGCCCGAAACGTTGCCTATTTCCTTCGCTCCATAGATGCTGCCACGCCCGCTGATTTTCTCCAGCACTTTTGTCTACCTTCAATTAACCTACAAACCTGTACGTTGTTTTGGAGTGTGGGAGGAAACTGAAGATCTTGGAGAAAACCCACTCGGTCACGGGGAGAACATACAAACTCCATACAGACAGCACCTGCAGTCAGGATCGAACCCAGGTCTCTGGCACTGTGAGCGCAGTAAGGCAGCAATTCTGCCGCTGCACCACCGTGCCTCCCTTCTTTGGGCTGGATGTGGTAGGGGGGAGAAAGCTGGAGGAAAGTGGGGGCAGGACAAGGCTAGGCAAATGATAGGTAGATACAGGAGAGGGGGGTTCAATTAGAAGAGGCTTGGGCCAAGGAGGGAATTTACTAGACAAAAGGCTGTGAGATATGGAGATGAGGAGAGAACAGTCATGTAAAGTTAGTGAAAGTAACATAGGTGTAAGGGGTGAGGGGACGGGAAAAGAGGGCAGGATTGGGGGTGAAATGTATGCACATCCAAGTGGGCATAGAGGGAAGAGGGGGGGAGGGGGAGAGAGATTAACCAATATGTCTTTGGAATGTGGGAGAAACCAGATAATTTGGAGGAAATATGTGTGGTCATAATGAGAACATGTCAACTTCATAAAGACGACATAGGAGGTCAGGATTGAACCAACGTTGCTGGAGCAATAAGACACCAGCTCCGCCTCAAGTAGAGATACAGTGCGGAAACAGTGAGTTCATGCCGACCAGTGATCACCCCGTACACTAGCGCTATCCTACACACTTTTACCAAAGCTAATTAGCTTACAAACCTGTACGTTTTTGGAGTGTGGGAGGAAACCAGAGCACCCAGAGAAATCCCACACAGGTCATGGGGGGAAAGTACAAACTCCGTACCAATGGCACCGGTAGTCAAGATCGAACCCGGATCTCTGGCACTGGAGGCAGCAACTGTGCCACCATGCCACTCCTGTTCCTCCTGTACTGCACTGGGACTTCTACGATCAGCCTGGCCACTTACACGGGAGCCTTGGGAATGTGTTCCACTGAGCTGTGAATGGGGGAGAGGTGCAGGTGTGTGTGGCTCTCTGGTTGCTGTCTGGCCTGGACTGAACAATACTCTGGCAGATGCTGTCTTTCCTACAATTGTTTAGTTTAGTTTAGTTTAAAGATACAGCATGGAAACAGGCCTTTTGGCCCACTGAATCCACACCAACACTATCCTACTCGCTAAGAACAATTTTACATTTACACCAAGCCAATTAACCTACAAACCTGGACTTCTTTGGAGTGTGGGAGGAAACAGATCTTGGAGAAAACCAATGCGGCCTCAGGGAGAGTAACAGCGAGTCAGACAGGAATAGGTGATGTTTCAGATCAGGAACAGCATCTGCAGTTTCTTCCTACAGACCAGTCTTTTTAGTTCCTTCCCACAGGAAGAATGATCTCAACCCCAAACGTCAGCTATTTCTTCCCTCCAGAGATGCTTCCTGACCCGCTGACTTACTTCAGCATTTTGAGTCTGTCTTCGGTATAAACCAGCATCTGCAGTTCCTTCCTCCACATACAATGTGAGGTCAAGATTCAAGAGAGTTTTATTGTCATGTGTCCCAGATAGAACAATGAAATTCTTACTTGCTGCAGCACAACAGAATATGTAAATATAATATGTATTCATAATCATAAATATAACAAAAACTCAGAAAAAAATAAGAACCAATAACAGTGCAATAATAATAATAATTATAGTCTACTGTAGTTCATAGCATATGAGGTTGTTGTGTTTAAGAGCCTGGTGGCTGTAGGGAAGTAGCTGTTCCTGAACCTGGACGTTACAGTTTTCAGGCTCCTGTACCTTCTTCCCAATGGCAGTGGTGAAATGAATGTGTGGCCAGGATGATGTGGGTCTCTGATGATGTTGGCCGCCTTTTTGAGGCAGCGACTGCGATAAATCTCTTTGATGGTGGGGAGGTCAGAGCCAGTGATGGCCTGGGCAGTGTTTACAACTTTTTGCAGTCTTTTCCGCTCCTGGACGTTCAAGTTGCCGAACCAGTCCACGGTGCAACCGGTCAATATGCTCTCTAATGTACACCTGTAGAAGTTCAAGAGATTCCTCTCTGACATACCAAATCTCCATAATCTTCTCAGGAAGTAGAGGCACTGATGTGCTTTCTTTATGGCTGCATCAGTGGCTGGGCCCAGGAAAGATCGTCGGAAATATGCATGCCCAGCAATTGGAAGTTTTTGACTCTCTCCACCATCGTCCCATTGATGTAAACAGGATTGCTGAGTCCCCAACCTTCCTCTTCCAATGTCCACAATCAGTTCTTTGGTTTTGCGGATATTGAGAGCCACGTTGCTGTGCTGGCACCATATGGTCAATGGGTCGATCTCACCTCTATACTCTGACTCATCGCCATCTGTAATTTGTCCCACAACGGTGGTGTCGTCAGCGAACTTGAAAATGCAGTTTGCACTATGTCCGGCTACACAGTCATGAGTATAGAGTGAGTAGAGCAGGGGGATGAGCAAGCAGCCTTGAGGTGCTCCCATGTTGATTATTACTGAGGATGAAGTGTTTCTGCCAATTTGAACAGACTGTGGTCTGTGGATGAGGAAGTTGAGATCCAATTGCAGAGGGATGCACAGAGACCCAGTTCCATGAGTCTCGTAACCAGCGTGGAGGGGCTGATGGTATTGAACGCCGAGCTGTAGTCTTGTTTTGCACCCTTGTTTTGAAGTTCTCGAGTTATTATTGCCATTAGAACTTGGGCGGCACGGTCGCGCAGCGATGGAGTTGCTTCCTTACAGCGCCAGAGACCCGGGTTCCATCCTGACTACGGGTGCTGTCTGTATGGAATTTTTACATTCTCACTGTGACCACATAGGTTTTCCAGTGGTGCTCCAGTTTCCTCTCACACTCCAAAGATGTACAGGTTTGTAAGTAGGAAGGAACTGCAGATGCTGGTTTAAATTGAAGATAGACGCAAAATGCTGGAATAACTCAGCAGGACAGGCAGCATCTCTGGAGAGAAAGTATGGGTGACGCTCGGGTCGAGACCCTTCTTCAGATTGATGTCAGGGGAGTGGGAGGTACATAGATAATGAAGTGTATAGATAAGGAAGTGTCACGTGTGAAAACAGGACAATGGAGATCATTATCATTGTTATTTGGGAGAAGGTAACACAAAGCAAACAGATAAAATGTAGTCAGACATAATAAGACTGGTTGGAGAACTGGGAAGGGGAGGGAATGGAGGGAGAGGGAAAGCAAGGGTTACTTGAAGTTAGAAAAACCTCTGCTTTCCCCTCTCTATCCATCTCCTCCACCCCCTCCCCTTCCCACTTTCCCACAGAATTATAGAGGATTCTATTTCCCATCCCATGTACACAAATACATCGGCAAAAATAAAAAATGGACACTTCCTTCAGAGCCACCTTAACACATCCACAAACCGGAGTTATAAACATGGCCCTTGTCCAAAGTGACCAATCTCAAGATCCAGAAGCAGGAACATAAAATAACTCCCATCAGATCCAGCTCAGTCTCAATAGTGCACTGTGATATTTTTATTATATTTGCAATCGTGTGGGTTTTATGTTTTGCTATTAATAAGTTGTTTTGAATGTTATGCAGACGTTAATGATCCATCAAAAGTCGTTTATGAACCTTTAACCATATTCCCATTCATACTCTCTCTTCCAGAGAATGCAAAGCTAACTACACAGTGTGCATTATTACTTATTCTGAATCTCAAATGTTTTAAATGGGCTGCATATGAAGTCAGGCAAGGAGAGGTTGGGCAATCAGAAACAGAGGCATAACTTTGTGTCCTTATAGCTCCAATCTTTGTTCAGATTCAGATTCAGATTCAGATTCAATTTTATTGTCATTGCACCTCTCAGTGCAACAAAATGGTTTAGCGTGCAGTCATAACATAGAATAAATAACAAAAACACACACTCAACACAGTTTAACATCCACCACAGTGAGTCCACCAGGCACCTCCTCACTGTGATGGAAGGTGAAAAGTCCCAAAGTCCATCTCTTCCCTCCTTGCTCTCCCTCTGCGCTGAGGCGATCCAGGCCTCCGATGATGTGATGGTAAGTAAGTCCCGCGGCTGAATCCGAACGGGCCGGTTCAAACTCCGCGGCCCGGGGCGGGCGAAGCTGCCGAAGCTGCCGCCCTCCAGTCCAGCGGACGAAGCTGTTGTTGCGGGAGCTCCGGAAAAACCTGTGACCTGCGAGCTCCCGACGATGTCGTCCACTGGCCCGCACCGAGCCTCCGGGGCTCCGATGTCGGGTCGGAGGTCGGGTCGCAACGCCACCACAGCGCTGAAGTCGGCCAGCCTCACGTTGGTAAGTCCTGGCTGGCTCAACCTCCGGAACCTCGAGGTCGGTCCCAATTGGAGGCCGCCAGCTCCGCGATAGGCCTCAGCGCAGACGGAGACGGAGACGGGGGATACGGCAACAAAGGTCGCATCCCCCCCCCGAAGGAAGAGCCAAAAAACATGCTTCTCCTACCCCCCCACACATACACAACCTAAATAAACCGAAACAAACCGCAACAACGGGACTGAAGAATTTTTTTTTAAAAGACAAACGGACAGCAGGTGAGCGGCAGCTGCAAGGCAGCGCCACCACATGCATTTACTGTCTCTTGTCTCTTGTGAGTCTTCCTTCTTTAGGTTCAGTCCTAGGTTTACTATTGTCAAGTCTAGCAATATACAGTGAAAAGCTTAGCCTTGCATGCAATGCAAACAGATCAGATATCGAAGATGGACACAAAATGCTGGAGAAATTCAGCGGGTCTGGAGAAAAGAATAGGTGACATTTTGGGCTCACTGCGGACTCACCATCGCGGCTGGCTGACCGGAGCGTGGAGCGCTGTGGTGGCGCGCGGCTGCAACCTGACCGGAGCTTCGGAGGCTTCAGCTGCAGCCCCGGTGGACGGTAACATCGGGAGCTCGTGGGTCCCTATCTTTCGGAGCTCCCGCAACGGCAACTTTGCCCGCCCGAATCGAGGGGTTTAAATCGAGCTGCAGCAGGGCCTTACATTGCCTGGCATGGCTTAAACGGCCGCGGGACTTACCATCGCCCTCCGGGAGCTCTAATATCAAGAGCCTCGATCAGCTCAATGGAGCAGTTTGACTGCTTGACTGCGGGAGAAGAATAAAGAACAGAGAACAGGGAAGAAATAAGACTTTTGCCTTCCATCACAGTGAGGAGGTGTTTGGAGATTCCCTGTGATGGATATTTGTGTGCAATTGTGTTAATTGTGTGTTTTGTTTTTTTGCTGTTATGACTGCAGGAACGAAATTTCATTTGAACCTTGTATGTTTGAATGACAATGAATGGCATTCTATTCTATTCTATTCTGGGTCGAGATCCTTCTGCAGACCCCTCTGCCTCAATATGAAACGTCACCTATTCCTTATCTCCAGAGATGCTGCCTGACATAGATCTCGTGTGAGTGGGTGATCGATGGCCTGCACGGACCCGGTGGGCCAAAGGGCCTGTTTCCATGCTGGATCTCTAAACTAAACTGAACTAAGTGAAAATGAAAAGTACTGGGGCAACATCTGCTGCGATGCTTCTGTTCATCTGCCATGGGGCTAATGTGTGCAGCATCCTTAAACTTCAGGTCAGTGAATTATTTACGTTGATGTGGCACCTTTCATATCCTGTGCAAGACCCTAAGCGAGCAACATCCAATGAATAGCCCTTCGGAATCCTTGGTGGTGGGACTGATGGGTTTTGAGGTTTGCAGGGTTAGGAACTGCAGAGAAGGTTTACGAAGATGTTGCCAGGACTCGAGGGTCTGAGCTGTAGAGAGATGTTGGGCAGGAGATTTGACTTTCTTCCTTGGAGCGCAGGAGGATGAGGGGTGTATCAAAGTGTATATGATTGACCTAGATTTTCAGAAAGCTTTGGATAAGGTGCCACACGTGAGGCTGCTAAGGAGGATGAGAGCCCATGGATACTTGGACTAGAGGTCATAGCGTCAGAATTAAAGGACGTTTCTTTACGAAGGAGATGAGGAGGATTTTCTTTAGTCTGAGGGTGGTGAATCTGTGGAATTCTTTGCCGCAGAAGGCTGTGGAGGCCAAGTCAGTGGATATTTTTCAAGGCAGAGGTAGATAGATTCTTGATTAGTATGGGTGTCAGGGCTTATAGGAAGAAGGCAGGAGCATTGGATTAGGAGAGAGAGATCGATCAGCCACGATTGTATGGCGGAGTAGACGTGATGGGCTGAATGGCCTAATTCTGCTCCTATCACATGACCTTCTGAGCTTATCATCATGAAAGGAATAGATAAGGCAGATGCACAAGGTCTTTTATGTGGATTCACATCATTCCTTCACATCAGACCACCGCCGCCAAAAAAATCACCACAAATCTCCCCTGCCCAGTTGCACAAGAATAAGTTTAAATTGGGAGAAAATGTTATCAGTGATCTAAAAGATACTGAACGTGATGTTGGAAAGTTTAGATATTTCAGTTGCAGTCACAACTTAATCAAGAGCAAAAAGTAATCTTCTAAATGAATGAATATTACTGCAGACGTTACTTTAGACTTTAGAGTCACGAGAAACGGCGAGTCCTCGCTGACCAGCGATCACCCCGCACACTGATACGATCCCACACACCAGGGACAATTGACAATTTTTTTACCAAACCCAATTAACCTACAAACCTGTACGTCTTTGGAATGTGGGAGGAAACCAGAGCACCTGAAAAAAACCCATGCGATCACAGGGGAAAGCGTACAAACTCCGTACAGCCAGCACCCATTGTTAGGGTCGAACCCGGGTCTCCGCTGCTGTAAAGCAGCAGCACTACACTGCGCCACCGTGCCACCAGTTGTAAAGTTAAGCTTGAACATTTTTACAATGTCTACAGCAAACGTTACAGAAAATGAAAAGCCAGTCGTTCGTCTTTTCAGGTGATTCTGCTTCTGCCTCAGGACCTGACAGTTGCAACTGCTGATCCACAAAGAGCCGCAAACAACCCGTGATAACTCTGCTTCCAATGAACTCCCCCCGTGGACGCAAACCAGACACAGGCTATCATTCATTGGATCTCCTTTTAATAAAAGAAAACCACACACACAAATTCTTCGGAGACAGGGGTCAGGAAATGCGAAAGACTCACAGCCAGGAGATATCTGATAGTCAGTCCTAGGTTTAGCAAGGTTGAAACCCTATCGCTGATCCCTTGGCAATCTTAAATGGCACCACTGTTGTACAGGAAGCAATGCTTCAGCAGCACCAAGATAGAAAGCAGAAGGCACAAAAGCCTTATGACCTCTGGCTCCAAGAGTCAAAAGCTCAATTTTCCAGTGATAAAATTATCTAGTTGATATAAAGCCTCATCTGTTGTGAACCATCCAAACAGCGTCACTACTGCTGGACTGCTAAGAAAGTGAGAGGGGCAAAGTTCAAAGGAGATGAGCGGGGCAGGGTTTTTCACAGAGGGTGGTGGGTGCCTGGAACGTGCTGCTGGGGGTGGTTGTGGAAGTAGATATGATGGTGCCATCGTGACATTGACAAGACTTGAGTTTGAGTAGATTTGAGTTTAGCTTATTGTCGCGTGTATCGAGGTAGAGTGAAAAGCTTTTGTCGCAAGCTACCCGGTCAGTGGAAAGACAATACATGATTACAATCAAGAGTACAGATACATTTTAGTTTTGGTTTTGAGATACAGCACGGAAACAGCGATACCCGTACACTAAAGGGCCTGTCCCAATTTTGCGACCTTTATGATCTGGTCGCGACTGCTGGCACACTTGATGGGTCGCCAAAACTTTCAACATGTTGAAAATTCAGTGGCGACCATAAAGACGCTACGACCCTTTGAAGACCTCTCACGACCATAGGAGACCTCTCACGGCCATACAGGCGACCCCCGGCGACATGTGGTTGTGAGAGGTCTCCTATGGTTGTGAGAGGTCTCCAAAGAGTCGTAGCATCTTTCTGGTCGCCGGGTGCCAGCACCCGCCTGTAATGGTCGCGTAAGTGGGACAGGCCCTTTACACTATCCTACACACACTGTGGACAATTTACAATATTTACCAAAGCCAAATTAACCTACAAACCCGCACGTCTTTGGAGTGTGGGAGGAAACCGGAGCGCCCGGGCAAAACCCACGTGTCGCGTACAGGCAGCACCCATGGTCCGGATCGGACCTGGGTCTCTGACGCTGTGAGACAACATCTCTACCGCAACGCCACCGTGCCACCCCACATGTTAAAGAGAATAACCGGAATGACATTTAGTGCAAGGGCTGAAGGTGCAGAAGGAGGAGGTGGGCAAACTGATGTGTGAGCAGCAGCAGGTCATGAAGGAGATCACGGAGAAGGACACAGATCTGAACCAGAAGGGATATGGACCGAGCGAGGGCAGGTGGGACCCTTTAAACGAGCCTCAGAAATTAATTCAGGGGTTTAATATAGAAATGTTGGAGGATAAAACAAAATAGTGTAACTATTGGAAGTGGTGTAGGGAGTGGATGTGAAAGCAGTTTCATCAAGACTAGTGTGAATGGATGACCGATGGTCAGCATGGACCCGGTGAGCCAAAGCACCTGTTTCCATGCTGTATCGTTAAACGAAAAAATTAATCAAAACCATATCAGCCAAAATAACTGAAGTCATGGGAAAACATGGGTGTATAAGTCTTAAGTGGAGGATAGAGTTACCTACGTGCATCCTAGCCTTCTTTCAAGGTTAATCTTGTGAATTCTCCATTGTACCAATGGTGGTACAACCAAGAGTGTGAGCAAGGGAAGACTGAGCTGAAACATCTTGTCTTGTTCTGGAAGGAGAGAGAAAGGGAGGAAAGTAAAGACCTGCAGGAGTGTTTGTTCTCAAGAGCAATCTTCAACACGGATAAAAAGTTTCTTTTGTTATGGTGTTAAGGGCCTGGGTGGGGAGGGATAGGGAGAGAGGGAATGCTGGGGCTACCTGAAGTGAGAGAAATAATATTCATACCACTGGGCAAGCGGAATATGAGATGCTGTTCCTCCAATTAGCCTCACTCTGATAATGGAGGAGACCGAGGACAGAATGATTTGTGTAGGAATGAGAAGGAGAATTAAAGTGTCCAGCAACCGGGAGATCAGGTTGGTTCACGTGGGCTGAGCGAAGGTGTTCCACGAAACGATCGCCCAGTCTGTGTTTCGTCTTGCCGATGTATAAGAGTGCACATCTGGTCGATGAGGTCGGAGGAGGTGCAAGTGAGCCTCGCTCATCCACAGTCCTCCAGACCGTAATCCTGAATGAGATCACCACCCCTAACCACACATAATGTCCCCCTAGTTGTGAACTTTAATGGAAGCTGCAGCTGTGTCCAGTCTGTTAAACCCATTCAGAGTCTCATATAGTTCTCTAATGTAGGGCTATTGTACCACATCCCACAGGATCCTTCATGGACACTCCTGTCTCATTATAACACAGAGACGAGGAAGAGAAACACTGTTGAGAAGTGATTAAGAGGATGAAGTTGGTGATGGTTTGGTATAAGCATTCCCTTTACTAACCTCGCATGTACCTAAATTCAAGTGTTTAAGTGGCTGTGCACATGTGTTCTACTGGGACTGGGCATGTGATAATGAGCCAGAGAACACACAAAGTGCTGGAGTAACTCAGCGGGTCAGCCATCATCTCTGGAGAACATGGGTACATAATGGTTTGGGCCTGAAACGTCACCTGTAATCTTTCTCAGGAGATGTTGCCGGACCTGCTGAAGTTACCGCAGCAGTTTGTGACTTCTTTTATAAAACATCTGGAGTTCTTTGTTTCTACATGTTAATGAGCCAGATCATTGTGGACTCCAGATCTGTGGTAACTGATATCCGTCCATCCTCTGCTGCTCCGTGCAGCTAAATAGAACGTATTGTGATCGACGGGTAGTCCTGCTATAACGTGTGTTTAAATAACACAAATTGGATCTAACATAGAGCCGTAGAGTCGTAGAGTCACACAGTGTGGAAACATGCCCCTCGGCCCAACTTGCCCACGCCGACCAACATGTCCCCTCTTCACTAATCTCACCTGCCTGCGCTTGGCCCATATCCCTCCAAACCTATCCTATCTATGTATCGGTGTAAATGTTTCTTAAACATTGCGATAGTCCCTGCCTCAACTTCCTCAACTTCCTCAACTACCCAGTCTGTGAATGCGGAGCAGAACAACAGACAGCCAACCATGTCATCCCTGGGTGCCCGCTCTACCACCCACCAAATGGAGCTCAGGGCCTGGCAGTCATTGACGCAAAGACAACAACCTGGCTGCTCAACACCCGGCTTGAGATCTAACTATTCCTTTGGTTTATGTTTCATTCGCAAGAAGTACTACCTCCTCCAGCAGCTCGTTCCATACACCCACCACCCTTCATGTAAAGTTTTCCCTCAGGTTGCTATCAAATCTTTCCCCCCTCACCTTCAACCTATGTCCTCTGGTTCGCGATTCCCCTGCTCTGGGCAAGTGTGCTTACCCGATCTTTTCCCTTCATGATTTTGTGCACTATCACACCTGATGAACTAGTGAACACTATTGTGTATTACGCCGCCCAAATTGATCATAAAGCAATTTCAATTGTAGACTAGAGAACTGCGGAAATGTGACTTTGGAAATTGGAAGCAGAATAAAAGGTCTTGGATGTGTATAGAACATAGAACAGTACAGCACACGATGTTAGTGCCGAATATGATTCCAAGTCCAACTCTCTTCTGCCCGCACATAATCCACGCCCCTCCATTCCCTGCATACCCTGGTGCCTATCCAACAGTCCCTTAAATGACACTATTGTGCACTATGAATCACATTGAATGGCGGTGCTGGCTCGAAGAGCCGAATGGCCTACTCCTGCACTATTGTCCATTGCCTAATGCCTCCACCACCACCCCTGGCAGTATGATCCTGGCACTCACCACCCTCCAGTAAAAAAAACTTGTCCCGCACATCCTCTTTAAACTTGGCAAAAGATGTGTGTGTTTCAATTCAAGAGCGTGTCTTATTGTCACATGTCCCGAGACGGAACAACAACATTCTTATTTGCAGCAGCGGCATAACAGGTCCGTAAACATCACACTCCATGCAGAATTGAACAAACAAAAAAATGTTCAAAGAATTATTAAAAAACTAAAGTAGTGCAAAAACAAAACAAAGTCTGAAGTTTCCAGTGCAACTCAGGTAGTTGGTAATGTGGAGTTTAGTTGGAGTTAGTGGTGTTCAATAGTCAGATAGATGTTGGGAGAACATGTGATGGTCATCGTGGACTTGACGGGCTAAAGATCCCTCCCTGACACTGTGACTGAATAATCAAAAAAACAAATTGACTGATCGCTATCAAATTACTATCTGCAAATAGGATGCTGGATATTCTCCTCCTGTTTAAATTTTTTGTCATGTGTATCGAGGCACAGTGGAAAGCTTTTGTTGCGTGCAATCCAGTCAGCGGAAACATAATACATGATTAAATCAGCAGAAAGACAATACATGATTATGACTGGAAGATTATCGGTCTGAAGAACGGTCTCGACCCAAAACGTCACCCATTCCTTCTCTCCAGAGTTGGTGCGTGACCTGCTGAGTTACTCTAGCTTTTTGTGTCTTTCTTCGGATTTAAACTAGCATCTGCAGTTCCTTCCTACACATGAGTATAGCTGTGTCCATTACAAAAAGATTTTGTTTTGATTGGTACAAAGGGCAACGTCAAAATGCAATCTTTCTATTCTTGCAAAGAAATCTAGATTCGCTCAGCATCGCTCACTGGAGCACTTGGCCCAGTCACTATTCCAGCGCACACCACACAACATGTTTTGTCAGGCCAACCTATTAGTCGGGGAGAATCGCCTTGCGAATCTTCAGCATGCTTTTTAAAAGTTGTAATAGACATTCCTTCATGTAGCTTAATGAGCTTAACCATGCCCATTCCTTCATGCTGTAGAAGACAGTGCAACCAAAGCATTATGCATACTGTTCAGATAATTACAAAATCATCCCCGCTGACACAGCTGAACTAGTCGCTGTCATCCTCTGAAAGCTGACAGCTGAAGAATAGCCGTGAGTATAAGCCCATGATGTGTGAAAACACGTCTTTACATCAGCTTTGTAACCTCAGCAGTGGGTACACAAAACGTTCCTCGACTGGTGAACATAATCTCACAAACCAAGGATCTCCCAATCTACCTCGTTGCAGCCCTTGCACTTTTTTTACCTGCACTTTCTCTGCAGCTGTAACACTATAATCCAACACCACGTCCTTTCTTTTGGTTTTGTTACTACTTGTTGTGCTCATGTATAGTTTGATTGTGCAAATGAATGGCATGGTCTGTATAGCACGCAAAACAAAGCCTCTCCCTGTATCTCGGTGAACTTTGCTACAATAAACTAATAGCCAATAATCTTTCAGGTGGCGCAGTGATGCAGCGGGATGAGCCACAGCCTCACAGCGCCAGAGACCTTGTTGGATCCTGACTACAGGTGCTGTCTGTGTGGAGTTTGTACGTTCTCCCTGGTACCGTGTGGGTTTTCTCCGGATGTTCCGGTTTCCTCCCACACCCCAAACTCGTGCAGGTTTGTAGGCTAAATAACCATATAACCATATAACCATATAACAATTTCAGCACGGAGACAGTGTCGGAAGGAACTGCAGATGCTGGTTTACACCAAAGATAGACACAAAATGCTGGAGCATCTCAGCGGGACAGGCAGCAGGTGTGGACTAGGTGTGGACTTGCACCTCCTCCAACCTCATCTATTCTTCCAGGTGCGGACTCCTGAATA
The DNA here is from genome assembly GCA_035221665.1 of Okamejei kenojei. Taxonomy (NCBI): domain Eukaryota; kingdom Metazoa; phylum Chordata; class Chondrichthyes; order Rajiformes; family Rajidae; genus Okamejei; species Okamejei kenojei. Next base: position 31,216,770 of record CM069161.1, read on the forward strand.
TCGGCGAGACCAAGCGCAGGCTCAGCGATTGTTTTCGCTTAACACCTCCACTCAATCCACCTAAACCTACCTGATCTCCCGGTTGCTAAACACTTTAACTACCCCTCCCATTCCCACACTGACCTTTCTGTCCTGGGCCTCCTCCATTGTCAGAGTGAGGCCCAGCGCAAATTGGAGGATCAGCACCTCATATTTTGCTTGGGCAGCTTACACCCCAGCAGTATGAACATTGACTTCTCTAACTTCAAGTAGCCCTTGCTTTCCCTCTCTCTCCATCCCCTCCCCTTTCCTAGTTCCCCAACCAGTCATACTGTCCTCCTGATTAAAGGTTATCTCTGTATGTTTCATTGTCATCTTACCCAAGCTAACAATGATCTACTTGACATTTTCGCTGAGCTCCATCCCCTTTGATGTCTCGTTCTCACACCTTACCCTTCCTTATCTCTGCATGTCCCTCTGCCCTGACTCTCACTCTGAAGACGTGTCTCGACCCGAAACGTCACCCATTCCTTCTATCTAGAGATGCTGCCTGTCCCGCTGAGTTACTCCAACATTTTGTGACTATTTTCAAGTTTGTAGTCGAAATGGCTTTGTAAAAAAATGCCCTCAATGTGTAGGACATAGAACTAGTGACCGAATGATCAATGGTCAGCGTGGTCTCAGTGGGCCTGTTTCCATGCTGCATCTCTAAAGTAAACAAGAATATCTGAGGTGGTAGCAGAGTGTAGCAATATTACAAAATGTTGAGATTTTAAAAATCAAGTCTGCAATTTATCCCATCAGATAAAGCATACAAAGCAGTTTAATTTGACACCTAATTCACTTTCATATCTTCAGTATTAAAAATGTTATGACCATTTTCATACTCGGAAATTAGCATTTTATTCCCCATTGCCTTTCCATTGACTTAACTCAAAAGCTGTGATCGATGGACAGTCAAAAGCCCATAACTTTCTTAAAAATTAAGAGAACTCAATGAAATTTTCAGTTATTATAGATTGAAGCATTCTGAAACAAATATGAAACAATCTTATTTGGATGACCTGAAATGAAAGCATATAATTAGTTAGTTACCTAATTGTAGCTAATTACAAAATTCAATTACTAGATCTAAACATCAATCCATTTCTTAAGAAAAGATAAACATTTTTAAATTGCCTAAGTGTCCAAATAACATTCACACAACAATTCACAATATAACATGATTTTCATTTTCATGAATTTATAGGCCAAATGGAAGGAATTTAGTGTTTAATTCCCGAAAATTAATGGCCATTTAAATCAACTTGCGAGTGGGTTTTAGTGAAATACGGTGGATTGGAACGTTGTGGTTTGCGGTGAATTTAACCCACAGTCAGCAGGAAAAATACTGCCGGTTCGTATATATTTTTTGTCCCCTTTTCGCAACATGAAAATCGGATCAAATGCTTCCTAAGAACCACGTTTTTATGTAAAAATAAACTGTGTACTTTCTTTTCTCCCCTACGTAAGGTCCGTCCCGTTGTCGGCGCTCACGGCTTTAGAAGATGATTTTAGCTAATGAATGATCTAGCGTAGTTTAAAAATACCTTCATAAATCAAATGTCGGAGCGATTTCTCTTTAGCAACGAAATCCCCTGAGATGGATCGACTTGAATTGTCTGGAGAAAAACGGAATTTTAAACCCGCCCCCCTCTGAAAGGCGGCAAAGTCGCGCACACGGGGAGTGGCAGAACTGCAGCGCTGCTCAAGGTAAGTATTGTAACATACCTACAGAGTTATGTGGGAGGGACACTAGTGACAAGCGTGGTTTCCTATCAGACATTTTACAGTAGAAATTATATTACCTTAAGCCTTCTTAATCCTGATTTATATTTCTGCATTTTAATAGCCAGAAGTGCTGTTTAGATATCCAAATGGTGGTATAGTAGGAGGTGAAAGGACCGATGTTACAACTCCTGTGGTTGCAGTGGCAGCACTGTGGCACAAGGGGCAGCACCCGAGACCCGGTTCGATCCTGACTGCGGGTGCTGTCTGTACGGAGTTTGTATGTTTTCCCCGTTACCTGCGTGGGTTTTCTCCAGGTGCTCCAGTTTCCTCCTACGCCCCAAAGACGTACAGGTTTGTAGGTTAAGTGGCTTTGGTGAAAATTTGTAAATTGTCCCTAGTGTGTAGGATAGTGCTAGTGTACGGGGTGACAGCTGGTTGGCGCGGACTCGGTGGGCCGAAGGGCCTGTTTCCGCGCTGTATCTCTAAAGCCTAAAGTCTAAAGTCTAACAAAGTATTCATTGGATGGGGTGAGGTGGGTGGGGATGTAGGAGCAGACCCTGGGTCAAGGTGAGAGAGGTCCCTGTGGTGGGAAGGAGGAGAGAGAGGAGGGTGTGACTGCTGGTGTGATCATGCAGGAAATGTCAGGAATGGAAGAGAATCATGTATCGGGTACAAAGGTGGGTGAGGGTGGGAAGGTGAGGACCAGGGGAGCTCCATTGTTGCTCTAGGGTAGACACACAATGCTGGAGTAACTCAGCGGGTGAGGCAGCATCTTTGGAGAAAAGGAATGGACGACGTTTCGGGTCAAGACCCTTCTTCACACTGTGTCTAGCTTCGATTTAAACCAGCATCTGCAGTTCATTCCGACACATTTATAATAAACTAATAGCCAATTATCTTTCAGGTGGCGCAGTATTACAGCGGGAAGAGCCACACTGTATCCGCTGTTGCTCTGTCTGACGAGGTGGGAGAGAGGAGGTGGGTTGAGAACTGAAGAGTGGGAAATGGAGAAAATACCAATGATAGCTCCATCAACTTTGGCAGAGGGGACACCTCATTTGCACAAGAATTGGGACATTTTGGAGCCCCTGGAAGAGAAGGAGAAGGTGGACAAAATGAGAAAAGGGATGTCATCTTTACCAGAGTGGGGTGGGAAGAGGTACAGTGATGCTGGTGTGCGGTCAGTGGGTTCAGGGGGGATCAGTGGCAAATCTGCAAATAGCGGTCACCTACGGCGCTGACAAAGTTACAAAGTACGCCGGCTCCCCCTTTGTTCTCCCTCCCCCCCCCACCCGCTCTCCTCCCTGCCCCCCCCGCCCCCCATAGCGGTTCCTCCACTCCAGGACCGTCATTTCCATTGTTCTCCCTCTTCATCCTCCTTCCCTCTGAATTGTCCATTGTTCAATCCTCTTCTCTCACGGTGGTCTCCCTGCGCCGGGTCCTCCATTGTTCTTCCCCCCCCCCCCCCCCCCCCCCGTTTCCCCACGCTCCCATTGACTACCGACCGCAGGTCGACCCGCGAGGCCCTGCAGCCGCCATGAGGCCCCATCTCCGCCGCTGCTGAAGCTCCACACCGCTACCGAGACTCCACCATCTCTGCAGAGGCTCCACATAGCTGCTGAGGCTTCACCATCACTGCAGAGGCTCCACATAGCTGCTGAGGCTTCACCATCACTGCAGAGGCTCCACACTGTGGCCGAGGCTCCACCATCGCTGCAGAGGCTCCACACTGCTGCTGAGGCTTCACCATCACTGCAGAGGCTCCACACTGCTGCTGAGGTTTCACCATCGTTGCAGAGGCTCCACACTGCTGCTGAGGTTTCACCATCGTTGCAGAGGCTCCACACTGCTGCTGAGGCTTCACCATCACTGCAGAGGCTCCACACTGCGGCCGAGGCTCCACCATCGCTGCAGAGGCTCCACATTGCTGCTGAGGCTTCACCATCACTGCAGAGGCTCCACACTGCGGCCAAGGCTCCACCATCGCTGCCACCAAGGCTTCACCGCTGCCGGTGTAGTAAGGTGTAGGGAGGAACTGTAGATGCAGGTTTACACCGAAAACAGACACAAAAAGCTGGAGTAACTCAGCAGGTCAAGCAGCATCTCTGGAGTGAAGGAATGGGTGATGTTTTGGGTCGAGACCCTTGTGGCAGAGGTGATGAGATTAGTGAGATCTGTGTCAGTGCAGGTAGCCATGTCAGTAGAGGGGAGAAGGATGGGTGGTTGATGGAAAAAGCTTGGAACAAGGCCTAGGCAGGCATGGCTAAGCCCCAGGTGAGTGCCTTGGATAACTCTTTGATCTGCAGGAAGTAGGATCGAAAGAAAAGTTGTGATGGAATTAGCACCAGCGACTGGAATGGAGAGCACCTTAACGCTTGTGGTGAGTTACAGAGTGTGGCATGAAACAACACACACCACTGAGGACATCTTATTTAATTAGACGCAGACCTCTGGAGTAACTCAGAGGGTCAGGCTGCATCTCTGGAGAACATGGATAGGTGACGTTTGGGGTCGGAAATCTTCCTCAGACTGATTGTGGGATGGGGGATATGAAGCTGGAAGAGAGGAGGGGCAGGACAAGCCTGGCAGGTAATAGGCCGACACAGGTAAAAATGTCGGAGGATGACATGTTATTGAATTAGTTGATCTAAAATCAGGACAAGAGAAGGGTCTCGACCCGAAACATTACCTAATCCTTCTCTCCAGAGATGCTGCCTGTCTCGCTGAGTTACTCCAGCTTCAGTTACTCCAGTCTATAAGATAAGGCTGGTCAGGAGCCTGATGTAGAAAAATGTGCGCAAATAATAGTGGTGGAGAGCTCACCGGAACACAGAATGGTTTCTCTGTTTACTGGCCAATGGGGAAAGGTTATGCACCTGACTAGTATTTCCTGCAAATGTTGATCATCATCGACCGTATCCACCTGAGGCCAGATTCATACAACTGACCTCAATGCACTTTAGGTGCAGAGAAGAAACCATTGAAGAAAAAACTGCTGCCTTCTTGCAGACGAAGAAAGGCTTAGATTTGAGTTTAGTTTTATTATTGTCACATGTACCGTGCAGTGATAAGTTTTGATTAGTGTGCTGTGCAATCATATAAAAATAATACTGTATATAAAAACCATCAAGTCAAACTCAAGAACAATAAGTAGAGCAATACAGAGTGCAGATTGTAGTTCTCAGCATTGTAACGCATCAGTTCCATCTGAAGAAGGGTCTCGACGCGAAACGTTGCCCATTCCTTCTCCCCAGAGATGCTGCCTCACCCGCTGAGTTACTCCAGCGTTCTGTGTCCAAGTTCCATGGATGTCCACAATGGGGTGCGGGTGAATCAGACAGTGCCCTAGCTCATGGAAGGACTTTCCACAAGCCTGATAACAGAGAAGACCTCAGCCGCATCTGAGTCTGGTGGTGCGTGCTTTCAAGCTTCAGCCTCTTCTGCCAGATGGCAGCAAAGAGAATGAGGATGTGGGTCAAGTCTTTGATTATGTTGGCTGCTTTACTGATGCAGCATCAAGTGTAGATGAGTCAACAGTGGGGAGGCTGGTCTGTATGATGGACTGGGCTGCATCTACAACCCACCGCATTATCCTACGGTCTTGGGCTGAGCTGTTCTCAAACCGAGCCGTAATGGAATCGGACAGTATGCTTTCTACGGTGCATCTGTGGAAGTTTGTAAAAGGCGTTGGAGGCATGCTGCGCCTGCTCAATCTCCTGAGGAAGTAGAAATGTTGCATGTTTTCCTGGCAGCTACATCATTGTGGATGGTCTACGACAAACTGCTGGCAATATTAATGCCAAGGATCATTCACTGCAGCATCATTGACAATGCTTGAGGCATGGACCCCACCATGCGTCCTGAAGTCGATAACTAGCTGCTCCATCTTGTTGACATTGAGGGCGAGGTTGTTACCCTGACACTATTGTACTAAGCTCTCTATCTCCTTTCTCTACTCCGTCTCATCAGATTACGTTATTTGTAATCTGGCCCACAGTGCCCTCATCTGCAGACTTGCAGACGTAGTTAGAGCTGAACTTTCCCGTCCAGCCGTGTGTATAAGGATTATAGTGGAGACTGAAAGCATATCCTCGCAGAGCACCAGTCATGCAGTTATAGAGGCATTGAGTCATAGAGTCCTACAGCATGGAGACAGGCCCTTCAGCCCAACATGCCCACACCGGCCAACATGTCCCATCTACACCAGTCCCACCTGCCTACATTTGCCCCATATCCCACTAAACCTGTCCTATCCATGTACCTGCCTAAATGTTTCTTAACTGTTGCAATGCTACCTGCCTCAACTACCACCACGGCAGCTTATTCCATACATCCACCACCCTTTGTGTGAAAACGTTACTCTTCAGATTCCTATTAAATCTTTCCACCCTCACCTTGAACCTATGACCTCTGGTTCTTGATTCCCCGACCGTGGGCAAGAGACTCTGTTCGTCCACCTGATCTATTCCCGTTATGATTTCATACACCTCTATCAGTGTAGAGAGTTATTGTGGAGGTGGTGATGTCACCATCTTCAATGTCTTCAATGCCTCTGATGCCTTCAATGTCTTGTCTTCAAGTGAAGGCATTGGAGGCAATGCAGGCATTGAAGGTATTGAAGGCAGAGTATTGAATTGTGGGTCAGACAGTCGAGGATCCAGTGGCAGTGGGGGGAGGAGGGTTGTTGATTCCTAGCTCCAGGAGTTTGGAGATGAATTTGGATGGCATTATGGTGCTGAAGGCAGAGCTACGTTCGATAAATCGGAATCTAACATAGGAGTCCTTGTTGTCCAGGTTAGTTTAGGGCCAGGGAGATGGTGCCTGCTGTGGACCTTTTGAGAGGGCGAGCCAGGCTGTCTGGGAGGCTGGAGTTAACGTTGCCATCACTTCATCCCAAACACTCCTGATGCCAGGTCAGTGGTCAGGCAGTTCCAAGGTACGATTTCTACTTACCTGCTTTGAACCACGATCCACTTGGCTTCCTAAACACAGGAAGGGAAGAAGAGAAGCAGAATTTGCACTCACATTTCTACCTATTCATTGTCCCGGTGACCTGGGTGGGAGGAGGGTTGGTTTCCTTGGCGATGCCCCTGCTTTCCAATGTCGAGCAAAAGCTTCACATTCAGACACGAACAGATGATGCAAACCAGACCGGTGACCTGGAAGGCTCGCCGTACATCCCCTGCTCCAGAAGGGAAACATTGGAGAAATAAAACGTCTTGCCCACTATGGTCCCGCACAGTACTTTGTAACAATGCACAGCATTATTCCAGTGCCAACAATGCAAATCGTGCTCAGTGTTAACATGTGGAGATTTCAGTATATTGCAGCTGACCCAAACATTCCACCAGAGTTCATATCCAAGGAAAATAACCACAGCCACTCGAAGCCCAGAGCAACACTTCCTACTGAAGAATGTTGCAACAAAATGCTTCTGTCCTGTTTTCAAGAGGAAGAACTGTGCCTCATGGAAAGTCGAATTAACCCTGTTGAAACCACAGACTCTTCAAGAGTGCAGATGAATTAAGTCATCAGCTGTGTCCATTGGTAATGGGAGGGAGAAAGGAAACCCCACCAATGAAGATTCTGAGACTCATGCCATCAAAAACTGTTTGCTTCTCTAAACTAGTGCTGTTAATATCTCCCGAATCGCCCAGGAGTCTGCATTCAATGGGCCATAGAAGTGGTGGACCACCAGCATGGACATTAAGGTGGACACAAGTAGTGGTGGACATAAAAGCTACTGCCTTACCGCGCCAGAGACCCGGGTTCGATCCTGACTGTGGGTGCTTGTCTGTACGTTCTCACCGTGACCTGCGTGGATTTTCCCCAAGATCTTCAGTTTCCTCCCACACTCCAAAGATGTACAAGTTTGTAGGATAATTGGCTTGGTGTAAATGTAAAAATTGTCCCTAGTGAGTGTAGGGTAGTGTTAGTGTGCAGGGATCGCAGATCGGTGTGCGCACTCGGTGGGCCGAAGGGCCTGTTTCTGCGCTCTATCTCCCAACTAAAATAAACAAAACTAAAAATTGGTGTCTTTCAGCTGGTCAGAATGTATCCCTAGAGAACATGGATAGGTGATGTTTTGTGTCAGGACCCTTCTTCAGACCCATGATCAGTGGAGGTCTCTGTTAGTGTGTATAGGGCATGCGTTCTCCCACTGATCATTGCCTCAGAATAAAAGAACATACCTTTGGAAAGTAAATGAGAAGGGATTTATTTAGTTAGAGGGTGGTGAATCTGTGGAATTCAGCCCCACAGAAGTCAAGGGATATTTTTAAGGTGGAGTTTGACATTCTTGGTGAGTATGGTGTCAGGCATGATGGGGAGAAGACAGGAGAATGGGGTTGAGAGTGAAAGATAAATCATTCATGATGGAATGGTAGAGTAGACTAGATGGGCCGAATGGCCTAATTCTGCTCCTGCATTCTCGGCAGCAGCCACATGGTGTGTTTCCATCACAGTCAACAATGGACCATTGTGGGCTCTGCCATACCTTGATCATCATTAATTTTTGCATATCTTTCATTCATTTGTTCTATATCTTTCTATATCACCATCTACATCTCTCGTTTCCCTTTCCCCTGACTCTCAGTGTGAAGAATGGTTTTCACCCGAAAAACGCATCTATTCCTTTTATCCAGAAAGAGGTGCTGCCTGACCTGTTGAGTTACTCCATCTTTTTGTGTCTATGTTCGGTTTAAACCAGCATCTGCAGATCCTTCCTGCAACATTATCTGTACTACATCACTCAACTCATGATGTTAAAGTGTGAGCCCACGTCAGCAGCAGACCACAGTTTGAATTACTTTAGCTGCCTATGCTTCTCTGACAATCAGAGTTTTCTGAATGGAGCATTTGAGAAGACTCACCCATTCTTCCCAATCTAGCCTCGTGTCTTGCAACGCTGCACACTATGGCGGGGAAACAGCTGTCTCGTTGAAGATAATACCCACGCGGTCACGGGGAGAACGTACAAACTCTGTACAGACAGCGCCCGTAGCCGGGATTGAACCAGGGTGTCTCCGGCAATGCAAACGCTGTTTGGCAGCCACTCCACCGCTGTGCCAACGTGCCGCCCTAATTGGCAGGACATTATTTCCATGCAGCTGGCTCTTGATGCTCAGCAGCTGAAACGGGGCCAGTTTGGCAGGAACACAAGTTGAAATAATGACATTGGCTCTCAGCAACATCGTCATCACTTGAAGGTGTTTACAGATACTAATTGTCTTTGTTTGAAAGACATGGAAATGTGATATTTCACACGTTTCAAGACGACCGATGTTTCATCCTATTAGCAGTATCTCAAGGTCAGTTACATAGACTCACTGAAACTTCACAGCTCAACGTACACCATCATATTCAAGGCATATGGGGAAAAGGCCAGAACAGGGTACTGATTTGGGATGATCAGCCATGATCATTTTAAATGGTGGTGCTGGCTCGAGGGGCCGAATGGCCTACTCATGTTTCTACGAAATAGATAATGATTAATCATTGTCTCTATAACCTTTTCACCTTTGCCGTCCCCCGGAGAGTCCAGGAGGACTCTCACTAACTTCTACAGGTGCACAGTAGAGAGCATGCTGACCGGTTGCATCGTGGCTTGGTTCGGCAACTTGAGTGCCCTGGAGAGGAAAAGACTACAAAAAGTAGTAAACACTGCCCAGTCCATCATCGGCTCTGACCTCCCTACCATCACAGTTGCTGCCTCAAAAAGGCTGGCAGCATCATCAAGGACCCACACCATCCAGGCCACACACTCATCTCCCTGCTACCTTCAGGTAGAAAGTACAGGAGCCTGAAGACTGCAACGACCAGGTTCAGGAATAGCTGTTTCCCCACAGCCATCAGGCTATTAAACTCAACAAAATTCTGAACATTAATAGCCCATTATCTGTTTATTTGCACTTTATCAGTTTATTTATTCATGTGTGTATATATTTATATAATGGTATATGGACACACTGATCTGTTCTGTATTCATGTCTACTATATTCTGTTGTGCTGAAGTAAAGCAAGAATGTCATTGTCCTATCTGGGACACATGACAATAAACTCTCTTGAATCTTGAATCTTGAATCAGGAGTTAACTTTAATCTCACATTTCTTGTTGTTTTGAAAAACTCTTTCCCGTATATCTAACGGTCACCAATAACATTCTGCCCTGCCTGGAGGTTCCAGTATTAATGGCAAGAGCAATTAGAGAGTGTCATTAGAGAGCATTAGAGAGTATCATTAGAGAGCAAGTGATAATGGCTGTGAAGATGATGACAGGGTGTACGGTGGATACAGGAAGGGCTGAGTCAATAAGACTCGTAGGACAACTGGAGAGGGAATGGAGAGAGAGGGCAAACAAGGGCTACTTGAAGTTAGAGAAGTTAATGTTCAAAATTGTTTTTTGCATTTATTTACAATATTACAGTTACAATATTTACGGGGTGGGAGATTGCAACCTTCACGTGGTCCGCCCTATTTCGATGAATGCAATCAACCTGGTGTAAACAATCAAATAACATCAAATAGGACAAGTTGTCCAACAACTTTATGCGGTGCACGCCACACGCAAGAAGAAGAAGAATTTACAATATTTACAATGCTGCCTTAATTGTAATCATATGTAGTCGTTCCACTAACTGAATAGCACGCAATAAAACGACTTTTCACTGTAACTCGGTTAGTTAACAACTAGAGTTAACAAGGACTCTCTCAACTGATGATGTTATTTGTCTGGCTGAGTAATATTTTCCTAGAGAACAATACTGACATTGCTTCACCATAGAATATGACTAATATCCTCTGGGACCTGGTCAGCAATTTGACAAGTTAGTGGCGATATTTCTCCATCGCTCGATGTAGTTTATCCTTGTTGTTTATCAATGCCTCCCAGGAATCTTGATAAGGAATGAACAGTAGGTCATACGACACTCATGTGTCCTCACCTTTAGCTGAGGACACATGAGTGAATGTTTGTGAAAAATATTCACACCTGCATGCACCATAATTCTAGGTAGCTGGAGCTTGTGTAAATAATTCATTGTGCCAAGGTCCATAAAGATTTCTGGAAAGGTGAAGTCCATTCAGAAGCATTCAAGGCAAGGCATGCACTAGCTGCTTTCTGCTAAAAAAGCACGGTGGTGCAGCGGTGGAGTCGCTGCCTTACAGCGCTTACAGCACCAGAGACCAAGGTTCAATCCCGACTACGGGTGTTGTCTGTGCGGAGTTTGTTTGTTCTCCCCGTGACCGTGGATTCTCTCCGAGATCTTTGGTTTCCTCCCACACTCCAAAGACGTAATGGCTTGGTATAAAAATGTAAATTGTTCCTTGTGTGTGTAGGATAGTGTAAATGTGCGGGGATCGTTGGTCGGTGCGGACTTGTGGGTCGAAGGGTCTGTTTCCGCGATGTATCTCTAAACTAAACTAAACTAAACTAAACTAAACTACATTAGTTCCATGATAAACCAGCAGTATTCTCGAACCCTCAAACTGCAGAACATGCCTTACCCTGCAAGTAGATTAGCAATTTACAGACATTGCATTTAAATACCTATAACAACTTTTATAATGTATTAAAATAACTCTCTCCCCCCTGACACTGATTACGGCTACTATTTCTTGGGCTTTGTTTCTGAAAGCAAGCAATCCTGATGGTCAGAACCCATTAAAGGGTCTCTCCCACTTTCACGAGGTAATTCACGAATTCTCCCGAGCTTTCCCCTTCATTCAAACTCACAGAATGTTCGTAACGAGTCCGTAAGAGGTCGTAGGAGTTCGTAGATATATCGTAGCGGCTCGTTATGCCAGTCGTAGGTACTCGTGGCATCAGGTAAGTCGGGACGTTTTTTCCAGCCCGATAAAAAAATGTCCACGAGTAAAAAGATGGTCGGGATGAAAGAAATTGCAACTTTTTACTCGTAAGGAGGGCATCGAAATAGTCGTGGGAATTCGTAGACATACCCGTAGGAGTTCGTGAACATAGTCGTGGAAGGTCGTAGGAGTTACGTAGATTACCACGATCTTGATTTTTTTTTAGGTCCTTTAAACTCGGCAGAGGTTTTGAATTAAGTCGTGAAAGTGGGACAGGCCCTTTTGCTTTTTCCATCTAAGTATCATTCTACAGCAAGCTTCTGGTTTCATTCCACACACCCATTTTGGTTCCCTCATATTTACGGCAAAGTGCCTCGAGTTGCAATAGAATAAGGCAACTGGTCCAATGGTCATGTTTCCTTGTCTCAGGAACAGCTTTCCCTCTGTGATCAGGCTTCCGATGATCCTCCCTTAAACTGGGATACTGTCCAATTCACCTCTACCCCATTGCAGACATTGGACTGTCTATGGAACAGATGCGCTACAATGCTGAGAATTATAGCTGCACTCTGTATCGTCCCCTTCACTCTACCTATTCAACTTGAGGCCGACTTGATTGTATTTATGCATCGTATTATCTGATCTGGATAGCATGTCGAACGAAGCTTTTCACTGTACCTCGGTACACGGGACAATAATAAACAAAATTAAACCCAAATCCAAATGGAGCTTTCTGAGATTGGCTTCCATTAAACTGCTGAGATCAGTGCTGAGTTTTGTGGAGAGACTATGTTTTTGATTAATGAAATGGAAACCCTTTCCTTGATTCTCCAACTCTCAAACGTGACAGAAGTTAAATAACACAAAGTCTTGTTGCAGCACCAATGGAGGGTTTTGGTGTAATGAGGCATTGTGAAATCAGCGACAATGTTGGAATCATTTCTTCACCTACTTTACCCTATGAGATGTCAAGGTGTCCAGGCCAAGTATAGCCCTTGTAAAACACAGGTTGAGGTTCCTTTCACGATCATTATCACCTCCATTATAGCAATGTGGAATTAATCAAATGATTTCCGATCCACAGGGGATCAAAGGTGTAGGAAGGAACTGCAGATGTTGGTTTGCACCAAAGAGAGACACAAATTTCTGGAGTGACTCAGCGGGGCAGGCAGCATCTCTGGATAGAAGGAATAGGTGACGTTTCGGGATTGAGTGCGAGGAAGGCTGTGGAGGCCGCCAGTGGATATTTTTAAGGCAGAGATGGGCAGATTCTTGATTAGTACGGGTGTCAGGGGTTATGGGGAGAAGGCGGGAGAGTGGGTTTAGGAGAGATAGATCAGCCATGATTGAATGGCAGAGTAAACTTGCAGGGCCGAATGGCCTAATTCTGCTCCTATCACTTATGAACTTATGAACCCGAAACATCACCTATTCCTTTTCTCCAGAGATGCAGCCTGACCCGCTGAGTTACTCCAGCACTTTGTGTCTATCCACAGGAGATGAATCCTGACACTGTATATTTTATGTCTGTCACACTATGGTGACTGGAAGTAAATAAAGTTTGAAGATTTCTTCCCCTTTCTTAGGCTGACAACAGAAGGCAATAGCAAGTACCCTTCACTGTCCCATTAAACAGCTTACTCAGCACTAATGAGAGCAACTCCAGGGCATCCCTGGGCCTGCAGCCTCAGAGCCACGCCATGTCTTAGTTACGCACCATTACAATCTTACATGACTTATTTGATTTTATTGCTAAACCACAGAGGGATAAAAAAAAAGAGCTAGCTGTGCTTGTGACTAACTAATCGGACAGCTTGGTTCAGTTAGTCACACGTTCCCATCGGAATGAGTAGCTTGTGGCTTTGAAACCTCCTCCATGATGTGAGCATATAAACCAGACTGAGTCAGCAGTGCAGCATAAAGGGAGCCCTGCCTTTGTGCTAACACAAAATACGTCCAACCTTTCGGGGCTGCACGGTGGCGCAGCGGTAGACTTGCTGCCTTACAATGCCAGAGACCCGGGTTCAATCCTGACTACGGCTGCTGCCTGTACGCAGATCGTACGTTCTCCCCGGGACCGGGTTTTTCCCGGGCGTTCCGGTTTCCTCCCACACTCCAAAGACATACAGGTTTGTTGGTTAATTGGTTTCGGTAAACAACAATTATAGGATAGTGTTAGTGTACGGGGATCGCTGATCGCCACAGTATCTCTCAACTAAAGATAACAGTGGTAGTTGTATTAATACTTTGGGCTTTTTGCACTCATATTGCGGTCATTTATTTATTGATCTTTTTAATGATCCATTATCGGTGAATAATGTGTCTACAGACCTGTGATGCTGCTTTAAGGTAGAATGTATTTGTTCTGTTATTAGTACATACGACAATTAAACACTCTTGACTCTTGAATCACAAAGATTCTTCTCTGCTGTTCAAAACGAGACTGATTCAATGATCATTCTCCCCAGAATTGATGGCAACAGATCAAACTAGATGGTCAGAGTTTTCCAAGCAGTTTGTGATTTCTGGTGGTGCAGCGGTGGAGTTGTTGCCTTAGAGCGCCAGAGACCCGGGTTCAATCCTGACTACGGGTGCTGTCTGTACGGAGTTTGTACGTTCTCCCCGGGACCTATGTGGGTTCTCCAAGATCTGTAGTTTAATTGGTTTGGTATAAATGTTGAATTGTCCCTAGTGTGTGTAGGGTAGTGTTAATGTGCGGGGATCGCTGGTCGGTGTGGACTCGGTGGGCGCGCTGTAACTCTGAACTAAACTAAAAAATACTCAAAACAGTATCTCTATTGCACACGTAGCGATAATCAATGTGTTTCAAAGACATTCATTTTAAAGTATTCCATGTGGATTGAGATTGACTACAAAGGAAGTCCTTCCTTGTAAAATCTTGGAGAGGGGATTTCAGATATTGCAGACGCTTCAGGTTTAGCAATGAAAAGTACTGGAAGCCATTCCAAATTAGGGATTTCACATATCATGGAAAAAACAATTTTTGATGCAATGTTTAAACATGTCATGCAACATCTGCAAACAGCCAAAGAAAGTTGAAGGGCAATTTCACAGCAGGAAGTGCCTCGTGTTGAAAGCTTTTTGCTGAATGGAGATTGGTCAGGTGAAAAGGTTAACCTCCTGAACAAATTGGAAAAGCAGCACAATGGCACCGATTATCTGCAAACAAAAATATAATTGTTTGGCTTGGTTAATCACACCTGCAGTGAAGAACCGCTGGGTTCAAGAGCGTCTATCGGACTCTCTTTTATAGCATTTTGCAATGACAACATCTCAGAAGAACTGCACACGGATGCACTTTAAAGCTGCCTGTTATCTTAATTCCTCCTTTAATGTATTTTTTTTTTCTTCCTACGAGCTTTCTGCCAATTTCATTCCACCACCGTCACATGGCTCACAATTTATATGTTGTTGCTGCTAGCTACTAATGCCTAATAGCATCTAAATCTTTAATAACCCTCATGAATTAAACAGTGGGTTTACATGAATTGCAGATCATGTAAAGTGTTTCATCATCTGTAATTGGCCAAGGCACAGCATTGCAGTGTCCTCGCACTGCTCCAATTATATCTACTGTATATCAGAAGTAGATTCCAATCCCTACAGTCAGATAGCAAGCTATTAACCATCGTGATCCAAGCACCACAGCCGTCTGCATTCAGATGTCACCAGCTATCACTCTCAGGTCCCCTCTGTATTTAGTTTAAACTTTTATTATGATATTTCACTTCTTGCAGTATTCCCTCCTCTGCTCTTGTAGTAAACAACGTAATGGTTGTGTGTTAGACTAGAAATCCAGAGATTCAGATTAATAATCTGGGGAATTAAGAACCAGTGGACACAGGATTAATGTGAGAGGGATAAGATTTAGGAACCTTCTCACTGGGTAGTCAGGATGGAATCTGTGTCTGTCATGCAGGAAGGCAGCAACTCTACCACTGCGCCACCGTGCCGCCTGTTGGAGTGTCACATTGCCGGCCAGCTGCTGTTAAACTTTGGCCCAGCAACCGTTCATCGTCTTATAATAGTGCACAAGTTCGTGTAATCGTCCACGGTAAAAGTGGTGGACTAGAACCTCAGCCCATCTGGGCAGGACATACACAGTGAGGAGTGTTGTAGACGGTAAAAGGGAGGGAAAAAGAGACCAGGCGTGAGAGGCAGCAACAAGAGTGGATGTTCAAGGGAGAGTGAGAAAGATGGAGAAAGAGAGAGACAGACAGACAGAGGGAGAGGTAAAGTGAGTGAGATGGGGAGAGGGAGAGTGAATGAGAGAGAGAGTGAGACAGCACTCATGTGAGAAAAGGAGGCAATGCGACAACGTTCCACATCTGCCTGCAGATGTTACATTAATACTTTGTCTGCAGTGCGAACCATTGACTTCCTTTCAATGGACGTGGAAGATTAGCTTAAGCTGATACAGATATTCGATGTGAAGAATTGACATGAAGTGATTTACAGCTCACGGAGAAGATGAAAAGATGCACCGCTGAAGCAAGATGGACCTAGCCAGGGGCTTAATTTGGCTGATAATGCTCGCTGACCATCTGAATGATGATATCAGGGCTTAAGCCATTAAAACACAAAGGGGCACCAGGGCTGTACAAACATCGAGTGAGGACTCTCTGACATCCGGTAGGTAGCAGAGTAAATGCATCCTTTTATCCCAAGTGGCTGGATTCCCTGTCCAAAATCCATGGAGCTGAACAGCAATAGCCTATTTTTCACGGGACTAGTTTAAAAATCTACCCTAAATATAAAATGACATTTGTAATCTAAACACTGATCAGAGTAAGTCTTCTTCCAGAGTTTTAACAATATGTTTTTAGGACTTTCAGGCATGGTGGATGAACTCTGTAATATTTTGTCCTCAGGACCCACAGAACACAACAGAGGGAAACAGCAGGAGAGAAGAGGATAAAACGTCAGTCGATAGTCTGTTCCCCGAGGGAGACAGAGAGAGATCCAGAACGCAGAGAGAGGTGTCAGAGATGGGGTTAAAAAAGGGTCCCGACCCGAAACGTCACCTATCCATATTATAGAGTCATAGAGTCTCTTCACCAGATAAAAGCTGTCCTGGGTCTGACCTCCCCAGAGGAGCATGGGGTGAAGCTCAACAGACTTGGTACTGGAGTTGGGTGTTTCAGCGCCAGCGTGTGGAGATGGGAGCTCTGCCAGAGCCCAGCCTGTGAATGCGGAGCAGAACAACAGACAGCCGACCATGTCATCCCTGGGTGCCCGCTCTACCACCCACCAAATGGAGCTCAGGGCCTGGCAGACATTGATGCAGATACAACAACCTGGCTGCTCAACACCCGGCTTGAGATCTAATTATTCCTTTGGTTTATTTATGTTTAATGCGCAAGAGGATAGATTCATCCAGCATGGAAACAGGCCCTTCGGCCCAACTTGTCCATGTCAACTATCATGTCCCATCTACACCACCTGCACTGCCGGAATTTGGCCCATATCCTAAATCTCTCCTATCCATCTACCTGTCTAAGTGTACTTTACACGTTGTGATAGTACCTGCCTCAACTACTGTATATCCTCTGGCAGCTCGTTCCATACACCCACCACACTTTGTGTGAAAAGGTTGCCCATCAGTTTCTTGTTCAATCTCATCTTAAACCTATGTCCCCTGGTTCTTGATTCCACTACTCTGGGTAAAATACACTGCGCATCCACCCGATCTAATCCTCTTGTGACTTTACACACAGAGATGTAGACAAGGTGGATGGCCACTGTCTTTTTCCCAGGATAAGGGAGTGTGAAACTAGAGACATTGATTCAAGAGAGGGAAAAGGTTTTCTCCAGAGATGCAGTCTGACCTGTTGAATTACTCCACCACTTTTTTAAAAAATGCAGAGGTTTGATTCCTTCATGCAAGTGTACATGCACTGCACATGACCAGGCAGACACTCACAAACACACAGACGTAGACAGACACACACAGACACATACACACATATGCATGCACACACACACGTGACTATTAGGCGGCACTGTGGCGTGGCTGGTAGCGTTGGTGCCTCACAGCACCAGTAACCTGGGTTCGATCCTGACCTTGAGTGCTGTCTGTGTGGAGTTTGCATGTTCGCCCTGTGAATGTGTTTTGTTTCCTCCAGCTACTGCGATTCCCTCCCACATCACAGACATGCAGGTTAATAGATTAATTGACTTCTGTAAATTGCCTCAAGTGCGTGGGGAGTGGATGAGAAAGTGGGATCGCATAGCAGTGTGAACGGGTGATCGATGGTCAGCGTGGACTCAGTGGGCCGAATGGCCTGTTTCCATACTGCATCTTTCGATTTAATTGATTACAGCAATAATATACAGGGAATGGTGTTGGTGAATGAGCCTGCACAGATACAATGGGCCAGACCAACCGGTCTTTTATGCTGCAGCAAATATATGCAACAACCAACGGTACCTTATTGCTCAGAAGTTAAAAAAAATCTTCTTCTTGTGTTAATATATCTGGTTAACTTTACTTTACTTTACAGAAGCAAGAATTACACATTTCAAGAGCCCAGTGACTTCACTTTGAAAGATAGATATAGCGTGGAAACTGGCCCTTCGGCCCATCGAGTCCAGCCGACCAGCAATCACCTCGTGCATAAGCACGGTCCTACACAGTAGAGACAATTTACAATTCACAGAAGCAAATTAACCTGCAAACGTTCACATTTTTGGAGTGTGGGAGGAAACCGGAGCACTCGGTGAAAACCACACAGTCACGGGGAGAATGTACAAACTCCATACGGACGGCACCCGTAGTCAGGATCGAACCCGGGTCTCTGGCGCTGTGAGGCAGCAACTCTACCGTTGCACCACCATGGCAGCAAGATTTACCGGGTCAGTTTCTTCACTATTAGATACAAAATATAACATTCAGAGCACAGCACCACATCCCACAGCCTCCGAACAACACCTTCAGCAACATCAGCAGTTCCCACACCAGAGAGATGGGCAATTTAGCTCCCAGTCACCTGAGGATTTGTGCTGTGGCCCCGATACACACAGAGGTCAAGGCGTAGGCAGTGAAAGCCAAGACTGCACAGTTCCCTTGGTGTCTGAGATGCTCAGGAATGTTATAAAGATATAAAGTGGTCACGTGCGGCGGGCAGGAGTGGTTCGCCCCAAAGACCTGGACAGTGGAGGAGGAGGAGGGAGCTGCACGTGGCTACGGGCGTGAGGGGTGGGCCTGTGGGGAAGGAGAGGGGTATTGCCCCCAGTGCCTTCAAGGTCGGCTGCAGGAGGTGCCCGCGGGACACAGAGGTGGCTGGGGCGAGGAGAGGGACGTTGGGTCTCGGGTCTACAGCGGCCTGGGGCTTACCTGGGATTACCTGGATCAGGGATGCTCCTGTACCTCCAGCATGTGGACTGGAAGTGAGGTTTTCTTTGTAAAACATGCCAATAGTCAAGTCAAGAGTGTTTTATTGTCATGTGTCCCAGATAGGACAATGAAATTCTTGCTTGCTGCAGCACAACAGAATATGTAAACATTACTACATAACGGAGAAAATAAGTTTGGTGTGTATATATACACATGCACGCATACTCAATAAATAAACAAATATAGTTACTTGTTTTATAGATCCCTTCGACAGTGGGGAGGGCAGATGGACTGGGCAGTGTCCACAACTTTTTGCAGTCTTTTCCGCTCCTGGGCGTTCAAGTTGCCGGACCAGGCCACGATGCAATCAGTCAATATGGTGACTGGGCATTTGTGGGATTGTGCAAAAGAATGTCACTGTGCTGTGTACACTTGGCAATAAAGAACCATTGAACCATCGAGAATAAGACACAGGAAATTATCAAAATCATGTGGGTGGCTAGCAGTAATGTCGGAATACATAGTAGGCTTTGACATAAACATTTAATCTATACAGTTTAATGTGAAAAGATGTCAGCAAGCAAAGCCATGGGATAAATGTACAATTCCTAAATTAAGTCAGATGATTGTTCAGAAGTGAGGGAGACTCTAGCAGGTCCAGCCAGCGAAACAGAAGAGACTTTCATCCCTTCATTTGGCCCACATCCCGACCCCACGCCCCAGACGAGAAAGGGCAGCGGCTAACCTCTGACCAAGTAGCACTCTGATGTAAATGAGGATCTTCTTGGGAAGCAGCAATGCAACAGAAGGCTCTTTTTTAGCCAGCATTATTTTCATCGGGGTTTAGCTTTGTTTTTAGTTTAGTTTAGAAGTACAGCGCAGAAACAGGCCCTTCGGCCCACCGAGTCCACACCAACCAGTGCACAATAACACTACCCTACACACACTAGGGACAATTTACATTTTTTTAGCAAGCTAATTAACCTACAAACCTGTACGTCTTTGGAGTGTGGGAGGAAACCGAAGATCTCGGACAAAACCCACACGGGTAATGAGGAGAACGTACAAACTCCGTACAGACAGCACCCGTAGTCGGGATCCAACTTGATCTCCGGCACTGCAAGCGCTGTAAGGCTGCGACTCCGTGCCGCCTGATTGCTACCTCCGAGGCAACTCACTGAAAGCCGCCTCCCCGATTCGAGCTGTAGACTGGGTAGATTGACCAATGTCACGCGCACGTTTCACACGCTCAGCTGGCGGGTGAACTCGTTGTCACTTTCTCCACTGCCAACAATGGACCATTGTGGGCTCTACCTTTCCTTGATTATCATTGGTGGCTTTGATGTGTCCTCTTGCATTCCTTTCATTAATTTGTTCTTTGTAACTCTTCATATCTCTAGTTTCCCTCTCCCCTAACTCTTAGCCTGAAGAAAGGTCTCGACCCAAAACGTCACATATTCCTTTTCTCTAGAGATGCTGCCTGACCTGCTGAGTTACTCCAGCATTTTGTGTCTATCTTCGATGTAAACACTGGTTTACATCTACAGTTCCTTCCTACACAACAGGGGGGAATAAAGGTCACCTGGCAATGGCGTGTCTGGTAGACCCATACTGATGGCTTGATGCAATTATTTGACTTCAGATTCTTGACTTTAGAGATACAGCGCAGAAACAGGCCCTTCGGCCCACCAAGTCCGTGCTGACTACAATCATCCCGTACACTAACACCATCCTACACACACTAAGGAAAATATACAGTTTTTTACCGAGGCCAATTAGCCTACAAATCTGTACAACTTTGGAGTGTGAGATAAAACCGGAGCACCCGGAAAAAACCCATGCAGTCACAGGGAGAACATACAAACTCCATACAGACTGCACCTGTTTTAAGAAACAGTTAGACAGGTACATGGGTAGGATGAGTTTGGAGGGATAAGGACCAAGCACAGGCAGGTGGGACTAATGTGGCTGGGACATGTTGGCTGGTGTGGGTAAGTTGGGCCGAAGGGCCTGTTTTCTCACTGTATCATTCTATGACTCTATGACCCGTGGTCAGGATTGAACCCAGGCGCTGGTAGGCAGCAACTCTACCACTTCGCCATGACGTCACCCCGAATTCTGCTTGTCTTGGAGCTGTCTGTAGGTTTAGATTAGGCTCCTGATGTATCAGGCGCAACAAAAAACACCTTGAGGATAATGTAATCTTCTGGCCATCATGTAAAACTGGAAAGAGTGCATCAGATGCCTATTACACAGCATCCACTGAGTCTCAATTCAATTGATATCAGTGGGAGAAAGGCATAACAGGTGGTTAACCTAATATCATCCTCTCTATAACGTTGCCCAAAGGAAAATGTAACTGCACCACGTCAACTAACGTGTTATGCACATGTTTATTAAACCAACAGTGGTATAAATCAGGCTGACACAGAAGAATAAATGCACTCAAATGCAGTTAAATGGCCAAAGGAGTGATTTCCATTTGGACTGATGAGCGTAGAAGGACTGCAGCCAAATGTTTGATAATTACAGTGAGTAAACTCACACAGATCCCAGAGTTGTTGCCGGTCTCTGCACCCACAGTGTTGCAAAATCAGGTCACATTCCAGACAGCGAGAATGGATTCCTATTGCCAAAAAAAGGCTTGTATTCCACAATAGAAATGTGTTGGCGAGTGTCAGTTTTAGTCTGCCTTACGAGTGAGTTGCCCTCTGTGGGCGGGGAGATTAGACGATAACATATAATTGAATCTAATGGAAGGTGACAAGGTTAGTTTGATGCTCCACAGAGATAAATAGGAATAGCTCCGTGGCTTGTGATGATAACTGACATAAAATGAAAGATGATCTCAACAGCTGGTGCAACACCACAGCCGACATGCTGAACCAAGGTGACATTTTAAATCCCCCCAAAAAACCCTCTGTGCAAGTAAATGGGATATCTGGGATGCAGCCAGCACACCTCATTGACAACTTGCAGCTGCTGTTCAGGGAAAGAGAATCAATGTGTGAAGATTAATCAGGCTAGATTCTTGCATCTTTTGCAGGTGCACAATGCGGACCCTAAAGGTCTGTCCCAATTGGGCGTCATTTGCGCGTAATTTACGCTACATCATTTACGCGTCATGACGCACGACGCGCGCATTGTGACATGCATGTGATGCACGCATGGTGCGCATTACACGTGACATAAGCAGTGACACGCGGTCGCGCGCAGCGTCCTGGGATTTTGGGATGCACAAAATCTTCGTGCGACATCTGCGTGACGCGCAAATGACGACCAAGCGGGACTGGCCCTTAAGAATGGAGCGTTAACTAATGGCCTGTTTTGCACCTTGTTCCTGTAGCTCAGTATTTTTTAGCTCAATACAGTTTGTTGGGAAACATAAATGTTAGAATAGGTGCAGACCATTTAACACCATATTGTATCCCGAGGGCTTTTGTGATATAAGCTCTATTTCAACTAATTGTTGCTCATAGTTTCTCATTTGTTGCACATGACCTCAAGTTGCAAAACGTCTCCTCCCTTTGTCATATCAGCAGCCAGTCCTTCTCCAGCAACCAACGATTTCATTAATTTAGAGATACAGCATGGAAACAGACTCTTTGGCCCACTGAGTCCAAACTGACCAGCGATCCCCGCCTATATTAACGCTTCCATACACCAGAGACAATTTTTACATTTATACCTTACAAACCTTGTTCGTCATTGGAGTGTGGGAGGAAACCGGAGATCTTGGAGAAAACCCACGTAGGTCACGGGGAGAACGTACAAACTCTGTATAGACAGCACCTGTAGTCAGGATCGAACCAGAGTCTCTGGCGCTGTAAGGCAGCAGCTCTACCGCTGCGCCAATGTGCCGTCCAATAGGTGTCGACCATTTCACACCACAATGCATCCCGAGGGCTTTCACGATATAAGCTTTCTCTCAACTATCTGTCGCTCACGTTTGCACGATCTCAAGGTGCAATAATTCCTCTTACTGCCCATCATATCAGCAGCCAGCCTTTCTCCACTAGCCAACAGTTTTATCACTATTGACCAAAGATGTTGCATCTCATCCTTATCTATCCCTACAATTCCCCCACTGAAAGGTTCAATTCCAGAAGGATGGCAACTATTATCATTTAGGAAGAAACTGCAGATGCTGGTTTACACTGAGGATAGACACAAAAACCTGGAATAACTCACCAGTTCAGGCAGAATCTCTGGAGAAAAGGAAACTATTAATCATCAATTTCCACAGATCTTGGATGATTCATCCATTTATTCAGCTTTGCTCACCTTCCTCCAAAATCTTTTGGTAATAAAAATATATCCTTTCAAACAAATGTAATTCTCCTCGACACCCATGGCCATTTTGGTACAGAATAGTAAGATTAAATGAGAACTTACCAGTTTGCAGTTTGATCTTTATTTTATGAGTAGTTACGATGAGCGATTACGTGAAGAGCCCCGCCAGTCCGCATGCGCGTCAATCTTCAAAGCAGCGGTGTGAAATCACAGATAACAGTCATTGAAGTAACATAGTAAGATTATAAACCTAGAACTACCAGATCACCTTTGTGATACGAGGGTTGGGAGCTGTGGGCACGTAATCGCTCATCGTAACTCCTCATAAAATAAAGATCAAACTTCAAACTGGTAAGTTCTCATTTAATCTTACTATTTTACTTCGGAGCCACGTGAGTGATTCCGTGAAGATTTCAAACCTCTGTGATTTCATGCCGTAGATATGAATCCAGGCGTCTCACTGCATCAATTGACTCAGGACGAGTGAATAATGCATTGATTTGAAAACGTTAATGGTTTATTTAACAAAAGAAACAATATCGACCCCTCTCTCCCAGGGGGAAACTATGAAACAGAACTTAAAATGGATTGGGCGAATACCCCCGGTAAGCGGCTTGTTATAGAACCTTTGAAAAGTCAGTTCATTTGACCATCCTGCGGCCATGAGGATAGGTCGAGAGGGACATCCATTGCCCTCGCTGCTGACGTTGATGCAGCCCTGGTGGAGTAAGATTTTAAATGGTCAGTGTCCACTCCTGCACACACGAGAACTTGTTTCAGCCACCTTGAAATGGTCTGAACTGACACTTTCATATGCAGTTTTTTGTGGCTAATAAGTAATAATGATTCCAAACCTCTGAGGCTCTTGATGACCTTAATATAATATTGCAAGTGTGACACTGCACACAGTCGTAAATCCGTGGAATATGCCGAAAATATAATCTTGAACCCTGGTCTGCTCTGTATAATTAAATCATAAATGTAAAACGTAATGTTATTACCAGAAGATACCATCCTGTCCAGTTGCAGCTTCTGCAATGTCTGGACCCGTTGCGTTGAAACCAGCGCAATGAGCATGGCCACCTTAAAGGTGAGTTTGGGCAAAGACAGGGATGTGGCTGGAGCCCACTGGCAAAGCAGCGTGAGTACCACGCTCACATCCCAGATTTCTGAGTACCTGGGTCTGGGGGGATTGGAATTAAAAATACCCCTCATAAACGGGATATTAAAGGGTGAGATCCAACAGAATGTTGTTCCGACCCCAGCCATAAGTATGATGACAGGGCACTCCTGGCACTATTGATGGCACTATAGCTCAACCTTTTATCAAAATACAACGTTGACAGAAATTCTAGCACATCTGAGATGCGTGCCATGTGATATGTAATGTTTCCCCCTGAACAGAACACCTCCCATTTCCTGACATGAGAGGTATACTGTTTTTTGGTAATATCCCTCCAGGCCGCAGCAATCACATCCATGGTACGATCGGATAGTCCAAGCCCCAGGTATGGCCTCCTCAGAATCTTCAAATTAACAGATCAATACAATCATGTAATGGATGTAAATCCCCAGTTACAGGGTGCACCGGTAGGTCACTGCGTTTCGGAACACGCATAATAGGCTGTGTTGTTATCTCCAAAACGAGAGGGAACCATGGTTGAGTAGGCCAGTCGGGTACCACCAACACTCCTGAAGCGGAGTCCTGCTAGATCTTGAGCAAGCACCGACTGATGAAGCAAAATGGAGGAAATGCATATAAAAACATTCCACCCCAATGTAGCGAGAATGCATCTACCGCTACTGCCCCTGGGTCTGGTTCCCATGAAACATATTTAGGTAACTGGTGATTGAATCTGGATGCAAACAAATCGATATCTGGCATCCCATACCGAGCAACAATATCGTTAAATACATCATGATTCAACATCCATTCTGTGTTGTCATTGAATTTGCATGACCTGCTGTCTGCTACCATGTTGAGTCTACCTGGTAGGTAGATAGCTGAAACCCAAATATTTATTGTAATACACTAGTGCCAAATAAGACTAGCCAATCTATCACAAGATTCTGACTTGATTCCACCCATGTGATTAACATATGCCACCGCCGTGGTGTTGTCAATCTGAAGTTGAAAATGTAAGTGACATAGTAGTACAATAAGCTTTAAACCCATAAAACGCTCCCAATAGCTCTAAATAATGAATTCCATGTGATTGAAGAATAAATGCCTCATGCATATACCATCTGCCTCCACAGCTAGAGATGGTATCTGTAGCACCCCAACCTAAGGCACTAACATCAGTCTGTAAAACAACTGAGGGTTCCTCAACCAGAATTTTGCTGGAGCAATTTGAGACATTCATGATCCACCAGTGCAATTCAGCAAAGACTTCAGCTGGTAATTGCATGGGCCTGTCAAAATGACCTGCATGTATTCTGAGTGCCTGTTCCTTTGCACGTTGTACATTTTGGTAATGCATAGGTTCATACTGTGTAGCTGGAAAGGCAGCCACTAATTTGCCAACCAGGCTGGTCATCTGTCTAATTGAAGGTTGTTGCTCCTCCATAAGCTTGTTACAGCCTTCAATTAAATTTAATCTCTTGCCCCTGGGCAAGGTCACTAGCATGTGAGTTGAGTTAATAGTGAATCCCCAATAATCAATCCCTCTAACTGGTATCAATTTGGATTTAACTGGATGAATGAGGAACCCCAATCTCTCAAACATGAGTTTAACAACTGAAACTGATAATTCAGCTATTTCCCGGGTCTTTCCTATTATTAAGATATCATCCAAATAAGCCATTACAATATGGCCCTGAGCCCGGAGTAGCCCCAATACTGGTTTTACCTGTTTTGTAAATAATCTAGGTGCTGAGGTTAACCCATTAGGCAATGCTTTAAATTGCCATAATTGCCTCATCCAGCTAAATCAAATATCTCCGATGATCCCTATGAATAGGCACTGAGTAATATGCATCTTTAAGTTCTATACATGCCATGCAATCTTCTGGAAATCAGTTGTTTGGCAATAACAAATGTTTCCATTTTTAAATGTTTATACTGCACAAAAGGGTTAAGGCTCATCAAGTCAAGGATGATTCGACAGCCCCCATACCTAGGAAAAATATTAGACACGAATTGGTGAGATTGATAATGTGTCTTTTCAATTAAACCTTTTCTATATAATTTTTTTATTTCAGCTTGTACCTCCAAATTCTCTTTTTGTGAGAAAATGAGTGTCCGACTTGGGGTATGCTGTATGGGAGGACACAAATTGGAAAGGAATTCAATTTGAAATCCTTGTATACTATGCAGTATAAACAAATCTGATGTTAACAACCTTCAATTCCTTCAGAAACAAGTGTAATCTTCCTCCAACTTGTATATGTTCCTACAAGAACCAGACCCACCTACCTCCATCGTTACCGGTGGGTTTTTCTGCCCCCTGTTTCTGGGAAAAGGCATGTTCGCCTGTGCCCCTGTCGGCGTGCGGCAGCTGCGCATATTGGTGAATGGCCGGCTTGGTCCTTGACCTGGCCCAGTTTCAGCAAATCATTTATGGGGATACTGCCGTCGCAGCGCTCTGGCGCTCAACGGTACTTTAATGAATCCAACCGTCTTTGCCTCGTCGTCCAGTTCCTTGACTCTTTTTGCGAGGTCTTCACCAAACAGCAGATTTGGTGGTTGAATATTACTAGGTTTGCACAGAGCGGCGAACTTCGGGTTGATGGTGGGGCGGATGGCACTTTTGCTCAGACAGTTTATCACGAAGTGCGCATTACACATGAGGGTCAGGGCATCCATCCACTGACCTGGCGAATGCTGTAATGCCCGAGGTTAGGAGCTTCAGCACCCTCTGAAGCCTCATTTCCTGAGCTCTTATGCCTACGCCTATATGACCCCATATGGTTCACAGCCGACACTTTGAGTAGGACACAATTCGCCGGTGTCTCATACTTCCTGGCTGTTTCATCGATCGTGAGCTCTTGAAGCTGGTGTGAAGCCAAATAGTTAATACTTGCAGCCAACTCTTCACCCAGTGGTTCTCCTGACTCTGTTGGGATGGCAAATCTTGCTGCCAGGGATGGTACCTCTGACTCGTGCCCTTCATCCCTTGGGGTATGCCCCATGGCTATACCCTCAGACTCGGCGTCAGAATAACACTGACGCATGCTCTCCTCCTACAAGAGGGAGACATTAAGCAGCCCTGTCCCAGGTGCTGCTGGCGCAGGCTCTCCCAGAGGCCGGCGCTGACACATCTCCTCCTGTTGGAGTACGTCTAGATGGAGCATCCTCTCCATTAGGACCTCCATTCTGGATAACCGTCCCAAGACGTTATCCTCCCGACTCATTAGAGATCCACGGGCCGTGCAGACATTTTAGTGGCTTTCCGCCCCAATGGGGCAGCCACAGTGCTTTCAGGCACCAAGCCTGCAATTGCTGGTCGTACCGCCAGCGACTCTGTAGGTGAACTAGGCGGCCGCCCGCCACCCGCACTCCCGCGGTCTTCCACAGCTACTCTCTCGGCGGCTCGCCTTGACTTCACCCTCGACGTTTTCTCCATACTTGGACTTGCTCCTGAAACAAGAATTATCAAGCGTAGAAAACGACCTCTGACTAAGTTTTACGCGTAACTGAAGCTTTTTAAAAATTACCGCTGGAGGAGCGATGCTCCTCCCAACCAGTCACCGCGCCATGCGTCAGACATAATGACGCGCATGCGGACTGGCGGGGTTCTTCACAGAATCACTTACGTGACTCCGATGTAAAATTCTATTGGTTTGAAGTCATTCTTCCTGATTTAAGTGTAGATTGACCTGGTGATACAGGAGGGGCGGCATGGTGGCATGGTGGAATGATGATAGAGTTGCTGCCTTATGGGCCTGTCCCACTTAGGCAATTTTTCGGGCGCTTGCTGGCGACAGCGACTGTCAGTGTGGAAAACACACACACACACACACACACACACATCACTTCCTTCACCAGCCAGCTATGCAGGTGGGGGACAGGGCAAGTGGGGGGAACACTGTCTGAGTGAAATTCACACGGTGCAAAGCCAATGTGATTCAGACACACACAGCGATGAACAGGAACGTTGGCGCTGTATTTAAGATGGTGAAAGCACAGTGTACGGGGAAGGGTCATGCAAGTCCTTTAAAAGAGGGGGGAGAGAGGGGGCGGAGAGAGGGCAGAGGAGGGAGAGGGGGGAGAAGGGCGAGAAGGGGGGAGAAGGAGTGGAGACAACTTTTAAGAAGGCAGAGATACACGGCTGTGAAGTTTGGCGGACATTAACATTACCGGTCGGTTATCCTTGGTTCTGAAAATGTTTTTTTTCCCCAATGAGCCAATGAAATTCACCGGTCAGCACCGGATACAACCTACGAGAACCTACGACAACCTTCGACCTACTGCAACCCACTACCACTGCACCTACAGCAAGAGAATTCTCGCTACTCTCCGTGGCGGCTTCATTCTGGTCACCGCTAATGTTTCAATAAAAAATTTACGGTGACCATAATGAGATCGCGACTAGTTCCCAGAATGCGGGAACTCCTCACGACCATGAAGGCGACTACCCGGCAACCACCCGCGAACATGTGGCGACCATGTGGCGATCGCAGAGTCTCTTGCAGTCACCTAAAAAGTCCCCTAAGTGGGACAGGCCCACTACAGCGCCAGCGACCAGGGATCGATCCTGACTATGGGTGTTGTCCATATGGAGTTTGTAGGTTCTCCCTGTGACTGCGTGGGTTTCCTCCGGGTGCTTTGGCTTCCTTCCACGTTCCAAAGACATGTAGGTTTGTAGGTAAATTATCTTCTGCAAATTGTCCCAAGTGTGTGGGATGGATGTAGTGTATGGGTGATCATTGGTCACATGAACCTGGTAGGCAGAAGTTCCTATTTTCACGTTGTATCTCTAAACTAAACTAAACTAAACTAATTTAAACTAATTATACTATTATGTTCAATGCTATGAATTTCTCCATCAGAGGAAATAGTTCCTCTGAATTTATCAGCCTATTTTTATTGTACCCTACACTGTTCAGATCATCATACAGTTCTGTTTATGCAGAGAAAATTTGGCAACATGCATTTATAATCTAACTGTTTTAGCTCTAACATCATAACGATGAGAGCATTGTAGCCCTCTCTTATGCCGGCACATTCAGGTGTAATTCCTAGAAATAGACAACGGGCCTGGAGAAAGCTCTTTACTACTGAAACAACTTTATTTGCTTTATCTTTCACCCCATGTAGTCATAGAGTGATACAGGGTGGCAACAGGCCCTTTGGCCCAACTTGCCCTCACCGATCAACATGTCCCATCTACACTAGTCCTACTAACTTGAGATAGCCCTTGCTTTCTCTCTCCATCCCCTTCCCCTTCCCAGTTCTCCCACCAGCCTTACCGTCTCCACCTACATTCTATCTTTGTCCCACCCCCTCCCCTGACATCAGTCTGAAGAAGGGTCTCGAGCTGAAACATCGCCCATTCCTTCTCTCTATGGATGCTGCCTGTCCCGCTGAGTTACTCCAACATTTGGTGCCCACCTGCCCATGTTTGGCCCATATCACTAAACTGTCCTATCCATATACCTGTAAAAATGCTTCTTAAATGGTGTGATAGTACCTGCCTCCACCACCTCTCCAGCAGCTTGTTCCATACACCCACCACCCTCTGTGTGAAAAGGTTTGCTTTTAGTTTCCTGTTAAATCTTTCCCCCCTCACCTTAAACCTATATCCTCTGGTCCTCGATTCTCCTACTCTGGGTAAATGACTGTGCATTGACCTGATCTATTCCTCTCATGATCTTATCCACCTCTATAAGAGCACCTCTCATCCTCCTCCACTCCAAAGAATAAAGTCGTAGCCTGCTCAAGCTCTCCCTGTAGCTTAGGCCCTCGAGTCCTGGTATGATCTTCATAAATCTTTTCCACCCCCATTGCATTGACCTTAATGACATCATAATCATCATAATCATAGAAACATAGAAACATAGAAAATAGGTGCAGGAGGAGGCCATTCGGCCCTTCGAGCCAGCACCGCCATTCATTGTGATCATGGCTGATCGTCCCCAATCAATAACCCGTGCCTGCCTTCCCCCCATATCCCTTGACTCCACTAGCCCTTAGAGCTCTATCTAACTCTCTCTTAAATACATCCTGTGATTTGGCCTCCACTGCCCTCTGTGGCAGGGAATGCCACAAATTCACAACTCTCTGCGTGAAGAAGTTTTTTCTCACCTCAGTCTTAAATAGTCTCCCCTTTATTCTAAGACTGTGGCCCCTGGTTCTGGACTCGCCCAACATTGGGAAATATTTCCTGCATCTGGCTTGTTCAGTCCTTTTATAATTTTATATGTTTCTATAAGAACCCCCTCATCCTTCTAAACTCCAGTGAATACAAGCCTAGTCTTTATCAATTTTTCCTCATATGACAGCCTCAATCACAAGGATGTTCTTCCTCAAATTAGGAGACCAAAACTGTACACAATACTCCAGATGTGGTCTCACCAGAGCACTATACAACTGCTGAAGCACTTCTTTACTCCTGTACTGAAATCCTCTTGTTATGAAGGCCAACATTCCATTAGCTTTCTTCACTGTAATTCGTAATTTATTAGCCAAGTATGTGTTGCAACATATGAGGAATTTGATTTGCCATACAGTCATACCAAAAAAGTAACAAGACACACAACTACATAAAAATTTGACATAAACATCCACCACAGCAACCTCCACATTCCCCACTGTGATGGAAGGGGGAATGTGGAGGTTGCTCCTTTACTCCTGCGGTCGGGGGAATCGAACCATCCGCAGCGGCAATCGAGCTCCCACGTCTGGGTGGTCTCAGCTCCCGCAGCAGGAAGGTCGAAACTCCTGCGGCTTGGAGTTCCCGAAATCGGTCGTGAACCAGGGACAGCGAGCTTCACGATGTTAAGGGGCTGTCCCACTTGGGCGACCTGATCCGCGAGTTCTGGCGAGTTTGCCCTCGACTCATACTCGCAGCATGGTCGACACGAGGTCCTAGGAAATCTTTGTAACTCTCCTTCAAGCTCAAGAGTAGTCCCCCCGTGTACTCGATGCCTCAGCTAGGTCACGGTGTATTTTTTAACATGTTGAAAAATGCACACGAGTAAATCGATACTTTTTTTACTCGTAGGTTTAGTCGTAGTAGGTCATAGTAGGTCGGCATGTTAGTCGTAGGTAATCGAGGGCAGTCAAAGGTAGTCGTAAATAGTCTTCATCATAGTCGAAGGGAGGTCAAAGGGAGGTCAAAGGAGGTCGTCTTCACTCTCCACTATTTGGTGTCCAATTTTCCCGAAGTTAGTCGTAGCTAGTCGTAGCAGGTCGAAGCTGGTCTTCAACACAGTCGAAGGAGGTTGAAGGAGGTCTTCTACATAGTTGAAGGAGGTCTTCAACATGACATTTTTTCAAACTCTCCTAAACTCTTCTAAACTCGCCAATTAGGTCACCACAGTGGGACAGCCCCTTAAACGTCCACAGCTCCCGCAGGTTGGAGCACCAAAGTGAAACCCCTGGCAAAGGGATTGCCCACTCCAAGATGTTAAAGTCCACAGGCTCTGAGATTTTTGAGCTCCAGAAGTCCAAAACAAGTGGCCGCCAACTCCAGGATGTTAGGCCGCAGTGCAGACGGAGATACGACACAGAAAAAGTTGCATCTCCGTCGAGGTAAGAAATTTAAAAAAGTTTTCCCCACCCGTCCCTCCCGCCCACCCCCCACCCCCCATAAATACAAAAACTAAAGCTAAAATACTAATTTTACTACTAAAAACACAAACGATGAAAAAGACGAAGACAGACCGTTGGCGAGGCAGCCAGAGTCTAGTTGATCTTTAGACATTTGCTAAATGTTATTTCTCCATGGGTGTTTGTAGATTATCATTTAGACTAGCATGCTTTTTTTTAACAACCAAAATGGACGACCTGGCATTTTCCTTCCCCGAACTCCATCTGCTAAACTTCTGCCCACTCACTCAATCTCTCGACGGTTTCTCAAGCCAATGAAAATAAGAATCAGATGTTAAATGGATGACTTGTTTTACACTATTGCCCGAAATCCAGCTATCCACTGTCGGTAAAATGCTCGCACACGTTTCCAGGCCAGGATTAAACACATGCCGGTTAGATTATGGAAGCAGGTGTCTGAGGCTTTGGGTTTTAGTGAATCTGGCTGCCTCACTTTAACCTTGCAGCTGGCGATGTAAGCTCCATACTCTGAGATCAAAGGTTTGAGCGTGGCTCAAATCATGCTCAGTGGTAGCACTATTGGCTGTGGGTCAGGAGACTATGGTTTTAACCCCCTCATAGACATAGGAAGACTCCTCCATGTAGCGCAGAGGGAGGATTGTACAGTCAGAGGTGCTGCTTTCTGATACATAAATCTAAGTCTGGGGAGTCTGAAGAAGGGACTTGACCCGAAACGTCACCCATTCCTTTCCTCCAGAGATGCCGCCTGCCCCGCTGAGTTACTCCAGCATTTTTTGTCTATCTTCGGTTTAAACCAGCATCAGCAGTTCCTTCCTACACATAAATCCACCATCCTGTTTTCATTCCAATTATAAACATAGAAACATAGAAAATAGGTGCAGGAGGAGGCCATTCGGCCCTTCGAGCCATTAAATGTGATCATGGCTGATCGTCCCTTTTCAATAACCCGTGCCTGCCTTCTCCCCATATCCCATGATTCCACTAGCCCCTAGAGCTCTATCTAACTCTCTCTTAAATACATCCAATGACTTGGCCTCCACTGCCCTCTGTGGCAGGGTATTCACAATTTCACAACTCTCTGGGTGATTAAGTTTTTTCTCACCTCAGTCTTAAATGGCTTCCCCTTTATTCTAAGACTGTGGTCCCTGGTTCTGGACTCGCCCAACATTGGGAACATTTTTCCTGCATCTAGCTTGTCCAGTCCTTTTATAATTTTATATGTTTCTATAAGATCCCCCCTCATCCTTCTAAACTCCAGTGAATACAAGCCTACTCTTTTCAATCTTTCCTCATATGACAGTCCCGCCATCCCAGGGATCACTCATGAACCTACGCTGCACTGCTTCAATCACAAGGATGTCCTTCCTCAAATTAGGAGACCAAAACTGTACGCAATACTCCAGATGTGATCTCACCAGAGCCCTATACAACTGTGCAATTTTGATTTAAAAAACAGTTGAGGTTTCTCCCCGTGACCCGCAAATGATTCCTTTTACACCAACATAGGTTCAAGGTGAAGGGGAAAAGATTTAATAGGAATCTGAGGGGTAGCGTTTTCACACAAAGGGTGGTGGGTGTACGGAACGAGCTGTCACAGGAGGTAGTTGAGGCTGGGACTATCCCAACGTTTAATAAACAGTTAGACAGGTACGTGGATAGGACAGGTTTGGAGGGATATGGGGCAAAGCAGGCAAGTGAGACTAGCGTAGCTGGGACAATGTTGGCCGGTGTGGGAAAGTTGGGCCGAAAGGCCAGTTTCCACACTGTATCACTCTATGCCTCCATGACTCTAACATCTAAACAAATGTTCTTGTAATTTATGACTTTGGTGTTTGTAAGTCCTCGCAGTGACGCATTGATTACCGGATTGGGCAGCACGGTGGCGCAGCGGTAGAGTTGCTGCCTTGCAGCGCCAGAGACAGGTGTTCAATTCTGACTACGGGTACTGCCTATACGGAGTTTACACGTTCTCCCCGTGACGTGTGTGGGTTTTCTCCAGGAAGCTCTGGGTTCTTACCACACTCCAAAGATGTCCAGGTTTGTAGGATAAGTGGCTTTGGTATAATTGTAAATTGTCCCTCATCTGTGCAGGACATAGTTAGCGTGCGGGGATCGCTGATCGGCGCAGACTCGGTGGGCCAAAGGGCCTGTTTCCGCGCTGTATTTCTAAATTAAACTAAATTTCTTGCACTGAAATGTCTTAAGGTTGTGTCGGGTGCTCTATAAATCAAAGTTCTTTCTTTCTTATATAAATAAAACTGCCTTCATTGATAGGGCATTGTGTTTACGAGTCAAGAAATCACCACAGAACTTTATAGGACTTTGGTTTAGCCATCTGTGAGTATTGTGTACACTTCAGGTACCATTACAGGTAGGATGTGGAGGCTTTGTAGAGGGTGCAAGGAGATTTACCAGAGTGATGCATGGATTAGCTGTAGGGAGAAGTTGGACAAACTTGAATTGCTTTCTCTGGAATGCCAGATGTTGAGGGGAGACCTGAGAAATGTACATAAAATGATGAGGGGCTTACATAGGGTAGACAATCAGGACTTTTGGATGGAAATATCAAAGACTAGTGGGCACAGCTTTAAAGTGAGTGGAGCAAAGTTTAAAGGAGATATGCAAGGCAAGTTTTTTACACAGAAGGTGCTGGATGCTTGGAATGCGCTATCTGGGGTGGTTGTGGAGGCAGATAGAATAGTGGCATTTAAGAGACTTTTAGATTAAAGATGTATTTGAATCACATACTG
Source organism: Okamejei kenojei (assembly GCA_035221665.1). Taxonomy (NCBI): domain Eukaryota; kingdom Metazoa; phylum Chordata; class Chondrichthyes; order Rajiformes; family Rajidae; genus Okamejei; species Okamejei kenojei. Next base: position 31,251,463 of record CM069161.1, read on the forward strand.
AGTCTAGAAGTCATTTACAGATAAGCAGGGAGTGGAGCAATATGGATTACGTGCAGGCTGGTAGAGTCGGTCTTGACATCATGTTTGACACAGACATTGCGGGCCGAAGGGCTGTTCCCGTGCTACAGCTGGGACACAGGGCCTTTGGCCCATCAAATCAGTGACAAATAGCCATCCCTGCACACCAGCGCTATCCTACACACTAGGGGCAACTTACAATTTTACCAAAGCCAATTAAATTACAAACCTGTACGTCTTTGGAGTGTGGGAGGAAACCGGAGCTCCCAGAGAAACCCATGTGGTGACAGGAAGAACGGACAAACTCCGTACAGACAGCACCTGTAGTCAGGATCAAACCCGGGTCTCTGGCACTTCCGGAAGTGGCGGCGCTGCCCTAGCAGCTGCGGCTTGCCTGCAGTCCGTCTGTTTTTTCATTTTTTTGTTGTCCTTGTCCTGTTTTAGCTAGTTAATTTGAGTTATTAGGGTGTGTATGTGTGGGGGGGGTGGGAGAAACGTGTCTTAGTCTCTTCCTTCGGGGGGGTTGCGACTTTTTTGTCGTATCCCCCGTCTCCGTCTGCGCTGAGGCCTAATGGCGGAGCTGGCGGCCTCCAACTGCGACCGACACGAGGGTCCGGAAGCAGAGCCAGCCAGGACTTACCAGCGAGCCTGGCCGACTTCGGGGCTGTGGCGGGCTCCAGCAGCGGTGACGGCCTGACTCGGGGCTGAGGAGGTGTCCCGGCGGTACGGCGGCCTGACCTCGGATGTTTGGCCGCGGGACCAGCAGGCGACATCGTCGGGAGCTCGCAGGTCACAGGTTGGTGACCTGTTTTTCCGGAGCTCCAGCGGCAACAGCTTCATCCACTGGACTGGAGGGCGGCGGCTTCGACCGCCCCGGGCCGCGGAGTTTGAACCGGCCTGTTCGCGGCGCACGGTTCAGCCGCGGGACTTACCAACACCCGGCGGGGTCACAACATCGGAGGCCTGGATCGCCTCAGCGCAGAGGGAGAGCAAGGAGGGAAGGGACAAAGACTTAAGACTTTTGCCTTCCACCACAGAGAGGAGGTGCCTGGTGAACTCACTCTGGTGGATGTTAATTTGTGTTTATTGTGTGTTTTGTTATTTTATTAAATGTATAACTGCAAGGCAACAACATTTCGTTCAGGCCGAAAGGTCTGAGTGACAATAAAGGATACTTTACTTTACTTTACTTTACTGTACTTTACTGTAGAGCATCAGTTCTATCGCTGCGCCACCGTGCCGGACTTCTATGTTTTATGTTCTATGTAACTAAAGGAATACCTGTATAATTATCCCTCACACAGTACTGTGTACCAGCAACTATTGAAGGTGTTTACAGAGTTTGGGATCACATTCTCCAACAGGATGCATTTTAGCTTCTGATGAGTGATTTATTTATTTTTCTTTACTGATATAAACATTGTGGGCTGAAGGGCCTGTTCCTGTGCTGTTCTGTCCTGTGTTCTGTGTTCTGGGCTGTGATCTGGGGTTTGGTGTAACAGCATTTATAAACGTTTTTACTGCTGCTTATGTGAAAGTAGAGAAGAAATTCACAATAAAATTCCTGTCTTAACCCTGAAGGTCAAAGTTAACCTTTTTTGCCATCTCTTCCCATAAGTGGTGTTGGTCTGTTAAATAGTGTGTTCTTTGACTTCAGCAAGACTGATTTATTCTCAATCAATCGACAAGAATGTGGAGGGCACTCACATTGAATGTGACCTTTCACAATGCCTTACTTTGTTGCACTTGGCCTATTTCCTTTGTCATTTTGGATCTTAACTATATCTCAACTTTTTTTAGAGAGATACAGCACGGAAACAGGCCCTTTGACCCACCGGATCCACACCGACCAGCGATCCCCGCACATTAACACAATCCTACAACCACTAGGGACAATTTTTACATTGACCAAGCCAATTAACCTACAAACCTGTACGTCTTTGGAGTGTGTGAGAAAACCGAAGATCTCGGAGAAAACCCACACAGGTCACGAGGAGAAAGTACAAACTCCGTACAGACAGCGCCCGAGTCGGGATCGAACCTGGGTCTCCGGCGCTGCGTTTGTTGTAAGGCAGCAACTCTACCGCTGCGCCACCGTGACCGCCCTGTGGGAGTGTGGGAGGAAACCGGAGCACCCGGAGAAAACCTCTTCTCCTCACCCTCCCTGTAGCTTAATTTGTCTCCCAGTCTGAACAAAGGCCCCGACCGGAAACGTCACCTATCCAGAGAAGCTGCCTGTCCCGCTGAGTTACGCCAACAAGACATTTTGTGTCTTCTTTTGTAAACCAGCATCTGTAGTTCCTTGTGTCTTTGCAAGAGTCAAGAGTGTTTTATTGTCGTAAGTCCCAGATAGAACAATGAGATTCTCACTGGCAGCAGCACGACAGAATATATAAACATAGTACAGTGTAAACAATATCATAAACGAGAGGAAAAAAAAGTTCAATGTGTGTATTATCACACATACTCACAAATACACATATATATAGATCACATATATACTGTATATACACATACATACTCTTGTGTCTTTTCCTGAGGCTGCATCTATGGAGAGGAATTGGCGACGTTTCGGGTTGAGACCCTTCTTCAGTCTTTACGTGCCATGGAGTCATACCTCATTTCAGATCCAAGTAAGTAAGTAAGTAAGTTTATTGGCCAAGTATTCACATACAAGGAATTTGCCTTGGTGCTCCGCCCACAAGTAACAACATGACATACAGTGACAATTACGAATGACTCAGAAAACACTAAACATTAATAATAATAAAACATTAATGATAAAACACCATTGATCAAGCATGTGAACCAACAAAATACCAGATCACAGGGAGGCTACAGATTTTTGGCTGTTGAGTAGAGCAACTACTCGTGGATAAAAACTTACCTTTAAAGGTAAGTTTTGGTTTAGATCTGAACCTTACCAATACACCTGTGTACAATATTTCCAGCACAGATTGTTGGACATTTGGCAAGACATACCAGATTATATTCCTCACTTCGGCAAAAGGCAATTAGGTGACCCTGGGATGCCTTTGTCACTTTAGTGTTGTATAGTGTCCAAGAACCCCATGGTTACTCATGATCATGGTTTTAAGGCTCCTATACCTTATTCCCAAAGCAGTAGGAAACAAATCTTAAAAGTCGCATTGTGTTTTGCTTTACTTATTGTGTATCCGATGTATTGAACTGTGGTAGTTATTTTTTTTTTTTTGTAAAATATTTTTATTAGAAGTAATTACATATTAAGAAGAAATATAAAATCCAATTAAAACAATTACCGTCACATACATTCTTAATATTTTTAAAATTAACAATCAATCTTATTTGTACTTCTATAATTTTCTTTTTTATTTTATAGCAGTAGGAAATAAAAAAAGAAAAAGAGGAAAAAAAAGAGAGATAAACTAATTGAGTGGAGTATTAAACAAGATATTCTTCATTGGAGACATATTTATGATCTATTGTCTATAATTCTTCATCCATTCATACATTCAGGCTTCCGTCATGGCTTCGAACCGGACCATCTTGACCCTTTAAATATTCAATAAATGGAGACCATATTCCTCTGAATTGGTCCAGCCTGTCCATCAGGGCAAGCCTTAATCGTTCCAAGTGTAACGTCTCCGACATTGCTGTAATCCACATTTTAGTTGTAGGGGAAGTAGGACCTTTCCAAAATCTTAGTATTAATTTTTTACCAATTATTAAACTATAACCGATAAAAATTATTTGTTGTGTTGTTAATATCTGATTTGTTTCTAGTATTCCCAATATAATGAACTGTGGTAGTTATAATAATCACTCCAGTCACTGATTTAGTCCTGATTCCCTGATATCTTAATGTAGCTGCATTGGGTTTATACAGTATCTACCAGGTATTTCAGGTATTGATGTTACGTGGATTTGTCCAGGTGTTTATGAATTCTGCTTCAATCATCCCATTAGAACACCAAAACGGTTACAAATGTCAGCAAACCTACATCTAAAAGTGCACCAAAGTTTCCAGACAGCAGCATCAAGTGGCACCAGAGTGAGATAAACATTTTGGAAGTTCTCTATTTTGACAAGGAGCTCATGGAAAAGACTCCCGTTTTACAAATATTAGCTTAAACACTCACACGGACCTTTAATTATTCATGTGGAAAGAATTCTCACCTAAACGCGGTCTAAAAGTTGAGCTGCAAGCGCAACGAATAACAATAAGATTGTAGCAGCATCCATGGAGGTTTTCACCGTTTTACTGGTAAAATCGAAAGGAGGACGTGAAAGATGACTGGAGGTGGCTGAGACAGAAACCCTTCACAGCGTTATAATACTACTCGCAAGCCTGCGAGGAATTCCCAGCCCATATATTACTTCTCATTCTGGGTTTGCCTTTCTCATTTGATGGCCGGGCCAGAAGATGAAACAGCGGCCACTAACTCGGGTGAACTGGGGGCCTCTGTCTCAGTCTAACAGCACCTGCTTTGTCTGCGTGCAGAGACTGGATTCTCCCCTTCACTGACTTCATTCTGTGCTTGGAATAATTAAGATGACAGGACAGATGCTCTTGAACTGAGAGGGTGAATGAACAGGGGAAGAACCTTCTGATGGATCGATTTTCAGTAATACGATTCCCTCTCTTTCAATCATTACCACTGCTTTTATTTCTCTGCCCCATCTATCGGCCTTCCAGACACATTGATGCAGATTCAAATAAGGGAATGGAATGCTCGTTGTCTTTGGCAATGAACTGCTGACATGCAATCAGGCAAGAAAGCATGGGTCATTGGGAAAAGATTTGGCCTATTACTTTTGAGTGCAATCAGAATGAAATGAACCCTCAAGGGTAAAGCTACGCAACACACACTGCGATCAGCAATCAGGCTTGAGAGATTCAAAACAGAACCATTGTAGACGACACTTAAAACTGTGGTGATTGTGAGATGGCCCTCGGGTTTCATTTAGTTCAGTTTGGAGATACTGCAAGGAAACAGGCCCTTCGGCCCACTGAGTCCATGCTGACCATCGATCGCCAGTTCCATGTTATCCCATTTGTGCACCCACTCCCTACACACTAAGGGGGATTTTACAGAGGCCAATCAACCTACAAACCTGCACGTCTTAGGGGCGTGGGAGGAAACCGGAGCACCCAGGAGGAAACCCAGGGGGTCACAGGGAGAACATGCAAACTCCACACAGACAGCACTTGAGTTCAGGATCGAGCCCAGGACTGGTGCTGTGAGGCAGCAGCTCTACCACTCGTCCACCATTGGCAGGTTTGTATTTTAGACTCCAGAGATACTCTGAGGATGCAGAGCTAAAGCCTCTCAGATAAACCTGTCCCATTGACCTCCTGAAACTGCTGCTGGCAGCCACCTACACGGGGGCTCCTGTTATTCACTTTCACACCACTGTGTGTAACTATAGCCAAACCATGAATCGAACCATGAACCAGAAAACACGAACGTGGGGGTGGCACGGTGGCGCAGCGGGAGCGTTGCTGCCTTACAGCGCCAGAGACCCGGGTTTGATCCAGACTATGGGTGTTGTCTGTTTGGAGTTTGTACGCTCTCCATGTGACCACACGGGTTTTCTCCAGGTGCTTCGGTTTCCTCCCACATCCCAAAGACGTGCAGGTTTGCAGGTTAATTGGCTTTGGTAAAATTGTGCAATGTCCCTAGTGTGTAGGAGAGTGCGAGTATATCCTTCCACATCAGAAGACGGACAGATTGTTAGGCTAGTTGATCACAGTTAACTGCCTCAGGTGTAGATTTAGGTTTACGCTTATTATGGTCAAAGTCAAAGTCAGGTCAAGTCAAAAGAGTTTATTGTCGTGTGTCCCTGACAGGACAATGACATTCTTTCTTTGCTGAGCACAACAGGACATAGTAGGCATTGACTACAATTATATACGTAAATACACACATTAATTAATAAATTAATAAAGTGCAAATAACATGGAGGGGTATTAATGTTCAGAGTTTTGTCCGAGCCAGGTTTAATAGCCTGATGGCTGTGGGGAAGTAGCTATTCCTGAACCGGGTCGTTGCAGTTCTCAGGCTCCTGTACCTTCTACCCGAAGGTAGCAGGGAGATGAGTGTGTGGCCAGGGTGGTGTGGGTCCTTGATGATGCTGCCAGCCTTTTTGAGGCAGCGACTGCGGTAGATCCCCTCGATGGAAGGAAGGTCAGAGCCGATGATGGACTGGGCAGTGTTTACTACTTTTTGTAATCTTTTCCTCTCCAGGGCACTCAGGTTGCCGAACCAAGCCACGATGCAACCGGTCAGCAAGCTCTCTACTGTGCACCTGTAGAAGTTAGAGAGAGTCCTCCTTGACAAACCGACTCTCCGTAATCTTCTCAGGAAGTAGAGGCGCTGATGAGCTTTCTTAATAATTGCATCTGTGTTCTCGGACCAGGAAAGATCTTCACAGATGTGCGCGCCCTGGAATTTGAAGCTCTTGACCCTTTCAACCATCGACCCATTGATATAAACAGGACTGTGGGTCCCCATCCTACTCCTTCCAAAGTCCACAATCAGTTCCTTGGTTTTGCTGGTGTTGAGGGCCAGGTTATTGTGCTGGCACCATATGGACAGTCGCTCGATCTCTCTTCTGTACTCCGACTCATCCCCATCAGTGATACGTCCCACAAAAGTGGTGTCGTCAGTGAACTTGATGATGGAGTTCGCACTATGACCGACTACGCAGTCATGAGTATAGAGTGAGTACAGCAGGGGGCTGAGCACGCAGCCTTGAGGTGCTCCCGTGCTGATTGTTATCGAGTATGACACATTTCCACCAATACGAACAGACTGTGGTCTGTGAATGAGGAAGTCGAGGACCCAATTGCAGAGGGATGCGCAGAGACCCAGTTCTGCGAGTTTGGTAACCAGCTTGGAGGGGATGATTGTGTTAAATGCCGAGCTGTAGTCAATGAATAACAGCCTGACATATGAGTTTTTGTTGTCCAAGTGGTCCAGAGTGTAGTGGAGGGCCAGCGAGATCGTGTCCACCGTTGATCTGTTGTAAGCGAACTGCAGTGGGTCCAGATTTTTGTCGAGGTAGGAGTTGATTTTCGCCATGATCAACCTCTCGAAGCACTTCATCACCACAGGCGTTAGTGCCACTGGTCGATAGTCATTGAGGCACGTCACCTTGCTCTTCTTGGGCACCGGTATTATTGATGCCCTTTTGAAGCAGGTGGGAACCTCAGACCTCAGAAGTGACAGGTTGAAAATGTCCGTAAAAACTCCAGCCAGTTGGTCCGCACAGGTTTTTAGAACATGACCAGGTATGCCATCAGGTCCAGATGCTTTTTGAGGGTTCACCCCTCTGAAGGATTTCTTGATGTCTGCCTCTGTGACTGAGACTGAAATACCATCACAGCGAATGGGGGCTCGGGAGGGCACATCGGTGTTCTCCTTATCAAAGCATGCGTAAAATGCATTGAGCTCATCAGGGAGTGATGTATCGCCGACATTCGAGCTACCTCCTGGTTTCGCCTTGTAGGAGGTGATTGCATTCAGTCCCCGCCACAGCTGCCGAACATCTGTCTCATCCTCCAGTTTGGAGCAGAACTCCCTTTTGGCCTTTTTGATGGCCTTACCAAGGTCGTATCTGGACTTCGTGTAGACCACTGTATCATCAGACATGAATGCCCGGTGTCTCGTTTTCAGGAGAGTGCGGATCTCACAGTTCATCCAACGTTTCTGATTGGGAAACACTCGGAAGGTTTTGGTGGGGATGCAGTCCTCCACACATTTCTTAATGAAGTCTGTAACGACTGTGGCGTATTAATTCAAGTCCGTTGCCGAGTCCTTGAACATTGCCCAGTCTACAGACTCCAAACGGTCATGTGGACAGTGAAAAACTGTGCTTTGCATGCTATCCTATCAAATCAGAAAATACTACACATAAATAAGATTGTTAAACTCAAGTACAATAGGCAGATCAAAAGGAAAAATACAGTGCGCACCATACAGTTACATAGATACATAGACAATAGGTGCAGATGTAGGCCATTCGGCACTTCGAGCCAGCACCACCATTCAATGTGATCATGGCTGATCATCCACGATCAGTACCTCATTCCTGCCTTCTCCCCATATCCCTAAATCCGCTAGCTCTAAGAACTCTATCAAACTCTCTTTTGTATGAATCCAGTGAATCGGCCTCCACTGCCTTCTGAGGCAGAGAATTCCACAAATTCATAACACTGTGTGAAAAAGTTTTTCCTCATCTCAGTTCTAAATGGCTTACCCCTTATTCTTAAACTGTGGCCCCTGGTTCAGGACTCCGCCAACATCGGTTTCATGCCTCTAGCTTGTCCAATTCCTGAATAATCTTATATGTTTCAATAGGATTCCCACTCATCCTTCTAAATTCCAGTGCATGGAAGCCCAGTCGTTCCATTCGTTCATCATATGACAGTCCCGCCATCCCGGGAATTAACCTTGTGAACCTACGCTGCACTCCCTCAATAGCAAGAATATATTTCCTCAAATTAGGAGACAAAAACTGCATGCAATACTCCAGGTGTGGTCTCACCAGGGCACTGTCCAACTGCAGAAGGACCTCTTTACTCCTATACTCTAATCCTCTCATTATGAAGGCCAACATGCCATTAGCTTTCTTCACTGCCTGCTGTACCTGCATGCTTACTTTCAGTGACTGATGTGCATGGGCATCCAGCTCTCGTTGTACTTCCCCTTGTACTAATCTGACACCACTCAGATAATGATCTGCCTTCTTTTACTCAGCATTGTAGCATCACAGGTCTAGAGACAAATTCCAACCACATTAAGCTAGAGGGGAAAAGAACCATACCCTTACTAAGCTAACCCTAGATAAGATTCCGCTAGCCCTAAGAACTCTATCAAACTCTCTTTTGTATGCATCCAGTGAATCGGCCTCCACTGCCTTCTGAGGCAGAGAATTCCACAAATTCACAACTCTCTGGGTGAAAACGTTTTTCCTCGTCTCAGTTCTAATTTACCCCTTATTCTTAAACTGTGGCCCCTGGTTCTGGACTCCGCCAATATCGGTTTCATGCCTCTAGCCTGTCCAATTCCTGAATAATCTTATATGTTTCAATAAGATCTCCACTCATCCTTCTAAATTCCAGTGCATATATCTTAAATGGCCTCCCCTTAATTCTAAGACTGTGGCCGCTGGTTCTGGACTCGCCCAACATTGGGAACATTTTTCCTGCATCTAGCTTGTCCATTCCTTTAATAATTGTATATGTTTCTATAAGATCCCCCTCATCCTTCTAAACTCCAGGGAATACAAGCCTAGTCTTTTCAATCTTCCCTCATATGACAGTCCCTCCATCCCAGGGATCAATCTCGTGAACCTACGCTGCACTGCCGCAATCACAAGGATGTCCTTCCTCAAATTAGGAGACCAAAACTATGCACAATACTCCAGATGTGGTCTTACCAGAGCCCTATACAACTGCAGAAGAACCTGCAGTGGAATCAAGGGATATGGGGAGAAGGCAGGCATGGGTTATTGATTGGGGATGATCAGCCATGATCACAATGAATGGCGATGCTGGCTCGTAGGGCCGAATGGCCTCCTCAAGCACCTATTTTCTATGTTTCGATGTTTCTAACCTCTTTACTCCTATAACGAAATCCTCTTGTTATGAAGGCAAACATTCCATTAGGTTTCTTCACTTCCTGCTGTACCTGCACGCCAACTTTCAGTGACTGGTGTACAAGGACACCCAGGTCTCGCTGTACCTCCCCCTTACCTAACCTAACTCCATTGAGATAATAATCTGCCCCCTTGTTTTTGCCACCAAAGCGAATAACCTCACATTTATCTATATTATACTGCATCTGCCACGCATCTGCCCACTCACTCAACCTGTCCACATCACCCTGCATCCTCCTAACATCCTCTTCACAGTTCACACTGCCACCCAGCTGTGCGTCATCCGCAAACTTGCTAGTGTTGCTCCTAATTCCCACTTCCAAATCATTAATATATATGGTAAACAGTTGCGCCCCAACACCGAGCCTTGCGGCACTCCATTCGCCGCTGCCTGCCATTCTGGGAAGGACCCGTTCACTCCAACTCTTTGCTTCCTGTCTGACAACCAATTTTCTATCCATGTCAACACCATACCCCCAATACCATGTGCTCTAAATTTATTCACCAGTCTCCCGTGCGGGACCTGAAGGCTTTCTGAAAGTCTAGATACACTACATCCACTGGCACCCCTTCATCCATTTTACTTGTCACATCCTCAAAAAATTCCAAAAGATTAGTCAAGCATGATTACCCTTTCATAAATCCATGTTGATTTGGACTAATCCTTTTACTGCTATCCAAATGCCCCATTATTATCTCTTTAATAATTGATTCCAACATCTTTCTCACCACCGAAGTCAGGCTAACTGGTCTGTAAATCCCGAATTTGCTCTCTCGCTCCTTTCTTGAAAAGTGGGATAACATTAGCTATCCTTCAATCCACAGGAACTGATCCTGAATCTATTGAACATTGGAAAATGATCACCAATGCGTCCACTATTTCTAGAGCCACCTCCCTGAGGACCCTGGGATGCAGACCATCCACCCTGGGATGGTCAATTTATCTGACAGTTTAGTTTAGTTTAGTTTAGATTAGTTTGGTTTAGTTTAATTTAGTTTGGTTAAGAGATACAGTGCAGAAACAGGCCCTCCGGCCCACTAAGTCCGCACCGCCCAGCGCTCTCCACACACTAGCACTATCCTACACACTAATGGCAATTAAAAAACTTTACAGAAGACATTTAACCTACAAACCTGTACATCTTTGGAGTGTGGGAGGAAATCAGAGCATCCCAGGCAAAACCCAGGCAGTCACAGAAAGAACGCACAAACTCCGTAAAGACAGCACGTGTAATCAGGATCGAACACGGATCTCTGGCACAGTAAGGCAGCAACTGTAGCGCCGCTCTGGTGACTGGACATAATCCATATCCCGCCATTACATGTGTCCATCCTGAAGTCTCTTCAAAGTCACTGTCGTATCTGCCTCCACTCACCACCCTCACATTGCCCCTCACATTTCATTGACACAGTTGAAAATCTTGCTGAACGACTAGCAGGAATGCTGGATGACACTCTCACTGGCAGCCCACCATCTTGGCTTTGGGTATTGGCAGGATCATCACCAGCCAACCTGCTGTATCACCATGGCAACCATGGTAGGGTTGGACAGAAGAAAGCACCCCATTCAATAGCCACAGTAACCCACAAAAAACTGGAGTAAATCCCAATGTTTCCACCAACTTTCAGTGTCTTTAAAAACCCTGTAATATGGAAGTATGCTAATTTACACTGGCATGGGCTGAATGGCCTACTTCCATCCTACAGGGTTCCGTATGACACTGTGTAGGTTGGTAGAAGCATTGGAATTAACTCCAGTTGCTCACCTCGATCCTGCTGCTCACCTTAGCTAGGGTTAGCTTAGTAAGGGTATGGTTCCTTTTCCCTCTAGCTTAATGTGGTTGGAATTTGTCTCTAGACCTGTGACGCTACAATGCTGAGTAAAAGAAGGCAGATCATTATCTGAATGGTGTCAGATTAGGACAAGGGGAAGTACAACGAGAGCTGGGTGCCCATGCACATCAGTCACTGAAAGTAAGCATGCAGGCACAGCAGGCAGTGAAGAAAGCTAATGGCATGTTGGCCTTCATAATCAGAGGATTAAGGGCCTGTCCCACCAGCATGTGACTGCATGCGGCGAGCATGACCTAACGTGGTCGCTTGAGCCATATGGCCTCGCGGGGCTGGTCCCACTTCGATCGCTGGAGGCGTATGGAGTTGTGCGGGGCTGGTCCTGACATCGCGCAGGGTTCCAAAAAACTGACACTGTTCAAAAGTCCCGCGCGGCAACGACCTGTCGGCCCACAGCCGCATTGAGGGCGTACGCAACGCCTCGACGGGTGTACGCAGCGTCTGGACGCCGTACGCAGAATCTGGACGCCGTACGCAGCATCTTGACGGCGTACGCCTAGCAAGTGGCATTGCGCGATTACGTCACCACCCGGCGTGCCCTTGCATGATGACGTCACCGCCCGACGCCATGCGACGTCCAAATTCAGTCGGCCCGTCTCCTACCCAGCTGATTGGCGAGTATGATTTTGGGACCTGCCCCATATGGCTCCGCGGTTGGAAGTGGGACCGGCCCCGCGAGGCCGTACGCCTCAAGCCACCACGTTTGGTCGCGCTCGCCGCATGCAGCCGCGTGCTGGTGGGACAGGCCCTTTAGAGTGTCGGAGCAAAGCAGTCTTTCTGCAGTTGTACAGTGCCCTGGTGAGACCACATCTGGAGTATTGTCTGCAGTTTTGGTCTCCTAATTTGAGGAAAGACATTCTTGCTATTGAGGGAGTGCAGTGTAGGTTCACCAGGTTAATTCCCGGGATGGCGGGACTGTCATATGATGAAGGAATGGAACGACTGCGCTTCTATTCTCTGGAATTCAGAAGGATGAGTGAGAACCCTATTGAAACATATAAGATTATTCAGGGATTGGACAGGCTAGAGGCATGAAACCGATGTTGGCGGAGTCCCGAACCAGGGGCCACAGTTTAAGAATAAGGGGTAAGCCATTTAGAACTGACATGAGGAAAAACCTTTTCACCCAGAGAGTTGTGAATTTGTGGAATTCTCTGCCTCAGAAGGCGGTGGAGGCCACTTCAGACGTTGTGTAATGGAGGGCCTTTATTGTCTGTGCCGAACATAATGCCAAGACAATGTATGTGCCTGTGCTGTACTCTTCTATGTTCTATTTTCTATGTTCTGCATCTTTGACATGAAATTCATGTTTCCATGCCCAAATATTCCTAGAGCGGATATGACAAATTTTGATTGATAATAAAGTAAACCCTCACTTTTACGGACTTCCTTATAACGGATTTCGGTCATGGCGAACAGTCATTGTGAATAGGGTGTCTACACAACAATAATTTTAGAGAAGCACGGTGGCGCAGCGTCGGGTTGCTGCTTTATGGGCCTGTCCCACTTTGGCGATTTTGCAGGCGACTGTCAAGTTGCCGGCAGTTACCTGAAAAACCGGCAACTGGAACGGCGACTGTGGGAGTGGAACATGCATACGCACATCACTTCCTTCACCAGCCCGTTATGCAGGCGGGGGACAGGGCAAGTGGGGGAGCATTGTCTGAGTGAAATTCACATGGTGCAAAGCCGAGGTGTTACAGACACACATCACGATGTACAGGAAGGTTGGCGCTGTAATTAAGACGGCTAAAGCACAGTGTACTGTAAGTCCTATAAAAGAGAGAGGGGTAGAAGGGGGGAGGAGGAGTGGAGATAACTTTTAAGAAGCCAGAGATACACGGCTGTGAAGCTCGACGGACATTTAACATTACCGGTCGGTTATCCTTGGTTCTGCAAACTACTACTTATGTTTTTTTTCCCAATGAGCCAATGAAATTCACTGGTCAGCACCGGCTACGACCTCACGACCATGAGGTGACTCACCGGCAACCACCCGCAACCATGTGGTGACCGTGGGGCGACTGCATAGTCTCCTGCAGTCCCTAAAAAGTTGCCTAAGTGGGACAGGTCCATAACAGCACCAGAGACCCAGGTTCAATACTGACTACAGATGCTGTCTGTACGGAGGTTGTACGTTCTCCACGTGACCACATGGGTTTTCTCCGGGTGCTCTAGTTTCCTCCCACATCCCAAAGATGTACGGGTTTGTAGTTTAATTAGCTTCGGTAAAAATTGTAAATTGTCCCTAGTGTATGTAGGATAGTGTTAGTGAACAGAGATCGCTGGTCGACGCGGACTCGGTGTGTCTCTAAATTAAACAAAACATGAAATGTCATATATTACACTCGGTTATAGCAGACATTCGGCAATATCGATCACCATTCCCCCCGTTATGGTCCGTTATAATGAGAGTTTACTGTACGCCAGCTGCTCTGTTCTATGTTCTATGTTCAATGGCCCAGTCTGACTAGCGGAGGGGTGTTGGGCTAGAACATGACCTCAGACACTGTCACCAGGGTAATTGTAATAAAGGACCATGTCTCCCAAAATAGTAGCATCTGAGGATGAAAGCCACAGAATGCTGGAGTAACTCAGCGGAACAGGCAGCATCTCTGGAGAAAAGGAATAGGGGACATTTCCTATTCCTTTTTTCCAGAGATGCTGCTTGCCACATTGAGGTACTCCAACATTTTGTGTTTTTCCGGTGTAAACCAGTATCTGCATTTATTCCCAAACACCGTGGGCTGGGTGATTGCTACTAATTGTCCCTCGGTTGGTGTAAGGTAATTGTGTGTGGCATAGCTGCTGCTTTTGGCAGGGCAGAGGAGGATGGAGTACAGCAGGTGCCTTGGGCCCTTGCAGCTCACATCTACACGATACGGCACAATACGTTACGATACGATACGATGATACACGATACGATGCGATACAACACAATAGGACACGATATGACTCGATACAATACGATATGATACGATACACTGCGATACGCTTAGATACGCTGCGATACGATATGATACATTATGATACAATATGATACGATGAGATCCAGCATGATACGATATGCCACAATGCATCACGATACGATATGACACTGTATGATACGATGCATCACGATACGATACAATGCGATGCAACACGATATGACATGATACGTTATTTATCCCGGAGGGAAATTGGTCTGCCAACAGTCAACAGCTACAATTACATGGCTTTGAAAGAGTCATGTGCATATTATTCAGTGATAATAATGACATTTAAGTGACCAGTTATTGCACAGCACATCTGTAACAAACAAGAAATTAAATTATTGAGTGGAAAAGTCCAGAATGAGGGATGTGCAAAGATGAGGAGGGAGTTGGGGAGGGGGGGGGGGGGGGGGGGGGGGGGGGGGGGGGGGGGGGGGGGGGGGGGGGAGTTGTACAGTTTGGACAGCAGGGGGGGAGTTGTACCGTTTGATAGCCACAGGAAAAGAAGGATCTCCTGTGGCATTCTGTGCTGTATCTTGGTGGAACCAGTCTGTTGCTGAAGGTGCTCCTCAGGTTGACCAGTGTGTCTTGGAGGGGGTGAGCTGTATTGTCCGTGATGCTCCGTAGTTTGAGGATGGCATATAAATGTTATACCCCAGTGCATCCACTGAAGCTTCACGTTTCCTTGATAATCGTTGCTTTCTGCATATCTTTCGTTCATTTATCCTATGTACCATCTATATCTCTAGTTTCCCTCTCCCCTGACTCTCAGTCTGAAGAAGGGTCGCGACCCAAAACGTCACCTATTCCTTTTCTCCGGAGATGTTGCCTGACCCGCTGAGTTACTCCAGCTTTTTGTATCTATCTTTGAAGAAAAACACAGTATTGGGTTAGACACAAAACGGTAGAGTAACTCAGTGGGCCAGGCAGCATTGGGGTTAATACTATGCCTGATGGTGACCGATAAACTCAGGCGAGGTAGTTTATCAGATCTAGTTTTATTCTGTTTAAACGGCTTGTAGCCGAATGAATTGAAAAGCAGCACGGGGTGAACAGAACTGCTAATCAGTGAACCTCCTGTGGTATTTAATTTGAGTTGGCAAATACACTGTGTAATTACCAAACATACAGTATGCACCATAATTGGCAGGAGATTATTAGGGACATTATTGGCTAATCAAGGTGTCTTTTTGATATGTAGGGACCCCGTTGATTGAAGAGACACCTTGTGACTACAATGTGAGGGGGTTTGATGGTTTATTTATGATAAGCAGAGATTCCTGAGCGGGATTAGCTGCAGCCTTTTAATAGCACCCCTTCCAAGTACAAAGGACTTTCTACCAGTCATCTGTTTATCCTTCTCCTAAACTCAGTGACCTTCAGTTTGGCCAAACAAATGATAAGAGCCTTCAAGCAGTTTACCTTTCTTCAGCTGGTTCGTGTGATCTCTTCATCAGCATAATGCTGCTGATGGGGTGTGGGTGTCTACAAAGGGAACAACATCACCAACACCCTTCTGCTCCCCATCCCTGGCAGATTACACTTTAAAAACTTGAATTAGCAACTGCTTTCCGGGGAGAGAGGCGCCTGGGATCCCGTTTCTTCCACACAGCCGGAGACTTCAGTAATCCATTAACACTCTTTAGCTGTTAAGAAAGGGATTAGCAAAGGAGCTGAATGAGAGGCAGAATGCTTCTACTTCTCAAACCACATCCATTTCAGACCACACAAAAAAAAAAACCCTCATAACCTGGGCACTTCTGTGAATCGTGGCAACTTAGGTTAGTGTGGGAACATGAGAGGGAAAGCATTCGCTGTGCAGGTTCAGCGATGCAGACGTGACCCAGTGGAGGAATGCAATATTTTGGTTGCAGAGCGAATGCAATCGATGTGCCACATATCATGTTTAAACTTAACTTGGTTTAGTTTAGAGATACAGCACGGAAACTGGCCCTTCTGCCCACTGAGTCTGTACCGGCCAGCCATCCCCGCACATTAACACTGCCTTACACACACTAGGGACACTTTTACTTTTATACCAAACCAATTAACCTACAAACCTGTACGTCTTTGGAGAGTAAGGCAGCAGCTCTACCACTGTGCCACCGTGCCATCCTAACTTTCCCTGATGAATCACCTGAGTTTATGGAGTTTATTTCTGCGTTTGTGCTTTATTAATCAAAAGCGTGTGCCCCAGACTCTGCATGGATCTCAGCAGTTTAGAAGAAGGCAGTCGCAGGGAAGCTGTATTTAGGCTCAAGTTTAGGTTTAGATCTATTATTGTTACATGTACTGAGATACAGTGAAAAGATTTGTTTTGCATGCTATCCAACCAGATCAGATATAATCCTTTACGTAAATACGATTGTCAAACGCAGGTACAATAGGTTCAGTTCAGTTTAGTTTAGTCTATTGCCACGTGTACCGAGGTACAGTGAAAAGCTTTTGTTGCGTGCTATCCTGTAAGCAGAAAGACAACACATAATTACAATCGAGCCATCCACAGCGTACAGATACAGGATAAGGGAATAACGTTTAGTGCAAGGTAAAGCCAGCAAAGTTCAGAGCAAAGTGTGAGACGAAGGGGCCTGTTTCCAAGCTAAGTCTATAATAAAGAGTGTGGATAGTCGGCCAAAGGGCCTGTTTCCATGCTGTATAACTAAACTCTATGACTCAGTAGCAGGGCATTTGAAAGGGTGAAGGTTAGCTCATGGTCCGCATTAATGTGAGCAACTTAGGTTAAAACAAGGGATGAGTGCTTGCTTGCAACATGAATTTTGGTCACTATATTGCAGATTAAAGAGCAGGACTTCCAAGGTTATAATCCCAGGACCAATGCAAATTAATCAGCAGACAAACTAAGGTTATGCCGTCCAATACTTGACATAGTCCAGGGGACTGGAGACTGCACGGGTAGAGCCAGCTTCAACTTGTCCACGATCGGGCAATTGTGCAATGCATTGTATCATTACTCCTCTTGATACAATCCACCCTGGGTTATGAACCACAAATACATGGACAAGCTGAACATGCAGACTTTACACTTTAGAGATACAGCTTGGAAATAGGCCCTTCAGCCCAGCGAGCCCGCACCAACCAGCACCAACCACCAACCCCATACACCAGCACTATCCTGCACACTAGGGGCAATTTACAATTTAACCAAAGCCAATTAACCTACAAACCTGTACATCTTTGGAGGGTGGGAGGAAACCGGAGCATCCGGGGAAAACCCTCACGGTCACAGGGAGAACGAACAAATCGGTGCAAACAGCACCCGTAGTCAGGGTGGAACCCAGGTCTCTGGCACTGTGAGGCAGCAACTCTACCGCTGTCCACCCCGGGGGTGGTGTGTGTGCATCAAAATGAATGCTGGGCGTTGCTACGGAGAGACCTCGCTAGATATACGGTGGTGCATTTGTCTTTCAAACCATTGCCTCTGATTCTCCTCTGCCCCACTCCAGCTTGATAAACTACCTACTGTCCTGTCTACAGTAGAATTGTTTATTGGAAACACAAAGAACTACAGATGTTGGAATCTTAGGCAAAACACAAATTGCAGGGGGAACTCAGTGGGTCAGGCAATAAATGTGAAGGAAATAGGGCAGGTGAAAGTCGGGTCTGGACCCTTCAATAATTAACAATGAGCTACTCCAAAGACATACAGGTTTGCAGGTTAATTGGCTTTAAACTGTCCCTAGTGTGTAGGATAGTGTTAATGTACAGGGATTGCTGGTCGGTGTAGACTCGTTGGGCCGAAGGACCTGTTTCCATGCTTTGTCTCTAAACCTAACTAAATTTAAAAAAGTAACCTCTGTAGGAAGAGGTCCAGCACCTGACAACCTGGTGTGCCGATAATAACCTCGTCCTCAACTCCCAGAAGACGAAGGAAATCATTGTCGACTTCAGGAAGAACAGAGGGGGCAGACACACCCCCATCCATATAAACGGGACTGAGGTGGAGCGGGTCTCCAACTACAAATTCCTTGGAGTACACATCTCGGAGGATCTGTCCTGGTCCCTCAACACCTCCAAGCTGATCAAAAAGGCGCAGCAGCGCCTTTACTTCCTGAGGAGGCTCAAAAAAGCCCACCTGTCCCCCCCGATTCTGACCAACTCCTACCGATGCACCATTGAAAGCATCCTGACCACCTGCTTTACGGTATGGTACAGCAGTTGCACCGCAGCAGACAGGAAGGCACTACAACGGGTGGTGAAAACCGCCCAGCACATCATCGGTGCCCCGCTC
The DNA here is from genome assembly GCA_035221665.1 of Okamejei kenojei. Taxonomy (NCBI): domain Eukaryota; kingdom Metazoa; phylum Chordata; class Chondrichthyes; order Rajiformes; family Rajidae; genus Okamejei; species Okamejei kenojei. The sequence continues at coordinate 31,270,198 of CM069161.1, forward strand.
CCTGCCATGGATGCCCTCCACCGAAAACGGTGTCTGAGACGGGCCGGGAAGATCATCAAAGACCCCTCCCACCCTAACCATGGACTGTTTGCCCTCCTACCATCGGGGAGGCGGTACAGGAGCCTCAGGTCCCGCACCAGCAGGATGAGGAGTAGTTTCTACAATAACACCATCGCATTGCTGAACTCAGAGACCCGCCGATAGATTTCCACACCTGTATTTATTTATCTGTATTTACCTGTATATTGCTATCACTTCGTACTGTCACTAAACTGCATTTCGTTGTACCCATACTTGTATCTGTGCAATGACATTAAAGTTGAATTGAATTGAATTGAATTGAATTGAATTGAATTGTACAGACAGCACCCATAGTCTGGATGGAAACAGTGTTTCTGGTGCTGTAAGGCAGCAACTCGACTGCTGCACCATTGTCCCAGCCTCTCTCACTCATACAGCACAAAGTGCTGAAGTAAATCAGCGTCTCAGGCTGTATCTCTATGTTCCACACAGTGTCCCAACATCTGAAGCTCCCTGTTTCTACAAACTCACTCACTCATTCACTTGGTCCCTGACGCTGGCTGGAGACTGCTCCTCCTATCCCTGCTCCATCCACCCTCACAGATGTTTACGTTCAGTTCTGTCTTCCAACCTATTCCAATTATGGACACTTCTCAGGAAGGGGTCACTGTATGTGTGTAGAGAAATACAAGGATAAGTCAGATGAATGTGTGGCTGAAGGATGGTGTAGGAGAGAAAGCTTTGGATTTCTGGATCATCAGGGATCCTTTCTGAAGAAGGTGAGACCTAGAGGTATAGTCATTGAATTATACAGTATGGAAACAGGCCTTTTGGCCCAACTTGCCCATATTGACCAATATGCACCATCATTAATTCCACTGGCCAATATCCTTCTAAACCTTCCCTATCCAGGTACCTTGCCGAATGTGTTTTACATGCTGTTATAGTATCTGTCTCAACGTCATTTTAAGACAGTACATGAATAGTTCCACATAGGGATAGGGCCTCATCCTCGGGAATTTTCTTCCGGAATAAACTTAGGGAATCTTAGGCAAACATATGTCAGTCGGAGAACATTTTGAAAATCGTGGCAATAACTCTGTAGGTGTCAGTTATTAATAGAAAAGTATCGTGATAGGGCTCTTAAAGATAGTGGAGTCAGGGGATATGGGGAGAAGGCAGGAACGGGGTACTGATTGGGGATGATCAGCCATGAACACATTGAGTGGCGGTGCTGGCTTGATGGGCCGAATGGCCTACTCCTGCGCCTATTGTCTATTGTCTATTGTATCGTGTGGAAATGAAGGTTCTAAATTTGGGGAAAGCTGAGTGCAAAATCTTAACTTGGAAACCTGGCAAAAGTAGACTGGGAACAGCAACTTGCAGGTTGTATCGAACAAATGGGAAACAGTGAGAGCTCAAACCAACATTTTCTTACACAATACGATATGATACGATAACACTTTATTTATCCCAGGAGGAAAAAGGATCTGCCAACAGTCATATATACAAGGTGCAGGAAACATGAAATTAAAGTGACGAGTGGAAAGGTTTGTAGATGTGCACAGATTGGGTGGGAGGGAATGGGGGGCAGGGGAGTCAGTCTACCCCATGATAGAAGGGAGAGGTGTTGTACAGTTTGTTAGCCACAGGGAAGAAGGATGTCCTGTGGCGTTCTGTGCTGCATCTTGGTGGAACCAGTCTGTTGCTGAAGGTGCTCCTCAGGTTGGCCAGTGTGTCATGGAGGGGGTGAGCTGTATTGTCCAGGATGCTCCGCAGTTTGAGGAGCATGCTCCCCTCCAAGGCCAACCTCCCGTGAATCCAACTCCACCCCTAGGACGGAGCCAGCCTTCCTGATGAGTTTGTTAATTCTATTGGCATCCGCAGCCTTCGCCTGACACACGGCAGCGAAGAAGATGGCACTGGCTACCACCGATTGGTAGAACATCTACAACAACTTACTGCAGACGTCGAAGGAGGGGAGCCTTCTCAAAAAGTACAGCTGGCTCTGTCCCTTCTTGTACGGGGCCTCAACCTTCCTGGACCAGTCCGGTTTACTGTCCAGGTAAACTCCAAGGTATTTGTACGTTTCATTCAACCTATGTCAAAGAAAGGTAAGGACAGCAAGTCCAAGAAACTCTGGACATCAGGGATACCCAGGAGACACAAGAGAAGGCAGGTAATGGAATCCTGTGCAATAAAGCAAACTGCTGGAGGAACTCTGGGATGGATTGAGCATCTATGAAGGGAAATGGATAATCGAAGATTCAGACTGAGTCCCTTCCTTAGAACTGTGTTGTGAGTAGATGCTTTACAGCATTCAAGACCAGACAGAGGAGTATGGTGGATAAAACTCTAGATGGAGGTGGTGGGGTAAGGCAGATTAGGTGACAAGAAGCATGTACACTGATCAAGAGGGAGCTTGTTTATAGAAATATGGTGAAAAATGAGGTGAAGAGCAGGTACAGCGTGGTGTACAAGCCCACAAATTCTTGAAGGTGCCCGCACTGATAGATGAGGGTATGAAGAGGGTTTGGGATATTTGCCTTCATTGGAGAGGAAGCAGATTACGGCACAACTTTGTGTAACGTTGTTAGGCCACTACTTTGGTGTGCAGTTTTGGCTGCCACACAGGGTGGCACAGTGGCGCAGCAGTAACGGTGCTACCCTACAGCCCCAAGGACCCGGGTTCGATCCCGACGAGGGCTGCTGTCTGTACGGAGTTTGTACGTTCTCCCCGTGACCTGCGTGGGTTTTCTCCGAGATCTCCGGTTTCCTCCCACACTCCAAAGACATATAGACTCGTAGGTTAATTGGCTTGGTGTAAATGTAAAAATTGTTCCGAGTGTGTTGGGTAGTGTTAATGCGCGGGGATCACTAGTCAGCGCGGACTCGAGGAGCCAAAGGCCCTGTTTCCACGCTGTATCGCTAATATCAACTGGAGAAGGTGCAGAGGAGAATCACCAGGATGTTACTAACATGGTGCAGTTCAATTTCCATGAACAAGAGGAGGCTGAGAGGGGACCAGATAGAGATGCATATTATTGTGGAATACAATTTCAAGGCATCTGAGATTTGAATGAGTTGAGGTTTAGGTGAGGGTTTCATCATCGTGGAGTTTCAGTTTCAGTTTAGTTTACTGTCACGTGCACCAAGGTACTGTGAAAAGCATTTTGTTGCGTGCTAACCAGTCAGCGGAAAGACTATATACACGTTTACAATCGAGCCGTCCACAGTGTACAGATACACAATACAGAGAATAATGTTTAGTGCAAGATAAAGTCTAGTAACGTCCGATTAACAATAGTCCAACGGTCTTCTTTGAGGTAGATTGTAGGTCAGGATCACTCTCTAGTTGTTGGTAGGATGGTTCAGTTGCCTGATAATAGCTGGGAACAAACTGGCTCTGAATCTGGAGGTGTTTGTTTTCATACTTCCGTACCGCTTGCCTGATGAGAGAGGGGAGAAAATAATGTCATAGTAATTGGGATGGAGATGAATCCAGGCTAATGGCCTCATGCTGGAAGTTCTATTTCTACAATACAGTTTCTTTCCAGCTGTTATCAGGCAACTCAACCATCCGACCAAACAACTAGAGAGCAGCCCTGAGCCACTATCTACCTCATTGGAGACCCTCGGATTTTATTGGACTTTATCCTGCACAACATGCTATTTATGAATTTCCTTTATCACATTGGTACACTGGATTTTAATCATGTATCAGTCTTTCCCCTGATCAGTTAGCATGCAGCAAAGGCTTTTCACTGTACTTCAGTACATGTGACAATAAACTAAACTTAGTTCACTTTTGCAGATAATGATAAATATCTTGGCTTAGATGCATTAACAGTTGTTTCAGTTCCTCTGGGAAACGTATACTTGCCAATTTTTGAATGTCTTAAAAGTTGGCAGGGATAGGGTAAAAACAATCATCAATTTCTTCTAAGAGTTCTATCAGTGTGCATTGACAGCAGACAATTGGTGGACAGCATTAGTAGTTATCTCTGTAAGTTGATCAGGACTCCCCCAGATCTTCAGGTAAATCTTTACATCACAGTCCCACTGAAGGTCAGCTTCAGGCATTGTAAACATTTCATTCTGCAAAAGCAGATTGTCTCTGGAACCTGCTTAGTTTTCAGTGAAAATATATAGAGCCACCTATCTCTTCAAATCAGGATCAACNCCTAGTGTAGTCATCTACCTGTATCCCCTCCATTCCCATCACGTCCATATAAGTGTTAAATTTAAAATCACAGCTGGAAGCTCGTTTTGGGTCCGTTTGCAAGAACAAGCAAGGATTTATAGACATTCCAAACCATTTTCTCGGTGGCTTTACTGATCGGCCAGTCAACCCTGAACTGCAGACGTGCCTCTCCCAAGGAGAAACCGGGTCGCAGAACCATCGCTTCCTGATGAGCTCAACTCCTTTCGTGTAGACTCTGAAAGGGTGGACAATGACACATCTACACAATTCCCACAAGCCTCTGATGATGCTGTGATCTCAGCCCCTGAGGCCAACGACACATTTCCTTCAGGATGGTGGATTCATGAAAAGCATCAGTGGACCTGGATGTGATTTAGTTTTTAGTTTTTAGTTTTAAAGAAACAGGCCCTTCGGACCCACCGAGTCCGCACTGACCATCGACCCCCACACATTAACACTATCCTACACATACTAAGGACAATCTACATTTATAACCAAGCCAATTAACTCACAAACCTGCACTCTTTGGAGTGTGGGAGGAAACCACAATCATAGTCAGGATCGAACCCGGATCTCTGGCGTTGGAAAGTTTACTGTGCCGCCCCGCTTTTTAAAAAACTTCACCTGGTAATCTAACTAATCATATTTCCCTCAACGTCGGCCAATTTAGTTTTAAAGTCTTGGGTGAAACAACTGGCTGGAATATGCAGGGACATCGTCAGTCTTTCACATGCAGTCCCACCTGCTTCAAAAGAGCATCGGTCGTACCAGTACCCAAGAAAAGCAGCCCCATTCAAAGCATCTACACGAGACACGGCTTCAAGAAGGTAGGATCCATCATCAAGGATCCCCACCATCCGGGCCATGCCCTCTTCTCATTGCTACCATTGGGGAGAAGCCTGATGTTCCACATCACCAGGTTCAGGAACAGCTACTTACCTACAACTATGATGTTCTTGGACCAACCTGCACGATCCAAATCCTTCCTCAACAACGGGAGGACCACTGCCATGGTCGTGTCGTTTCTTCTAATTGGGTTTTGCACTCATGTCTTGCTTTTTGTTTCCCTTTAGAAACTTTACGTGCACTCAACCTACCGTCGATGTTTACGTGCACTCAACCTATCATCGATGTTTCTGAGTGTTGTCTGAGCCGCTGCAAGCAACTATTTCATTGTATTTGTACCTCACCATGCTTGTGAATACGACAATAAACCCGACTTGACTTTAATTTAGTTTAGTTTAGAGATGCAGCGTGGAAACAGGCCCTTCGGCCCACTGAGTCCATGCCGACCAGCGATCCCCACACACTAATATTATCCTACACACACTAAAGGGCCTGTCCCACTGTACGAGGTAATTCAAGAACTCTCCTGAGTTTAAAAAAAAAATCACTCATGGTAAGCACGTAGAATGTACGTAGCAGGTACGTCGGAGCTCGGGACGTCTCTTAGCGGCTCGTAACACTAACGCAGGTACTAGGGAAACGCGGTAAGTTCGTGAAGACTCGTGAAGATTTTTCAACATGTTGAAAAATGTCCACAAGAGCCCCGAGTACCTACGAGTGGCTATTACCGTAATTCTCCGAGTTCGAATCAGGGGAAACTCGGGAGAACTCTTGAATTAGCTCGTACAGTGGGTCAGGCCCTAACGGACACTTTACAATTAGACCACGCCAATTAACCTATATACCTGAATGTCTTTGGAGTGTAGGAGGAAACCAGAGCTCCCGGAGAAAACCCACGCAGGTCACTGAGAGAACGTACAAACTCCGTACAGACAGCAACCCGTAGTCAGGATCGAACCTGGGTCTCAGGCGCTGTAAGGCAGCAACCAGCGTGCCCCACTAACTTGACTTGTGTTGATATATGGTCAAAGTGTTATACTGTGGATGAAAATATTCAAACTCAAAATGTTCAGAGACATGAGGTGCTATTATACTACTGCTGGGTTCAGTGGCATTGAATGAGACACCAAGAGACTGTGATTCCTTTAAACCATCTGGGCACAGTGAAGAGCAAGATTTTACATTAAATAACATAGACATGACTCAGGCGACTCATAGCATCATAGACTCATAGATGTACACAGCGCGGAAACCTGCCCTCAAGTCTCTGCCCAAGCATTAACCATTCATTCACACCAATCCTACCTTAATCACAACTTTTATTCTTTGCACTTTTTCTCCCCAGAGATTCTACCACTCACTCACACACACACAAGAGACAATTTAGAGTGATCAGCTAACTCACCAACTTGCATGTCCTTTAGATGTGGGAGAAAACTGGAGGACTATAGAGGAAATGCACAGAGAGAATGTGCAAACCCTACACCGCTTGTACCAGAGTTCAGGATTGAACCGGGATATCTGGTGTCTTGGGGCAGCAGCTCCACCATCATGTTGTTGTTAAAGAAGGAACTGCAGATGCTGGAGAATCGAGGGTACACAAAAGGCTGGAGAAACTCAGCGGTTGCAGCAGCATCTAAGCAGCGAACGAAAAGATGAAGCGTACAAATTAGCCAGAAAAAGCAGCCTACCAGGGGACTGGGAGAAATTCAGAGACCAACAGAGGAGGACAAAGTGCTTAATTAGGAAAGGGAAAATGGAGTATGAAAGAAAACTGGCAGGAAACATAAAAACTGACTGCAAAAGTTTTTATCGATATGTGAAGCGCAAAAGATTAGTTAAAACAAATGTAGGTCCCTTGCAGTCAGAAACGGGTGAATTGATCATGGGGAACAAGGACATGGCAGACCAATTGAATAACTACTTTGGTTCTGTCTTCACTAAGGAAGACATAAATAATTTGCCGGAAATAGCAGGGGATAGTGGGTCAAATGAGATGGAGGAAATGAGTGAAATCCAGGTTAGCCGGAAAGTGGTGTTGGGTAAATTGAATGGATTAAAGGCCGATAAATCCCCAGGGCCAGATAGGCTGCATCCCAGGGTACTTAAGGAAGTACCCCTAGAAATAGCAGATGCCTTAGTGATAATTTTTCAAAACTCTTTAGATTCTGGAGTCGTTCCTGAGGATTGGAGGGTAGCTAATGTAACCCCACTTTTTAAAAATGGAGGGAGAGAGAAAACGGGGAATTACAGACCAGTTAGTCTAACATCGGTAGTGGGGAAACTGCTAGAGTCAAATATTAAAGATGGGATAGCAGCACATTTGGAAAGTGGTGAAATCATTGGACAAAGTCAGCATGGATTTACGAAGGGTAAATCATGTCTGACGAATCTTATTGATTTTTTTGAGGATGTAACTAGTAGAGTGGATAAGGGAGAAGCAGTGGATGTGTTGTATCTGTACTTTCAGAAGGCTTTCGACAAGGTCCCACACAAGAGATTGGTATACAAACTTAAAGCACACGGTATTGGTGGTTCAGTATTGATGTGGTTAGAGAACTGGCTGGCAGACAGGAAGCAAAGAGTAGGAGTGAACGGGTCCTTTTCAGGATGGCAGACAGTGACTAGTGGGGTGCCGCAAGGCTCAGTGCTGGGACCCCAGCTATTTACAATATACATTAATGATTTGGACGAGGGAATTAAATGCAACATCTCGAAGTTTGCGGATGACACAAAGCTGGGGGGCAGTGTTAGCTGTGAGGAGGATGCTAGGAGGCTGCAGGATGACTTGGATAGACTGGGTGAGTGGGCAAATGCATGGCAGATGCAGTATAATGTGGATAAATGTGAGGTTATCCACTTTGGTGGCAAAAACAGGAAGGTAGACTATTATTTGAATGGTAACCGATTAGGAAAAGGGGAGATGCAGTGAGACCTGGGTGTCATGGTACACCAGTCATTGAAAGTAGGCATGCAGGTGCAGCAGGCTGTGAGGAAAGCGAATGGTATGTTGGCATTCATAGCAAAAGGATTTGAGTACAAGAGCAGGGAGGTTCTACTGCAGTTGTACAGGGTCTTGGTGAGGCCACATCTGGAGTACTGCTTACAGTTTTGGTCTCCTAATCTGAGGAAAGACATTCTTGCCATAGAGGGAGTACAGAGAAGGTTCACCAGACTGATTCCTGGGATGGCACGACTTCCAAATGAAGAAAGACTGGATAGACTTGGCTTGTACTCGCTGGAATTTAGAAGATTGAGGGGTGATCTTATAGAGACTTACAAAATTCTTAAGGGGTTGGACAGGCTAGATGCAGGAAGATTGTTCCCGATGTTGGGGAAGTCCAGGACAAGGGGTCACAGTTTAAGGATAAGGGGGAAGTCTTTTTGGACCGAGATGAGAAAATCGTTTTTCACACAGAGAGTGGTGAATCTGTGGAATTCTCTGCCACAGAAGGTAGTTGAGGCCAGTTCGGTGGCCATATTTAAGAGGGAGTTGGATGTGGCCCTTGTGGCTGAAGGGATCAGGGGGTATGGAGAGAAGGCAGGTACAGGATACTGAGTTGGATGATCAGCCATGATCATATTGAATGTCGGTGCAGGCTCGAAGGGCCGAATGGCCTGCTCCTGCACCTAATTCCTATGTTTCTATGTTTCTATGAGATAGGCGACGTTTCGGGTCGAGACCCTTCTTCAGACTGGTCAGGGATCAGGGAAACGAGAGTTATAGACGGTGATGTGGAGAGATAAAGAACAATGAATGAAAGATATGCAAAAAAGTATCGATGATAAAGGGAACAAGCCATTGTAAGCTGTTTGTTGTGTGAAAATGAGAAGCTGGTGCGACTAGGGTGGGGGAGGGATAGAGAGATAGGGAATGCCAGGGCCCGAGGGCTGAGGGAGAGGTGGGAAGGGGAGGAGACACCAAGGGTTAACAGAATTGAGAAAATTCAATGTTCAAGCCCAGAGGATGCAGACTCCCCAAGCGGAATATGAGGTGCTGTTCCTCCAACTTGCGGTGTAGCTCACTCTGGCCGTGGAGGAGGCCCAGGACCGAGAGGTCGGATACGGAATGGGAGGGGGAGTTGAAGTGCTGAGCCACCGGGAGGTCAGGTTGGTTATTGGCAAGTCCCAAGGAAGCAGATGTGGCTGTGGTATCGAGTCTGGGTGAGGAGCTCCACCATCATTCCTCCTTTGAAAGAAAGAGGGAGCAAATACTAGTTCTAATGTGCAGCTGACCTTGTGGTTAGGATGGGTGTTAGATTACCAAGTCATGTCAACTTTATTTGTCATATACACATACAAGATGTTCAGTGAAATGAAAGTGGCAATGCTTGCGGGATTGTGCAAAACAACAGAACAGAACAGAACCAGTATTTACATTAAAAAAAGAAAACACTTTGGCGGATGCAGAAAAAAGTCAGATGTTTGAATCAAGTTTTATTCACAAACTGTTCAACGACACCGAGTCTAGCAAACGCTGTGAGTACAGGTCTAGCCACAACGGTGGTCTTAGCGCCGACTTAAGTTGCCGATGGAACCTTTCGACCAGTCCATTAGCCTCTGGGTGATGAGCGGCCGTTGGTGCAGCCGGGCGCCGTGTGCTGTGCCAGGGCTGCCCACAGGGAAGCGGTGAACTGGGCCCCACGGTCCGTGGTGATGTCGGAGGGCACCCCAAACCTGGCGATCCAGTGGGCTGCCATAGCCCGGGTGCAAGCCTCGGCCGAGGCATCGGTAAGCGGGATGGCTTCCGGCCACCTCGTGAACCTGTCTACGATGGTGAGCAGATGTGTGGCACCTCGAGAACGTGGTAGGGGACCCATGAGGTCCACATGAACATGCAGGAAGCTGCCCTCCGGGACAGCGAAATCCTGCATGGGAGGTCGCACATGACGTTGGACCTTGGAAGTCTGGCACGGAATGCAGGCGCGGGCCGAAGCAGCCAGCTGCTTACGTAGTCCATGCCAGACGAACGTGGCACCTACGAGGGTGGACGTCGCTCGTATGGACGGGTGGGACAAACCATGCACCTCGTCGAACACCCGCCGCCTCCAACTGACGGGAATGACCAGGGCACGTCCTGTGGAGATATCACACAGGACCCAGGTACCGGCAGCGCCACAAGGTACCTCGTCTAGCCGGAGGCCCAAGTCGGCGGTGCGGTAGTCAGCCATACTGGCATCAGCCTGTTGTGCCGCTGCCAGCTCACCGTAGTCGACGCCTTGGTCGAGAGCCGAAACTGAGGGAATGGTGGGACGGGACAAGTCGTTGGCCACGACTTGGCTTTCCAGCCACGTGCCGAATATCAGTCGTGAATTCGGAGACATAGGCAAGTTGCCGCTGCTGCCTGGCGGACCACAGATCCGCAATTTTAGTAAGGGCGAACATAAGAGGTTTGTGGCCCGTGAAAGCGGTGAAGGCGCATCCCTCAAGGAAATACCTGAAATGCCTGACAGCCAGGTAGAGCGCCAGGAGTTCCCTATCGAAAGCACTGTACTTAAGGGCCTGTCCCACTTGGCCGTCATTTACGTGACAGGGCGGTAGTAACTGATGCGCGACAGTCGCGAGCGTCTTCAGGCGTCCGCACAGCCGTCTGGAGCACGTGACGTCATTTGGAGATAGACACAAAATGCAGGAGTAACTCAGCGGGACCAGCAGCATCTCTGGAGAGAAGGAATGGATGATGTTTCAGGTCGAGACTCTTCTTCAGTCTGATGAAGGGTCTCGACCCGAAACGTCACCCATTGCTTCTCTCCAGAGATGTTGCCGGTCCCGCTGAGTTACTCCTGCATTTTGTGTCCATCTCCAATTGTCTTGGCCCCGCTGTGGGAGTAGGAGTGGGGGCGGATCCAGATCCGCAACGGCCGTGACTCCAAGGCCGAGCTCGGCGATCGTTTGCCTGCTTCTGCTGCTATTGGAGGTGAGACGTTGCGCTGCGCCAGGGTCTTGGGCCTGTCCCACTTTGGCCCTCAGTTACGCAACAGTCCGGTGGCGCGCAAAGATTTCATGCAGGACAAAGTCCACACTCTTCCACACCACTCCATGCGTCCATCCCGCACTACCCATGCGCTACCCACACGCCACCCACATGCTACCCACACGCTACCCACACGCTACCCACACACCACCCACACACTAGCAGGTCATGTAAATGGTGCGCGAATGACTGCCAAGTGGGACAGGCCCTTTATACTCTGGAGCCCGCAGTTGCCAACTGAAAAACGTCAGTGGCTGCCAGCGCTTGGCAACGAACTGCTCCAGAACTGCATCAACGGCAGCATCTGAAGCATCGACGGGGAGCGCTGTATGGGCAGATGTACTTGTGTGCCCAGCATAGTGGCATTAGCCAACGTTTCCTTGGCACCCTCGAATGCCACGTTTGCCTCGTCGGACCACACCAGGTCCCGCAGCTTGCCCACCACGCACTGGAACAGGGGCGCATGACAGCAGCGGCTGACGGCACCAAACGGTGGTAAACATTCACCATACCAACAAACTCCTGCAGCTCTTTCATGGTCAGAGGCCGGGGAAACTGCCGAATGGCCTCGACCAGCGGTGTGGCACCCTGCGGGGTAACCCGAAGTCCCAGAAATGAAATGGAATGCATGCCGAACTGACACTTCGGGGGGTTAATTACCAGGCCGTGTTCCCGTAGCCGCTGGAACAAAAGGCGAATGTGGTTAACGTGTTCCGCCTGCGAAGCGCTGGCCACCTGGATGTCATCCACGTAAATGGAGACAAAAGGCAGGCCCCGTCCGACCAGGTCCATGAGCCGTTGGAACGCCTGAGCGGCATTCTTCAGGCCGAAAGGCCGAACGGGGTAATGGTTGGGTTCTTAGGAATGTCATCGGGGTGGATGGGATTTGGTTATAACCCCGGACCAGGTCCACTTTTGAGAAGAATGCGGCACCCTACAGGTGCGCCGAGAAATCCTGTATGTGAGGCACGGGCAACGGTCGCCGTAGTCACCGCATTAAGGTGCCTGTAATCGCCGCTTGACTTCCACTCCCCAGATAGCTTCGGGACCATATGGAGTGGGGAGGCCCACGTGCTGTCTTACCGCCGGACAATTCCCATGTCTTCCATCAGCTGGAACTCGTGCCGGGCAATTCGCAGCTTGTCCGGTGGCAGGTGGCGCGCCCGAGCATGCACCGGGGGGGGGGGGCTCGGTGAGGACGTGATGCATGACCCCGGGTCGAGGAGGCGCCCCACTGAAACGGGGCGTAAGGAGCTTGGGGAAATCGGAAAGCAGGGCGGCGAACGGGCCCTCGGCTTCGGCGACGGCGGAGGCGGGTTGCGCGGTGCATTGGGGGCGATGTCTGACCGCGGGGCCATATGACCACCCCGCAAGTCGACGACGAGAGAGAACGTGCGCAGGAAATCGGCTGGGCGACGTCCACGACGATAAGCTTCCACATACGAGCGGGAGTCGAAAGTTATGTTAAGGGTCTGTGTACCGTACGTTCGAATCTCACTCCCGTTAACGGCCGATAGGACAGGGCCTTTCTTACCAGCACAAGTATCTCGGCCGGTCGGGAGGAGAATGCTGACGATCGCGCCGGAGTCCATCAGGAAATGGCGGCCGGAATGGCCGACGCGGACTTAGAGGTGTTCGTTCTGGCCGATCACGTTCGCCTCTACAGACGATCGGCCGAGGCATTTCCCTGAAACATGCAGGGCGAGCGGCAGCATAGAGCCTCCGCACCAAAGCTGAGGTGGTAGTAGCACCAATGGCGCCTACTGCAAGTCTCGGGACGCTGCTGCTGCAGGCAGGTCCCGGAGGTAGGGCAGTAGACGGGAGGCAGACCCCTGTGGCAGGGCTCCCATCATGTGGAACTACCTGGTCTCATCCGCTACAATATGACGCAGATGGAACTGCGCCTCCACCTGTGCGAACCACACTTGAGGCTGATCGAGCCAAAACGGTGGCAGTCTGAGACTGACTGCATCCTGCTGGGCGCCGGTGGGAAAATAATTGTCCTGCATATTCTTCTTCGTCCAACTTTGGCTGGAGGCGTCGGGGTCACCAATTTGACGGATGCAGACAAAAGTCGGATTTTTTAATCAAGTTTTATTCACAAACTGTTCAACGACAATGAGTCTAACAAATGCTTTGAATACAGGTCTAGCCACAACGGTAGTTTCGATCGACTAACAGAAAACGCGTGAAAACCCGACCCCTCCGAGATTCACGTGCTCGAGGAACCCAACCTCAGGGTTCGATTACATGCGAGCACCAGCAGGTGTTGCTACATGACAACAGTATTTACACCCTGGTGAGATCAGTTTACAGTCCTGACGGCCTGTGGGAAGAAACTCCGTCTCATCCTCTCTGTTTTCGCAGCTTGACAGCGGAGGCGTTTGCCTGACCGTAGCAGCTGGAATAGTCCGTTGCTGGGGTGGAAGGGGTCCCCCATAATGTTGCTGGCTCTGGATCTGCACCTCCTGGTGTATAGGTCCTGCAGGAGGGGGAGCGTCGTTCCCATGGTGCGTTCGGCCGAACAAACTACTCTCTGCAGAGCCTACCGTGGAGGTCAATGGTAGTGGTTGCCTCATTTTGTCAGTCTGCAGCCTCAGTGTGTCTGGTCTCGTTTAATTAAGCTTATAATTGTAATGAGGTACAATGGAAAGCTTTTGCTGCATGCTAATCAGTCAGTGGCTCATTACAAACATGCGATCCTCAGTGTAGAGATACATGATAAAGGGAAAAAGGTTTAGTGCAAGATAAAATCCAGTAAGGTCCAATTAAAGATAGTGCAAGGGTCTCCAATGAGGTAGCTGGTAGCTCAGGGCCACTCTCTAGATGTTAATAGGATAGTTCAGTTGCCTGATACCATCTGAGCAGATGTGTGTGAACATCCTATCCTAGAAGTGTAAAATTATTTACAGTTTCCCAGGGTTTATGCTTCCATATTGGTAGAAAACTGTGTAATTCATTGTTCAGTTGTAAATCTACTCGGACTGAGACGCAGACACTGCGAGCCATCTACAGAGTGTTGTGCTAACACTGCGCACTGAGTGTGCTTCTAGTGGAAACAGTGACACATTCCTCTGTCGACATGTCCGTGCGGGATGTAAACACTCTCAATTTTACTGCACCAAGTTGATGTGGTGAGAAAAATTTACAGCAACATCTGTAACGCGTGTAAACACTGGAGACACTTCAGACACTGTTTATACAGTATCTACGTTTTACATTTCTGAGTTTGCCGTGCAGACCTCTGCCAGTTGACTTGACACAAAGCTGATTGTGAGTCACACAATTCAGTTTTTAGTTTAGTTTAGAGACAGTGCGTGGAGACAGGCCCTTAGGCCCACAGATTCCGTGCTGACCAGCGATCACCCCGTACACCAGCACTGTCCTAAGCTCGAGAGACAATTTACAATTTTTTTTACCAAAGCCAATTAATCTCCAAACGTGTAACTCCTGCCCTGTAACCTGCGGAAAGAAACTGCTGCACCCACGGGGTCACGACACATGGATAGAGCCTGAGGTGAGGATCAAACCTGGGTCTCTGAAGCTGTGGGGCCGCAGTTCTGCCACCACTATGCTGGTGCAGAGCAAAATTACAACTGTTTCCACTCTCCTGAGCATTAATTGGGATTTCCACCAGTGCTTGAAACATGGCACTAGTGTGAATATTACCTTGAATGCTATCGACAATGGTGCAACGTTCCCTCAGCTCATTAGTGTGATTTCGACCTCATTAGTCCAAGGAACACAGTCCATATTCACTGGCAGAACAATTGGCTTTTCTTAACGCCGTCTCCCTTGAAACCATGCTGCCTACTGACACTACGCTCAGACTGCAGTCTTTGTCAAGCGATGCCACAGCTCTCTACACTTTCACTGCTTTCTCTACACACTTGAGAACACAACATAAGGAAATGAAACAGGAGGCACATGATCCACTGGGGGCTTTTATTGGGCTGCCCGCCCCCAACAGTCTGCTTGTTGGTTTATTTATGTGTTAAACAATATAATTTTAGTGGTCTTTACTTGTTCATGTGGGGGGGGGGGGGGGGGGGTGGGGTTTTGGAGGAGGACTTTTTTCTTTAAAAAATTTTCTCTGCTGGAGACCGACTTCGGGAGCTACAGCCGCAGGAGCCTGCGGACTTTAACATCATGGAACTCTCGCGGACCCTCATTAGAGACCGACTTTGGGATCTGGCGGTGCAGGAGCTTCGATCACCCCGACGCGGGGGCTTCGATCGCCGGCTGCGGGAGCTTCGATTGCCCCAATGGATGGTTCGACTGCCCCGACCGCGGGAGAAAAAAGTAGGGGAAAGGGAGAAAACGAGGGAAGAAGATTAGACTTTATTGCCTTCCATCACAGTGAGGAATGTGGGGACTCCACTGTGGTGGATGTTTATGTTAACTTTTATGTAGTTGTGTGTCTTGTTGCTTTTTTTAGTATGACTGTATGTTAATTCGAAAATCCACTGTTCCTTAATTGGTACACGTTGCCAATTTTTAAACTGAAGTCTTTGAACCTTTGAACCTTTGAACTTGGCCATTAGAGCATCCTCCCACCATGTGTGTGGCGGGAGTGTCCTGCGAGCCACACGTGTGGCAGGAATGTCCCGGGGGCGTTTTCTATTCCTTTTCTCCAGAGATGCTGCCTGACCCACTGTTACTCCAGCATATTGTGTCTATCTTCGGTGTAAACTGGCATCTGCAGTTCCTTCGGACACTCTTCTATGCATTACCTCTCATTCTTCACCTGCTGCTCTGTAAACGCTGTGGTGCAAACATCCTTCATAGCGTTGCATCCCAAAGTTGCAACGGCACATCTAAATGATGGCAACCAGCTGTTAGTAGGTTAATAGGACAGTAAGTTGTAGCTGGTGTGTAGTTAGAATCCAGGTAGAAATGACGGGAATGCAGAGAGAATGGAATGGGATTGATGTAGGATTAGTGTAAATAGGGTCGTGAAGGTCAGTGTGGACCCAATGGGTCGGATCAATCAATTAATCAGTGATCAATGACACTTTATTGTCACATGTAGCTAAGTACAGGGAAATACTTTGCTTGGCATACAACCCGGTGAACTCATACAGCCGACCTTACGTAGGCAGAACATAAAGAGTCGCTACGTTTCAGGCACTGACGAAGTTACAAAAAGTTCATTGAACAGACTTGTCTTCTGCTTGCAGCGGCGAACCAAGTCTTGCCACCGCACGTGACAGCAGGCCCACCCGCCGGGTACCCCGTTTGTTCCTAGTTGACCCACCCACCGATCAGGCCCCCCATTGTTCTCAGTGGTCCCCCCAATGGGTAGTTCTGGGCAGCCCTCCTCGCTGTCGGCAGCGCGGGACGGAGAGTCTGCTGTGGGCTCTATGAATCTATGGTATTGAAATAGCCAGTCATCAGTGTGTGTCGGAGCACGGGGAAGAGATGCCTGTCCGTGACCCCTGTTTCGTGGTGAGTAGTCGCCAAAAGAGTTATACCTTTTTCCGGTCGCCGCTGGATTTTTAACATGTTGAACATTTTCGGCGATCTGCTGCGATTATGACGGGTGCCGGCAGTCATCGAAAAAATCGCATTTACTCTTATAATGCTTTGCCCTTGTATAATGTCCCACACCACAATGGGAAATTGGCCAACAGAGGTATGGGGTTGAGAACCAGTATTTTAAGAGGTTTTCTGTCAACAGTAACTTGCACAGATAGCTTGATAGTTATATCTCACTTGGGCAGCTTACACCCGAACATCATGGGCCAAAGAGCCTTTCAATTTTAGAAATACAACGTGGAAACAGGCCCTTAGGCCCACCAAGTCGGTGCTGATCAGCGATCACCCAGACACTGGTTTTATCCGACACATTAGGGACCATTAATAAAGCCAATTAACCTACAAACCTGCACGTCTTTGGTGTGTGGGAGGAAACTGGAGCACCCGGAGAAAACCCACTCAGTCACATAGAAAATGTACAAACTCCATACAGACAGCACCCGTAGTCAGGATCAAACCCAGGTTTCTGGCGGTGTAGGGCAGCAACTCTACTGCTGTGCCACCATGCTGTGCCTGTTCCTGTACTGTACTGTAATGTTTGATATTCTTTGGTATGAACATTGAATACTCCAATTTTGGGTGACTCACCAACAACCCCCCCCCCCCCCATTCTTTTTTCTCCCCCCTATCTACCCTGTGCCCAACCTGGATGCGCACCCATTTCTCCCACTATCCTTCCTCCCCTTCCCCCGATCGCCTTCCACCTACATCCCTTCCTCTGACCTCACACTTCACACCCCTTCTCTCCTTATTTCATCATCTTTTGTCTCTCTAATATCAAATACTAGAGGAGACAGTGTTTAGGTGAGGAGGGCGATGTTTAAAGGAAATGCGCAGGCAGGTTTTTTACACTGAGTTGGTGAGTACCTGGAATGTCCTGCCAAGCGGTGCTGATGGAGGCAGATAAGATCGTGACGTTCAAGAGATGTTTGGATAGGCACGTGGATATGCAGGGAATGGAGGAATATGGGAGGAATGGAGGAAATATATTTTCCTCGTCTCCGTTCTAAATGACTTACCACTTATTCTTAAACTATGGCCTCTGGCTTTTGACTCCCCCAACATTGGGAACATGTTTCCTGCCTCCAGTGTGTCCAAACCCTTAATAATCTTATATGTTTCAATAGGATCCCCTCCCATCCTTCTAAATTCCAGTATAAAAGCCCAGCCGCTCCAATCTATCAACAAATGACAGTCCCGCCATCCCGGGAATTAACCTTATGAATCTACGCTGCACTCCCTCAATAGCAAGAAAGTCCTTCCTCAAGTTTGGAGACCAAAACTGCACACAATACTCCAAGTGTAGTCTCACTAGGTCCCTGTACAACTGCAGGACCTCTTTGCTCCTATACTCAAATCCTCTCATTATGAAGGCCAACATGCCATTAGCTTTCTTCACTGCCTGCTGTGTAGTTCTATGTACGAAGGTCAAGGTGTGACATAAAGATAGGAGGAGGTTCAAATGGAGTAAACCATCATCACTCAATCTTTGGGCAGAATGGTCTGTGGGAGAGCAGTATGAATACTGCAAGATTACTGTGTAGGAAGGAACTGCAGATATTGGTTTACACCTAAGATAGACACAAAATGCTGGAGAAGGGACATCAGGGCAGGCAACATCTCTGGAGAGAAGGGATGGGTGACATTTCGGGTCGAGACCCTTCTTCAGACCCAGTCTGCTAGATGACTGCTGGTTCCAACCTTACATACTTGATGTCATGAATAAATATAGTTTTCTAAATTAACAAACCACAATCTCTGACCAATCTCATTTACGCTCTATAATTTACTAGCCTTTTTATTAAAATAAGACATATTATTAGCCTTCTGTTCTTAATTATAGCTGAGTTTCAAGTCTCCATGGGATTTTTGTTCGAGTGCCAATGCTGGATCCCTTTTGGACCCAAGATATCAAAGGTTCAAAGGTTCTTTATTAGTCACACACACCAATTGGTAGTGCAATGTGTATCGCCATCGCAGCACATAAAAAGAGAATACAAACATAACAATAATAAAGAAATTTAACATAAAAAACATCCCCTCACAATGGTTCCCACTGTGGGGGAAGGCACAAAGTCCAGTCCCCATCCCCATGTCCACCCATAGTCAGACCTATAGAGGCCTCCGCAGTCGCCTTCACGGCGACCCGATGTTTCAGGCCCTTCTCGCCGGGTGATGGTGCTCCGGCGTCGGGAGAATCTTGGGCTTGGGAAACCTGGAACGGCCGCTTCCTTACCAGAGACCATGGCTTCCAAAGCCAACAGGCCGCGCTGGATGGAGCTCCACCACTGGCGATTTCGGCGAGAGATCCCAGGCTCCCGATGTAAAGTTCGGCGGCACCGCCCGCAGCTGGCCGTTCCACGGGCCCACAGCTCCGCGATGGTTTTTATCGGCGGTCCCAGCATACCGGAGTTCCAGCGCGGCGACCCGGGCAAGGCATCGCCCGCTCCCCTCCACGATAGCGCTCCAGCGCTGTGCAGCCGCCAAAGCCGAGGTTCCGGCCAGTCCCCTCAGGAAACGACACTCCAGGCCCGCTGGTAGGCCGCGAGGACGGGTCGAAGATGCTGCCCGGAGAAAAGCCGCCTCTCCGACCAGGTAGGGACCCTGAAAAACAGTTTCCCCCTTCCCCTCCCCCACCCCCCACATAAAAAAGAATAGAGCTCCAGAAACAAAACACTTTAACTCACTAAACATTAAAAAAAGAGGTTAAAAAACGGACAGCTGCAGGCTGGGCAGCCGTACCCATACAGGAAGGCGCCCCCTATTTTTCAAAGCATTTCCCAAAAACCAAACTCTCCCAGTTGACTATGCCTGAACCCCTCCATCAGTGGATCACCAACAGGAAGCAGCATGTGAGGCTGGGAAAGCGCATCTCGGACCCGCTGACCCTCAGCATAGGAGCCCCGCAAGGTCGCGTACTCTCCCCTCTCCTTTACTCTCTCTACACCAACGACTGCACCTCCACAGACACCTCTGTCAAGCTTCTCAAGTTTGCGGACAACACAACCCTGATTGGACTGATCCAGGACGGGGAGGAATCTGCCTACAGACAGGAAGTGACACAGCTGGCGTCCTGGTGCCATCGCAAAAACCTGGAGCTCAATGCTCTTAAGACGGTGGAATTGATTGTAGACTTTAAGAGAGCTCCCCCTTCCCTCCATCAACAACACCGCAGTCACATCTGTGGAGTCTTTTATAACAATATAACCATATAACAATTACAGCATGGAAACAGGCCATTTTGGCCCTTCTAGTCCATGCCGAACACTTACTCTCACCTAGTCCCATCTACCTGCACTCAAACCATAACCCTCCATTCCTTTCCCGTCCATATACCTATCCAATTTATTTTTAAACAATATAATCGAACCTGCCTCCACCACTTCCACTGGAAGCTCATTCCACACAGCCACCACTCTCTGAGTAAAGAAGTTCCCCATCATGTTCCCCCTAAGCATTTATCCCTTAATTCTTAAATCATGTCCTCTTGTTTGAATCTTCCCTACTCTCAATGGAAAAAGCTTATCCACGTCAACTCTGTCCATCCCTCTCATAATTTTAAAGACCTCTATCAAGTCCCCCCTTAACCATTCTTGTTCAACCTTTCTCTGTAACTTAAGTGCTGAAACCCAGGCAACATTCTAGTAAATCTCCTCTGTACTCTCTCAATTTTGTTGACATCTTTCCTATAATTTGGCGACCAAAATTTTGCACCATATTCCAGAAGTGGCTTCACCAATGCCTTGTACAATTTTAACATTACATCCCAACTTCTATACTATATTTAACTTCCTTGGAACCATCATCTCCAGGGACCTTAAATGGGAGGCTACCATCGACTCCACAGTCAAAAAGGCGCAACAGAGGATGTACTTCCTGCGGCAGCTGAGAAAACACAATCTGCCACAGGCAATGATGGTCCAGTTTTATATTGCCATTATAGAGTCTGTCCTCACCTTCTCCGTCATGGTCTGGTTTGGCTCAGCCACCAAGCACGACATCCGGAGGCTGCAGCGAATCGTCCGATCAGCTGAGAAGGTTATTGGCTGCAACCTTCCCTCCATTGATGAACTGTACACTGCAAGGGCCAGGAAGCGAGCGGGCAAGATCATCTCTGACCCCTCTCACCCTGGCCACAAACTCTTTGAAGCACTTCCCTCTGGAAGGCGACTCTGGACTGCCAAAGCTGCCACAGCCAGACATAAAACAGTTTTTTTCCACGAGCAGTAGCTCTACTCAATAACCAAAAATCTGCAGCCTCCTTGTGCTCTGGTATTTTATTTCATTCTTCATTTGTTTAAATTATAATGTTTTATTTTTAATTGTCTACTGTATATCGTGTTGTTACTTGCGAGCAAAGCATCAAGGCAAATTCCTTGTATGTATACATACTTGGCTAATTAAAAAAAATTCAATTATTCTATGCAATTCAACAATTGCATTCTTGGAAAGATCAACTCTCCTCCTCCCTCTACCATTGTCATACCAAACAATTTAAGTGTGGCAAATACATGGGCCCTGGTGACATTGCAACAAAAGTAGCTGGTGCAGAAAAATCGCCAAGATAAGTTGACAACTGGCAAATAGCAGTGAGGAATGCGAGTCCCTGTCACACGCACCAGCTTCTCGTTTTCACCCAACAAACAGCTAACAATGGCCTGTTTCCTTTTTCATCGTCATTTTTTTGCATATCTTTTAATCATTGTTCTTTATCTCTCTACATCATCATCTATATATCTCGTTTTCCTTATCCCTGACCAGTCCGAAATGTCATCCATTCTTTCTCTCCCAAAATGCTGCCTGTCCCGCTGAGTTACTCCAGCTTTTTGTGTCTCCCTGCCTCACTAATGGTTGAACCCATAAATAAGTAGAGGTGATTTTTTTTTTTAATGTCAATTTATGACCGCCAGAGTCAGCTGCAAAAAAATAAAGTTTGGAATGGAGACAGCTTTTCTTTCATTTTTGCTCGATGCTGGAAAAGCTTTTCTGTATGTCTGATTAATATGATACGTAAATATAAATCTTTAGACTTTACAGGGGGAGCGTGGATACAGGCCCTTCGGCCCATCGAGTCCACGCCGACCAGCAAACCCCCCCATACACTAGCACTATCCTACACACTAGGGATAAATTACAATTTGCAGAAGCCAAGTAACCTGTACGTCTTTGGAGTGTTGGAAGAAACCGGAGCACCCAGAGAAAACCCACGCGGTCACAGGAAGAACGTACAAACTCCATACAGACAGCACCAGCAGTCAGGATCGAACCTGGGTCTCCGGCGCTGTGAGGCAGCAACACTACTGCTGTGCCACTGTACCACTGTGCATGTATCCTTAGTTGACAGGTTTGGCCTTCTGAATCTCTTAATTAGTCTCTTAATTAGTCTGGAATTCTCTAATTAATGGAAATCCAGGACCTCTTACAGTTTCAATAACTGAATACCAGTGCTTCCTATCAGACCAAGAATCTAGCCCACATCTTTTGTTAAGTGGAGAGTAAATAGTGGCGCGACTTTCAAAGACCCTGGTGGAAATAAGTATGATCCATTATTCAAAATTTTAATTAAAGATTTTAGATTTTAATAAAAAGCAAAATATTCCTAAACTTCCTCAGCCCACTGCCTGGGAAGGCACATAAAATATAACAGGAGTTGCCATTGATGCCTTTACTTTAATTTTGCCTTTAGTCTATAGACATGCAGTGTGGAAACAGGCCCTTCGGCCCAACGGGTCCGCACCGGCCAGCGATCACCCCTGCACACGAGGGACAAATAATCGACAAACCTGCACGTCTTTGGAGTGAAGAAGGAAACCGGAGCACCCGGAGAAAACCCACGCAGTCACGGGGAGAACGTACAAACTCCGTACAGGCAGCACCCGTAGTCAGGATCGAACCCAGATCTCTGGCGCTGTAAGGCAGCAACACTACCACTGCACCAAGCTTGCTGGCAACATGGCTACATCAGAATGGTTCTCCTTGTAAGTGAAACTCTTTTCACTTCAGCCTCACGATAGGGGAACAGCTTTATTGTTGGTGATCGCATCTAGTTAGATAAGATATGATTAAAGCATTACTGGAATTCCCTTTAACTGCTGTGAGGGCCTTGGGTGGTCCCTTCAGCTGCAATGGTATTTGTCCAGCAGTTTGCTCCGATAGACCACTAGGGTCCAGTTGTGTACCGACTGTTTCCAGCAGCACCTGAGCGGAGAGTTTGGTTCCATGGCTTTCTCTTGTGAAAGATGAAGACAACCCCACTCGTTCCAATGGGCTTTCAACCAGTTTCACTGCTTTTCCCAGATCACCACTGACCCACTTCCCAGCGGCAGATCAGATTCAACAATGATGCAGTTGTATCCTGGAGCCCAGAGTTCCCATGCCACGTTCAAAATTAAATCTTTAATATCATTTACCTCATCCTCAAATACTTCATTTATGCTGTTTCTTTGCCATTGAGCAAAATAAAGCCACTCGAGATCTCTCGAGGTCAATCAGCATAATTGAATATTTAACATAGAGATAGTGGTCGGCACGGTGGCGCAGCGGTAGAGTTGCTGCCTTACTGTCGCAGAAACCAGGGCTCTATCTCGACCACGAGCGCTGTCTGTACATTGTTGCTTTGAATATGTGGGTTTTCTCTGGGATTTCTCGTTTCCTCCCACATCTCAAAGACATGCAGGTTTTTATGTTAATTGGCTTCTGTAAATTGACCCGAGAGTGTAGGGTATACTAATGCACGGGTGAGCGCTGGTTGATGTGGATTCAGTGGGCCAAAGGGCCTGTTTCCATGCTATATCTCTAAATTAAACTAAACTAAATTAAAGATATACAAAATAGCTGTTGAGATGTGATGTCTAACATCCTGTAAAAGCATATCTATTTTCTTCCAGTGGTTTTTTTTTTCCTACTATATGGACACTAAGGGATGATTGAATGGAAAAAAGATTCTATTCATGCAATGCCAAGCAATAAGACCTGGAGCATTGTTTGACTCTGGAGGAATCCCAGCTGTACGTGATCCCTCGGCTTATTTATGTAACAACAAGAGTTTATATTATGTCATGCATTTAAGATAGTCTGAAGAAGGGTCTCAACCCGAAACATCGCCCACTCCTTCTCTCCCAAGATGCTGCCTGTCCCGCTGAGTTACTCCAGCTTTTTGTGTCTAACCTAGAACAAACATCTCATGACAATTCACAGGAGTCGTATCTGACAAAGTCAGGGAGCAATGGTTATTGGGTGAATGGAAGAAGACAAGAAAAGCATTGGCATGGCCTAGATTGGAACTAACGAGGGTATGGTTGATGGTTTCTGTAATGGTGACCAGCTTGGACAGTTGTTCTAGCAACCAGGTTGAATCCCGGTACTGCAGTCCGCTGTGCCTTCAGACGAGTTAGAGTCATAGAGTCATACAGCATGGAAACAGGTCCTTCAGCCCAACTTGGCCACACTGACCAACATGTCCCAGCTACACTAGTCCCACATGCTCGCGTTTGGCCCATGTCCCTCCAAATCTGCCCTATCCATGTACCTGTCTACCTGTCTCTTAAATGTTGGGACAGTCCCTGCCTCAGCTATCTTCTCTGGCTGCATGTTCCATACACCCACCAACCTTTGTGTGAAAAAGTTACCCCTTCAGATTCTTAGTGAATCTTTTCCCCTTCACCTTCAATCTATGTCCTCTGGTCCTCGATTCACTGACTCTGGGCAAGAGACTCTGTGCATCTACCTAATCTATTCCTATCATGATTTGATACACTCTATAAGATCATCTCTCAGGGTTCCTCGGGAACCTTCTGTAAAGTACAGCTACTTGAAGAAGATGACACATGAAGATACCTGGCACAGGTGAGGCACAGGTGAGGCTGACACCTAAGAATAAATCTCCCACCAGTGGTCTGGGTTTGGAAATCAGGGGAAACACATCTCACGAACAACAAATTACAAACAAACGACAAACATTCCCCACGCAGAGAAAAGCAAACACCTTTCAGATAAGCCACAAGATGACTCTCGTATAGTTTGCAATGATTAAAACTTTAAAATGTAGCGATAGAAATTGCTTGAAAGCTGAAAACTAAACCATCAAATGTTGTGCATGCACAAGCAGTCTTTGAAAGAAAGAGAGATTTAAATTTCAAATCTGGGCTTTCAACTTTAGTTTGGGCGTTTGAGAAAGTGATTCAGAAACAGAACTCTGACCTTCATATATTAAATAGATAAAATATATATTTAAAAACATGAATATATAATATTCAGGCGGACTTCAAGGAGTGGGACATAGAACGGGCTGATAGATGGTGGTTTGACAGTGTGATCAAACATAATGTTATTTCCCTTTATACTCTTAGCTCGAGCAAAGAGACAGAATTAGATCCCATTATTATAAATCAGGCTTTCAGAACGACTTTAATTACTAACACTGGATTCATAATTTGCATTCAAATTCATGTTATCAATTTTGTGACCATCATACTGAGCAGTAACAGGCTGTGTACCGTCTGAGTCGCAACTCGGTAAAGAGACATTTATCTACAAAAGAACAGCTGAGGAGAGGAGATTGAAACGTTCGGCCGATCCGCATTTTCATTCCAAATTTCGCCACTGTTTTCCTTTCTTCTGCCCGCCATCTCCACTGGCTGTTGGGAGTATGCCTCTCGCCCTCCAAACCTGTTTCAGTGTGATAACACGTTCCCTCTACCTGACTGGCAAGAACAAGCTCAGAACAGTGACTCTTCCACGACTGGGCAGCAAATTAATTCAGATTAGCCAGTGAGCTTTCTCTTTCCCAAGTCCCAGGTTTGCCTGGGTCCCCTGAGCAATAGCAGATCTCCGCAGTTCAAAACCTGAGATGGCTCAATGGATTTGAGACAGCCACAAACATTATGAAATTAGATTTTCAACATCAAGAGTGCTAGAAATGTAGCCATTAATATTCAGTGAATTTCAAATACAATCCAACTCTGCAGTCTAATTGTGTCTGCCTGGAGCTGTGAGCTCAGTTTGAAACTATTCACTTTCTTATTGGTAACAATTCTGATTTGTTTTTGGATAGGAAGGGTCAGGAACAGGGTGGTGTGTTAATGGGTGGAAATGTGTATGGAATTTAGTTGTCATCCGCTCCACTCATATCTTAAGGTTTCACATTTTCATATTTATTTTCAAACCTAGACATGGGACATCCAAACTATCATATGTACACCGGCTCAAAGAGAAACCTCATTCATCCACTAATTTTCCCCGTAATCTATTAATTTAGTTCAGAGATACAGCACAGAACAGGCCCCTCAACCCACCGCGTCCGCACCAACCAGAGATGCCTTCACGTTTTAACACTGTCCTACACACATGAGGGACAATTTGCATTTATACCAAGCCAATTAACCTACAAACCTTTTTGTCTTTGGACTGTGGGAGGTAATCGAAGATCTCGGAGAAAAAACACGCGGTCACGGGGAGGATGTACAAGCTCCGTTCAGACAGCACCATAGTCGGGATCGAACCCGCGTCTCTGGCGCTGAAAGCACTGCAAGGCAGCAACTCTACCACTGTGTCACCATGCAGCCCCAAATTCCCCTCATTTTTCCATCAATTCTACCACCCAATGAAACCAAGGACGATTTACAACGGCCAATTAACCACCCAGCCCATGCATCTTTGAGGTGTGGGAAGAATGTGGAGCACAGGGGGATCGCACTCAATCAGAGTGAACACATGCAAACTCCACAAAGAGAGCGTCTGGGGTCAGGATTGAAACTGGATTGCTGGAGCTGTGTGACAGCAGCTCTGCCATGTGACCGGCATCACTCACAGGTAACAGTGGCCCTCTGCTGCCTGTCTCAGAAATCCCATCTTTCTGATAATGTTTGGCTTCCTGTCCTGTCCGCAGATAGACAATAGACTATAGACAATAGGTGCACGAGTAGGCCATTCGGCCCCTCGAGCTAGCACTGCCATTCACTGTGATCATGGCTGATCATCCACAATCAGTACCCCGTTCCTGTTTTCTCCCCATATCCCTTGATTCCGCTATCTTTAGGAGCTCTATCTAACTCTCTCTTGAAAGTATCCAGATAATTGGCCTCCACTGCCTTCTGTGGCAATCTGGAAGCGCAGGTTGTCATTTCTCATCACTAAATGGCTTAATCCCGGCCCCAATGTCTTCTGGTATAAACAGTGGTAGAGTTGCTGCCTTACAACGCCAGAGACAGGAGTTCAATCCTGACTACGGGTGCTGTCTGTACGGAGTTTGTAAATTCTCTGTGACCGTGATGGGTTCTCTCCAAGATCTCCAGTTTCCTCCCACACTTCAAAGAAGTACAGGTTTGTAGGTTAATTGCCCAGAGTGTGTGTTGGATAGCGTTAGTGTGTGGGGATTGCTGGTCGGTGCAGACTCGGTGGGCTGAAGGGCCTGTTTCTGCGCTGCATCACTGAACTAAGCTATACATGACATAGGAGCAGAATTAGGCCATTTGCCAATCGAGTCTACTCCTCCATTGATTCATGGATGATCTATTTTTCTCTCTCAACCCCATTGTCCTGCCTTCTCACCGTAACCCTTGATGCCCTTGCTAAACAAGAAGTTGGCAATCTCTGCTTTAAAAATACCCAATGACTTGCCCTCCACAGCCGTCTGTGGCAATGAATTCCACAGATTCACTACCCTCTGGCGATAGAAATTCCTCCTCATCTCCATTCTAAAGGTATAAGACCAGAAGACACGGGAACAGTCATAGATGATAAGAACCACCAACATCTACCACCTATTGACAAATTTTGGGGATTGGAGGAATGTTTTGAACTGAGTTACAGAGAGAATGTAAATATTAAATATTTATGGAGGTTGTATCTATCCAGATTAATTGACCACTGGGAACTCCAAGGAAAACACAAAGCACTGGAGTAATTGGAGGACATGGTTCGGGTGACGTTTTGGACTGGGACCCACCTTCAGATTCATTTAGGTTTAGGTTTATTATTATCAAATGTATCGAGGTACAGTGAAAAGCTTTGTTTTGCATGCTATCTAAACAGATCAGATATACCATACAGAGGTACAATCAGTTAAAACACGAGTTCATTAAGTAGAGCAAAGGGGAAGATACAGAGTGCAGAATATAGTTCTCAGCGTTGTGGAGCAGGGAGAAGAAGGAATGACCGGGGCGGGACGAGTCTTTGATAACATTGATTGTTAATCCACGCTGTGTGAAGTGTAGACGGAGTGAATGGTGGGAAGTCTGCTCTTGAGTTTAACCTGCTTGTAGTAATATTTGGTATATATGATCTATTTTGACAACAAGTATGCAGATCTTTCACCGCACCTCTGTACACCTGACAGTCATAAACCTAAAAGGTTCTGTGCTCACCATATGATGGAGAACGTACAAACTTCGTAGAGACAGCACCCGTAGTCAGGATCGAACCCGGGTCTCTGGTCCTGTAAGGCAACTCACCTGGAAATGATAATGAATATCTCTTGATTAAGAAAGAACTGCAGATGCTGTAAAAATCAAAGGTAGACGAAAATGCTGGAGAAAATCAGCGGGTGAGACAGCATCTATGGAGAGAAGAATAGGCGATGTTTTGGGTCAAGACCCTTCTTCACAAAACTCCAAAAGTTTGACTCGGTATATTCCAGCCAAAGTCAGATTTGATTCCCACGTCAGTGTGCATGTAGATCAACATCGTTCTCCTGAACACTAATCGTTGGCAACTCCCAGAGCAACAAAGCTTCATGGCTTACAGTGCCGGAGATTCACTCGTGGATTAATTCCCTCTTCTCCTTCAGCCAACACACACCACATTAACCCCAGGATCCTCAGAATGGCCCAGACTTTTTAATTCTTAATTGCCCATTTGGTGAATTCACTTTCCCCTAGCCAAACCCTGATCTCACTAGCAATGCCTCTGAACTCCACAGTCCTTGAATCCTTGGTGGTCTTAGCTCCTGTTCTCCCAACCTGTTCATCGCTTCAATCCCCCAGTACCCTAAGTGGGATTCCTGTCTTTCCCAAATGGCATCAATTTCCAAATTGACGAAAGCCCCATCTTCATATCTTGGCATCACGTTGAGCACAGACATGTGGACCAAAGGGATGTTCCTGTGCTGGTCAGCTCTATGTTCTATATCCCCATGGCCCAAATGCACTCGGTGATAAACCCAATTGACTCAAAGCCTTCCATAGGCTTGGATACTCATACCCATGGGCTTGGATAGAGTGGATGTGGAGAGGATGTTTCCACTAATGGGAGAGTCTAGTAGTTGAGGTCCTAGCATCAGAATTCAAGGACTTTGCACTAGGAAGGAGATGAGGAAGAATTTCTTGAGTCAGAGAGTGATGAATCTGTGGAATTATTTGCCACAGAAGGCTGTGGAGGCCAAGTCAATGGATATTTTTAAGGCTGAGATAGATTAATTCTTGATTAGTATGGGTGTCAGGGGTTACAGGAAGAAGGCAAGAGAATGGGTTTAGGAGAGGGACATATATCAGCCATGATTGAATGTTGGAGTAGACATAATGGGCCAAATGGTCTAATTCTGCTCCTATCACTTATGACCTTATAACGTTATGACTTTCTCTACTCTGTAAAGAGCAACAGATCCCTGTACCAGACATTGTATGTTTCTTCATGTATCCTGTAGCACACAAAAAGAATGTTCCTGCTACAGCAAGCATTATCAGTACTGGTCTGCATCCATTTAAGGCAACCCTTACAATGTGCAACCAACTCCAGGCAATTTCAGATGCAATCCAAAATTCCAGTCTAATTGCATCTGGTCAGATCTTTTGAGTTCAGTTTAAAACGACAACATACCTCTGATAATCTAGTGTGCGATAGTTTGGAGATCCTGTCGGTTTGACATCTGGTGCACTGGTCTCTGCTTTCTTCACTTCCTTTCAACTCACGGGGGCCCTGTTACACGCACTCCTTCTAAACTTATCGGGTTCTGTTTCCTTTGCACCTTTTAAACTCACTGGGGCGCATTCTCCGACTCCCTTTAAACTCAACCAGTTCACTGAAAAATGTATTAAAAAACACGGTGCGACATGTAAAAACATTGTGGAGTCAAAGTATGTTGGGAATTAATACAAGTGATATCAACTGCAGACTGCAGGCCCGACCCCATCAACATCCTGGAGATGCAGGATTATCAGATGTTGCCTTTTTTCGGACTTTGCACTTTTGACTTTTTCCTTTTTCCTTTTGTAAATGGCACCACAATATGGCGACGGGTGCAAGAACGTCACAATACAGTGCATACGTGACAATACAGTGCATACGTGACTATACAGTGCATACGTGACTATACAGTGCATACGTGAAAATACAGTGCATACGTGTCTATACAGTGCATATGTGAAAATACAGTGCATACGTGAAAATACAGTGCATACGTGTCTATACAGTGCATATGTGAAAATACAGTGCATACATGAAAATACAGTGCATACGTGACAATACAGTGCATACATGCCAATACAGTGCATATGTGACAATACAGTGCATACGTGACAATACAGTGCATACAGTGCATATGTGAAAATACAGTGCATACGTGTCACAGTGCATACAGTGCATACATGTACAGTGCATACAGTGCATACAGTGCATACGTGCACAATACAGCGCATACATGAAAATACAGTGCATACGCGACAATACAGTGCATACGTGAAAATACAGTGCATACATGAAAATACAGTGCATACGTGACAATACAGTGCATTAGTGAAAATACAGTGCATACGTGACAATACAGTGCATATGTGACTATACAGAGCATACGTGACAATACAGTGCATACGTGACAATACAGTGCATACGTGACAATACAGTGCATGCGTGAAAATACAGTGCATACATGACAATACAGTGCATACATGACAATACAGTGCATATGTGAAAATACAGTGCATACGTGACTATACAGTGCATACGTGACAATACAGTGCATACGTGACAATACAGTGCATACGTGAAAATACAGTGCATACATGAAAATACAGTGCATACGTGACAATACAGTGCATATGTGACAATACAGTGCATACGTGACAATACAGTGCATACGTGACAATTGAGATAATTGGAACCATTGATTATTAATGATGGAGATTGGGATGGGGTGAAGGTA
Source organism: Okamejei kenojei (assembly GCA_035221665.1). Lineage (NCBI taxonomy): Eukaryota > Metazoa > Chordata > Chondrichthyes > Rajiformes > Rajidae > Okamejei > Okamejei kenojei. The sequence continues at coordinate 31,300,915 of CM069161.1, forward strand.
TTGGATCCTTGTATCCAATCCAATTCCCACCCACCGCTCCCCACCTTACAAATAACATAAACTAATAAACCTCTCCAACGCTATTATCAAAGGATTCCTAATATTTCAAAGGAACTTTCTTCTGGTATCTGAGCCAATGTTTGTTCTCTAACCAACATTCCAAAAGCACAAAAGGACACAAAGTGCTGGAGTAACTCAGTAGGCCAGGCAGCATCTCTGGAGAACATAGATAGGTGTTATTTCGGATTGAGATATCACCTTTCCATGTTCTCCAGAGATGCTGCCTGACCTGCAGATTTAATCCAACACTTTGTGTCCTTTTGTTTCTTTTTGTTTCTTTGTTTCTACATTCCAAAAGCAGATTTCTTGCTTTTTTTGTTTAGTTTAGATACAGCGTGAAAACAGGCCTTTTGGCCCACCGAGTCTAGGCCGAAAAACGATCCCCACACACAAACGCTATCTGTGATATCTTAAGCTAAGACATAAAGCACGAGTTGACATGCTGGTGACCGGATATCGACTGCACAGAGTACTGTGGTTTATTCATGATCATTTACAATCCTCCGACACAAAGGTGGCGCTATTACAACTCCTCCCACCTTAATGAAAAAGCTATAGCCTTGTTGACATTTTTTTATTTTTTTATATCACACAAGTGTATGGCTTATAACAACAAACAGCATATAGTTCAAACTATGTCACCATGAACACACTTTCACCTTCTAATATGTGTAATGGTTTGTTTCATACCTTCTTAAAATAAAATCACATCCCAAATTGGTATCATGTTATCTAATGACAACACAAGTGTAATAATCATAACTCACTACCTATGAGATATCATGTTAATGTTACCAGAATATAACAAAACAGTATGAATTTATTATAATCTTGTCTGATAGTTTACTTGTATATAACCTGAATATAATGAGGGCATCATGCATATATGTTACATATACAATGATATGTGCATTTCACAAATTTAACCTAACCACTAGGTTTCTCCTTCTTACTGGATATCTTCCCTGACCAAATGTTTCTGACTGTTTAGAACCACCCGGACTCATTTTTGATCGAGTCAAGCCTTCCGTTTGACCTACATTCATAGATTCCAGTCCATCAGTCAATTTTGTTGGACTGTTAACCCACTTGAACCTCCATTTTCAGGCTGGTTCAAACTCTCACTATCCTGTGTACCTTCTTGTACCATTTCTGGTTCATCCGTTGGTACCTGTAATTGAGTGGTAACCAAATTATCTGACTCGTCTAGTTGATCTGGTTGCAAACCTGTCTGTGCTTGCATTGGTGTGACCTGGTCAATGTGCACTTTTCCTTCCCACCTTCCAACTTCCAAACATTTTGACCAAGTATGTCCGTGATCCGCACTTTCCCACTACTCTTCCAGGTAATCACTTCACCCACTTGTGATGATGCTACCTAGCATCGCAACCGGCTTCGACTAAAAAATTATCGATTTTTAAAAAGGAAACCACTTTCGACCATTAGGGAGACTGACAAAAACCTCCGGGAACCTCCGGGGACCTCCGGGAACCACACGGAAACCTTGGGTGGGCGCAAGAGGTATCTGTTCAGGTTTCCTAATTGGGACAGGGGCATGACACTGTGTGCTTCAAGGCGTTTGAGTACCACTTCCAACCTTTCATCATGTGTCTGCCTTCCAGGGGCTGAGATGAGGATGTCATCCAAGTAACGCACCACGCCTTCAATTCCCTCTAGTTTGTGTCATCACCCCTTGAAAAATCCTTGGGGCTGATATGCCAAATGGGAGCAGATTGAACCGAAACAATCCCAAATGCGTGTTGATAGTCAGCTTGGATTTAGATTTGTCATCTGCACCTAACCTCAAGTAGGCATTTGTCAAGTCAATTTTTGTGAAGACTTGGCCACCTGTGAGGGTGCTAAACAAATCCTCTGCCGTGGGTAGGGTATGTGGTATGCTATCTTCAAGTACCTGGTTTATGGTTGCCCTCTAATGCCCACAAAGTCTAACCCTACCATCAGGTTTGGGTACAACTACAATGGGTGTTGCCCATTCACTACTTTCTACCTTACTGATAATGTTCTCAGCCTCAAGTCTTTTCAGTTCTTTCTCAACCTTGTCCTTAAGTGCACACGGCATGGCCCAGGGTTTGCAATGCACTGGTGTCGCATCCTGCTTTACGCGTACTTTCGCCTTGTACCCCTTGATTGGTTCTTCCTGGTCGCTGGACACCTTCGGATGTTGCTCAATTACGTCCTCCGGACACTTGAATTCTTCGCGAACGAGGAATATCTCAGTCCAGTTTAGCTTCAAGATCTGCAACCAATTCCTACCTAGCAAAGCAGGGTTATCACCCTCTACAACTACGAGAGGCAACTCCGCCTGCTGCTCCTTATACCTAACTGGTGCCTGTATGCAACCTAACACTGGAATCTTCTCTCCAGAGTAACCACATTGTCAAGAGGCTCTTCCTCTGCCTGCAGTTGACCCACAGAATGCAGCAACTGAAGATGCTCACTTGTTGTTGAACCTTTGCTCTGCTTAGTCTTGCAACAAGCCTTCGCTAGATATCCCGTCTTATAACACGAGTAACACTCCGCCTTGAAGAACCGGACAAGACTGTGCTAGATGTGAGCCCAAACAGCGATAGCATGACTTTGCAGTTGTCTTGCTTACGCGTCCATGGATAACGATTCTCTGACGTCTTTGTCGACTTATCCGTCTTAGGTTTGCTGGATTGCAGCTTGTTCAACTCTTCCGCTGGTTGTCTAGAAGTTGTCCTGACTTCTCTAGAACCCCTCTCTGCCATTTATATTGACAGAGCAGTTTTACAAGCTGTTTCAAATGTCAGGTCATACACCGTCATCAGCTTACTGCGGATCCGCTCATTTCTCAGTCCACACACAAAACAGTCTCTTAACGCTCGTCTTGGAAACCTCCAAAATTACAATGAATTGATAATCTCTTGTGCCACAATAAAATGACTAATATCCTCCTCTGGAAGTTGGCATCTCGTTCCAAATCGATAGCTTTCAGCTATTTGGAAGGGCTCAGGGTCATAATGTTCTGTTAACTTCTTAAGAATATCTTTCAACGGCGTGTCCTTAGGTTTGGCTGGAGCTAACAAATTCATTACCGTTTCATAAACATCGGGACCCATTTCAGTGAGGGAAATTGCTCTTTTCCCAGCTTGAGTTGGGGGGAGGGGGGGGGGGCTACCATCGACTCCACAGTCAAAAAGGCACAACAGAGGATGTACTTCCTACGGCAGCTGAGGAAGCACAATCTGCCAGAGGCAATGATGGTCGAATTCTACACGGCCATCGTAGAGTCTGTTCTCACCTTCTCCATCATGGTCTGGTTTGGCTCAGCCACCAAGCACGACATCTGGAAGCTGCAGCGAATCGTCCGATCAGCAGAGAAGGTTATTGGCTGCAACCTTCCCTCCATTGATGAACTGTACACTGCAAGGGCCAGGCAGCGAGCGGGCAAGATCATCTCTGACCCCTCTCACCCTGGCCACAAACTCTTTGAATCACTTCCCTCTGGAAGGTGATTCCGGATTGTCAAAGCTGCCACACACACATCGCAAAGGTGGGGGCCAGGGAAAGCGGGGGAGCGCTGTCTGAAATCCACACGGTGCAAAGCCAAGGTGATACCCGCGATGAACAGGAAGGTTAAAGACGGCTGGCACAGCGTACGGTAAGTCCTTTAAAAGAGCTGGGAGTGAGAGGGGGAGTGGAGAAGGCGAGAGAATGGGGGAGCAGGGGAGAGAAGGGGAGAGAAAGGGGGGGTAGGGGAGAGAAGGGGGGTGGGGAGAAGGGGTGGGGAGAAGGGGTGGGGAGAAGGGGTGGAGACACTTTTAAGAAGCCAGACAACTTTTAATAAGCCTGAGATACACAGCTGTGAAGTTTAGCGGGCATTTAACATTACTGGTCAGTTTTCCTTTCTTCTGAAAACTCGTGCTTACGTTTTTTTTCCCCCAATGAGCCAATTAAAATGCCCAGTCAGCAAAGGAGATTACCCACGGCTACCTCGACTACCCACAACGACATGGCAACCCCACTACCACTGCACTACGTGTTCAAAAGTATTGATTTTCTCCATGCCGACCAATTATTACTCGCAGAAAATTTTTCAAACTGAGGCAGCGAGTAGTAACCACTATGCGGGAACTCCTCTCGATCATGACGGAGACTTACCAGTGATCACCTACGACCACGTGTCGACCATGATGCGAGCTCGTGGCGAGCGCAAACTCTCCTAAACTCGCAAATAAGGATGCCATAGTGAGACAGGCCCTTCACACTATCCCACACACACTAGGGACAAATTACATCATTATAATTACAAATTATACCAAGTGCATTAACCTATAAACCTGTACGTCTTCGGAGTGTGGGAAGAAACCGAAGTTATCGGAGAAAACCCATGCAGGTTACGGGGTGAACATGCAGACTCGGTACAGGGACAGCACCCGCAGTCGGGATCAAACCTGGGCCTCCGGCGCTGTAAGGCAGCCACTCTACCGCTGCGCCATCGTGCCGCTCCTTTCCGCTCATCGGCTCAATGTGATTGAACACTTGGAGATGCACTGCAGTTGTGAAAATCACGTCATAAATGTCCATCGTTCCATTCACTTTGTGCCTTCATCACTCTGGATGATGACCCAGTAGTTCCTTGCAGTGAGAACAGGCACTTGTGACGGTGGCAGCCCCTTGCAGCCAGAGGCTAAAGGGCCTGTCCCACTCGCGTGTCATTTGTGCATCACGCAGGTGGCGAGCTAAGATTTTGTGAATCCCAAAATCCTGGGGTGCCGCGCGCGACTGCGCATCACTGCCCACGTCACCACACACCATGCATGCGTAATGCACGCCATGCGCACGTCTTGCATCGTGACGCGTAAATGATGTCGCATAAGTGACGCACAAATAACGCGCATACAGGAGATAATTTAGAATGGCATTACTCAGCCTGAATCTGTACGTTAGTCTCACACAGAACAGTGCGTTTATCCGCAGGCTTGTCACACAATTAATTCCTTTGTCTTGTGATCTGGAATACCAAACATCACCACAGGCGTTTGGGCTGCACGGTGGCGCAGTGGTAGAGTCGCTGCCTTACAGCACCAGAGACCCAGGTTTGATCCTGGCTACGGGTGCTGTCTGTACGGAGTTTGTACGTTCTCCCTGTGAGACCTGCGTGGGTTGACTCCAAGCTCTTTGGTTTCCTCTCACACCCCAAAGATGTACAGGTTTGTAGGCTAATTGGCTTGGTGTAAATGTAAAATTGTCTTCCTGTGTTTGTGGGGTAGGTTAGTTTAATTTAGTTTAGAGATACAGCGTGGAAGCAGGCCCTTGGGCCCACCAGGTCCGCACTGACCAGCGATCCCCACACATTAACACTATCCTACACACACTAGGGACAATTTTTATATTTACCAAGCCAATTAACATACAAACCTGTATGTCTTTGGCGTGTGGGAGGAAACTGAAGACAGCACCCGTAGTCAGGATCGAACCCGGGCCTCTGGCCCTGCATTCGATATAAGGCTGCGCCACTGTGGCCGCCCCTAAACCGGTGGGTAGCGTTAATGTGCGGGGATTGCTGGACAGTGCAGAAACGGTGGGCCGAAAGGGCCTGTTTCCGCGCTGCGTCTCCAAACTAAACTAAAGCCAGCTAAAGAAATTTCACGGGCAACTATTAAGCATCTGTGAGGGAATCTAATCTGCTTTTAGGGGTGTTTTTGCTGAATTTGCATGATCATATTGAATGGCGGTGCAGGCTCGAAGGGCCAAATGGCCTACTCCTGCACCAAATTTCTATGTTTCTATGTTTCTTGCGTACTGTTTCCATACATTCAATGAGAGCAGGTGACAGGGTGAGCTGTCCTCTCCATGTGTCCCAGTAGTGTTTGACGTGCGGGGAATGAACAACAATGTACCTACTTGCTAACCCACCCATAGCATCACCTCAACATTGTGTGTCAACTAACCTCCTTTATTATGACAAGATGCACAACTCCTCACAACTATTCCCCATCAATGAAGCCGTCACCACCCATGATCTCATTAAAATCAAAGGGAATAAATAAAAAAGCAACAAGGGGAAAACCAGTATTGCATTTAATCAGAGCCCTTTGTAAAAGTTTTATTTTCCCAAAGGGTTACAGCCCTCTTCAAGGGGTTAAGTGAACGCAGACAGATTAATACATTGTCCTCACATGGGTCCAATGGATTGGATCAATACTTCCTCCCAGGAGCTGGAGTGTCTCACTCTAAAGACAGACACAAAATGCTGGAGTAACTCAGCGAGACAGGCAGCATCTCTGGAGAGAAGAAATGGGTGACGTTTCGGGTCGAGAGTGATTAGGGATAAGGGAAACGAGAGATATAGATGATGATGTGGAGAGATAAAGGACAATGAATGAAAGATATGCAAAAAAGTAACGATGATAAAGGAAACAGGCCATTGTTAGCTGTCTGTTGGGTGAGAACGAGAAGCTGCTGCGACTTGGGTTGGAGGGAGGGATAGGGAGAGAGGGAACGCCGGGGTTACTTGAAGTTAGAGAAATCAATATTCATACCAGTAAGCTGCCCAAGCGAAATATGAGATGCTGTTCCTGGAGTGTCTCACTCCAGTGAGCCAAGATGTGACAAACTTTACTCTCAACAAGCTGCCAGGCACTGGTGAGTGATAGGTAGCCCCAGGCACCAGCATACAATCAGGGCCAAGACTTTATTAGACAGCAGTGCAGCCATGATAGACACAAAGTGTGTAGGACTCTGCTGCAACACCCATGAAGTCGTGTCACCACACATCTCACTGACAGTTGTAGGTTACCATTAACTACAGCTGATGCTTCCATCGACCTTCACATTCTTGCCAGAACACAGAAGGGTTTTACAGGGTTTTACCCTGCTTATTTAGTTTTGTTTAATTTAGTTTAGTTTGAGTTTATTTGTCACCTGTACCGAGGTAGATTGAAAACATTTTGTTGCGTGCTAACCAGTCAGCAGAAAGACATCAAAGGTAGTCGAGGGTCTCCATTGAGGTAGGTAATAGTTCAGGGCAGCTCTCCCGTTGTGCTAGAATGGTTCAGTTGCCTGGGAAGAAACTGTCCCTGAATCTGGAGGTGTGCGTTTTCACACTTCTGTATCTTTTGCTTGATGGGATAGGGGAGAAGAGGGAGTGGCCAGGGTGTAACTCGTCCTTGATTATGCAGCTGGCCTGGCCGAGGCAGTGTGAGATGTAGATGGTCAATGGAAGGGAGGTTGGTTTGTTTGGACACCACTCAGACCAGCAGCTGGGAACCATTTTGTTTTCAGCAAGCGATGAATAGATTTTGTAAACATTGATTCCACTGAATACGCCAAGTTCATCATCCAGAATGAATTCACTTTAGATGTCACCAGCTGCATGAGATTTACAAATGAGGCAGCAACCAAAATTTGCAGCAGGTGACTTTGTCAAACGAGTGTTGAACAACAGAACCTATCTTAAAATCTGAATTTATCTATATTCTAGTGTAGGGAGCCAGACATTGCTGGAGCTGAGTGTTGAGTATGGACATTGGGAGGTCATGTTACAGTTGTACAAGTCATTGGTCAGGATCGTGTTCAGTTCTGGTCAAACTGTTATGGGAAAGATGTTTTGTTTAGTATAGTTTAGAGATACAGCGCGCAAATAGGCCCTTCGGCCCACAGAGTCCACACTGACCAGTGATCCTCGGTCATTAGCACTATCTTACACACCAGAGACAATTTACCAAAGGCAATGAACCTTCAAACCTATACGTCTTTGGAGTGTGGGAGGAAACCGGAGCACCCGGGGAAAACCCACGCGGTCACAGGAAGAACATACAAACTCCATACAGACAGTACCTGTAGTCAGGATCAAACCCAGGTCTCTCGCTGTAAAGCCCCTGTCCCACTTTCACAACCTAATTCACGTCCTCTGTCGAGTTTGCCCTTGACTCATACTCGCAGCATGGTCCCCACGAGGTTGTAGGAGGTCGTAGGAGGTCTTCCTCATGCTCGTGAGTGGTCTCCGCATACTCCTGGAATCAATAGGTCGCGGCGTTTTTTTCTAGCCTGATAAAAAATGTCCACGAGTAAAAAAAAGGTCGGCATGGAAAAATCGATACTTTTTACTCTTAGGTAGGTCGTAGTAGGTCGTTATACTAGTCGTAGGTAGTCGTAGGTGGTCGGAGGAAGTCGAAGGTAATAGTTCCGGGGTGAAAAAATGGTCAGTAGGAAAAAAAAGGTAATTTAAACAACAGAACGTCACCTCTGTCACTCCAAGGCATGTTCATTCATAGTTGTAGAGTTTGTTTGGAGAGGAGACTTGTGTTTTAGAGATGGCACCAAAAAGGCAGCAGCACAGGGGCAGGGCACAACCCTCAAAAAAACATGGCAGGCAGGTGTTGCCCACCCAGGAGGAGGAGTGGGAGGATGTGATGCCACAGGAGGTGACAGTGCAGGAGGAGGTAGCCCTGCATGAGAGACCCCTGGAGGAGGAGACCAGGGTGGTAGTATATGTCCCCACCACCACCCCATCCTTCACTGCCTCGTTTGAAGGCAGCAAAGCAGCCCTTTCTCCTGTGTCTGACACAGCATCAGAGGCAGATGCCCCACTGGTGGTGAGGGAGGGCTGGAGGAAGGTTAGGCCCTACACCTTCACCAGGCAGCAGGAGGGGGACCTTGAGGAATGGTTCCAGCACAATGTCATCCCGTACGAAAAGGAAAATGAGGGGTACAGGGACAGGGACAAGAATGGCATGCTTGCCATCCACTGCCCCACATGTGTGTTTAAAGTTCCATCTTTTCTCAAAGCCCAGCGCCAGTCTCTTCCAGTCATCTGTGTACTGGGACAGTCCATCACATCACCTCCATTCACCCACTGAGACCTCTTCTTGTGCTTCCTCTTCACCCTTGCTCTTCCCCTTCTGCCTTTTTTAAAAGGCTGCTGAAGCAAAAGGGCTCCAGCAAACAGCAGTAAAACGTACATGGTCGAAGCCAGTCTTCATCATATTCGAAGGAGATCGAAGGAGGTCTTCTTCGTAGTCGTGGGAGGTCGTAGGAGGACTTAGGTTACCGCGACCTTGATTTTTTTTTAGGTCATCAGAGGTCGCGATTTAGGTCGTGAAAGTGGGACAGGGGCTTAAGGCCACAACTCTACCACTGAGCCATGGTGCCAAGGAATATGTTGTTAAGCTGAAAAGAGTGCAGAAAAGATTTACAAGGATGTTGCCAGGAGTCAAGGGCCTCAGCTACAGGGAGAGGTTGAACAAGCTAGGAATTAATCCTTGGAGCACAGGAAGACGAAGGGTGAGCTTATATAGAGGTGTACAAGATCATTAGAGGAATAGATAGAGTAAAGCACAGTCTTTTACCCAGAGTAGCTGACTCGAGAACCAGAGGATATTGGTTTAAGATGAGGAGGGAAATATTTAATAGGAACTTGAGGGGCAACTCTTTTACACAAAGGATGATAAGTATATGGAATAAGCTGCCAGAGGAGGTAGTTGAGGCAGGCATTGTCACAATGCTTAACAAACATTTAGATAGATACATGGATAGGATAGGTTTAGAGGGATATGGGCTAACCAAAGGCAGGTGGGACTAGTGTAGATGGGGCATGTTGGTCAGCATCAGTAGGTTGGGCTGAAGGGCCTGTTTCCACACTCTATGACTTTATAACTTCTCACTTGTTCTGCTCGAATTCACCAACTTTATTTCAGAATTGAATGGATTCCTCTTCTTCTTTTCGTGTCCATCTTGTTACAAATGTTGACCTCGCTGTCATCGTCCGTCCTGAAAAGGACGCAAGCTTCCGGTGACAACCAGTGGGGGCCATCACTTGTCGTAATGGATGATGGTGGTAGCAGAATTAGCTCGGGATATTTCCAGTTTCCAGCCCCGCGACGTGGACCCTTCTGCTATGGGGCCATGAATGGATTCTCTTATAAGAGATTATTTTATAACTCTGGAGTTTTGAAGAATGATTGGTGATCTTTTTGAAACATTGAGCTAGGATTCTGATTGCGAGCCGCTACGAGACATCCACGAGGTCTGACATACCCGCTACATACATTCAACGTACTTACCATCGTGGGACAGGGCCTTTACGTGTGTGCCGCTGAGCCACAACTCAAATGTGTACTGCGAAGAAGAATCTCAAGACAAAGCTTTGCATGTCCATTCCCTCCCCAGATGATGCCTGACCTACTGATTCCTCAAGTACTTTGTTTTTCTCTCAAGATGACAGCATCTACAGTTCAGAAGATTGACACAAAAAACAGGAGCAGCTCAGCGGGTCCGACAGCATCTCTGGAGAAATGAAATAGGTGAAGTTTCGGGTCGAGACTCTTCTTCGGAATGAGAGTGAACTCAGCCGGACATATTCCTTATGTTCCCATAACCCAATGAATGGGGTCATTTTGTGCCATTGTCTTCTCAGCCAGGAAGATATTGCAAATGTCATGGAATTATTTACCTGTCCAGATCTTGAGTGGGCTCGACCTGATAGATGTTAATTGGATATTTCTCCTGGGATCTGGAGCTGGTCTTTAGATAAGGGGTTGTCCATTTGGGACTCAGATGAGCAGGAATTTATTCTCTCAAACGGTGGTAAACCTTTAAAATGCTAAATAGGGAGTGGAGGAAGCTGAATCACAAAGTATATTCACCCAGATGGATTTTTAGACATTAGGGGAATTGAGGGTTGTACGAATCAAACAGGAAAGTGTTGAAGACAAGGTCAGCCATGATTTATTGAATAACAAAACAGTTATATATCGATAACAAGGGCCCTCATAGCCAACATGTGCCTACGTCGTATATTATTTGATTTTTGTTGGTGTCAAAGTTAAAATGCAAGTACTCAAAATATCACACTTAAACAGATTGCCAGTGAGAATCCCAAATAATCCTGGCAACATCTGAAGGGCGACCAAGATGCCTTACATGCACATAGAGCTACAATTTGTTATTTTATGAGCTTCCCAGCTGAGCATTCAGGCAGCTTCAAAGACTGACACAAATGCTGGAGTAACAGCAAAGTGCTGGAGCAGGTCAGGCAGCATCTCTGGAGAGAAGGAATGGGCGATGTTTCCGGTCGAGACCCTTCTTCATACTCAGGTTCCCTGATAGTTGGTCTGAGATGGTGTGAGCTCAAGAGGGATGCAATGTTGCAAACTGCGGGACAGGTTAACTGACTTTTAGTGGAGGAAGTGGGGGGGAAGGGAGGGGGAAGAGGGAGGGAGATGTATGTAGAAGTCATCTAAAATCGGAGAAGTTAACGTTCATACCATTGAGCTGTAAGCTCAAAAGGCTGGCTGGTTACCAGAGCTTGTAGGTTTCGGCCGAGGAACAGAGCAGAGGGAAGACTTAGGGAGATCAAACCATGAAGTCTGCAATGAGTTGAGAAAAGCCACGATGGAGATCATGAGGAGATCTGATCATCTACACTGAGGTCATAAAGGCCACTGGAATGTGCAAGATAGCAGGTGCGAGGTTAGCAGCTCGATAAGGAGCAGGAAAGAAGGGAGGGGGTAGGTAAGAGTGCGGGCATGGGTGGGAGTTACTTTCAAAGAGTGAGCATTGGGCCAGGTGAGTAACGTGAGCAAGAGACACAAACATCTTAAGAAGGGAGAACAAACAAACTCTGCACAGACAGCAGCAGTAGTCAGGATCAAACCCGAGTCTCTGGCGCTGTAAGGCAGCAGCTCCGCTGCACCGCTGCACCGCTGTGCCCCCCCCCCCCCCCCCTGGTTGTAAGCTATCTAGGTAATATTGAGATGTTGTTCTTACGATTTGTGTTTTATATCTCTTATTGATGGAGAAGGTCAAGGACAGACACGTTGGTGAGAGAGTGAGAGAGAAGTTAATTATAACTAGACTTCACTGGATTAATGAAGTCAGGATAGAGAACAGGAATGGGACTGAACTATGTTTATGTTCAGAACTATAGTCAGAAATGTGCACCAGTTATAAAAGCAAGAGATGCCATTTGCACAATAGGATTGAACTTGTTTCTTTCACTCAGCAACCTCATGTTGGGTTTCAACTTTCCTACCACCACATATCTAGGGTTGACCGCAATTGTACCATCTGGGAAGACCAATGTCTGGTCTGCACCAAGATCTCCGAGAAAACCCACGCAGGTCACAGGAAGAACATACAAATTCCATACAGACAGCACCCATAGTCAGGATCGAACTCTAGTCTCTGGCGCTGTAAGGCAGTAGCTATACCACTATGCCACCGTGCCACCCAGGATTTCAGGATTTTGGGGTTGTGATGAGGCTGGACGGTTGCGAGGCAGAGACTGAGGGGAGGGGCGGGAAGTTGGTGGAATTAGTGGAGCACGACACTTAAAGTGAGCTCATCCACAGCCACTCCCTAGGGCTGTCTCAATTGTTTTCAACTTGCACAGGCTGGTCACTATGAAGTTGTCTGTCTGTCTTTGTAAAGATAATCTCAGCTGACTGCAGGGAGCAGTAAATATTAAGCAAGCGGTGGTTCGGGGTATTCGACATATCACGGTCGATGCAGTTTGTATTTCCAGCTATATCTCTGCTATGTGCTTTCACATGCTGAGGAAATCCAGAAGGACATTAGCTGTGGAGGAAGGAACTGCAGATGCGGGTTTAAACCAAAGATAGACACAAAAAGCTGGAGTAGCTCAACAAGCCAGACAGCATCTCTGGACAAAAGGAATGGGTGATGTTTTGGGTCGAGACCCTTCTTCAGACTAAAGAAGGTCTGAAGAAGGGTCACGCCCAAAAAATCACCAAATCTTTTTCTCCAGAGATGTTGCTTGACCCACAGAGTTACTCCCGGAAATGAGCCATATTCCTTCTGTTTAGCTATCAGCATAGGGCCACCTCAGGGCTGCGTGCTCAGCCCCTTTCTCTACTCTCTCCATACTGATGACTGTAGCCTGACACAGCTCCAACAGAGCTCTTGCATTCCCTCTCCTCCCTCCCCCCCTCCCCACCCTTCCCCACCCTAGTTGTCCTACCAGTTCCACTCTCCACATCCTTGTATCCCTCTCATCACCTCACCTTCCCCAGCCATCAATGGCCCATTGGGGGCTCCACCCATCCTGAGCTCATCTGTTGCCAGCCTTTTCCAGCCTTCACTTCCTCCTCCACACACCACTACTTTCAGTCTGAAGAAGGGTTCTGACCAGAAACGTCATCCATTCTTATTCTCCAGCGGTGCTGCCTGACCCGCTGAGTTACTCCAGCAATTTTGTGTCTACCACTTTCACTATCGATCACACCATTGATGTTAGATGGATAATGGGTAACGATGTGTCAGGCTACGAGAGGGAGATTGATAATCTAATTGTGTAGGAAGGAACTGCAGAAGCTGGCTTAAACCAAAGGCTGGCACAAAAAGATGGAGTAACTCAGCGGGACAGGCAGCATCTCTGGGGTAAAGGAATGGGTGACGTTTCGGGTTGAGACCCTTCTTCAGAATTGAACGGTGCAATCTAATTGAATGGTTCCGGAACAACAATCTTGCTCTCAGCATTAGCAAGACCAAGGAGCTAATTGTTTCCAAAGTGAAAGCTGAGGATCCATGGGCCTGTCTTTAATAAGGCATTATCCACGCTATAAGACTTTATACTCTTGAGACTTCAGACTTTGGATGCCAGTCATTTTCCTAAGGAACTCCATCAAACTGCCAGTGGAAGCATGAGTTAGTATTTCAAAGCCAACATTTAATTTTAATGCTGATTAAAAAGATTGTAATTTCCTTCTCAGTGGAATCTAGGCAGGAATTAACATAGCTCCAACATCCTTGGTAGAAGGGGCCCGAGCCGAAACGTCACCCGTTCCTTCTCTCCGGAGATGCTGCCTGACCTGCTGAGTTACTTTGTGTCTATCTCCAACATTGGATGGGGCTGTCACAGTGGCGAAGGACGGTGGGGTCCATAAGAATGACCAAGATGGCACCTCTCTCCAGTAACTGCCCTCTCCGCCATTTACGGCAGCATTATTCTCAGTAAGGAAAGGTTTTACTGATCTTTTTCACACAGAGAGTGGTGAGTCTGTGGAATTCTCTGCCTCAGAGGGCGATGGAGGCCGGTCCTCTTGACACTTTCAAGAGAGAGCTAGATAGGGCTCTTAAAGATAGCGGAGTCAGGGGATATGGGGAGAAGGCAGGAACGGGGGGGGGGGGGGGGGGGGGGGGGGGGCTACTGATTTGGGATGATTAGCCATGATCACATTGAATGGCGGTGCTGGCTTGAAGGGCCGAATGGACTATTCCTGCACGTATTCGCCTATTGTCTATTGTCTATTGAAACATTACTCCCTTCCCTGCTTATTAGTTTGCAATGAAAATGGACAGAAAAAGCTGGAGTAACTCAGTAGGACAGGCAGCATCTCTGGAGAGAAGGAATGGGTGACGTTTTTGGTCGTGACCCTTCTACAAGTTTGCAATGGAGTATATTTCTTTTGGACAGTGTAGATTGGGTATTGCAGCATTTTATTTCAAGCTAAACATCAGGGATATCTTTGCCATGCAGAAATGTGAGCGTGCTTAGTTTTCAGCCTCCTCTAAGGCAAAGTAGATGAGATGCATTGCATTCTCGAGTAGTGTCAGGTTGCTAATGCTGATGTATGATTAGGAAAATTACCATTTTCGTGTTTCTCTGATAGGTAATGTCAGGGTGAATTACTCTTCTCTGCCAATAATGCCAGAAATTACACTGATACTACATGTTGCCTTAAACACGGTCCCATATAGGTTGACAGCTAATTTTCCACCATCCTGAAAGCTTTACAGTCTGGGCTGCTAATGCATGTTTCACCCGAGTCTCCTTCAGGAAGTGGATTATCAATGGGGGATCACTGACATCGTGGGATTATCCGGGAGATGAGAACAAAGGACTCCACTCGCTCTCACGAATTGAACTGACTACATTTCATCCGTCAAATTCGTGACAGCTAATCATCTAATGTACCTCCTACCACTCGAGCTGCATGCCACGACCTGTCTTAATCAATTGGAGTTTGTTCGCAATTGTTGGATGGTGGGGGGGGGGGGCATATTGTCCCACTATTCCTTGCAGCATCTTGCTTCTCGCCCATATTAACAGCAGCTGCCAAAGCCCACTACAATTCAACTAGCAAGGTAACGAGGTTTCCAAACCAGAGGGCCACAAATTTAGATTCCAGACTCGAATGGTATTCACAGACTTGTCAGTCCCAGTTAGTATGCTTTAGCAGTTATTGATCCAGTTGCTCGGTTGTGTGCTGCATTCTGATGTTCAATGTTGTCCACCGGGATGCTATTAATGTTCATCGAAAGAGTGCAGAAGCCATGAAAAGATAGTCTGTATGGATTTACAACCAGTGTATGCAGTCTAGCAAAATGCTTTGAGGAGGCAACTAAATTAGTTGACAAGGGAAATCCAGTGGTTGGAATCGACTTGCATTTTCAGAAGGCGCTTGATACTACTCCAATTACAGGAGGGTTTTGCAAAAGATTTAGACTCGCGGAAATTAGCTAATTAGTGGAAACTGGCTGAGCAATAGAAACCAGAGTGCTCCGATAAAGACAGGAAGTTCTGGCTGAGTGAAGGAGCTCTTCCTCATGTCTGTTCCAAATTAAGTTTTTGACATATTTCCATTCTATTCCATGGTCTTGCTTTAAAGTGGCTTCCTGCATTACCATTTTTTATTATCTTTATATGCTGAGATTCCCACTTCATTTTTTTTTCTAAACTGTAAAATATGCTTTATATTTGTTTATAAGTGTTAATTTTTCATCCCTTGCGATCCACTTCCTTGCAGTGGCCGCCTGTTTGGAGGAATTGCAGAACCGAACTCTGTAGTCCGGTCCTTCAGCACGTTTCAGAATGGAGGTTCAGAGCAGACCAGCAAGGTCAGAGGTCAGATGAAAGGCTTCAGGTTGCTGCTCTCAGAGAGGCCTCAACCACCACCTTCATCGAGATCGCTGTATCCCGTACATGCCAATGCCTGCAATGTATTTCCAGCTGTCCATATCTGCTCACGGGCAGGATTGTGTTGTTAACCTATGGAAGCCAGATACAAACAGGAATGGAAAATGGAATAATAGTCATAGAAACATAGAAACATAGAAAATAGGTGCAGGAGGAGGCCATTCGGCCCTTCGAGCCAGCACCGCCATTCATTGTGATCATGGCTGATAGTCCGCTATCAATGACCCGTGCCTGCCTTCTCCCCATATCCCTTGACTCTACTATCCCTAGAGCTCTATCCAACTCTCTCTTAAATCCATGTGTCAGACAGCATGGAAACAGGTCCTTCGGCCCATCTTGTCCATGCCAACCAAGACACACCATAATAAGCTAGTCCAATTTCCCCACATTTGCCCTATATCCCACTTAACCTGTCTTATCCATGCTCCTGTCCAAGTGGCCTTTAAGTGTTGTTAAATCACCTGAACTACCTCCTCTGTAAACAAATGCAGCTGCAAAAAGAAGCACACAGCCACTGTGTGTAGGGATAGACTCTGGCTTGCACACCAGCTATGTAGGTTGTCAGAATAAGACAATTGTGTCAGAAAGCTAATGCAATGTCAAAGCACGCATGCAGTACAAAGAGCAAAGCTTCACCAGTCTGTGCCGCAAGGGACAATAATGGAAAATGCAGCAGTTTTTAAATTAAAGTGAATTATTGATCAGTACACTGATAGTGACACTGATGGAGAAACTCTCTGTCCAAGTCTAGACCATGAATATGTATATCCAGACATTAACAAAAGTGCCATTAACCAAAACCATGCTGAACGTGAAGATATATTCCTGCGTGTATCTTGGTCCAGTGGAATACTCTCTGGTCGACTCGTCCCTTCCCAGCCAAACCACCGCAGGAGATGCGATACATGTCCTTTTACCTCCCCCCTCGACCCATCCAAGGACCCCAACAGTCTTTCCAGGTGAGGCAGAGGTTCACTTGCACCTCCTCCAACCTCATCCACTATATCCGCTGTTCCAGGTGTCAACTCCTGTACATCGGCGAGACCAAGCGCAACTGAACACCTCGTTTCGCTGAACACCTCAGCTCATCTCCCGGTTGCTCAACACTTTAACTCCCCCTCCCATTCCCAATCTGACCTTTCTGTCTATTGTCAGAGTGAGGCCCAGCACAATTTGGAGGAACAGCACCTCATATTTCGCTTGGGCAGCTTACACCCCAGCGGTATAAACATTGAATTCTCTAACTTCAAGTAACCCTTGCTTTCCATCCCTTTCTCTCTCCACCCCCCCCCCCCCCCCCCCCAGTTCTCCCATCAGTTTTACTGTCTCTGACTACATTCTGTCTCTGTACCGCCCACTCCCCTGACATCAGTCTGAAGGGTCTCAACCCGAAACGTCGCCCATTCCTTCTCTCCAGAGATGCCGCCTGTCCTGCTGAGTTACTCCAGCATTTTGTATTTATCTTCCAGTGGAACATTCAGTAGGTCGGCTGTGTCTGTGGGAGAATAATGGTACATTTCAACTACCTTGTCTGAGCACAGTGGTACAATGTCCCCGGGTGAGAAGCACTGAAGAAAGGAGGCTGAATTGTCATGGGAGAGATAACTCGACACACTGACCACCAAACCGGACTGGGACAGGTCTAAGATAGGATCTACTTACCATTAAACCCATTCTCCTGCAAGAAGCCTGAATCTCACCAAGGCCAGGCCTAACCACATGCTCCAAAACTATAAACCCTTGTTACTTCAGTCCAATACCTAAATTTACCACTCCATGATTATCTGGACATCTATATATAACTATCTGGACACACACACACACATATATGCAGGACCCACACAATCAATAGACACCTTGATATCTATATACAATATATATATACTAGACCAAGTACAGACCCATTGGACCCGCTCCCCCAACGCACCCTTTCCCTACCTGTAGCCCCCACGGGAGGCGTGGTCCTCCAACTCAAGCCGTTCCCGAACGTAAGATTCCAGCACTCCCCTTGCCACCCTCAGCAGTGCTCTTTAAAAGAAGTTCCCATTGCACTTGCCCTGCGTGTTGTAATAGCCATTCGCCCTCCCCCTGATAGTCGAGCCATTGTGACGTCATCATTTGAAGCTGGTCGTCTTGAAATTCAAAGACGTTGCAGCGGCACCTAGTGGTGGCTTGGGGCGACACGAACCCTCGCTATTGGCTGGCGCAGTCACGTGATCGCGGGGGTGTTTTTCGCGGGCTTTTGTACTGTCTTCATTCAAGCTCCACCCGTGCAGGGAGAGCTTCGTGTTATTTGGCTGATCTGGTCTGGTTGAGTTAATCGCTTTATTATCGTTTAAAATAAAGATTCTATTTAACTCAACTGACTTGTCTCACCAAAACGTCATAATTTGAAGCTGGTCGGTTTGAAATTCAATTAATCAGTAATGTCGAGAAATAAAGCATAAAATGTTCAGTGAAAGTGATCTCTGCCTCGAGGGGAAAAATGTGATTCAGAATATGTAAAAATCTTGTGAAATTTGGCATTTTCAA
The DNA here is from genome assembly GCA_035221665.1 of Okamejei kenojei. Lineage (NCBI taxonomy): Eukaryota > Metazoa > Chordata > Chondrichthyes > Rajiformes > Rajidae > Okamejei > Okamejei kenojei. Next base: position 31,319,432 of record CM069161.1, read on the forward strand.
AGCTTTAATCACGAATAACATGTCAAATATAGGATGAAATCTTCATTGAGGCTTGTCTCTGCTAGCTGAGCCATTGTGACATCACCATTTGAAGCTGGTGGTTTTAATTTCAAAGTCTTTTGACTTAATCAGTAATGATTGGAGAATAAGTCGAGAAATAAAGCATGAAATGTTCATATAAGGTGATCCCGGCCTCGACGGGAAATATATCAACCGGAATATGTAAAAATATAATCGTTAGTGTAATCGTAGTGTTTTCGCGAAGATGTAAAGGCATCCACATATACACACGAACAAGATCAGAGTTTTAATAAGTATATGATATGCATGCCCCAATTCCCAAATGGTCTTGATCCAAGTCCTATCACCCGGTCCCCATCCTCCACATTATCTCTCCAAAAAGCCCCTCTACCTTGGCCACAGACATCTTCACCAGTATCTGTTTGGCTATGAAAATCATCACCTGTTCTGTTCACCAACCTGACCATCAAAGCCCTGATCTTCAGCCTCCATCTTCAGATCTTCTTTCCTTCCCCTCCACAACCCAGCCTCCAGCATGGTCAGCACATTGTCCATTATAAAATGTCAAGTCCATGGTCCTTCCTTCCTGGTCGACTGAAATTGTTGGTAGCAGGCCCATGGATCTGCGCCAGGTGTGTCGAGATGGGGTTCCTAAAGGACTGTGTTAGGAACCTGGAGCAGCAGCTCGATGACCTCCGTCTGGTCAGGGAGAGTGAGGAGGTCATAGAGAGGAGCTACAGGGAGGTAGTCACTCCCAGACCACAGGAGGCAGACAAGTGGGTCACGGTTAGGAAGGGCAAGGAGCAGAGGCAGGGGCTAGAGAGTACCCCTGTGACTGTACACCTCGAAAATAGGTACTCGGGTATGTACAATTGGAGGGGACAGCCTAGCTGGGGGCAGCAACAGCAGCCGGGCCTCCGGCACAGAGATCGGCCCTGATGCTCAGAAGGGTAGCAAAAAGAGGAGGGCAATTGTAATAGGGGACTCTATAGTTAGGGGGTCGGATAGGCGAATCTGTGGATGCAGAAGGGAGACCCGGATGGTGCCAGGGTCTCGCATGTGTTGGAACGTGTCCAAAAGATTCTGAAAAGGGAGGGAGAGGAGCCTGATGTTGTGGTACACATAGGTACCAATGACATAGGCAGAAAAAGTGACGAGGTCCTGAAGGGAGAATTTAGGGAGTTGGGGGGAAAGTTAAGGAGAAGGACCAAAAGGGTAACGATTTCAGGATTACTGCCTGTGCCGCGTGACAGTGAGAGTAGGAATGAAATGAGGTGGAGGATAAATGCGTGGCTGAGGGACTGGTGCAGTGGGCAGGGATTCAAGTTCCTTGATCACTGGGACCTCTTTTGGGGAAGGCATGATCTGTACACAAAGGACGGGTTGCACTTGAACCCGAGGGGGACCAATATCCTGGCAGGGTGATTTGCAAAGGCTACTGGGGAGACTTTAAACTAGAAAGGCTGGGGGGAGGGACTCGGGTAGAGGAGGCTAGGGGTCAGGGTGTGGGGCAAGAGGCAGAGAAGGGAAGCACTCGGATCCAAAATGTAGGCGAGAAAGATGAAAAAGATAATAGACAGAGAATAAAGGATGGTTGGTTTATAAAATGTGCATATTTTAATGCTAGGAGCATTGTAAGTAAGGTGGATGAACTTAGAGCCTGGATTGACACCTGGAAATATGATGTTGTGGCAATCAGTGAAACATGGTTGCAGGAGGGCTGTGATTGGAAACTAAATATTCCAGGATTTCGTTGCTTCAGGTGTGATAGAATTGGAGGGACCAGAGGGGGAGGTGTTGCATTGCTTGTCAGAGAAGATATTACAGCAGTGCTTTGGCAGGATAGATTAGAGGGCTCGTCTAGGGAGGCTATTTGGGTGGAACTGAGAAGTGGGAACGGTGTAGCAACACTTTTAGGGGTGTATTATAGACCGCCAAATGGGGAGCGAGAATTGGAAGAGCAAATATGCAAGGAGATAGCAGATATTAGTAGTAAGCACAAGGTAGTGATTGTGGGAGATTTCAATTTTCCAAAAATAGACTGGGAAACACATTCTGTAAATGGGCTGGATGGTTTGGAGTTTGTAAAATGTGTGCAGGATAGTTTTTTGCAGCAGTACATAGAGGTATCGACCAGAGAAGGGGCAGTGCTGGACCTCCTGTTAGGAAATGAGGCAGGTCAGGTGACGGAGGTATGCGTTGGTGAGCACTTCGGGACCAGTGATCACAATACCATTAGTTTCAATATAATTATGGAGAGAGTCAGAACTGGACCTAGGGTGGAGATTTTTGATTGGAGAAAGGCTAACTTTGAGGGAATGCGTAAGGATTTAAAAGGAGTGAATTGGGACACTCTGTTTTATGGGAAGGATGTAGAAGAGAAATGGAGGACATTTTAAAGGGGAAATTGTAAGAGTACAGAATCTTTATGTCCCTGTTAGGTTGAAAGGAAATAGTAAAAATTGGAAAGAGCCATGGTTTTCAAGGGAAATTGGACACTTGTTTCGAAAAAAAAAGAGAGATATCTACAATAATTATAGGAGGCATGGAGTAAATGAGGTGCTAGAGGAGTATAAAGAATGTAAAAAGAATCTTAAGAAATAAATTAGGAAGGCTAAAAGAAGATATGAGGTTGCTTTGACAAGAAAGGTGAAAGTAAATCCAAAGGGTTTCTACAGCTATATTAATAGCAAAGGGATGACGAGGGATAAAATTGGACCATTAGAGAGCCAGAATGGACAGCTATCTGCAGAGCCTAAAGAGATGGGGAAGATATTGAACAATTTATTTTCTTCGGTATTAACCAAGGAGAAGGATATTGAACTCTGTGAGGTAAGGGAAAAAGTAGCTATGGAAACTATGAGATTCAAAGAGGAGGAAGTACTGACACTTATGAAAAATATAAAAGTGGATAAGTCTCCAGGTCCTGACAGGATATTCGCTAGGACATTGAGGGAAGTTAGTGTAGAAATAGCAGGAGCTATGACAGAAACATTTCAAATGTCATTAGAAACGGGAATAGTGCCGGAGGATTGGCGTACTGCGCATGTTGTTCCATTGTTTAAAAAGGGTTCAAAGAATAAACCTAGCAATTATAGACCTGTTAGTTTGACGTCAGTGGTGGGCAAATTAATGGAAAGGATACTTAGAGATAATATATATAAGCATCTGGATAAACAGGGTCTGATCAGGAACAGTCAACATGGATTTGTGCCTGGAAGGTCATGTTTGACAAACCTTCTTGAATTTTTTGAAGCGGTTACTAGGGAAATTGATGAGGGTAAAGCAGTGGATGTTGTCTATATGGATTTCAGTAAGGCCTTTGACAAGGTTCCCAATGGAAGGTTGGTTAAGAAGGTTCAATCTTTGAGTGTTAATGGCAGAGTAGCAAGATGGATTCAACAGTGGCTGAATGGGAGATGTCAGAGAGTAATGGTGGATGGCTGTTTGTCAGGTTGGAAGCCGGTGACCAGTGGGGTGCCTCAGGGATCTGTGTTGGGTCCACTGTTGTTTGTCATGTACATCAATGATCTGGATGATGGGGTGGAAAATTGGATAAGTAAGTCTGCAGATGATACTAAGATAGGTGGTGTTATGGATAATTAAGTAGATTTTCAAAGTCTACAGAGAGATTTGGGTCATTTGGAAAAGTGGGCTGGAAGATGGCAGATGGAGTTTAATGCTGATAAGTGTGAAGTGCTACATCTTGGCAGGACAAATCAAAATAGGACGTACATGGTAAATGGTAGGGAATTGAGGAATGCTGTGGAACAGCGAGATCTAGGAATAACTGTGCATAGTTCCCTGAAGGTGGAATCGCATGTAGATAGGGTGGTAAAGAAAGCCTTTGGTGTGCTGGCCTTTATAAATCAGAGCATTGAATATAGGAGTAGGGAAGTAATGTTAAAATTGTACAAGGCATTGGTAAGACCAATTCTGGAGTATGGTGTACAATTTTGGTCGCCTAATTATAGGAAGGATGTCAACAAAATAGAGAGAGTACAGAGGAGATTTACTAGAATGTTGCCTGGGTTCCAGCAACTATGTTACAGAGAAAGGTTGAACAAGTTAGGTCTTTATTCTTTGGAGCGCAGAAGGTTAAGGGGGGACTTGATTGTCGTCTTTAAAATGATGAAAGGGATAGACAGAGTTGACGTGGATAATCTTTTCCCATTGAAGGTAGGGAAGATTCAAACAAGAGGGCATGACATGAGAATTAAGGGACAGAAGTTTAGGGGTAATGTGAGGGGGAACTTCTTTTCTCAGAGGGTGGTGGCTGTGTGGAATGAGCTTCCAGCAGAAGTGGTGGAGGCAGGATCGATTTTAACATTTAAAAGTAAAGTGGATAGATATATGGACGGGAAGGGAATGGAGGGGTATGGTCTGAGTGCAGGTAGATGGGACTAGGGGAAAACAAATGGTCGGCACGGACTGGAAGGGCCGAGAGGGCCTGTTTCCGTGCTGTAATTATATATGGTTATATGGATCAAGCGGTCATGCCCATCAAGAGCTAGTTAGGCACATTGCGTTTTGTTGTAACTGTCAAGGAACATTTAGCACAGGTTAAGTATGGGATGTGCTCTTTGCTCAGTAAGGACGAGTCAGGAAAATCGCAGTAGTGCATCTCATGCAACACAAGACTGCTGGCCACCCTGTTTAAAGTCCAACCGCACTGGGGCAGCACAGGTGGGAACCAGTTTTGATCCTCACCTTGAGTGCTGTCTGTGTGGAGTTTCCATGTTCTCCCCGTGTCTGTCTGGGTTTCCTCCAATGCTCTGGTTCCCTCCCACATCCCAAAGACGTGTGGGTTTATAATCGGCCTCTGTAAATTGCCACTAATGTGCTGGAAGTGGATGAAAAAGTGTGATAACAGAACCAGTGTGAACGAGTGACCGGTGGTCATCATGGACTTGGTGGGCCGGTGGGCCTGTTTCAATCCCACATTTCTAAATTAAACTACGCATAAAAATAGTTAAGCAGTGATTACATTACTCATTACCCTAAGGTTTGTAGATAATGATCCAGAGAGAGAAGTTTGAATCCAATCACAAGATGAGGGAATCAAAATTCAATTAGTTAAATTAATTGAGAAATTAAAAAGCTGATGTCAAAAATGCTAATCGTAAAATTACTGAATTATCATAGGTACCTGCTGTTCAGTAATATAATTTGGGAAATGAAATTTGCCATCCTGACATGGAACTCCAGGCCTCACGAAAGGTGGTCTCTGTAATATGTGTTTGAAGGAACAGCAGATACACTGAAGATAGACACAAAACAATGGAGGACCCGGCGTGAGGGACCACAATGAGCGGGGGGCGGTGGGGGGAGGCCTTTCACTAACTTGCTATTAAGTATCCATCTCTGCTTTATAGCTATTCAAAGATTCTACTCCACTGTCCTTTGATAAGGATTTGTAAAAAAACGCACAGGTATTTTGAGAGAAAAAGAAAATACCCCTCATTAATTTTCCAGTTTTAGATTTCCCACGTCAGGAAACATCCCCTCCGCAGTTACCCTGCCAATACCCCTCGGCCTCTTATTTGTTTTCTCTAATCTGGGTGGCACATGATGCAGTGGGTGGAGCTGCTGCCCCACAGCGTCAGAGACCCAGGTTTGATCCTGAGCTCAGGTGCTGCCTGTGTGGAGTTTGCATGTTCTCCCTGTGACCGCGTGGGTTTCCTCCAGGTGCTCCTGTTTTTGCACACATCCCAAGAACGTGTGGATTTGTAGTCCAGTTGGCCCTTTGTAAACTGCCCTGAGTGTGTAGGGAGTGGATGTGAAAGTGGATAACACAGAGCTAGTGATGGTCGACATGGACTTGGTGAGCCAATGGGCTAGTTTCCATGCTGTATCTTTCAATCAATTAGTCGATAATCCCTTCACACTCTAATAAACTCCAGTGGACATAAGACTAGCCTGTTCCATCTTTCTTCACAAGAAAACCTGGCCAATCTAGGTATTAGTCCTGTAAACCTTGTCTGAACTACTTTGAAAACATTGTTCCTTAAATAAGGAGAATAATGTTGACACAGTATATCAGATGGAACCTCGCAGGTGCCCTATATAATTAAATTATATGCTTTATCATTTTGAATTTGATTCCCTTAGCCATAATTAATAACGCTCTGTTGATTTCCCTAATTAAACTCTATAAAACCCACACAACAAGATCCGTTTACATCTGCGATCCCTCACCTTTTAGATATTATGCATTTTGAAATGAAAAATGGGCAACATATTTTCCCAAATGATACTCCATTTAAAGAAGGGTCTCGACCCGAAATGTCACCCATTCATTCTCTCCAGGGATACTGTCTGTCCCGCTGAGTTACTCCAGCTTTTTTTGTCTATCTTCGGTTTAAACCAGCATCTGCAGTTCCTTCTTACACGATACTCCATTTAATAAACCTTTGTCCACTGACTTGACCTCTCTAAAACTCTTTGTAGCATCCCTTATGTCATCCACACAAATTCCCTTCTCCCTTATGAAAATCAAAAGAAAACTGTAGATGCTGATTATTTGAAACGCAAAAATAATGTTGGAAAAACTCAGCAGGCGCCTGTAAGCAAAAGATTGCAAATCCAAAAGGACAAGGACAATAGGGCAGGGGGAGGGGGCAAAGGACAATGGGGACCCGGCGTAGGAGAACTGCTGGGGAGCGGGGCGGTGGGGGACAAAAGTAGGAGCCGGCATGCTTTGTAACTTTATCATCACCCTCAGTGGCTGCTATTTGTATACATTGTTTATACAAGCAAAGAATCTCACTGTGCCTAGTCACATGTGACAATAAAGTATTCCTATTCCTAAATGCTTGGGTAAATCAGCGGGTCAGGCAGCATCTCTGGAGAAAAGGAATAGGTGACGTTTCGGATCGAGACCCTCCATCAGACTGCGAGTCAGGGGAGAGGGAAACTAGAGTTATGAAAAGCTACAGAACAAATCAGAGCCGGCACCGATGACCCAGGAAAGGTGGGTTGGTGATTACGTGAAGAAGGCCCGCCAGTCCGCATGCGCAGCAAACTTCAAAGCAGCGGTATGAAATCACAAATAAACAACACCGAAGTAAACAGTAAGATCAGTGACTCGAGAACTACCAGATGATCTTTTATGAGAGAGGGTTGGGCGTGGTGGACACGTAATCACCAACGTAACTCCTCATAAAATCAAGATCAAACTTCAAACTGGTAAGTTCTCCTTTAATCTTACTATTTTACTTCGGAGTTACGTGAGTGATTCCGTGAAGAGTTCAAAGCTTTGTGATTTCATGCCGCAGATTACAATCTCGGCATCCCACTGCATTTGATTGACTCGAAAGAGAAATAAATGCATTAGTAATAACATTGTATTCAATGTAATGATAGGGTTTTATTTAACAATGTAAACAAACAACAGTACCCCTAAAATTTAGGTGCTTAAAATGTCATCGGCTAACAGCCCTGGATTGATAATTGCCGATGATAAAATTCTGAAACATCAGCTCATTTGCCCAGCCGCTAAAATTTGGTCGAAGGACACATCCCTCCCTTTGGCCGCCAACATCGCTGCTGCCCTAGTATAATGAGATGTAAACACACTATCTAAATGATATACTGACGTTGAAGCTGACCTGGTGGAATGAGACAAAAATCGTCAATGTTAATACCTGTTGCAGCCACTTTGAAATAGTCTGAACCGACCTTCTCTTGTGTAATTGTTTATTAAATAATAAACAGTGCGGAATCCATACTTCTAAGGATTCTGGTGGCCTTGATAACATAAAAATGAGACCATGCCAACCCTGGTCTGCTCTGCTAGTGTAGACCAGAATGTAAAATGTAATGGCACGAACAGCCAATTCCATCCTGTCCAACCACAGCGTTTGCAATGTTTTGCCTTCGTTGTGCTGATATTAGAGTCATGACTAAGGATGTAGCTGGAACCCCTTGGTGAAATAATGTTTACACATTTACAATAACCAACTGCATAATCTTGTGATGTGAGTACTTGTATCAAGATCTTTTTAATAACTTGATATCCGGGTTGGACCCGACAATATAGTTCCCTTATGTTACAGCTGTAATTTCTCTATAACTGAACTATTGTCAATATCACTTTAAATGAACTGGAAATGTCAGTAATTTGCATCGTATCAAATGTATCATTAATATTTAACAAACATTTCTGATCCCCTCAATAGAGATGTACTGCTTTTTTGGATGCTATCCATGCATACTGCAGTGAACACCCTCATGGCTAAATGTGACAACCTGAGGCATAAGTCAATCCATTGAAAATGTGTAAGTCAATAATCGTTCTACTGTGCAAAGACCAGTCTCCTGAACCACAGTTTAAAACAGCAAGTTCTTGCTTTTTGGCATAACTGTATACCATTGTGCCATAATGCCTGATGAAGCAGGCAACATGGACGCTTGGCCAGTCCGATAGTACGAATCCAAACGAGGTCTTGCTGACTGTTTTAAGACCCAGCTAATGAGGAAGACATAAAGTCCATTCCTCTTATTGAAGCGAGAATGTATTTCTCCACACTGTTGTGTCACATATTTTTGCAAACAGTGAAACATACATAAACATGACGAACATTTGATGAAGTATTGAATCATGCTTTCATCATACTTTGAGATCCAACACTTATTCTGTGTTACCATCAATCTAAACTGGACGATATACCAGTGGCAAGGAGATTAATTACAGGATATTCTTCCTAATTACCATGAGACTAACATATGTCACCATTGTAGAGTAGCAACTTAAATTTGTGCATGAAGAATATGTATATTCACTCAAAACCTTACTCAACGGTGCATTTAGTGTATATATTTAGTTGATACTAACAACTGAAGAATTGGTAACATGCAATCTCCACTACCTTTGAGTAGGTGATGGTATTTGGAACTTCTCATCTTAGAGTTCTAAACATCAGTTCATAATAACTGAATTCAACCGACCACACTACTGTAGCGAGTTTCAAGTTCAATGAGTTATTGTCATGTTCAGCAATGCTGAATACTGTTACTTCATCATTGTGGTTGAAGTAGCCTCAGCTGACAATAGCACAAGGTTGTTAGTAACGATCTAATTGTTACTTACACAATATCAGTTCCTTGATTTGCTCAGCTGCAACACAGCTGCTATATTGCCAATTACTCTTAATGGAAATAACTCTTTACTTTGCCTTTAGCTTTTACTTAATGAAAAAACACTATAACATACATACTTTTTATTATAAGGAGAAACCCTTTATAGCCTGACTCACCTGAGTCCAAATAGGGCTGAATGAGTCCCAGTAATTTCTTGACTGGGGACCAACGTCTGTGAGCCACTGACCCCACTGTCAGTGGCTCCAGCGTTGCTTCCTTGCCGTTCCAATGGCATCCCAAAGGCAGCGACTCTGTTTGAATTTCTTGCCGTTCCCACGGCATCCCCGCAGGCTGGGGAGCCGCTGACCCCCCTGTCAGTGACTCTGCTTAAATTTCTTGCCGTTTTTACGGCATCCCTGCAGGCTGGGGAGCCGCTAACTGCACTGTTAGCGGCTCCTTATCTCGCAACCCGATCAATTTTGCCGGTTTATCCGCATTTGCGGTCGGACTGGAATTTCCCCACAGTCCATAACAGGTAACTTGTCGGGCTGCAAAACTGGCAGGAAAAACCTCTGTAAAAAGGGGCTCCTGCCTAAAAGCCCCTGGTAAGTAAAAAACCAAACTTACCTTTTAAGTTTAACTTACCACCAGCAGGAGCTCTGTCCTGCCAGACTGGTGCTTGCGCCAATGCGGCTGACGTAATGCTGCGCATACGGCCTGGCGGGCCTTCTTCACAGAATCACTCACGTGACTCCGAAGTAAAATATGAGGATATGAGGAGTGCTGTTCCTCCAATTTGCATGTGGCCTCAGTCTGACAGTGAAGGAGGCCCAGGACAGAAAGGTCGGTATGGGAATGGGAAGGGGAATTAAAATGTTTTGCAACCGGGGTCCATCAGGTATTAGCTGAATGGACCATTTAGCGCGGGACCAATCAGCAATACTCATTTATTATGTAAAAATACAACTACATACATTGTTTTCTTATTAATGTTTAAATTGAGTTAAGTTGCCGATTAAGAAAAAAATATGCTGATAAATTGTAAAAGGTGCTTCTACTGAAAGTCTAGAAGATCAAGTTTAGATCTATGTTTCTATGTTTCTATGAAGCAAAATGACTGGCCGTGTTTTTACTGGAGGAAACATTGAGAGGAGGCAAGGTCCAAATTTAGAAAAAGCAATATCAAGTGGACCAAATGAGTTCAAGCAATAATATTTAACTTGGAGCATGAGCACAGGGAAGCTGACAGGAACATAAAGTTAATCAGTCTCGAGCAAGAGGTTGGATTTCTTGAGACATCAGTGGAAATCTGAAATAAAATTCCATTTGAGTAAGAAAGGTTGCACTAATCAACTGCAACATGGTGGTGCAGCGGCAGAGTTTCTCCCCTACAGCGCCAGAGACCCCGGTTCGATCCTGACTAAGGGTGCTGTCCATGCAGAGTTTGTACGTTCTCCCCGTGACCACGTGGGTTTCCTCCGGGTGCTCCGGTTTCATCCCACATTCCAAAGATGTGCAGGTTTGTAGGTGATAAAGAAGGAACTGCAGATGCTGGAGAATCGTGGGTTACACAAAAGGCTGGAAAAACTCAGCGGGTGCAGCAGCATCTAAGGAGCGAAGGAGATAGGTGAACGTCGCCTATCTCCTTCGCTCCTTAGATGCTGCTGCACCCGCTGAGTTTCTCCAGCCTTTTGTGTAACCCCCCAGGTTTGTAGGTGAAATGGCTTCTGTAAACTGTCCCTTGTACTGTATGTAGGATAGAACTAGTGTACAGGTGATCACCGGCCTGCACAGACTCGGTGGGCTAATGGGCCTGTTTCCACATTGTATCTCTAAACTAAACTAAACTAAAACTCGACAGGAATGCCTGCCGAGAAATAGGAATTGAAATAGGAATTGACAAGCACAGTTTCTCAAATGGATACTGGCTTATAAAGATCATGATTGATACTGACTTATGGAGACCATGAAGTTACCCTACTATGTGCAGAAACCTGGTCTAGAATAATGTCTATTCAATGTCATTATCTTACCAGTGATGTTCCACTCTTAAAGTCATAGCATCAATTTACTTTACACTTTCATGTGATTGCAAGCTCTCGGGGAATGCCTTCAACCCTCTCTTTAATGGCTGAGGAAGAGGTAGAACAAACCGAGGTTATCTCGGATGGACTACCCTTGGGTGGTGGAAGGGCTGGTTCCAGGAGCTACTGTGAAGCAAAAGAGAGTGCCGACAGGTTTAGGGTTAGGTTCAGGTTTATTATTGTCACGTGCACCGAGGTGCAGTAAAGGGCTTTGTTTTATAACCATATGACCATATAACAATTACAGCACGGAAACAGGCCCTCTCGGCCCTTCCAGTCCATGTCGACCATTTATTTTCCCCTAGTCCCATCTACCTGCACTCAGACCATACCCCTCCATTCCCTTCCTGTCCATATACCTATCCACTTTACTTTTAAATGTTAAAATCGATCCTGCCTCCACCACTTCTGCTGGAAGCTCATTCCACACAGCCACCACCCTCTGAGTAAAGAAGTTCCCCCTCACGTTACCCCTAAACTTCTGTCCCTTAATTCTCATGTCATGCCCTCTTGTTTGAATCTTCCCTACCTTCAATGGGAAAAGCTTATCCACGTCAACTCTGTCTATCCCTTTCATCATTTTAAAGACCTCAATCAAGTCCCCCCTTAACCTTCTGCTCTACAAAGAATAAAGACCTAACTTGTTCAACGTTTCTCTGTAACATAGTTGCTGGAACCCAGGCAACAGTCTAGTAAATCTCCTCTGTACTCTCTCTATTTTGTTGACATCCTTCCTATAATTAGGCGACCAAAATTGTACACCATACTCCAGAATTGGTCTTACCAATGCCTTGTACAATTTTAACATTACTTCCCTACTCCTATATTACTTCCCTACTCCTATATTTGCATGCTATCTAATAAGAGCGGATGGTACTATACATCAATACTATCAAGGCACACTCAAGTATAATGGATAGAGCAAAGGGGAAAGGTAGTGCAGGACATAACACTTAACATTGCAGCATAACAATCGCATAGACTATTTCCAATGTTCGCAACGGGGTAGAGGTGAATCAGACAGTATGGAAGGACTGTTCAGAAGCCTGATTACAGAGGGGGTTGTGGAGGGGTGGGGGAGTCACACTACAATTCAGGAGCAGCGGTAACTGATGCAGATTTAAGTAGAATCATTACTCAGAAAAATCTAAACTGGAAACAATAAGACCGAGACATAAGAAATCAGCTGGTCAGGCAGCATCTCTGGAGGGAAAAGACAGAGGCCGTTTCAGATTGGGACCTACTGCATTCTGTATAAGATGTATATATAGCGATAATAAGATGCATGAAGGTAGATAAATCGCCCAGACATATTCAGATATATCCACAGACACTATGGGAATCTAGGGAAGAAATTGTAGGAGCCCTGGCTGGGATATATCAATCATCGCAAGACATGTGTCAATGTGTTAATGTTCTCTGGTTTGTTTTGTGTGGGGGAGGGGGAAACTTTTTTTCAATCTCTTACCTTGCCGGAGATGCGATTGTTTTCCGGATCGTATTTCCAGTCGTTCTGCGGCCTAACATCTTGGAGCCGGCGGCCTTGCTCAAGACTGACATTGAACCACACCACAGGGCGGTGGACTTACCATCAGAGCCTGGGATCCCTTGCCTGGGATCGACAACCAACTGCGGCCTGTGGATTTCAACATCGAGGAGCTCACAGTCTCGGGTAGAAGCTGATGTCGGGAAGATCCAAAGCCACAAGAGGTTCGACCAGCCCCGACCCGGGTTCTGATCGCCTGGCATGGGGAGCTGAGATTCCCCCGATGCAGAGGGCTCGACCGCCGGCTGCGGGAGCCAAGATCACCCCAAGCAACGGAAGGTTCGAGTGCCCCGACCGCGGGAGAACAAAGAAGGGAAGAAGATTGAACTTTTTTTTTGCCTTCCATCACAGTGAGGAATGTGTGGGAGTCGCTGTGGTGGATGTTCATGTTAAAAAATTATTTGTTCTTAATCATTTTTCACTCAAACCCAGAGTTTTTAATTTTATAATGTTATTACATCCCGTGAATCCACAAGATCAATAACTCGTTAAGAATTGGTCTTTTTTTTTCTATTAGGAGGAGTCTCATTTCTTCCAAATGGGCCATTTCCAACATATTACCAATCCACATTTTGAGTGTTGGTATAGTAGCCTTTTTCCAGAATTTGAGTATGTTTTTTCGCTATTATTAAACCATAATTAAAAACTGAGATTTGGGATATATTTAATTTGTTTCCATCTCCTAATACTCCAAAGATAATCATTTCCATGCTAGGTTCCATTTTTATCTTAAACTAGTGAATATATCAAATATATCACACCAAAATCTTTGAAGTTTTGTGCAAGAAACGAAAGAATGTGTGGTTGGCATTTTGAGAAAGGCATTTATCACAGATGGGAGAAATATTTGGATAAAATTTATTCAACCTAACTTTTGAGTAATATAATCTGTGTAATATTTTAAATTGAATTAAATTATGTCTAGTGTTAATCGAACATTTATGTATATATATCAAATACCTCTCCCATGTTTCTTTAGAAATTTTTATCATTAAATCTTTTTCCCAGTCTTCTCTAATTGCCTCTGTTGATGGCAATTCTCTATTAAGAATACTGTTATATAGATATGATATACAATTTTTGTGAGTCCGCCTTAATATTCATTGCTTCTTCCAAAAAAAAATACATCGACTTGTGGCGTGTGAGAATCTCCTTTCTGCTTCACTTTCTCACTTATTTCTTTCTTTACACTACACTCACTAGACTATTCTTTACTCTCCGATGCTTCTTTCTTTTTCATTTCTTTCTTAAAAAAAAAAAGGAAGTTGTACAAAGAATGTCTTAATAATTCTGGAAAACTATAAAAAGGTACCATGAAAATGTAATGTCCTTCTAATAAATAGATTAAAAAATATATATATATATTTGGGTGTCTTGGTGCTCTTCATTGGTATGACTGTATGGCAAATCAAATTCCTTGTATGTTGCAAAACATAATTGGCTAATAAAGTACTATTATGATTATGATTATGATTATGATGGGTAAGATGCTGGAAGACTGGAGAGTGACTAATGTTATGCTTCTATTTAAGAAGGGTTGCAAAGGCAACCCTGGGAACTATAGACCAGTAAATCTGGGAAAGGTACTGCGGCGGATTCTGAGTGCTAAAGATATACATGCAATCAGAAAGACAGGGGCTGATTTGCGATAGTCAGCATGGTTTTGTGTGTTGGAGGTCATGTCTCATGAATTTGATTGAGTTATTTTGAAGAATTAACCATAAAGGTTAATTTGGGGAGGGCCACAGTCTATATGGACTTCAGCAAGGCCTTTGATATGGTTCCATGTGATAGACTGCTCTGGAGGGTTGGATTGCAGGTACCTATGGTCGTGAAGTCTTTTGGCATAGAAACATAGAAAATAGGTGCAGAAGTAGGCCATTCAGCCCCTCGAGCCAGCACCGCCATTCAATATGACCATGGCTGATCATCCAAAATCAGTAACCCATTCCCACTTTTTTCCCCTTGATTCCATTAGCCCTAAGATCTAACTCTTCAGTGAATTGGCCTCTGCTGCCTTCTGTGGCAGAGAATTCCACAGATTCACAACTCTCTGGGTGAAAAAGTTTTCACCCAGAGAATTGGCCATTCACCCAGGAGGAGACCATTCGGCCTTTCGAGCCAGCACCGCCATTCATTGTGATCATGGCTGATCGCCCCCAATCAATAACCCATGCCTGCCTTCTCCCCATATCCCTTGATTCCACTAGCCCCTAGAGCTCCATCTAACTCTCTCTTAAATCCATCCAGTGACTTGGCCTCCACTGCCCTCTGTGGCAGGGAATTCCACAAATTCACAACTCTCCGGGTGAAAAATGTTTTCCTCACCTCAGTCTTAAATGGCTTGCCCTTTACTCTAAGACTGTGACCCCTGGTTCTGGACCTGTCCAACATTGGGAACATTTTTCCTGCATCTAGCTTGTCCAGCCCTTTTATGAGGACTTTTGGGGTTTGGGTTTTGTTCATCCTGCTGTAGGAATGATGCCATCAAGATGGAAAGAGTGCAGAGAAGATTTACAAGGATGTTGCCATGACTCGAGAGCCTGAGCTGTATGGAGAGGTTGGGCAGGCTAGGACTATATTCCTTGGAATGCAGGAGGCTGAGGAGTGATCTTATAGCTGTGTATAAAATCACAAAGGGAATAGATAGGGTGAACACAAATAGCTTTTTACCCAGGGTAGGGGAACCAAGGGCAAGAGGGCATACATGTAAGGTGAGAGGGGAAAGATTTAATTGGAGATAGATACAAAATGCTAGAGTAACTCAGCAGGACTGGCAGCATCTCTGGACAGAATAAATTTCTAATCCATTCCTTCTATCCAGTGATGTTGCTTGTTATTCCAGCATTTTGTGTCTATCTTTGGTGTAATTTGAAGTACCTTCCTAAGATTTAAATGGAACCCGAAGAGCGACTTTTTCATGCAGAGGATCGTGGATATATGGAACGTTGCCAAATTATGTAGTTGAGACATTTGCAAAAGCAACAGTTACAGGATATTTGGAGAGATACATTGATATGAAAAGTTTGGAGGAATATCGGCCTTGATTTTCTCGCCGACTTGCCGGCACCCGTCATAATCCAGCGGCGACCAGAAAAAGGTACGCCTCTTAGACCATACAGGCGTCACACCGCGACCTGTCGCAAACACAGCCTGTATGGTCGTGAGTAGTCGCCCAAAGAGACGTACCTTTTCCTAGTTGCTGCTGGATTTTCAACATGTTGAAAATTTTCAGCAACCTGCTGCGACAATGACGGTGCCGGCAGTCACCAAAAAAATTGCTTAAGTGGGACAGGCCCATAATGCTGGTCCATAATGGGACAAGCTTAGATGAGGCATCTTGGAATGAAGGGTCTGTGTCTGTACCGTAGGACTATTTCTCACAGCCACACCAGAGAGTCTAAAAACGTGGCAAATTAAATTGTTCCCAACTCTACTTGGGTCTCTCTTTGACGCAGGTCTGACGATGAGTCACAGAGTGACACGTTAACTATTTCTCTTTCCACAGATGCTGCCTAACTTGCTGGATTTTGATAGCAACTTTTGTTCATGCTCCCTGTATCCTGCAGTTTTTAGTGTTTTAATTTTTCCCTGATGGATCCAAAAATTGCAGCTTCTGGAATTATTAAAAATTAATTCATGGGGTATGGCCAAGATTTATTGTCCTTCTCTAACTGCCCTTGAGAAGGTGGTCAGAGACCTCGACTAGAATAGCTCCAATTTGAATCAAATACAGAGGACAAGTCAGCTAAAGCATTGGCTCGCTTTTCTCACCGCAGATGCTGCCTGACTTACTGTGTACTTACTTACTGAGGGTGGCACGATGGCACAGTGGTAGAGCTGCTGCCTCACAGCGCCAGAGACAGGGTTCGATCCTGACTACCGATGCTGTCCGCACGGAGTTTGAACGTTTTCCCCGTGACCTGCGTGGGTTTCCTGCAGGAACTCCGGTTTCCTTCCACACCCCAAAGATGTATTGGTTTGCTTTGGTAAAATTGTAAATTGTCTCTAGTGTATGTAGGACAGTGTTCACGTGCGGGGATCGCTGGTCGGCATGGACTCTGTGGGCCAAAGGGCCTGTTTCCGTGCTGTATCTCTAAACTAAACTTAACTAAACTACTTCCAGCATTCTCTCTTTAAGTTTCACATATTGCTGGTAAGCACTTAACTCTTCTGAGGTTGTTTGCATTATTTTTTTCAATAATGAGAACCAGTGCAGCCTGTGTATATACTGTGGCTCGCCAGTCTGAAAACACTCAGCATGCTAGACACCAACCATGGTGAGAAAATAACCGACTTATCATTTTGAATAAATGACACCCATCTCAGCATCTGAAAATCATCGGATTAGAAATTGTTCACAGCATTGTTTTGCCGTTTAAGCAGCTCTGTGGATTACCCTACCATTGTTAGTGGTCGGCACATGAAGAGGAAAATCTTCGGTTGTGTGATATGCAGTGAGCAGTAGTTTCGTTTAACAGTTTATTCCCACCTGTACCTCAGAAGGTGGTGGAGGCCGGTTCTCTGGATGCTTTCAAGAGAGAGTTAGATAGAGCTCTTAAAGATAACGGAGTCAAGGGATATGGAGCGAAGGCAGGAACGGGGTACTGATTGGGGATGATCAGCCATGATCACATTGAATGGCGGTGCTGGCTCAGAATGGCCTACTCATGCACCTTTTGTCCATTGTCTATTGTCTATTGTATCGAGGTACAGTGAAAAGCTTTTATTGCGTGCTATCCAGTCAGCTAAAAGACTATACATGATTACCATCGAGCCATTGGCAGTGTCGAGGTAAGAAATGCTGTTGTTGGAATAGAGGAGTAAAAGAATGGCGTGATTGTAATGAAGGATTCGATAGAGTGGAAAGATGGGAATGATTGAATCCTGTATGGAGTGGATGTGGAGAGGATGTTTCCACTGGTGGGAGAGTCTAGGAATAGAGGTCATAACCTCAGAATTTAAGGACATTCGTTTAGGCAGGGGATGAGGAGGAATTTCTTTGGTCAGAGGGTGGTGAATCAGTGGAATGTATTGCCACAGACGGCTTTGGAGGCCAAGACAGTGGATATTTTCAAGGCAGGTTGACAGATTTTTGAATAGTACAGGTGTCAGGGGTTATGGGGTGAAGGCATGAGAATGGGGTTAGGAGGGAGAGATAGATCAGCCATGATTAAATGGCGTAGAGGATGGGCCAAATGGCCTAATTCTGCTCCTATGACTTATGAACATCCTAGTGCCTCCATTTTTGGTGCCATTATTACAATCGAGCCGTCCACAGTGTACAGACAAGTAATGCTGCTGTTGGTTTAAAAGAGTGTATTGTGACTAATATACGATTGCAGGTCCACTTCTGGGATCAGTACACAGAGAGTCCCCTGGCATGGGCGCCATCTTGAAGCTCAACTGAAGTAGATGGGTTTCCCAGTTTAAGGCTGTGTTGAAAACCGACACTCTTCCCACTCAATCCCCACCTCTGCCACGTCTCTCAGCCTTCTGGTCTGCCGCTCCCTCCAAATCAGACACCCACAATTTTAATTGTTGTCAGCTGCATCTGTCCTGGTTTGGAATTGCCTCCCTCGCCAATTCCCCTTATTTGTCCCAGATACTCCTGTAGAGCTCTGACCAAGCTGATGGTCTTACGTCCCAATATCATTTTGTGGCTCGATGGCAAAATCGTGCTCAACTTTTAGATTCCTCCCAATAAGTGTCTTGGGAGCTTTGAACATGTTGAAGCTGCGTTGTTATTGTAGTTGTAGATAAAGGGATGGTTTACAGGCACTTGGCACTGGAGCATCAAATGTCAATTTACAGTAAGATACAGTAGCAATAAATCTAGCAGACCATGCATGAGTCTTGTTATTTCTGTGCTCTTTTTTTTCCATGGTGCAACAGAATCAGGGCTGCACCCAAATGCCTTTTTTTCTCTCCTGTTGTTCACACTGAGATGAGGTTTCCTGCTTTGTTAGACCTTTCATTTGTCTCTTTCACAGACTATTGAACATAATTAGGAAAGCATAATCTGAAACTTGCCTTTGAAACCATGAACCCTTACACCAAGCAGTGTACTGTACAAATGAGATGAAAGAACCCGTAACTGTCAGTTATCAAAGGGTACCTCATGACGGCTGGAATATTTAATTGGTCTGACATTCCCTTGTATATTCACGTTAGATTACTGTATAGAACATCCACTGCTGGTATTTCTTCCCAACTTTTAAAGCATTAACTATTAAACACTGTTAAGAAATCAATACAAGTGCTCTCCCCTTAGGCTCACCAGCGTGCTGGAGATATAAGTTCTGGAAAACATCCCCAAAGGGGTAGCACAGTGGCGCAAGGGTAGAGTTGCTACCTTGCAGAGACCCAGGTTCGATCCCGACCACGGGTGCTGACTGCACAGAGTTTGTACGTTCTCCCCGTGACCGCGTGGGTTTTCACCAAAGATCTTGGGTTTCCTCCCACACTCCAAAGACGTACAGGTTTGTAGGTTAATTGGCTTCAGTAAAAAGTATAAATTGGCCCTAGTGTGTGTAGGATAGTGCTAGCATACGGGGAGCGCTGGTCGTCGCGGGCTGGGTGGGCCTGTTTCCTCGCTGTATCTCTAAACTAAACTAATAGCATAAGGAAGAGGTAGGGAGACGGGATCTCACTCTTCAAATTACTCTAAGATTCATGCAGATAAATGTGTAACAGTATCAAGTTCAACTTGAAGGTGTCCGAAGAAGGGGTCCGACTGCAAACGTTGCCTGTCCATTCCCTCCACAGATGCTGCATGATCCACTGAGTTAATCCGGCCCTTTGTGCTTTACTCATGACTCCAGCATCTGCAGCTCCTTGCATCTCAGAGGATCAGCTCTGGTGCCCTCTACAGTCAGATAGCTAATTGCACTGTGTGAGGACTGATTTTTGGAGGATGTTACGTTAGACAAGGTAACGGAGATCGGTTCCCAACACCTTCTGCCATCTTCCCAGTCCCCTCCGACCTAGAAACCTCAACAAACCTTCAAAAGCCAGCAAGAGAACATCCGAATTAAACAACACAAACTATAAACTCATATTCCGCTTGAGCAGCTTACAGCCCAGTGGTATGAATATTTATTTAACTCACTTCAGGTAGCCCCGGCATTCGCTCTCTCTCCATCCATCCACCACCCAAGTTGCACTAGCTTCTCGTTTTCACCCTACAAACAGCTAACAATGACCTGTTTCCTTTATCATCGTTACGTTTTTGCATATCTTTCATTCATTGTTCTTTATCTCCTGACAGCACCATCTATATCTCTTGTTTCCCTTATCCCTAACCAGTCTGAAGAAAGGTCTCGACCCGAACCACCACCCATTCCTTCTCTCCCGAGATGCTGCCTGTTCCGCTGAGTTACTCCAGCTTTTTGTGTCTATCTTCAACATAAACTGCTGACAACACAATCTTGCTTTAGATGCACTGTGGAATGCTGTTCCTTCACAGAATTAATTGCCCGGCGCTTCAAGGTAAATCTCCTTGCATTAAGAGAATGAAGAATTGATTACATTTCCAACTCTTTCCTTCAGGACCCTTGTATTTCATTGATTAAAGAAAATGCAAACAGTAGGATTAGTGAGCTAGCCAGCTGTGCCACCAGCATTAACACAGCAAGGCACTGAGAACTCAACATGATTGCTTAGGGGAGGAGAAAATATTCTCCACCTTCGAGTGATAGAGAGATACAGCTGGGAAACAAGCATTTTGGTCCATTCACTCCACACTGACTATCAACCATCCCCTTACACTAATTCTAAATTAGTTATTTTCTTTTAGTTTTCAGTTTAGTTTATTATTGTACCGAGATAGAGTGAAAAGCTTTTGTTTGAGTCATAGAGTCATAGAGTGATAGTTTGGAAACAAGCCCTTTGGCCCAACTTGCCCACACCAGCCAACATGTGCCAGCTACACTAGTCCCACCTGCCTGCATTTGGTCCATATCCCTCCAAACTTGTCCTATCCATGCACCCGTCTAACTGTTTTTTAAACGGTGGGATAATTTGCATGCGATCCAGTCAGGGGTGGCACGGTGGTGCAGCAGTAGAGTTGCTGCCTTACAGCACCAGAGATCTAGGTTAGATCCTGACTACAGTTGCTGTCTGTACGGAGGTTGTACATTTTCCCCGTGACCTGCGTGGTTTTCTCCGGGTGCTCCGGTTCGTCCTACACTCCAAAGACGTACAGGTTTGTCGGTTAATTGGCTTCTGTAAAATTGTAAATTGTCCCACGTGTGTGGGATAGTGCTAGTTTTGGGAGTGAATGCTGATCAGCATGGTGTCGGTGGGCCAAAGGCTGTTTCCATGCTCTATCTCTAACGTAAAGTCCAAAGTCAGAGAAAATACTGTACATGAATACAATCAAGTCATGCACAGAAGCAATTCTAATTTGGACAGGAATTCACAAAGGTTATTTGGAAAAGCATGCAAAAGGACATCGGAAAAGTGGGAGGCTATTAAAAGTGAGATAAGATGAGTTCAGGGCCAGCATGATCCTGTTAGAGTGAAGGTCAAGTCTGGCAAGATGAGGGAAGCCTTGTGATGAAGGATATTGAGGCTCTGGTAAGGAAAAAGCCAGCTGGGGTCAAACAAGTCCCTTGAGGAGAATGTAAGAATATACAGAAACCCAGAAGGCAAACAAGGCACATGAAATATCTCTATTAGATAGAGTAAAGGGGAATTCTTAAAGATTCTATGTATATTAAGAGCAAAACAGTAACTCGAGACAGAGTAAGTACTTTGAAGGATCAGTGCCGTAATCTATGTTTGGAGACACAAGAGTGAGGCGAGGTCTTAAAAGACTACTTCCCACCTGCATTCACCATGGAGATGGTCGTGCCAGCTAGTGAGTTTTGGGTGGGGAGCAGGGGGATGGGTACAAGAGCAGAGAGGCAGGAGGGTGTAAAATGACGGTAGAAGCATTAGGTAGCAAGGTGAAAGGTAAAAGTGGCAGGCAGACAAAACCAGGGCAAAAATCAAAAAGGGCCACTTTTCAGCAAAATTGTATAAGGGGTAAATGCGTTGTAAAGACAAGCCTGAAGGCTTTGTGTCTCAATGCAAGGAGTATTCGTAATAAGGTGGACGAGTTGAACGTGCAGATAGATATTAATGATTATGATATAGTTGGGATCACGGAGACATGGCTCCAGGGTGACGTAGGCTGGGAGCTGAAGATCCAGGGATATTCAATATTCAGGAGGGATAGAGAAAAAGGAAAAGGAGGTGGGGGTAGCGTTGCTGGTTAGAGAGGAGATTAACGCAATGGAAAGGAAGGACATTAGCTTGGGGATGTGGAATCGGTATGGGTAGAGCTACAAAACACTAAGGGGCAGAAAACGCTGGTGGGTGTTGTGTACAGGCCACCTAACAGTAGCAGAGAAGTTGGGGATGGTATCAAACAGGAAATTAGAAATGCGTGCGACAAAGGCAAAACAGTTATAATGGGTGACTTCAATCTACATATAGATTGGGTTAATCAAATTGGCAGGGGTGCTGAGGAAGAGGATTTTTTGGAATGTATGCGGGATAGTTATCTAAATTCAACATGTAGAGGAACCAACGAGAGAGCAGGCTATTTTAGACTGGGTTTTGAGTAATGAGGAAGGGGTAATTAGCCGTCTTGTTGTACGTGCCCCCTTGGGCAAGAGTGACCATAATATGGTTGAGTTCTTCATTAGGATGGAGAGTGACATTGTTAATTCAGAAACAATGGTTCTGAACTTAAAGAAAGGTAACTTTGAGGGTATGAGACATGAATTGGCCAAGATTGACTGGCAATATTCTAAAAGGGTTGACGGTGGATATACAATGGAAGACATTTAAAGACTGCATGGATGAACTACAAAAATTGTTCATCCCAGTTTGGCAAAAGAATAAATCAGGGAAGGTAGTGCATCCGTGGATAACAAGGGAAATCAGGGATAGTATCAAAGCAAAGGATGATGCGTACAAAGTAGCCAGAAAAAAGCAACATACCAGAGGACTGGGAGGAATTCAGAGACCAGCAGAGGAGGACAAAGGGCTTAATTAGGAAAGGAAAAATAGATTATGAAAGAAAACTGGCAGGGAACATAAAAACTGACTGCAAAAGTTTTTATAGATATGTGAAGAGAAAGAGGTTAGTTAAAACAAATGTAGGTCCCTTGCAGTCAGAAACAGGTGGGTTGATCATGGGGAACAAGGATATGGCGGACCAATAGAATAACTACTTTGGTTCCGTCTTCACTAAGGAAGACATAAATAAATCTGCCTGAAATAGCAGGGGACTGTGGGTCAAAGGAGGAATTGAGTGAAATCCAGGTCAGTCGGGAAGTGGTGTTGGGTAAATTGAATAGATTAAAGGCCGATAAATCCCCAGGGCCAGATAGGCTGCATCCCAGAGTACTTAAGGAAGTAGCTCAGGAAATAGTGGATGCATTAGTGATAATCTTTCAAAACTCTTTAGATTCTGGAGTAGTTCCTGGAGGATTGGCGGGTAGCAAATGTAACCCCTCTTTTTAAGAAGGGAGGGAGAGAGAAAACGGGGAATTACAGACCAGTTAGTCTAACATCGGTAGTGGGGAAACTGCTAGAGTCAGTTATTAAAGATGGGATAGCAGCACATTTGGAAAGTGGTGAAATCATTGGACAAAGTCAGCATGGATTTACAAAAGGTAAATCATGTCTGACAAATCTTGTGGAATTTTTCGAGGATGTAACTAGTAGCGTGGATAAGGGAGAACCAGTGGATGTGGTATATCTGGACTTCCAGAAGGCTTTCGACAAGGTCCCACATAAGAGATTAGTATACAAACTTAAAGCATACGGTATTAGGGGTTCAGTATTGATGTGGATAGAGAACTGGCTGGCAAACAGGAAGCAAAGAGTAGGAGTAAACGGGTCCTTTTCACAATGGCAGGCAGTAACTAGTGGGGTACCGCAGGGCTCAGTGCTGGGACCCCAGCTATTTACAATATATATTAATGATCTGGATGAGGGAATTGAAGGCAATATCTCCAAGTTTGCGGATGACACTAAGCTGGGGGGCAGTGTTCGCTGTGAGGAGGATGCTAGGAGACTGCAAGGTGACTTGGATAGGCTGGGTGAGTGGGCAAATGTTTGGCAGATGCAGTATAATGTGGATAAATGTGAGGTTATCCACTTTGGTGGCAAAAACAGGAAAGCAGACTATTATTTAAATGGTGGCCGATTAGGAAAAGGGGAGATGCAGCGAGACCTGGGTGTCATGGTACACAGTCATTGAAAGTAGGCATGCAGGTGCAGCAGGCAGTGAAAAAAGCGAATGGTATGTTAGCTTTCATAGCAAAAGGATTTGAGTACAGGAGCAGGGAGGTTCTACTTCAGTTGTA
Source organism: Okamejei kenojei (assembly GCA_035221665.1). Lineage (NCBI taxonomy): Eukaryota > Metazoa > Chordata > Chondrichthyes > Rajiformes > Rajidae > Okamejei > Okamejei kenojei. The sequence continues at coordinate 31,343,530 of CM069161.1, forward strand.
CAGGGTCTTGGTGAGACCACACCTGGAGTATTGCGTGCAGTTTTGGTCTCCAAATCTGAGGAAGGACATTATTGCCATAGAGGGAGTGCAGAGAAGGTTCACCAGACTGATTCCTGGGATGTCAGGACTGTCTTATGAAGAAAGACTGGATAGACTTGGTTTATACTCTCTGGAATTTAGGAGATTAAGAGGGGATCTTATAGAAACTTACAAAATTCTTAAGGGGTTGCACAGGCTAGATGCAGGAAGATTGTTCCCGATGTTGGGGAAGTCCAGGACAAGGGGTCACAGCTTAAGGATAAGGGGGAAATCCTTTAAGACCGAGATAGAAAGACTTTTTTCACACAGAGAGTGGTGAGTCTCTGGAACTCTCTGCCACAGAGGGTAGTTGAGGCCAGTTCATTGGCTATATTTAAGAGTGAGTTGGATGTGGCCCTTGTGGCTAAGGGGATCAGAGGGTATGGAGAGAAGGCAGGTACGGGATACTGAGTTGGATGATCAGCCCATGATCATATTGAATGGCGGTGCAGGCTCGAAGGGCTGAATGGCCTACTCCTGCACCTAATTTCTATGTTTCTATGTTTAAGGATAAAAACTGTGATACCCTGAGGCATATGGACATAATGAAGGAAGAGCTATTAGTAGTCTTGAAGTGCGTAAAAAAGGAGAAATTCCCAGAGTCTGACCAAGCGTATCCTGGGACATTGTGGAAATCTGGAGCCACAGCAGAGATTGGTGTTTGGGAAAGACACAAAGTGCTAAAGTAACTTAGCGGGTCAGGCAGCATCCCTGGTGACCCTTCTGCAGATTATTGTTTCTTCGTTTAGTTTAGTTTATTTTAGAGATACAGCACAGAAACAGGCCCTTCGGCCCACCGGGTCCGCGCCGACCGGTGATCCCTGCACATTAGCCATGAATGAGGTACTGGATGACTGGAGGATGACTAATGTTAAGTCTTTATTTAAAGACAAGCCAGGGAACTACAAAATAGCAAGTCTTACATCAGTGGTGGGAAAGGTACTGGATGGCCTTCTGAGGTACACGATCTGTTTACATTTTGAAGGGCACGGACTGATTAGAGATAATCAGCATGACATTATTCATGGAAGAACATGTCCCACAAATCTGACTGCAGGTTTTGGAGGAGTGATCATGAGGATTGATAGGGCAAAGACTGTGGATGTTGCCTACGTGGACTTTATTAAGCCTTTGTCAAAGTCCCACATGGTAGTCTGGCACAGAAGGTCAGAATACAATGGATTAAGCTGCAGTAGCAAATTGGATACAAAATGACTTGGTGTTAGGGTGGTGTTAGGTAGTCACACATTGTTTTTCATATTGAAGGTCTGTGACCGGTGATGTGCTGTGGGAATCTATGCTGGGTCCTTCACTGTTTACCATAGATATTAACGATTTGGAGGAAAATGTAGAATCCATGATTATTAAGCAGATGAGACCCACATTGGTGACATGATGGACGGTGAAGAACACTGTCTAAGATTTTAACAGGATCTGGATCTACTGGGAAAATGGGCAAGGGAATGCTGATGGAATTTAACTCGGGAATAGTTAAAGGTTATAGTTATAGTTACACTTATAGTTACAGTTATAGTTATAGATAGTTAAAGTTATAGGGTATAGTTATAGAGCATGGTTAGCTCAGGAAGATAGCTCAGGCCAGGGTATGCACATTTAATGACAGGATCCTAGGGGTGAGATTGAACAGCAAAACCTTGTAGTTTAAGTACGCAGTTCTCCGAGAGTGGTGGTCAAGGTAGACAGAGTGGGGAAGAAGTTATCGGGTATGCTTCCCTTCATCAATCGAGGCATTGGATATGTGTAAGAAGGAACTGCAGATGCTGGTTTATACAAAATATATAAGCTAGACACTAAATGTGGAGTAACTCAGCGGGCCAGGCAGGATCTCTGGGACAACAGAATAGGTGACATTAAGGGGTTGGAACCCTTCTTCAGACTGAAGGGCATTGGGTATAAGAGTTGGACATCATATTACTGTTGTAGAAATCATTGGTACAGCTATACCTGGAGTATTGTGTGCAGTTCTGGTCACCCTGCTATGAGAAGGATGTGATTAAGATAGAGAGGGTACAGAAATGATTCGCAGGACTGTTACCTAGACTGGGGGACTCGGGTTATTAGGAGAGATTGGACAAGTTGGGATTGTTTTCCCTGGAGAGAAGGAGGCTTAGGGGATGACCTTGGGAGGGTCTAAAGAGGATAGACAGCCAGCATCTGTTTCTCATGGGATGTGAAGTCTACAACTAGGAGGCAGAGGTTTAAGGTGAGAGGGGAAAGATTTAAAACGGATCTGTGGTGAAAACTTTCATGGAGGGTGGTGGGTACATGGAACGAACTGCCAGAGGTAGTGGTATAGGCGGCTACAATTGCAATGTTTTAAAGTCATCTGGACAGGTACGTAGATAGGAAAGCTTTGGTAGGATATGGGCTAAATGTGGACATATGGGATTAGATTTGATGGGCATCTTGGTCATGGATTAGTTGGAGCATAAATCCTATATCCATGCTGTATGTCTACAATAACACAGTTAAATTAGTGGATTACTGTAAATTATGACAAGTCTGTAGCCTCTGTACTTTTGGTATAATTACACAACTTTCATCTTTACTGAAAGGATTCTTGTTCCTGATTATAAGCCTTGTGGCCCCTGCTGAAAAAATGCACTTATGTGGTGGTTGATTAAAGACAAGATGGTTCTAGCATCCATTACATGCCTGGATCTATGTACATCAAAGATGTGATTCACGCTCATATTTTGGAGTTCTCCTCTGGTGTGCCTCCTCTGAATCAAAAGGCATCTGGTGAGAATCCTTGGGAGAATTTGTGTTTGTCCAGGTCTGCTCTGAGGCAGCTGACCTCTGCATTCCACAAGATCCCAGTAACAACAGTGGGATGAATAATCCATTAATCTGCCCTTGCCTGCATTCCTAAAGCAAAGGGTGGATCAGAAGAATTCACTGCTTCTCTGAACCTTTAACTCTACTTGTATGGGCAGGATCCTCTTGCAAGAAGAACTTTCCCACTAAACTTAGTTTAGTTTAGTTTAGTTAAGTTTAGTTTAGAGATACATACTACCCTACACACACTGGGGACAATTTACAATTTTACCAAAGCCAATTAACCTACAAACCTACACATCTTAGGAATGTGGGAGGAAACCGGAGCACCCAGTGAAAACCCATGCAGGTCACGGAGAGAACATGCAAATTCTGTCCAGAGTTCCAGGATCGAAGCCAGGTATCTGGCGCTGTAAGGCAGCAACGTTACTGCTGCATCACCGTGCCACCCCAAAGTTGAATGAAGCAGAAATGTAAATGGAACCCATTTCATTAAACTAAGCCAAAGACAATCCCTCTGTTCTCCTAGTCATTTGTCCTGCTCATTGTCTTTCTCACGTACCCTACTTCAGGACCTTGCCCTAACACTCTGCTTTCTTATTCCCGCTGCAGTTTGCTCTGCTTATTTATGACTTCGCTACTGACAAGTGTCAGGCACGGAAGGATACACTGCCAGGCATAACAGGACTGGAGCTGTCAAAAATCTGATCTGTTTGTGGTGTATACCTGCTCGTTAAGTTGAGGGATGACAGGGGCATTTTGTTCCACTTTACATCAAGTCACGTTGTCAGCCATTTCCAGTTCAGGTATGGCAGTCAAATACAGGGCGCCCTCACTCATAACGCATCCTCTTCTAGAAATATAAGGTACAAGCCCATGACTTTAATTAAATTTTCAGTGGGGAACGGTTTGATGAATTTTCTACATAAACGCACAAAGATCTGCAGGTGGATAGGACAGGTTGGGAGGGATATGGGCCAAACGCAGGCAGGTGGGATGACTGTAGCTGGGACATGTTGGTTGGTGTGGGTGAGTTGGCTAAAGGGCCTGTTTCCACACTGTATCACTCTATGACTCTTTGACACTACAACCTCAAATATGTGTATATATGTATATGTGTGTATATATATATATACATATATGTGTGTATGTGTATATATATATGTGTGTGTGTGTGTGTGTATATATATATATATATATATATATATATATATATATATATATACTGTGGCTTGCAAAAGTTTTCATACCCCTTGAACTTTTCCACCTATTGTCACGTTACAACCACAAAAGTAAATGTATTTTATTGGGATTTTATGTGATAGACCAACACAAAGTGGCGCATAATTGTGAAGTGGAAGGAAAATGATACATGGCTTTCAAATATTTTTACAAATAAAAAACTGAAAAGTGTGGCGTGCAAAAATATTCAGCCCCCTTTACTCTGATACCCCTAAATAAAATCCAGTGCAACCAATTGCCTTCAGAAGTCACCTAATTAGTAAATAGAGTCCACTTGTGTGTAATCTAATCTCAGTATAAATACAGCTGTTCTGTGAAGGCCTCAGAGGTCTGTTAGATAATATTAGTGAACAAACAGCATCATGAAGCCCAAGGAACACACCAGACAGGTCAGGGATAAAGTTGTGGAGAAGTCTAAAGCAGGGTTAGGTTATAAAAAAATATCCCAAGCTTTGAACATCTCACGGAGCACTGTTCAATCCATCATCCGAAAATGGAAAGAGTATGGCACAACTGCAAACCTACCAAGACATGGCCGTCCACCTAAACTGACAGGCCGGGCAAGGAGAGCATTGATCAGAGAAGCAGCCAAGAGGCCCATGGTAACTCTGGAGGAGCTGCAGAGATCCACAGCTCAGGTGGGAGAATCTGTCCACAGGACAACTATTAGTCGTGCACTCCACAAATCGGGCCTTTATGGAAGAGTGGCAAGAAGAAAGCCATTGATGAAACAAAGCCATAAGAAGTCCCGTTTGCAGTTTGCCACAAGCCATGTGGGGGACACAGCAAACATGTGGAGGAAGGTGCTCTAGTCTGATGAGACCAAAATTGAAGTTTATGGCCTGAATGCAAAACGCTATGTGTGGCGGAAAACTAACACTGTACATCACCCTGAACACACCATCCCTACTGTGAAACATGGTGGTGGCAGCATCATGCTGTGGGGATGCTTTTCTTCAGCAGGGACAGGGAAGCTGGTCAGAGTTGATGGGAAGATGGATGGAGCCAAATACAGGGCAATCTTGGAAGAAAATCTGTTAGAGCCTGCAAAAGACTTGAGACTGGTGCAGAGGTTCACCTTCCAGCAGGTCAACGACCCTAAACATACAGCCAGAGCTACAATGGAATGGTTTAGATCAAAGCATATTCATGTGTTAGAATGGCCCAGTCAAAGTCCAGACCTAAATCCAATTGAGAATCTCTGGCAAGACTTGAAAATTACTGTTCACAGACGCTCTCCATCCAATCTGACTGAGCCTGAGCTATTTTGCAAAGAAGAATGGGCAAAAATGTCAGTCTCTAGATGTGCAAAGCTGGTAGAGACATACCCCAAAAGACTTGCAGCTGTAATTGCAGCGAAAGGTGGTTCTACAAAGTATTGACTCAGAGGGGCTGAATACTTTTGCACGCCACACTTTTCAGTTTTTTATTTGTAATAAAATTTGGAAACCATGTATCATTTTCCTTCTACTTCACAATTATGCACCACTTTGTGTTGGTCTATCACATAAAATCCCAATAAAATACATTTACGTTTGTGGTTGTAATGTGACAAAATGTGGAAAAGTTCAAGGGGTATGAATAATTTTGCAAGCCACTGTATATGTACCACTCACCTGTTCCCCCAAAGCAACCCGTTTTCCCAAAGCAATATTCCAACACTCAGGGGAGGGGGGAGTGTGGGGAAGGGGGAGTGTGGGGGACGGGGGGTGTGGGGGATGGGGGGTGCTGGGGAGGGTGATGGGGGAGGGGGGAGTATGGGGGAGGGCGGGTGTGGGGGAGGGGGTGGTGTGGGGGACGGGGGGTGTGGGGAGGGGGGGGTGTGGGGAGGGGGGGTGTGGGGAGGGGGGGTGTGGGGGAGGTGGTGTGGGGAGGGGGGGTGTGGGAGGAGGGGGTGGTGTGGGGGACGGGGGGTGTGGGCGACAGGGGGTGTGGGGAGTGGGGCGTGTGGGGGAGGTGGTGTGGGGAGGGGGGGGTGGGGGAGGGGCAGTGTGGGGGACTGGGGGTTGGGGGGAGGGCGGGTGTAGGGAAAGGGGGGTAGGGTAGGGGGAATGGAGAAGAGGGTGTGTGGAGAAGGGGGAGTGTGTGAAAAGGGGATTGTGTGGAAAGGGGGGTGTGGGGGGGGGTGGTGGTTGTGTGGGAGTGGGGTAGGGGGAGGTGTGGGGGAGGGGGAGTGGAGGGGTGGTGTGTGCAAAGGGGGGTGGGGGAAGGGGTGTGGGGGGGGGTGTGGGGAGTTGGTGTGTAGGGATGAGGGGTGTGGGGAGGTTGGTCTCAGCAGTCGCAGCTCACACTCTGCTCATCTCACATCTTCAGCCTTCGGCTCACGCATATTTAGTATAGTATATGTATATATATATGTGCGTGTGTATTTGTGAGTAAGTGCATATATACACACACTGAACTTTATTTTTCCTCTCTCGTTTATGATATTGTTTACAGTGTACTATGTTTATATATGCTGTTGTGCTGCAGCAAGTAAGAATTTCTGGGACATATGACAATAAAAACGCTCTTGATTCTATGGGGTTAATTTCCAGATAGCAACTTTTCCCACTCATTTGTCCCCTACTACGAGCCGTGACTCACACACTGCCACAGGTGTTTTCAAGAGAGAGTTAGATTTAGCTTTTAGGTCCAACAGAATCAAGGGATATTGGGAGAAAGCAGGAATGGGGTACTGATTTTGGATGATTAGCCATGATCATATTGAATGGCGGTGCTGGCTCGAAGGGCTGAATGGCCTACTCCTGCACCTATTGTCTATGTTTCCAATTCCACAGGCCGCTCTGATCCTGATTTCAGCCACATATTAGCATCACAGCGTCCCGATCAGCAGCCAAGTACCTCTCTCTACTGTCAGAACCCCACTGGAAACCAGTCACTAAGCGATGCCCAGGGTTGGAACATGTGGCATAGGATTAGGATTATGTATTTATTGTTTCCTGTTCCGGGGTAGAGTGTGAAGCTTTGTTTTGCATGTCATCAAAAAAGGACAGATAGACTCTACATAAATATAATCAGATCAAACCCAAGAGCAATAGGTAGAGCAAAGGGGACAATGCAGAGTGCAGAATATAATTGTACGCATTGCATCGCAGCGCACCAGTTTAGTTCCGTTTAGTTTTTAGACAGACAGTGTGGAACAGGCTCATTGGCCTACCGGGTCCACACTGTCCACGATTCCCCAGCACTATCCTACACACTAGGGACAATTTACAATTGTTACCAAAGTCAATTGACCAACAAACTTGCATGTCTTTGGAGCGTGGGGGGAAACCAGAGCACCTGGAGAAAACCCATACATCACAGGGAGAACATACAAACCTCGTACAGACAGCAGGATCGAACCCGGGTCTCTGGCGCTATGAGGCAGCAACACTACCGCTGCGCCACCATGGACTAAGTCCAATGTCCTCAATGTGGTAGAGATGAATCAGATAGTACCCTAGTTTATGGAAGGACCGTTCAGAAGCCTGATAACAGAGGGGAAGAAGCTGTTCTTGAGTCTGGTGGCGTGCACTTCCAAGCTTCTGTATCTTCTGCTGGACAGGAGCAGGGAGAAGAAGGAATGACCGGGGTGAGACGTCTTAGAACCTTCAGAACCTTAAACCCAAGTTGGGAATATCAAATACTTGAAGGTATAACCTTAAGGTGAGGGGGCAAAGTTTAAGGGAGTTTTTTATACGGAGGAAGATGAATGCCTGGAATGTGTTGTGTGGGGTAGTGGTGGAGGCAGATACAGTTGTGGCACTTAAGAGGCATTTGGATAGACACATTAATACTTGGATAGAGTGCATATGGAAAGGATGTTTCCATTAGTGGGAGAGCCTAGGACCAGAGGTCATAGGCTCAGAATAAAAGGATGTTCATTTAGGAAGGAGATGAGGAGAGGGTGGTGAATCTGTGGAATGCATTGCCACAGAAGGCAGAGATAGATAGATTATTATTACCCATATCACACATTCTGAGCTATGCTTTTTACAATATTGTATTCCCTTTGTTTTGAGAGGGTAGATTTCTTGCGAGCCCTATGGACTTTACGTGTAAAACAGCGGTTCATGACTCCGGGACTTGTGTGGCGTGGAAAATTAGAATTTGTTCTCGAGCAAAATGGCAGCCTCTATTTTTACAAAACAAAGGCAAGGAATGATGGGTGATGAGACAGACAGGAAGTGGAAGTCCGCGAGCTGAGATGTTGAGATCAGCTGATATAGAGATAATAATAACAATATTGACTGATTATATTGAATAGTGGAGCAGATTTAATATATGTCGTATGGCCCTACTTGTGTCAAATGGCAGCCATGAATAGATTTGTTTTAATGGGCCTTCCTATCACTTATGAACTTATGAACATGAGAATGATTGGACTGAATAGCATGCAAACAAAGAGTTTAAGTACATGTATCTGGGCACATGTAACAATGAAGTAACATTGAAATTGTTGATATTGATAATTTTATTTCCCGGTGATATATTTAAACTAAGGTTATCCTCTCACTCACAGTAACAAATCCTTGGATGATCAAGACATTCTACTTAGTATTCCAACAATATTAGTTTGGTCTCTTGTCTATCCTTCAGCATTTCAAATATCTGTAGAATGTTAGGTAGGTTGGCCACTTATGTGTGGGTGGCTGATGGAATCTGTGGGGAGTTGATGAGATTGTTGGACAAATAAATTACAGAGATAATTAGCTGGGGAATAGAATAAATTCAATAAGTACTTTCTTTCGATGTCATATGGAAACAAGGAAAGCATGGAAAAGTAGAAGCTTAAACTAGGTTCTTGATTATAGTTTGAGTGAAGAGGTTATTGATCTATTTTACGATACAGCATGGACACAGGCCCTTCGGCCCACCGAGTCCACGTCGACCCACGATCCCTGTATACTAACACTATCCTACACACTAGGGACAATTTTCAATCTTTCCCAAAGCCAATTAACCTACAAACCCGAAAGTCTTTGGCGTGTGGGAGGAAACCAGAGCTTCCGTAATGAAACCCACGCGGTCACGGGAGAACGTACAAACTCCGTACGGACAGAGCCCGTAGTCGGGATTAATGAGGTTTCTGGTGCTGTAAGGCGGCAACTCCAGCGCTGCGCCACTGTGCCATCCCAATAATGTTGGAAAGAATTCCAAAAACCATTGAATGCAATCTATAACTTAGCCAGATATTCTAAAGAAGCTGATCTCAACTCTCCTTGTTTTGTAGAAGTCAGAGCTCAGAACTTTCCGGTGAGTTAGAGTCATACATCATGGAAACACTCTTTCTCCGGTCCAAGTCATCCATTCCAGCCTAGACGACCCACCTGAGCTAATCGCATTTGCCCATGTTTAGCCATATCCCCCAAACCTCTCCTATCCATGTACCTGTACAAGTGCCTGCTAAATGCTGCTACTGTACCTTCCTCAACTACCTCCTTTCGCAGCTTGTTCCATGTACCCACCACCCTTAGTTCCTGTTAAATTTTCCCCTCTGCCTTAAACCTATGTCCTCTGGTTCTTGATTCAGTCACCCTGGGTGAATTTCGTGTTCAGAATACAGACTTTGTTCGAAATGCAGCTGCAAAGCCGTTGTGATTTCAGCATATGAGGCTTCAGTTACTTCTTCTGTAAGTACATTTTGAAGCAGTGCAAAAGTTTCTGGAGACATTGATGAACACAAGAGAGCCTTCTTCCTCTGGTCAGTCATAATTGCCATACTTTCAAAATAAAACTCAGTGCGCATTATATACGACGACCACCTTTTTCGCTTGGGATCGAATCGATCAAATTGCCGAGACATGTTAGTTTGAGTACACCACAGAACTCAAAGATTTAATAGTAAATTAGGCTCTTATATGGGTCTTTGGATGCAATCTGAAATATCCCACTCCTGACAACACTTTCGTGTTTGTTTTCTAGGTCTGCACAAAACTTGAGAGTCTTTAGTTTACAATAGAAGTCTTTAATGCTTTATTCAATGGCGGCAGCAAGACAAGTCAAAAATGGCTACACACACACAGACAGGAGAGAACTATATACAAAACATCTCCATTTGTCCTGTGCAATGCCACCTGCTGCACGGGAGGAGCAACGGGGCCTCCTACCCCACACAGTCCACCAAACATCACAGTGGAAGGCAATGCGGTTTCACGCTATTAAGCAAATTATTTTATACACTTCCATATATCACTCCTCAGCCATCTGTGCTCCAAGGAATAAAGTCCTGGCCTACCCAAACTTTCCCTAAAACTCAGACCCGCCGTGTCCTGGCAACATCCTCATTAATGCGCGCCTCCTTCAGTTTGTTATTTTGCTCAAGATTCCAGCATCTGTAGTCTTGTATCCTTGTAGTTTAGTTTAGTTTAGAGATACAGTGTGGAAACAGGCCCTTCAGCCCACCGAGTCCACTCCGACCAGCGATCCCCGCATGCTACCGCTGTCCTGGAGACACTGGGGATAATTTATCATTTTTGCCGGTCAATTAATCTATAAACCTGTACGTCTTTGGAGTATCAGAGGAAACCAAAGATCCCAGGGCAATTCCACGTGTGCACTTTGTACAAACAAAGAACTGCAGATGTTGATTAATACATAAAAGAACACAAAGTGCTGGAGTAACTCAGCATCTGTATCCTTGTCATTTGTTTTCCTCCCTCAGCCTGGCATTTGTAATTATTCAACATCTTGATCCCAGGCACCATAGAAAAATAAAAACGTAGAAACATAGAAAATAGGTGCAGGAGGAGGCCATTCGGCCCTTCGAGCCAGCACTGCCATTCATTGTGATCATGGCTGATCGTCCCCAATCAATAACCCGTGCCTGCCTTCTCCCCATATCCCTTGATTCCACTAGCCCCTAGAGCTCTATCTAATGCTCTCTTAAATCCATCCAGTGATTTGACCTCCACTGCCCTCTGTGGCAGGGAATTCCACAAATTTACAACTTTCTGGGTGAAAAAGTTTTTTCTCACCTCAGTCTTAAATCAACATCAGTTTTGATTCGTCACGTGCACATAAAGTGCAAGTGAAATGAATTTGCCAGCAGCGGTACAATGAAAAAGAACTCACAAAAACGCAACAAAAATGTAACACAAACATCCGCCACAGCATTCATCACTGTGGTGGAAGGCACAACATTTGGCCAGTCCTCCTCCACTTTCCCCCGTGGCCGGGACCTCAACCCTCCGCAGCCGCTGCTGCGGGCGTCCAGATGAGTAGACAAGGTAAAGTCCAGGTAAGTCCTGAATCGGTGCCTCCCCACCGGAGACCGCGGCTTCAGGTTGGTGTAGGCCGCAGGCCGGCGGTCGATCTAAAGACCCCGCCTCGCTGCAGCCAGAAGCACCGCAGACCGCAGGGCCGGCGGCCAGAGCTCCCCTCCAGGGGTCCCCGCGAGGGTCCCCGCTCCTGATAGAAATCTCCGCCGCGCCCACGGTAGAAGTAGACCGCGGGCCGGCGGTCGGAGTTCTCCTCCCGGGTCACCAACTGTCCCAGGCTGTGGACACTGCGCCGGCCGGAGCTCTGCAGACTCCGGCTTCAGGCTGTCGTGGTCCAGCGAACGGAGCGCTCCCCTCCGGTGACCCCCAGCGAGTGCTCGCCCGCTCCGCGACGAGCGTCCACACTGCGCCCGCCGCTAAAGCCCCGGGCGCGTCTCCGGGAAAGGCCGCACTGATCCTCGATGTTAGGCCACGGGGGAGGCGACATGGAAAAAGTCGCCTCTCCGTGGAGGAGGGGACCGAAACGGTTTCCCCCTTACCCCCCCACGCCAACCCCCACACAAGACGCACAGAGAGAGACCAAAAACACACATTAGGACACACTAAAACAATTAAAAAAGTAGAAAAAACTAACACGCAGCTGGCAGGGCTGCCGGCTTGGAGCGCCCCCACCGACCCAGGGGCTGGTGGGGGCCTCCCCTTTATTCTAAGACCGTGGCCCCTGTTCTGGACTCGGGAACATTGGGAACATTTTTCCTGCATCTAGCTTGTCCAGTCCTTTTATAATTTTATATGTTTCTATAAGAACCCCCCTCATCCTTCTAAACTTCAGTGAATAGAAGCCTAGTCTTTTCAATCTTTCCTCGTTTTTTATTGTCATCAAGGAGTTTATCGGACGGATATCACAGCAATAGTTGGAATCGTGACGTCTGTCAATAAAGCAGCCACTCTTCAGAGTTGTGTGGTTCAGACAACGAGCAGATTGACGATTTGTGGATGAACTCCTCACCGGCTGCAATGCCGGCACCTTCAACCAATGCATTTAGCTCAATGCATTTACTTTAGTTTAGTTCAGAGATACAGAGCGGAAACAGTCCACCGGGTCTGTGCTGACCAGCGATCCCATACATTAGCACTATCCTAAGCACTAGATACAATTTACAAATCTTTACCAAGCCAATTGACCTACAAACCTGCACGTGTTTGTATGAATGTGGTAGGAAACCGGAGAACCCGGGTAAAATTCACGCAGGTCTGGGGAGAACTTACAAACTCCGTACGGACAGAGCCCGTAATCAGGATTAATCCCGGGTTTTAGGTGCTGCGAGGCAGCAACTCTACTGCTGTGCCACGAGCCGCCCCTAATCCCATCATCCTTCTAACCAGCAGAGGAACATACGATGCAGTCCAGTGAACTGTCTGAAGGTGCAAAATAACTTTTTTCACCTCAGACTAAGTACACACATGGATGGCCCTGTGCACCACTATGGGGAGAGAAGATAGAGTAGCATTTATGTAGGAAGGAACTGCAGATGCTGGCTTACACCGAAGATAGACACAAAATGCTGGAGTAACTCAGCGGGTCAGGCAGCATCTCTGGATCAAGACTGTTCTTCAGACTCTCGACCCAAAACGTCACCCATTCCTTCTCTCCAGAGAATATGCTTTATGTTGGAGGTCGAACGATGGAAATGGCTTTTGGATGAATGTCAGAGGAAAGTTGGGAGCCATGTCCTCCCGTGCTCAAATGGATATCCTGCACTCATAGAAGCCCTGAAAGAATGAGGGGTCTGGGCTGTAATCAGTTCCCGATTCCACCATGGAGTTTGTGCCTTTGGGAAAAGAGAAAAGGAAGCCGGCAAAAAGATAAATAAAACAAAAATGACAATTGATATTAATCACACAAACAAAACTTTCCTGTCGTACACTCAACAAAAATTAAAGCTAATAAATCACTCTGTTCTGGTTAAGAAAGGAAATGCATTTATTCTTGGTAGCCCTGAGCTGTGTTTGAACTGTGTGCAGTACTGAATGACCTTGGGGTTATTCCTTACGCACATTCCAGCGCATCCTGGTTGATATACTGAAGGAGGGCTGAGACGTTAAAGGCCAAGCTTCATGTTGATTGCACGCAAAGAAACCTCCAGCTTTTAACGGCACTTCCAAATATGATGGATGGTCTCACCAATGAACAGGTCATCAGAGAGCTGTTTCGTGTGGGTCTCACCAGCTGCCTTTGTTCGGTGTCCTTCTGCAATGCCATTACATGTGTAAATTGTGTCTGTGCTTCTGCAAGATTTGCAAATTCCTTTGCAAACATTTCCTCAACAGCTTCCAATTGATTTGCAAAGAGTGAGAGCGAAGATAACTTGGAATAAATAGGGAATGGCAATTGTTGGGTATTTGGTCTTTCGGCAACCAGCTATTGGATTTGTGTGTGGAATCTGGGCTGGGTAATACAGCGACAACAGCAACTCCAGCAATGCTCACAGTGAGAAATGTTGAATTTATTCTCCAGCCAAACTCCCAGAACTGTATCCAGCATGGAGCCTGGCTCAAAGTCTGTTTCTGCAAAGCTCCCGTCTAATCAGTGACAAGTAACGGCTGCCTTGTTCCCATCTAAGATCTCAGCTAATTACATTGTGATGTTTGCTTTTGAGAATTAGTTGGAAATTCACACAAATAGAAATTTACAGCTGTGCAAATGGAATCAAAAGGGGGTAAGGCCCAGAATTATTGCCTGAGGTGTTTCTGATCTCCCTTATCTCAAGGTCAGAGATCTATTTGTTCCTGGGCATTATTTTTTGGTTGTGTACAATGTACTGGAAATGATTATGACAGTACACACACACAGTATATAACCCGCTTTATCTGACAACTGTCTGAAAATCCTCTCGGCTGAAACCACAGAGGTTGGATCCTGAGAAGGATGTGTACACTGGGATTTTAAATTGATTTCAGCTGACCTGAATACGTTTCTGTTGTGGCTAATTAAAAGCTTGTTTGCTCAGAGGAACGGATCGGGTTTAACTTGTGCGTGGAACACTGGTGGTAGTATTTCTGAAAATAAGTGGGGAGAGAAACAGGGCAAGACACAGCTGGACAATTGGACAAACTAGTCGTTCCCTGAGGTTATGCTCTCACTGTAAGTCAGAATAACATCAAGATAAATTTGTCATATACCTTAGAGTCACCGCAGGCTACAGCGATCAATGACAGAGGCATTGATGGGCAGATGGCAGCAGTATGTTATCAGACTCAGTTAATGCCACAATCTCAATCTCATGGTCACAGGAATCCTTCATTCTCGATCGCACCTGGACACCATTTAGATTAGTGCATCCTTCTGATGACATTAAGAGTGATAGTGATTTTCTGTTATGAAAATATTCTGTTGTGTGCTGCCTCGTACAATTATCTAAGCAACAGTTAGTTAATTATTAAAGATAATCAAAAACTGCACAGCATAGAAACAGATGCCTTTTGCTCCATCTGATCTATGCTGACCATGTTGTCTAAATACAGAGTAACTTGATGGGCCGAATGGCCTAATTCTGCTCCGATCACTTATGAACCCATTCCTATCAAAGCACCTGTCCAAAAGTCTTTTAATTGTTGGAATTTCTACTACTTCATTGCTCTTTCATTGCTACTTCCTCCAGTAGCTCGTTCTTTACACCCAGCATCCTCTGTGTGATCAAATCTCTTTTAAATATCTTCCCTCTCATCTTAAGCTGTGCCCTCTGATCTTAAAGAATGGAAAAAGTATTTTGATTATCTATACTCTCTTTGTCCCTCAGAATATTATAAACATCAATAAGGTCACTCCTCATCCTTCTATGCTCCAGTGAATACAAACTCAGCTGACCTAATCTCGCCTATTTACAAGCCTCCATTCCAGGCAACATCCTGGTGAATTTCCTCTGTATTCTCTCCGTTGCTACCATGTCCCTCTGTTCTGTAGTATGATGTGGCATCTGGTACATTACAAGGTATGACATTCCCAGGATTGTTATGTCTGATAAGACAGTGGGCTGCAAAAGCAGTGTCTCTGTGCAGTACTTGGAGGTGTCAGCCGGCAAACAGCAATTTAGCCCCTGCGTCTTTCTTCGAGGGTTGTTGTATTCAAAGGGCATCAATCACCAAAAATAGATAAGGAAGCTTGTTTTTCAGTAGTGTAATCTGTATTCTGTTCTGTAAAAGTGTTACTCCAGTGGCTTTCGTCTCTCGCCGCGTTCAGTCTTCAGACCGAGATGCTTCCAAGATGGCGCCCAACCCAGGCGACTGTTTGCTTGCTAGCCACAGAAGCAAATCTTCAATCACATATTACAATCGCTCTACACTCTTCAACCTCTACTCCTCCAGCGACATTTCTTACGTTCTATACACTGTAATGGCTCAATTGTAATCATGTATTGTCTTTCTGCTTACTGGATAGCACGCAACAAAAGCTTTTCCCTGTACCTCAGTACACGTGACAATAAACTAAACTGAGCTGAACATAGTTCCATAGTTCCTTTCTTTTGTTAGTTATGGAGTGTTCAGTTTTTAGTTAAGGTCTGCAGATATTTTAATGTTTTGCTCTGAATAACATTGTTTTTGAATAAAGGTGTGGACTTCGCAAATTATTGAGAATTCAGTGACCCTACAGATGGCAACCAGAAATACACCTCGAGCCGTCCAACCAACATTTTGTGCAACTGTAACATGAAATCTGATTCTTGTACTCAATGACCCTGACCAATGAAAGCAAGCACACTATATGCCTTCTCCGTTACCCTACCAACAATGTCAACACTGTCAAGGATTTAATTCCAAGGTCACTCTGAACATCGACATTTCTGCCAGGACATCCCTGCCATTTAGGGAGAGTCCAGGAATAGAGGTCATAGCCTCAGAATTTAGGACGCTCTTTTAGGAAGGAGATGAGGAGGAATTTCTTTAGTCAGAGGGTGGTGAATCTATGGAATTCTTTTCCACAGAAGGCGGTGGAGGTCAATTCAGTGGATATTTTTAGGGCAGAGAGAGATAGATTCTTGATTAGAACGGGTGTCAGGGAGTTATGGGGATCATCAGGGAGTAGAATTAAGCCATTCTCATCAAGTCTACTCTGCCATTCAATCATGGATGATCACCTTATTATTTACTCTATATGTCCTACCAGGATTTGACTTCCCAAATCTCTGATTTAGTTCTTTGAGGAGGTGCCTAAGGAAAGTGTGTTAGAGATGGTTTACATGAACTTCTTGCAGCTTTTGACAATGAACCAAATAAAGATTAAAGGCGCAAAGGATCACATTTTGCATTTTATACGGGTTTACATTAAATTCCATTTGCCACTGCTCTGCCCAACTTTCTAGCAGATTTATCTATCCAGCTGTATACTTTGCTACTCTGGCTCCATCAATTTTCATGTCATCTGCTGTCTTACTAATCATACCATCTACATTCTCATCCAAGTCATTTATAAATATCACAAATACAAAAGTTTCCGCACCAATCGTTGGATTACACCATCTACTACAAACTTCCAATCGGAAAAACAGCCTTCCGCACCTCCCTTTGTCTACACTCATCAGTCTGAAGAAAGGTCACGAACCGAAACATTGCCAATTCCTTCTCTCCATAGATGCTGCCTCACCCGCTGAGCTTCTCCAACATTTTTTGTCTACCTTTGATTTTTCCAGCATCTGCAGTTCTTTCTTAAACAAAGCCAATTTTTGATCTGGATTGCCAACATGCCTCAGTCCCATATGCCTTAACCTTCCAGACCAGGCTACCATGAGGGACCTTGCCAAAAGCCTTACGGAGGTCCATGTAAACTTTGTACACTGGTAATTTTCTATTTTAATGTTAAATGCTCAATTACATTTGTGAGACATGATCTCTACTGAACAAAACGGGGCTAGTTCTAGGGGAGTTCCGCCTAATCACTCACTGTCTGTACGGAGTTTGGACGTTCTCCGTGTGACCACGTGGGTTTTCCCAGGGTGCTCCGGTTTCCTCCCACATTCCAAGGACATATAGGTTTGTAGGTTAATTGGCTCTGGTAAAAATTGCAAATTGGCCTTAGTGTGTGTAGGATAATGCACGTTTACGAGGATCGCTGTTTTGCGTAATTTCCAGAAATTAAACTAGGTTTTTCTGGCAAGAGTTGGCCTTGTCCAACTAGTCCAATGGCATCATTCCACACACAGTGATCTTAATTCAGTTTTTGGTTCAGTTCAGTTTAGTTTATTTTCACATGTACTGAGGTACAGTGAAAAGCTTTTGTTGTATGCTAACCAGCCAGCAGAAAGACAATACATGTTTACATTTGAGCCATTAACAGTGTACAGATACATGATAAGGGAATATTTCGTGCAAGGTAATGCCTGTACAGTCTGATCAAAGTCCAATCCAATCTTATTGGAGACATGCACAGGAAAGCTGACAAATCCATGGAGTATCAGCTGGTGAACACATTCTGACACAGGGCAGCACAGTGGTAGTGTTGCAGCCTTTTTGTGCCCGGTTCGATCTGGAGGACGGGTGCTGTCTGTATGCAGTTTGCACGTTCTCCCTGTGACCACCAGTGTTTTCTCCGGATGCTCCAGATTCCTCCCACGTTCCAAAGACGTGCAGGTTTGTAGGTTAATTGACTTTTCTAAATGGTCCCGCAGAAGGTCTCCTCATCTAATTACCCTCTACCCCAACTAGTTCACTCTGACCCCAACCCCTGACACTGACCACACAACTGCCACTACCCGGGACTCCCCAAAGCCCTAACTCTCCAGTTGCACTCAAACAAGTTCCCAATTGTCTGACTGACTGGACTATCTGAATCTTCAATCACCATCCATTACTGTATCACCGGGCCAAACCCACTGGTCAATGTCATCATCGCCACCCCATTCATGTTCACCACCAGTCTCTGTTGGAGACACAAGAGAATGCAGATGCTGGATTCATGAGGAAAATAACAAAGTCCTGGAGGAACTCAGCGGGTCAGACACATCTGTGGAGGGAATGGACAGGCAACATTTTAGATCCGGACCCTTCTTCAGACGATGGAGTGTAGGGAGAAAGCTGGAAAAGGAGGTGGGGCTGGCAAGTGATAGAAACATGGAAACATAGAAAATAGGTGCAGGAGTAGGCCATTCGGCCCTTCGGGCCTGCACCGCCATTCAATATGATCATGGCTGATCATGTGATGGTGGATACATAAAAAATGCTGGAGTAACTCAGCGGATCAGGCAGCATCTCTGGAGAAAAGAAATAAGTGACATCTTGGGTCGATGCCCTTCTCCAGAGATGCCGCCTAACCTGCTGAGTTACTCCATCTTTTTGTATCTATCTTCAGTGTAAACCAGCATCTGCAATTCCTCCTTATACAAGTGATAGTTGATTCAGGTGATGCAGAGTGATTGGCAGATAGTGACAAAGGATAGTGAAAAGCAGACAAAAGGGGGTCAGATAAGGAAAGAAGAGGAGGAGTGAAATGTCGGATGAAGGGAGACAGTGGGGAAAGTGGGGATATCTGGAAAAGGCGGACTCAGGGCTGAATGGGAGATGATGGTATGGTGGAGGGTAATGGAATTGATGAATTACTGAATTAATCAATTAATTACTTAATCAATTGATTACTTAATTACAACAGACAATAGACAATAGGTGCAGGAGTAGGCCATTCGGCCCTTAGAGCCAGCACCGCCATTCAATGCAATCATGGTTGATCATCCCTAATCAGTACCCTTAATTAATCAATTAATTAATTAACTGATTAATAAATGAATGAATGGTTCCTTATTATCACAAATGACAAGTCACAGTGAAATTCTTTGTTCTGCATACCCTACAAAGTATGCAAAGAGGCACCACGTATAGGGCACCGACACTGTACAAAGTGTTCAATGTTGTCCCCAATGGTCCTCTTTCATTCTCGGTACCCGCCCTGCGTCCCTCTTTGTTCTCTCAGTGGCGCGTCCTTGACCGACCTCCGTCGCCCACCACGGACCCGTCTGAAGCTGGGCTGAAGGGCCTGTATCTACATTGGATGACTCCACAACTCTACGACCGTATAACTGAATGGTGGATGTTGGGAGAAATATGTGCACACTAGGATGTGGGAATGCTGGGACCATCTCCCATCCCCTGACCTCATACATTGGATGCCTCAGGAGTCTAGTCACGCTGCCATTTGCAAAGACAGGAGCTCATTGGAGTTTAGTTTAGTTTAGAGATACAGCGCGGAAAAAGACCCTTCGGTCTACTGAGTCCGCACCGACCAGCGATTCCCGCACATTAACACTATCCTACACACACTAGGGACAATTTACACATACACCAAGCCAATTAATCTACAAACCCGAGAAGTGGCTGCAGGAAGATTGGGTCTGAGAACTTAATATTCAGGGTCATACATCCTATAGAAAGGACAGGCAGGTGCAGAGGAATGGAATTCAGTCCCTTGCGAGGGAAGACATAGGGACTGACGAGGTAGAGTCACTGTGGATTGAGTTGAGGAATTGCAAAGGCAAGAAGACATTCATTGGTCTAATCTACAGACCCCCAAATAGTAGCCTGGATGTAGGGCGTAAGTTGCAGCAGGAGTTAAAACTGGCATGTAACAAAGGTAATGCCACTGTGGTGATGGGGGATTTCAATATGTAGGTAGACTGGGAAAATCAGGTTGGTTCACAGCCCCAAGAAAGAGCGTTTGTAGAATGCCTCCGAGATAGATTCTTAGAGCAGCTTGTAATGGAGCCGACCAGAGAAAAGGCAATTCTGGATTTAGTGTTGTCCAATGAACCAAATTTGATAAGAGATCTGCAAATGGTTGTTGGTGGTGGTAACTGCTTTGAAATGCTGCACTGCAAATGCTTGTTGGTGGTGGTAACTTGACAAGTTGCTGTTTGCATTGTATATTGATTTTAGATAAAACGCTACCACTTGCAGCTGTGATTTTTTGGCCATCTTACTCAGTCCCCCTCCGCTCATCAGGTGCAGAGGGTTCTTCCCATCAATGAAAAATAAAAGTGTTATTAGTGTTTAAAAAAATGCTGAGAATCTCTCTCCTGTCAATCACGCCATGAAGGCCACTCCCCTTCTGGTGGGAGGGGGGAAGAATTATAAAACCCAGATGTGTAGGTGTGGTTCAGTCTCTGCAAGATGGGGGAGGAAGAGGTCACGACTCTGTATGAGCTGTGAATCAACTGAACACACTGAATATCTACTGAACTGTGAGTGTGGGTGTTTATTTGGTGTTTTGTGTGGTTTAATGGTGGTTTTATGGTGGTTTCACCCTGCTTGAAATGGTATGAAACTGCACTTGAATTTGGTTGTCTTGCACCCTGCTGAAGTGGTATGAAACTGCACTTGAGTTTGGTGGTCCTGCATCCTGCTTGAAGTGGTAGGAAACTGCACTTGAGTTTGGTAGCCATTCACCCTGCTTAAAGTGGTAGGAAATTGCACTTGAATTTGGTGGCCCTGCACCCTGCTTGAAGTGGTATGATGCTGCACTTGAATTTGGTGGCCTTGCACCCTGCTTGAAGTGGTACGAAACTTGCAATTGAATTTGGTGGCTTTGCACTCTGCTTGAAGTGGAATAGCAGTGAGTCAATTACTCGCCCACCAGCCGTGAGGGAGCTGCCAGCACATCAGGCTTGAGTGACTGAGCTGTCACCCCAAGAATCCATTTGGCCCACAATGTCCATACTAGCCCTCTGGGAACCAGTCACTTCAGCCCTCTGGAAACCAGTCCACAATACACATACTAGCGCTCCAGAAAGCCCTCCCCCCACACTGGCCACCAATATTGGAATTGGTGGAGAGGTGGAATATTGCATTGGGGGACCAGCCCTCCCGTGTGATCATTGGACCCAACGGGTCCCACTTAGTCTAGTAATATAGATAAATGTGAGGTTAACCACTTTGGTGGCAAAAACAAGGGGGCAGATTATTATCTCAACGGGGTTAGGTTAGGTAAGGGGGAGGTACAGCGAGACCTGGGTGTCCTTGTACACCGGTCACTGAAAGTTTGCGTGCAGGTACAGCAGGCAGTGAAGAAAGCTAATGGAATTTTGGCCTTCATAACAAGAGGATTTCAGTATAGGAGTAGAGAGGTTCTTCTGCATTTGTATAGGGCTCTGGTAAGACCACATCTGGAGTATTGCCTACAGTTTTGGTCTCCTAATTTGAGGAAGGACATCCTTGTGGTTGAGGCAGTGCAGCGTAGGTTCACGAGATTGATCCCTGGGGTGGCGGGACTGCCATATGAGGAATGATTGAAAAGACTAGGCTTGTATTCACTGGAGTTTAGAAGGATGAGGGGATATCTTATAGAAACATATAAAATTATAAAAGGACTGGACAAGCTAGATGCAGGAATAATGTTCCCAATGTTGGGCGAGTCCAGAACCAGGGGCCACAGTCTAGGAATAAAGGGGAGGCCATTTAAGACTGAGGTGAGAAAAAACATTTTCACCCAGAGACTTGTGAATTTGTGGAATTCCCTGCCACATATGGCAGTGGAGGCCAAATCACTGGATGTATTTAAGAGAGAGTTAGATAGAGCTCTAGGGGCGAGTGGAATCAAGGGATATGGGGAGAAGGCAGGCACGGGTTATTGATTGGGGACGATGAGCCATGATTGCAATGAATGGTGGTGCTGGCTCAAAGGGCCGAATGGCCTCCTCCTGCACCTATTTTCTATGTCTCTGTCTATGTCTATCTTTGGAGTGTGGGTGGAAACCGAAGATCTCGAAGAAAACCCACGCGGTCACGGGGAGAACGTATAAACTCCGTACAGATAGCACCTGTAGTTGGGATCGAACCGGGGTCTCCGGCGCTGCAAGCGCTGTAAGGCAGCAACTCTACCGCTGCGACACCGTGGCTGTGTTCTGTGTAATGGCCATATAACATGCCTTTTATTCCCAGACTACCATTTCCAGACCATCATCTTTCAACTGGGCATGTTACTGCCTCCTTGTCTATGGAGGTTCAACAGTTTCAAATAACAGTTCTGCGACCGCACAAATTTGCACTTCGCCACCCACATGTGCATTCCGTGCCGTTTGCATTTGGTCCGGTCCATTATCCCAGCCTTCAGATGATTTCTTCCACTGGTCGGAGAGTAATACAGCACTGAAACAGCGAATAGAGTATGCAGGTCATGGAAAACACAGGTCATAATCTCTCCTAAAACAGACACAAAACGCTGGAGTAACTCAGTGCGTCATGCATTGTCTCTGGAGATAAGGAATAGATGACGTTTTGACTCGAGACCCTAAACCAGCATCTGTAGTGTGCCTTCTGACTCATAATCTCTCCTACTGGTCTTTGAGTAATTCAGCACTGAAATAGGCTGGTCAGCCCACTGAGTCTACGTTGACCAACAAGCACGTATTTACACATTTATTCTCCACACATTCCCATCAGCTGCCCTGGACGTTACCACTCTCCTACGCAAGGAGTCATTTGCAGTGGTCAATTAGCCCACCGACTCTGAAGAAGGGTCTCAGCCCGAAACTTCACCCATTCCCTCCCACATTTTGTGTCAGCCCACCCCCCAATCACACGACTTTGGGATTTGGGAGGAAACCAGCCAGCCGGGGGAAGTCCACACAGTCACTGGGGGAACATGTAGACTTTGCACAGAAAACACCCGAGGTCAGCATGGAACTGGGGTCCCTGGAGCTGTGAGGCCCTTTCCACCCTCTTTATTCTGCATCGTGACATTTGTATTATCTAACTTTTGTTTTAGCATTTTGAATCACCTCCTCACACACACACACACACACACAACATTGCCTCTGCTATTCTCTCCACAGATGTTACACTCCCTGCCAAATACTTCTTCCATTCCCTGTTCTAAAGTGACAGACTAAAGTGCTGAGTCAGCTACAGTAAGCTTCAATAGCATGATGCACTTAAAGCCTCAAAGCCTCTGGGCCTGGGCTGGCACTGGGAAGGGGGAGAAAGAAAGGAAGTCTCCCCTTCCGACTGAACCTTATCATGTTTCTGGAAAATATCCCAATGTGCTTCTTATAAATTATCCCCCAAAGCATGGATTTGAAAGTTGTAGAGGAGTTCCCAAGCACATAATGGTTTGGAATCACAGACCATCTGGAATGAAATATATCAGTGTGGATTTGTGTGGATCACCAGACATCCTGAAGCAGAAATGTAATAACGTTTAGGTAAATCTGTTTTATTTTAAACGATATTGGTTGGGAGATAAATATTGGCCACGATTACCAGAAAGAATCCCCTGTTCATCTTCAAACGGTGCCTTGGGAATTGAACAAGTACCCTTCACTAATTTAATGTCTCCTAATTAAAACAGATGGTTTGTGAAACAATGCACAGTGGTCACAGTGCTCACGGAAATGCCAAACGCTGGCGCACATTCCCCGTCGTCTGAAGAGCACAGCAGGAGAGCTCGGAGAAAATCTCTTCAGAGCTTCGGCAAACGGGAAGGAACTTGCATTATTTGAATTGCAATTAAGTGATAAAATATTGATGAGGGAGATAAAAGCCCATTAATGCGAGGCACTTACTTCAAACTGGCACAAGCTGTGAGAGATGCTGTCGATTTATTGCACCGAGGTTAGTGCTCACCAATCTCACATCATAAACCTGTTGCCCTATTGACTCATCTGTAACAGAGTCTAATCGATAGACGTGTGGAAGGGGATCTGGCATCGAGTATTGAAATGTTGTGGGCAGCAACAATGCATTATTACACGTCAAATAGCTTTTAACGTGCACTAATTAATGTCTTAAATTGCGTTTACACTTTGGAACCTTTCTGCAGATCCAAGAGTAATCATTAGCACCACATAAAATGGACAGTGTGATTATTAATCAGCCGGTAATCGCTAGGGTAATTATTGTTACAATCATGCTGGTGATTGAGGTCAGAAAACTTAGTGGCTCTACCTCAGAGAGAGGACACATGAGTTCTGACTCGTATTACTCATCGTATCCGTAATTCAATTCAATGATTTGATGATTGAATTATACTTTAATATCCACATGTACCTAGGTACAGTGAAATGTTTTGTTTTGCATACCACCCGGAAAAATTATACGGCAGGCCTCACCTGGGGAGTACACACAAGTCGCCAGGTTTCTGGTGCCAACCAAGCCCTGTCCCACAGTGCGAGTTCATTCCAAGAGCTCTCCCCAGTTTAAAAAAATCAAACGCATGGTAAGCACGGAGGATGAACGTAGCGGGTACGTCGGAGCTCGGGGACGTCTCTTAACGCTAACGGCTGGTAAGCACGGAAGACGCGTGAAGATTCCCACACTGACCTTTCTGTCCTGGGCCTCCTCCACTGTCACAGTGAGGTCCAGCGCAAATTGGAGAAACAGCACCTCATATTTCGCTTGGATAGCTTACACCCCAGCGGTATGAATATTGACTTCTCTAACTTCAAGTAACCCTTGCTTTCCGTCTCTCTCCATCCCCTCCCCCTTCCCAGTTCTCCACTGTCTCCGACTACATTTTATCTGTTTGCTTTGTCGTTACCTTCTCCCAACTAACAATGATCTATTCTACATGTTCCTTGATCTCCACTCCCTTTGTCCGGGTTTCACACCTTACACTTCCTTATCCATACACTTCCTTATCTATGTACCTCCCACTTCCCTGATATCAATCTGAGAAAGGGTCTCGACCCAAAGCTTCACCCATTTCTTCTCTCCAGAGATGCTACCTGTTCCACTGTTATTCCAGCATTTTGGTTCTATCTTTAATTAACATACAAACCTTTACTTCTTTGGTATGTGGGAGGAAACTGAAGATCTTGGAGAAAAACCCACGCAGGTCACGGGAAGAACGTGCAAACTCTGTACAGACAACACCCGTAGTCGGGGTCGAACCCGGTTCTCTAGAACTGAAAGTGCTGTAAGGCAGCAACTCTACTAGTGCCACCACCACAAATGGGACAGTTTTATATTCATATTTTCAAATGTCCTTACATCATGGAAAGAGACCTTTCAGCCCATCAGCTTTATGCTGGCTCACCAAGAAATCCCTTCCATCCATTAATTTTCCCTGTAATCTTTTCTCCGCACATTTCCATCAACTCACCCGAGACTACGCTCCCTTAGAGACTCGAGGCACTTTATGTTGACTGATACACACCTTTGGAATGTGTGAGCATCAGGGGAAGACCCAGGCAGTCACCGGGAGAACATGCAAACTCCACACACTGTATCAGTGGAGCTGTGAGGCAGCACTCTGCTAGCCGGCCAAACACAGAAGAATTTTATTTTTGAAAGGCAATGTTTCCCTTCACCATGTAATAATTTGTGATAATGTACAATTTCCACAAAAGATATTATTCTTGCAAAACTAAAGTAAGACTAGCGAACACTTCAATTGGCCTACCGCCACAACAGATCGCCAGTGGATGTGATCTCATTGCTTGTCTACTCTGCAGTGGATCACTCGGACAATAGAAACATCTACTCCAGTCTATGTTCCATTAACTCTAGGGCGGCACGGTGGCGCAGCGGTAGAGTTGCTACCTTACAGCGCCAGAGACCCTGGTTCGATTCTGACAACGGGTGCTGTCCGTACGGAGTTTGTACGTTCTCCCCATGACTGCATGGGTTTTCTCCGGGTGCTCCAGATTCCTCCCAAGCTCCAAAGACGTGCAGGTTTGTAGGTTAATTGGCTTTGGTGAAGATTGTAAATTGTCCGTGGTGCGCGTGTAGGATAGTGTGAGTGTGCAGGATTGCCCATCGATGTGGGCTGAACAGGCCTGTTTCCCCGCTGTATCTCTAAATTAAACTAAGAACTAAGGGTAAGGTGACGTGCCTCTACCCAACTACTGACCAGTGGCACTGACGTCTGCGGTGATGAAGTGCCCCGAGAGGTTGGTTCGGTAAATTTGTAAATTGTCCCTAATGTGTAGAATAGTTCAAGTTCAAGTGAGTTTATTGTCATGTGGCCCTGATAGGACAATGAAATTCTTGCTTTGCTTCAGCACACAGAACATAGTAGGCATTAACTACAAAACAGATCAGTGTGTCCATATCCCATTATATAAATATATACACACACACACACACATGAATAAATAAATAAATAAATAAATAAATAGATAAACTGTTAAAGTGCTAGTGCCTGTATACAGGGATCGGTGGTCGGCACAGACTCGGTGGGTATTGAATAAAAGTTGAGAAGTCGTGTTGTAGCTGCGTAAATCTTTGGTTGGACAACACTTTGAATGTTGCGTGCATTTTTGGTCACCAAACTGTAGAGAAGATGGTGCAAAAGTAGAGGATGCAAAAGTGGTTCTCCAGGTGTTGCTGGGTGCGTTAGCTAAAGGGACAGGCTGGACACTATAAATCTTTTTCTCTGGAGTATCAGAGGCTGATAGAAGCGTACAAAATTATGAAAGCCACAGATAAGGTCAATACTCAGTGTCTTTTTTTTTCCCCCAGGGTGGAAATATCAAATTGTGGAGGTCATAGGTTTAAGGTGAGAGGGGGAAAATTTAAAGGAGATTTGTGAAGCAGGTTTTTACACAGGGGATGGTAAGTGCCTCGAAAGCACAACTGGGGGAGGCGGTAGAAACTGGTTATTATAACAGCGTTTATATGACAAATGAACAAGCAAGGGATGGTGGGATTCAGATCATGTGGAGATAGATGGGATAGTACAGATTGGCATCAAGATAGGCATAAACGTTGGGCCAAAGGGCCTGTTGTATTTCTCTGCTCAATAATCCTCCCAATGTGCTGATTGATGCAAGCTTGAATCAATTAACGAATTCTAATAGAAAATCAGACACAAAGTGCTGGAGTAACTTAGAGGGTTCAGGCAGCACTTCTGGCCTGATCTGCTGATAAAAAATACATCTATTGATGCTCCAGAACACATCATCGGTAATGTAACCTGGAGTCATTGGGTGTTTCGAGTCTTTCAACATCAGACACCCTCACGTAGGCGACCCAGCCATGGTTGATCAAGCAACGACGTGTTCAGATGACATTCGCTCCTCCCATGGACCTCCTCTCCTGATCCAGAGCCATCTCGAGGCCTTCTCCGCTACCTCTGTGGTGTTCCTGATGGCTCTCCGCTGCCCAGTGCACTCAAGGCTTTGTAGAGCGATTGCCCTGCAAAACCTCTGTAGCCAACCTCAATGGGCGTGCACCTTGCCTTCCAGCCCTGCTTACGGCAGTCTATGACCAGCTCTTCATACTTGGTCAATAGAAAAACAGACACAAAATGTTGGAGTAACTCTGAGGGGTCAGGCAACATTTCTGCCCTGACCCGCTGAGTTACTCCAGCACTTTGTGTCTTTTTTTTTGTTGCAAACCAGCATTTGCAGTTCCTTGTTTCTGAATCCAAATAGAACATAATTTTAAACTGAAAGAAATGCATTTGGCATCCTACTTAAGATTAAGAGTATTATAACATAAAAGCATTATTGCTGACATTGAGATATCGTGAGGACTGCAGGGATTCTGTGCGTGAGATCCCTAACACACATTATCAGCCTGGAAATTAGCTCGCATTATTTAATTTACATTCACATAATTAATGGGTGTCACGGTGGTGCAGCGGTAGAGTCGCTGCCTTACAGCGCTTACGGCGCCAGAGACCCGGGTTCGATCCCGACCACGGGTGCTGTCTGTATGGAGTTTGTATGTTCTCCCCATGACCGTATGGGTTTTCTCCGAGATCTTCGGTTTCCTCCCACACTCCAAAGACGTACGGGTTTGAAGGTTAAATGGATTGGTAAATGTAAAATTGTCCCTAGTGTGTGTGAGACTGTTGGATCGCTGGTCGGTGCGGACTCAGTGGGCCGAAGGGCCTGTTTCCTCGCTGTACCCCTAAACTAAAATCTAAAACTAAACAAAAATCCGGATTATATGACCCCTTCTTTCATGTCCATCTTGCTTCAAATGTTGACCTCGCTGTCATCGTCCGTCCTGAAAAGGACGTAAGCTTCCGGCGACAATCAGTGGGAGCCATCACTTGTTGCAATAGATGATGGTGGTAGCACAATTAGTTCAGGATACTTCCAGTTTCCAGCCCCGTGACGTGGACACTTCTGCTATGGGGCCAACATATGACTGAAATGGATTGTTGCTGGAGTGATATGCAGTATCTCTGAGATGTTTTGTGTCTCTGGAAATTCAAGCAGGCATTTTCTGGAGTGATTCACGCCTCATATTGGCACTGGGGGAACAGCTTCACCATGGGATAGCCTTGGTCCCGACTTAAAAGGAAAAATTCATGATGGACAATAAATGCTGCCTTAGCCCACAATGCACCCTCCTGTGCACTCATCATTTAAGAATCTTTTGAAATTTGCTGTTGTTTTCATAAAGATATTAGGGTTTGGATTAATACCCCTGGCCAAAAAATAGAATGTGATGAGGGGATTTGCACCATTTTGTGCAGTTCAAACCACAGAGCTCAATTAATGGGACTACCGGAGATGGGCAAACCGAAGGTCGTCAGAGGGAGACGAGTGCACGAAGAAGGGGAAAGGAGTAGGGCGACTGGGAGGGTAGGGAGAGAGTGAGAAATAGGAGCACACCATGGTGGAGGGACACACACACAAAAAAGAGCGAGGTGGACACAAAAAGCTGGAGTAACTCAGCGGGACAGGCAGCATCTCTGGAGGGAAGGAATGGGTGACATTTCAGATTGAGACTTCTGAAGAAGGGTCTCGACCCGAAGCGTCACCCATTTCTTCTCTCCAGAGATGCTGCCTGTCCCGCTGAGTTACTCCAGCTTCTTGCGTCTATCTTCGGTTTAAACCAGCATCTGCAGTTGCTTCCTGCACAATGAGAGAGGTAGTCATCTTTGAAACACCTATCAATGCCCATGTTAGATTCCTAAGGAGGAAGATTGACTGAACGTGATTGCCTTCTATCACAGTGAAGAATGTTGATTCCACTGTGGTGGATGTTTGTGTTAAATTCTATTGTGTATTTTGTTCTTTTTGATTGTACAGCTGCAACGCTAACTCTGTTCCACTGACCTTAATTGGGTGCATGTGACAAATAAACGTGAACTTGAACTTGAACTGTTTACTGATGAAGGGTGGGCAGAAGTGTTTGAAGAAGGGTCCTGACCCAAGACCACTTTTACCAACTTCTACAGATGCACTGTAGGAAGTATACTATTGGGTTGCATCACAACTTGGTTTGGGAACAGACCACAAGTAATTGCAGAGTTGTTGGTGGAGCCCTGCCCATCCCATAGACCAGATTCATCACCATTGACTCCATCGACACTTCACATGGCCTTCGGAAAGCAGCGAACGTAATCATAAAGATCTTTTCCATCCAGACGATACATACGCATGAAAGCACGTATCACTAACCTCAGGAACAGTTTTGTCCCCTCTGTTCATAGACTTCTGAACAGATCTTCCATATGCTAGTGTCTTGCCTGATCTTCCACACAACGCTATTGAAGATGCTGAACTTTCTCTCTGGAACTATTGTGCTCCATTGCTGAAAAGATGTATTCTGTACTCTGGTATTTCTCTCTTCGATCTACCTGTTGCACTTGTGAATGGTTTGATTGTATTCATGAACAGTATTATCATATTTCTGAAGAAGGGTCTCGACCCGAAACGTCGTCAATTTCTTCTCTCCATAGACGCTGAGTTTCTCCAGCATTTTGTGTCTACCTTTGATTTTACCAGCATTGCAGTTCTATCTTAAACATTAGAAACATAGAAACATAGAAAATAGGTGCAGGAGTAGGCCATTCGGCCCTTCGAGCCTGCACTGCCATTCAATATGACCATAGCTGATCATTCAACTCAGTATCCTGTACCTGCCTTCTCTCCATACCCCCTGATCCCTTTAGCCACAAGGGCCACATCTAGCTCCCTCTTAAATATAGCCAATGAACTGGCCTCAACCACCTTCTGTGGCAGAGAATTCCAGAGACTCACCACTCTCTGTGTGAAAAATGTTTTCCTCATCTCGGTCCTAAAGGAATTCACCCTTATCCTTAAACTGTGACCCCTTGTTCTGGACCTCCCCGACATCGGGAACAATCTTCCTGCATCTAGCCTGTCCAACCCTTAAGAATTTTGTAAGTTTCTATAAGATCCCCCCTCAATCTTCTAAATTCTAGCGAGTATCATAGTTATCATAGTAGAGACCATTATCATAGTTAATTGGATAGTATGCAAACAAAAGCTTTTTGCTGTATTTCGGTAAACATAACAATAATATAAACCTAAAATAATAAGTTAAATTGGTTTCTCCAGAGCATTGGAGGCTGAGGGGAGACCCAATAGAAGTTTATAATATGGTGAGAGGGATTTCGAGGTTAACAGTCAGGATCTACAGGACATAGATTTCTGGTAACAGAGTGAAAGTTTAAAGAAGATGTGTGGCGTAGAGTGTCCAGAACTTGCTACCAGGAGTGGTGGTGGAAGCAGATATAAAGGTGGCATTTAAGAAGCTTTCAGATAGACATGTTAATATGCAGGGAATGGAGGGATGAGGATCATGTGCAGGCAGGAGATTTGTTTAATTTGGCATCATGTTTGGTGCAGACATTATGGGCCAATGGGCCTGTTTTTGTGCTGAACTGTTTGACGTTTTGTTGGAAGAAACCAGAGCACCCAGCAGAAACCCACATGCTCAGGCGAGAACATGCAAACTCAACATGGACAGCACCGGAGGTCAGGTTGAACCACAGATCCATGGGTACATTCGGGAGCTGAAGAGGATGAATGGGTTCAGCCATTGACGTGAAATGGATGGGAATGATCTGAGTGCAAGTAATACTCTGGATCCCAGGGGACCATACAGAACACAGCAATGGGGGAACACACAAACAGAAGGCAAGGAGATTGCTCATGTGATAAGACCTGAAATGTCTGAGATATCAGAGAATATATCGCATGGGTGAAAAAGGGAAAATCTAATCCAAGGACATCAGCGATTTGAGACCAATGTAACAGGTCCCTGGACATGATTGCTGGGCACATGGTCAAGTGAAAGGCCCAGGCAAAATGATCCATTTACAGTTTGACACTGTGTGGTAATTTAGTGCACTGTTTGGATGAAGAGAGAATCTGATACATGAGACCTAAATATAATCATGTGTTATCATTCCGCTGACTGGTTAGCACGCAACAAAAGCTTTATAATGTACCTCAGTACACGTGACAATAAACTAAACTGAACTAATCCGAAGTTCAAAGAAGCAGAGACAATAGACATCAATATGGTGATGCTTACAATAGGTATACAGCTTCATTTAGCATGTGTTCGCAGCAGCTGACAGCTGGATAAGCCCACAGATATGGTAATGGCAGCACGGCCTTCCTTCTCATTGAAGACTCACATCAATTTAGTAATGGCACAGCTGGTAGAGCCACTGCCTAAAAGTGTCAGCGGCCCCGGTTCAATCCTGAACTCGGGTGCTGTCTGTGTGGAGTTTGCATTTTCTCCCCTTGACTGCGTGCATTTCCTCCGGGTGCTCCGCTTTCCTCTGACACCCTGAAGACGTGCGGGTTTGTAGGTGAATGAGAAAGTGGAATAGCACAGAATGATTGTGAATGGGTGATCAGTAGTCAGTGTGGACTTTGTGGGCTGAAGAGCTGCGGTTTCTGGAGAGGGTAGAAGGCCGTTCTGGGTCCTAGATGAAGGGGACCGGTGGAGACAGGACAAGGGTCATCACTGGATGGTGAGGACTCCTTCCCATAGAAAAAGGCACGGAGGCGGAGGAAGAAAAACTCTACGTCATTGCGGACCCGGAACTTGTTGAGGTGGGTGCGGAGGGAAATTTTCTAGAGAGGGTAGAAGGCCATTCTGGGGAGTTCAAGAGGAGGGGGACCAGTGGAGACGTCTGAAGAAGGGTCTTGACCAGAGGCATCACCCATTCCTTCTCTCCAGAGATGCTGCCTGCTCCATTGAGTTACTGCAGCTTTTCATGTCCATCTTTGGTGGGATGGAGAGCCTGTTTCCATGCTGTGTCTCTCTTTCAATCAATGAACACTGCAGTAAGTCACGTCACTTTTATTTATAAAGCACATTTAAAAAACAACTCTCGTTGGCCAAAGTGCTTTACATTGGTGGAGGTACTAACGTTATACAACATTGGTTCATAGATTAAATACAAACATCACCACATACATATAGCCCTCGCTCAGAGGACGTCAAGAAAGGCTTGGGAGTAGAGATGAGTTTTGAGTCTCGACTTAAAGGAGTCAATGGAGGGGGCAGTTCTGATGGGAGGAGGGATGCTGATCCACAGTCTAGGTCTGTCAGTCAATCAGCACAGAACTCAAAAGGTTGGGAAAGGCTGCAGTCATCTGAACATCAAACTCAGGGGGTCTCGCAAAGGACATTGCTGCAGCCTCAACACCCCCATTCACGATAATCCTCTGTTCTCTTTGTTATTGAGTAGTGCATGTACAACAGGGGTGCAAATCCCTGGGAAAATAAACTGCACATATCCATGTAGAATCAAAGAACTGCAAATGCTGGTTTATCCCAAAGATAAACAAAGTGTTGGAGTAACTCAGCGGGTCAGGCAGCATCTCTGGAAAAAAAGGATGTGTGATGTATAGGGTCAGGATCCTTCTTCAGACTGAAGTACTCCAGCACTTTGTGTCTATTTCTGCTCATGTCGACATTTGCTTTGCACACGATGAGGTATGGGTGCAAAACAGATCTGTGGTTGAATCGGTTGAATCAAATGCTGAGGAAGATCAGGAAACACATTAACATTCAGTAAGCTAAGCACAGAGGTTTGCCTATCCCACCTCCAGGTTCTCTGTGGCTGAAAATGAATGTTTTCCCTCTTCTACAGTTCCGTTAACAGAAACAACCCACAAACAGGAAGTCAGAGGAGATGACATTGTGTGATTGCAAAAGAGATAGGCAAAACCTCCATACTGATGCACAGGAAGGAACTGCAGATGCTGGTTTACACCAAAGATAGACACAAAATGCTGGAGTAACTCAGCGGGACAGGCAGCATCTCCGGAGAAATGGAATAGGTGAAGTTTCGGGTCAAGACACTTCTTCAGATTCCATACTGATGCCTATTCTCTACAGCTTTTTTAACTTATTTTTTACACAGAGAGTGGTGAGTTCCTGGAACGTGCTGCTGTGGGTGTTTGTTGAGCAGATACGATAGAAGCATTTAAGACACTTTTGGATAGGCGGATAGAAATGCAGGGAATGAAGGAATATATATCATGTGCAGGCAGATATGACTTGGTCTTGGCCTTACGCTCGGCACGTGCGCTGTGGGCTGAATGGCCTGTTCCTGTGCTGTTTGTTCTATGTTCTATGTTCTTAACATGGAGACCATCCATAAACTGGAAGCCAGAGGAGATGACCTGACTTCAAAATACATTGTCAATAAAAAGCCAGAATGAGAATCAGAGTGAAGGATGGTTTGGAAAGAGAGCATTGAGAAGCTATCAAAGCCAAGATTGTATTTAATTTCATGGTCTCCAGTAACATAACATATACCTTGCCCAAATGGAACTTCTGTGGTAGTTGAGAAGGGTGATGAACCCTTTTGTAGATTTACATCAACTGTTTGTGTTTAGAATATGATATGCAATGGATTCATGATTGTGCATAATTTAGAAACCAACTATGTTAAAGTAACAATCACAGAGAGATGTGCTTGAAGCTGGACTGGAAAAATGAACCCAGGGGATGGATTGTCAGAGAGATATGGCTGAGAAACGGGCCATTCGCCCACAGAGTACATGCTAACTATCAAGCATCCATATTTACATTCACCCATTAACTTAACCCCTCGCATTATCCCCACCTCCCCCAAAGTTCATCAAGTATCCCCCAAAGTTCTACCACGGTGCTGAATCAGGGCCTTTGGCCCACCGGGTCCATGCCGACCAGTGATCCCCATACATTAACGCTATCCTACAAACACTAGGGACATTTTTTACATTTACCAAGCCAATAAACCTACAAACCTGTACGTCTTTGGAGTGTGGGAGGAAACTGAAGGTCTCGGAGAAAACCCACGCGGTCACGGGGAGAATGTACAAACTCCGTTCAGACAGCACCCGTAATCGGGATCGAACCCGGGTCTTCGACGTTCTGTTAATAGGTCTGCCTCTGAATCTTACCTATAGATCAGGAAAGATGTTTGTCATCTTGTCATGGAAAGGGTACAGAGAAGATTTACGAGGATGTTGCCAGGACTAGAGGATCTGAGCTATAGGGAGAGGTTGAGTAGGCTGGGACTATTCTCTGGAGAGCAGGAGAATGAGGGGGTGATCTTAATGAGGTGTATAAAATCATGAGAGGACTAGATTGGGTAGATGCAACATCTCCTGCCCAGAGTAAGTGAATCAAGATATAGGTTTAAGGTGAAGGGGAAAACATTTAACAGGAATCTGAGGGGTAACCTTTTCACACAAAGGGTGGTGGGTGTATGGAACAAGCTGTCAGAGAATGTAGATGAGGCAGGGACTATCCCAACGTTTAAGAAACAGTTTGACAAGTACATGGATAGGACAGGTTTGGAGGGATATGGGCAGGTGCGACTAGTGTATATAGGACATGTTGGCTGCATGTTGCCCACTTGTGTGGGCAAGTTGGGCTGAATGGCCTGTTTCCCTGCTGTATCATTCTATGACTCTCTGACTCTAAGAGGCAACATGATCAAGCCTAATAACCAATAACTAGCCAACCATTCAGAAGAATGGACGAGGGACAAAATAGAAGTAGGAAGGAACTGCAGATGCTGGTTTAAACCAAAGATAGACACAAAAAGCTGGAGTAACTCAACTGGTTAGGGGTCAAGAGAAGGAATGAGTGACGTTTCGGGTGGAGACCCTTCTTCAGAATCACTCTTCTTCAGAAGGGTCTCGACCCAAATCGACACCCATTCCTTCAATCCAGAGATGCTGCCCATCCCGCTGAGTTACTCCAGCATTTTGCGTCTATCTTCGGTGTAAACCAGCATCTGCAGTTCCTTCCTGCGCATCAGTATGGAAGTTTTGTCTATCTCTTTTGCAGCCACACAATGTCATCTCCTCTGACTTCCCATTGTGCTGTGGACAATCCAGCAAAGCCTGCAAGTCTGAGTGCTATGCCACTTCACATTCATGCACAAGATGCCATCTCGTGAAAGACAGCACTCATAGAAACAGCCTTCAGTTATCATTAAAGCATTATGTATAGAGAGACACAGTCTGACAGTGCAGTGTGCAGGGATCCAGTGTGTTGGCAAGCTGGCATGAACCACTCTCTTCCACATTGCTGTGTGTTGCAGTGCCAGACATCAACCCTGCCACAAATCACCCCTCTGTTCACCATGGAGAGCCTGTCTGCGAGGGCTGGTGATGCGCCAAAGGGCCAATTGCAAATGTTATCTCAAATCCCAACAAGAACTTGCATTCATTTCATTCCCCTAATTCGTTAGAAGGAAGAGGTTACAGAGATAAGACAAGGGATGACCAAGGTCTTGAAAACAAGGATGGCATTTTTTTTAATATTGCTAACCCGTTTCTTTTGGGTCTCAAAAGTAGTTAAAATAAAACACCAGTCATTAGTGATAGGCACAAAATGCTGGAGTAACTCAGCACGGTGGCGCAGCGGTCGAGCTGCTGCCTCACAGCGCCAGAGACCCAGGTTCGATCCTGACTATATAACCATATAACCATATAACAATTACAGCACGGAAACAGGCCCTCTCGGCCCTTCCTGTCCGTGCCGACCATTTATTTTCCCCTAGTCCCATCTACCTGCACTCAGACCATACCCCTCCATTCCCTTCCCATCCATATACCTATCCACTTTACTTTCAAATGTTAAAATCGATCCAGCCTGTTTCGAGTCGACCCTTTCAGAAGAAGGGTCTCGACCCAAAATGTCACCTATTCCTTTTCTCCAGAGATGCTGAGTTACTCCAGCATTTTGTGTCTATCTCTGGTGCAAACCTGCATCTGCAGTTCCTTCCTGCACAAATGATGAGTGAACCTGCTCAGAACTACCTGTCTGTACGGAGTTTGTACGTTCTCCCCATGACCTGCGTGGATTTTCTCTGAAATCTTCAGATTCCTCCCACATTCCAAAAATGTACAGGTGTAATTGGCTTGGTGTAAATGTAAAATTGTCCTTAGTGTGTGTAGGGTTGTGTTACTATGCGGGGGACGGCTGATTGGTGGGCCAAAGGGCCTGATCCCGCTTGGCATCACTGAACTAAACTAAACTTAGTGGGACATACAGCATCTCTGAAGATAGGGAATGGGTGATGTTTCGAGTCGACGCCCTTCTTCAGAAGAAGGGTCTCGACCCAAAATGCCACCTATTCCTTTTCTCCAGAGATGCTGAGTTACTCCAGCATTTTGTGTCTATCTCTGGTGCAAACCTGCATCTGCAGTTCCTTCCTGCACAAATGATGAGTGAACCTGCTCAGAACTTGCTGCAAATTAACATTCAGTTAGGACGGACGTACATTCAACGAAATTAAAAGATAGGAGGATGGAGAGATTTTACAATTAATTGTTTAAATTTCAAGGAGCAATCTGTCTCACCAAGTTCAGTCGCCTTTCTCTAGATACCTTCTCTAGTCCTTCCACACGTCTTAATTGCAATATACGTTGGACTTCAGCTGTTGAGAGTTTCATTGAGATCTAATTAGATTGGACAATGCCGTCCTCTAGATACCTGGAAACCTGCATAATATAAGGGCGGCACGGTGGCGCAGCGGTAGAGTTGCTGCCTTACAGCACCAGAGACCCGGGTTCGATCCTGACTATGGGTGCTGTGTGTATGGAGTTTGTACGTTCTCCCAGTGCCCTGCATGAGTTTTCTCCGGGATCTCCGGTTTCCTCCCATACTCCAAAGAAGTACAGGTTTGTAGGTTAACTGGTATAATTGTTAAATGTCCCTAGTGTGTAGGAAAGCGTTCGTGTACAGAGCTTGTCGGTTGGCGCAAACTTGGTGGGCCGAATGTCCTGTTTCCACGCTGTATCATCACTGGACTGAAACTAAAGTCACATCCGGGGGGGGGGGGGGGGTGGGAGGGTTGGGAGCAAGAGACTGGAAAACAGGCAGAAGAAGAAGAAAAGAGAGTATTATCCTTTCACCAAATCTAACTCTCAGCCGTGTTCATAGTAAGAATGTCAGACATAAGAGAAGGAGTAGGTTGTTGAGTCTTTTCCACTATTCACCAATATCGTGGCTGAATTTCTACCTCAATCATAATTTTTCTGCCCTCTCCCCATATCCTTTGATTCCTCTAATACTGAATCTCGGTTTTGAATTAACTCAATCAGTGACCCTCCAAAGCCATGCAGGGTAGACAATTCCAAAGATTCAACCACCGTCAGAGAAAAGAAGCTCCTCCTCGTTTAATACTAAATAGCCTACCTAAGCTGTGTAAGAAAGAACTGCAGATGCTGGATAAAATCGAAGGTAGGCACAAAATGCTGGAGCAACTCAGTGGGTGAGGCAGCATCTATGGAGAGAAGGAATGGGTGACGTTTCGGGCCGAGACCCTTCAAGAACCCTCAAAGACTCTCCCACCAGTGGAAACATTCTCTCCACCAATCCACTCTCCAAGCCTTTCTCTATTCCGCATCTTTCAATGAGGTCCCCCCTCATTCTTCTAAACTCCAGCGAGTACAAGTCCAATGCCGTCAAACGCTCATCATAGATTAACCTACTCAATCCTAGGATTATTCTTGTAAATCCCCTCCAGAGCCAGCACATCCTTCCTCAGAAATGGTGCCCAAAATTGGTCACAATACTCCAAATGCAGCCTGACCAGGGCCTCATAGAGCCTCAGCATTACATCCCTGTTTGTGTATTCTAGCCCTCTTTGTGTTTGCTTTCTTTATGACCGATTCAACTTTTTGGGAATCTTGCACCAGCACTCTATACGGAGGTTGGTCTATAGGGAGTTTGTATGTTCTCCCTGTGACCTGCGTGGGTTTTCTCCTGATGCTCTGGGTTCCTCCCACACTCCAAAGATTTACAGGTTTATAGGTTAATTGGCTTCGGTAAAAAAAAAAATTGCAAATTGTCCCTAGCGTTTCGGATCATGCTATTACACGGGCCTGTTTCCCCCACTGTATCTCTAAACGTCTAAAGACATCTCCACGGTTCTTGCATGAATAATGCCCGGGGATATTTTATATCTGTTTGCATTGACGAACAAGGCATTATTTTAATATTATACTTGAAAGTGTATTCCACTGATTACACATAATTTCACCAAGGTCCCAGTGAGTCATTCACCTGACACTTGTGTTTGAACATGGAACTGGGATTAAAGCCCAGAACACATTGACCAAAGGGCAGAGAGTAGCTGCTGTGCCAAACTAACTTGATAAGTGGATGAATGTTGGAAACAGCTTTATTTAAAGGATATTTTGCAAGGTTTGAAGATTGCAATCTAGTTTACATCGCAGGAATGGCAGAGTGGCGCAGCGGTAGAGTTGCTGCCTTACAACGCGTCAAGGGCCAGAGACCCGGGTTCGACGTCGACTACAGGTGCTGTCTTTTTTTTAAAATATATTTTTATTAGAGGTAAGCAATAAATTGGCAAACACACATTATGGTATAGGTATTTCTAGTATATCACTCATACATTATTAATATTATCAATTGAATCATTCTGCCTCTAATAGTTTTTTTTTTTTTTTATAGATTAAAAGTAATAAAAAAAGAGAGAAAAAAAAAGAGAAAAAAAGAAAAATCAAAAAATAAAATCATAAGGAATGGAATAATTTACCATTAATACATCGTTGGAGATAAGATCAAGGAATATAGAGTATTAACTTTTTAACTGTTCCTGAGTCCAAGTTTCAGTTAGGTTCCCCTGCCGAACCAATCTACCCTTTTAAATAATCGATGAAAGAAGACCATATTCTAACAAAGAGTTCTTGTTAGTCCATTAAGGCAAATCTGATTCTTTCCAGGTGTAGGGTCTCCGACATTTCCATAATCCACATTTTAAATGTGGGAGTTATAGGAGCATTTAATGAGCATTCCAACATTTTAATATTAATTTCTTCCCGATTATTATACTGTAATCTAGGAAATTTCTTTGGCTTGTTGTGAGTGTTAAACGTTGTTCTGATATTCCAACTATTATTAGTATTGAGTCCGGATCCAGTTTAGTATTAATAACTTCAGAAGTTATTCTAAAAATCTCAATCCAGAAGTTTGTAATTTTTATACAATTTGCAAAAGTATGTGTTAAGTTAGCCTCTAGATGCTGACATTTATTGCAGATTGGAGAGACATGTGGACAGATTCTATTCAGTTTAACTTTTGAGTAATGTAATCTGTGTAATACTTTAAATTGTATTAAAGCATGTCTGGCATTTAATGAGCATTGATGTATATATTGTAAACTTTTGTCGCATATATCTTTCGTTAAGGGTTGGCTTAATTCATTTTTCAATGTATGTCTATGTGATTCCGTCAATGGTACCTCGCTGTCTAAAAGAATATTATAAATATAAGTTGTTAGTTTTTCTGTATTAGGATGCTTATTCAAATATTCATCAAGGATTTCCGGTTCCCTATTCCTATAATCTTGTGTATTTGATATAACATAATCTCTGAGTTGTAGATATCGAAAAAAATTATTTGAGTGTATTCCATAAATCTGTTGTAATTCCTGAAATAAAAGAAAAGTGCCTTTCTTATAAAGAAAATTTGGTATAGCTAAACCTCCATTAATCTTTGATTTACATAAATGTTTTTTACTTATTCTATGATTCTTATAATCCCAGATGAAACTTGTAACAGTAGAGTCTACTTTTTTTTAAAAAAGAGTTTTTTTTTAAATTGGGAGCGGCCTTTCCATTTTTTAGAGATCTAATTGACTCTTCGATATCTTTTATCATTATTTCAGCACCTAATAGTTCTTGCTCTTGCAAATCTAAACCTTTAAGGTTACATTTCTGTAAAAATGCTTCCATTCCTGTTGATTGTTCTGTCACTTTAGTTGAATAAAGATATTGATAGTATTGTGAAAATCTGTCATTAATATCTTTAGGGAGTGTTAATATTTCTCCCTTATCTGATCTAATCTTATGAATCGTTTCTTCCCCGTCCAATTTACGAAGCTGACGTGCTAATAGTTTTTGTGGTTTATCACCGAATTCAAATTTTAATTGTTTTGTATGTTGATATAGTTTTATTACTTGGTCAGAATATATTTTATTCAACTTATATTTCAGTGCTGCAATTTTATTATGTTTTGCCAATGAAGGTGCTCCAGCATTTTTAAGTCTAAATGCCTTATTTCCATTTCCAGTGTCTGTTGTTTAGCCCTATTCTCTTTATCAAGAAATGCCTGGGAGGAGATTAATGCCCCTCGTATAAATGCTTTAAATGTTTCCCAGAGAAAGGAGGGAGAAATTTCTGGCTGGTCATTGACCTCGAAAAACATATGAATCTGTTTTACTAGATATTCACAACATCCCTTTTCATTTAAAATTTGAGGATTAAGTCTCCATTGTGTCTGTTTCTTGTCCATTCCGTTTAGTTTAATCATAAACGTTAATGTAGCATGGTCCGAAATTATAATGTTATGATATTGCGAATTGTAGGTAAATGGAATAAGTTTAAAATCTACTAAAAAATAGTCTATCCTTGAATACGTTTTATGCACAGGTGAATAAAATGAATATTCTTGTCCTGATGGATTTTCAATTCTCCAGACATCCTTAATATTGGTAGTGTTAATATATGAGTTTAAAAATTAACTTGACTGAGATTTTGATTTTCTTTGAGTTGACGATCTGTCTAAATAGGAATCTAGTGTACAATTTAAGTCTCCACCGACTACAGGTGCTGTCTGTACAGAGTTTGTACGTTCTCCCCGTGGGTTTTCTCCGAGGTCTTCGGTTTCCACCCACACTCCAAAGACATACAGATTTGTAGGTTAATTGGCTTAAGTTTGTATACTTGGTATAAGCGTAAATTGTCCTTAGTGTGTGTAGGATAGTATTAATGTGCGGGGATTGTTGGTCGGCAGGCCGAAAAACCTGTTTCTGCACTGTATCTTTAAACTAACCTAAATTAAACACTTTGAACCAAATCATCACTTTTTGCAATGTAATAAAAGGTTGGAACTGTTCATGGCCATCCAGAGTTCAATGAAGTTATTGTTTTTAGCATTCAATTCTGTCACAGATTTCACAGATAAGTTTTTATTTTTGAGCAAACATCACCATATAGTTTGAACATAATTCTTCAAAAAGATATGGATCCTCAAATAAGAATCCTTTTAGAAACATAGAAACATAGAAACTAGGTGCAGGAGTAGGCCATTTGGCCCTTCGAGCCTGCACCGCCATTCAATATGATCGTGGCTGATCATCCAACTCAGTATCCCGTACCTGCCTTCTCTCCATACCCCCTGATCCCCTTAGCCACAAGGGCCACATCTAACTCCCTCTTAAATATAGCCAATGAACTGGCCTCAACTACCGTCTGTGGCAGAGAGTTCCAGAGACTCACCACTCTGTGTGAAAAAAGTCTTTCTCATCTCAGTCTTAAAGGATTTCCCCCTTATCCTTAAGCTGTGACCCCTTGTCCTGGACTTCCCCAACATCGGGAACAATCTTCCTGCATCTAGCCTGTCCAACCCCTTAAGAATTTTGTAAGTTTCTATAAGATCCCCTCTCAATCTCCTATATTCTAGAGAGTATAAACCGAGTCTATCCAGTCTTTCTTCATAAGACAGCCCTGACATCCCAGAAATCAGTCTGGTGAACCTTCTCTGCACTCCCTCTATGGCAATAATGTCCTTCCTCAGATTTGGAGACCAGAACTATACGCAATACTCCAGGTGTGGTCTCACCTGTACACCTGAAGTAGAACCTCCCTGCTCCTATACTCAAATCCTTTTGCTATGAAAGCTAACATACCATTCGCTTTCTTCACTGCCTGCTGCACCTGCATGCCTACTTTCAATGACTGGTGTACCATGACACCCAGGTCTCGATGCATCTCCCCTTTTCCTAATCGGCCACCATTTAGATAATAGTCTGCTTTCCTGTTTTTGCCACCAAAGTGGATAACCTCACATTTATCCACATTATACTGCATCTGCCATGCATTTGCCCACTCACCCAGCCTATCCAAGTCACCTTGCAGTCTCCTAGCATCTTCCTCACAGCTAACACTGCCCCCCAGCTTAGTGTCACCCACAAACCTGGAGATATTGCCTTCAATTCCCTCATCCAGATCATTAATATATATTGTAAATAGCTGTATTTTCCCTTTGAGCAAGACCAATATTTTTCTTAATATAGCTGACACAGAAGAATTTACTTAACTTTAATTTAGACTACAGAGATACAGCACGAAAACAGGCCCTTTGGCCCACCGAGTCCGCACCGACCAGCCATCGTCTCCGTGCCTTCGCACTAGTCTACACACTAGGGACAATTTTACAATCTTACAGAAGCCAACAAAATAGAGAGAGTACAGAGGAGATTTACTAGAATGTTGCCTGGGTTCCAGCAACTATGTTACAGAGAAAGGTTGAACAAGTTAGGTCTTTATTCTTTGGAGCGCAGAAGGTTAAGGGGCGACTTG
This sequence comes from Okamejei kenojei, assembly GCA_035221665.1. Lineage (NCBI taxonomy): Eukaryota > Metazoa > Chordata > Chondrichthyes > Rajiformes > Rajidae > Okamejei > Okamejei kenojei. The sequence continues at coordinate 31,386,399 of CM069161.1, forward strand.
ATTGAGGTATTTAAAATGATGAAAGGGATAGACAGAGTGTAGGGAAGATTCAAACAAGAGGGCATGACATGCGAATTAATGGACGGAAGTTTAGGGGTAACGTGAGGGGGAACTTCTTTACTCAGAGGGTGGTGGCTGTGTGGAATGAGCTTCCAGCAGAAGTGGTGGAGGCAGGATCGATTTTAACATTTAAAAGTAAAGTGGATAGGTATATGGACGGGAAGGGAATGGAGGGGTATGGTCTGAGTGCAGGTAGATGGGACTAGGGGAAAACAAATGATCGGCACGGACTGGAAGGGCCGAGAGGGCCTGTTCCCGTGCTGTAATTGTTATATGGTTATATGGTTAAGCCAATTAAACAACAAAACTGCACATCTTTGGAGTGTGGGAGGAAACTAGAGCACCCGGAGGAAACCCACGCGGTCACAAAGAGAATGTACAAACTGTGTACAGGCAGCACTCATAGTCAGGATCAAACTCGGGTCTCTGGTGCTGTAAGGCAGCAACTCACTGATTTCATAGATTCAAAGCTTTATCTTTGTGCAAACATTTTTATAAAGCTTGAATATAACTCTTCAAGAAGGAGATATGGACACTCAAGCAAGAATCCACCCCCACCCCCCCAGACCAAAATGTTCTTAACATAATTGACACAGAAGAATTTACTTTGACCTGCTGCTATATTCTCAAATAGACCCTCATAACATTTGTGCAAATACTTCACTGAACATAGACACAAAGTGCTGCAGTAACTCAACGGGTCAAGCAACATCTCTGGAGAGAAAGGTAGACAAAAATGCTGGAGAAACTCTGCGGGTTATGCAGCATCTATGGACCGAAGGAAATAGGCAACGTTTCGGGTCGAAACCCTTCTTCAGACTGATGTGAGGGTGGGGGGGCAGGGGGGGGGGAAGAGGAAAGGAAGAGGTGGAGCCAGTGGGCTGAGGGAGAGCTGAGAAGGGGAGGAGAAAGTAAGGACTACCTGAAATTAGAGAAGTCAATGTTCATACCACTGGGGTGCAAACTGCCCTGGAGAGAAAGGATGGGTGACGTTTCAGGTCGGAACCCTTCTTCAGACTGAAAGTAGAGGGGAGGGAACTGGAGGTAGAAAAGATCAGAACAAATTAAGGCTGGCAACAGATGACCAAGGAAGGGTGGAGCCCATAATGGCCCATTGTTGGCTGGGGAAGAGGTGATAAGGAAGGGATACATGGATGCGATCAGTGGAACTGATACATGGATGCGATCAGTGGAACTAGTAGGATGACTAGGGTGGGGGAGGAGGGGAACACCTGCTAACCTTCCTTAATTTAAATGACAACCTGGCAGTGAGCGTGTTATCCGCAACCTCCGGTTCGGGGGCCATTTGGAAAGATGTCTCATGTTAAAGGTTCCGACCCAAAACGCTGCCCATTCCTTCTCTCTAAAGATGCTGCCTGTCCCGCCGAGTTACTCCAGCTGTTTGGGTCTATCTTCAGTGGAATTAGCTTGTCTTCAACACCGGTTGCTGGCTCCAAGGAGAAGGTTGGTTGAGGGAATTGTCAGTTTGATAAATAACTCCAGAGCTCGCTTGACATTGGGGAAGAGGCATATGGTTGGCAGGATCAAATTAAGACCTGGGCTGTCACGTGATGTCGCAAAAATATTTGGATGCAAATATTGCACATCTAAAACGTATTGGAAGTGAAAAGACGAATGCATCAAGATGGTTGAATTGGCTCATTTACTCCCATACATGAAGTAATAATTATTTTGGTGGTTTTTATGGAAACTTGTAGCTTTTTAATTCCTGAGCAGACTTCCCATGACGGACGTTTGGGCAAACACCATGTCCTCCCACTCCTAGTCCCACTGAAATATAAACATGGGCAGAAAATACAGCAAAAAAAAATAATGGAGTGCCTTTTAAACAGAACAGATGCTGAATCTGTCAGCGAGTCTAAAAGTGGAGCCGATCAGTGTTACATTGCAAGGAATGACCACTGCTCCATCCAAGACTACAAGAGGTTGCAGAGAGTCCTGGATGTAGACCAGACCATCATGCAATCCTACCTCCCTTCCGTTGACTCTGTCTGCACAGCATGCTGCCCTGGCAAGGTGCGTGCATGATCAAGGACCAGTTTCACCCTGGACTTTCCCTCTTCTCTCCTCTCCCATCGGGCCAGAGTTGTAGAAGTTTCAAAACACACACCTCCACATTCAGAGACAGTTTCTTCCCAGCTGTTATCAGGCAACTGAACGGTCCTCTCATCTGCTAGAGTGTGGTCCTGACTGCCCATCTACCTTATTTGAGACTGAAATTTCTTTATTTGGATTTAATATCTTGCACTAAATGTACCCTTCATCCTTTATATGTTCACTGTAGACAACTTGATTGTATACATAAGACAGGCTCAAACAGCTGGAGTATCTGGACAGACACAAAAAGCTGGAGGAACAGTGGGTCAGGCAGTATCTCAGGAGAAAAGGAATAGGTGATGTTTCATCTAATCAAAACCTTTCTTTAGGTCCAAAACATCACTTTTCTCCAGAGATGCTGCCCGACCCATTCCGTTACTCCAGCTTTTTGTGTCCATCTTCGGCATACACCAACATCTGCAGTTCCTTCCTCTACATTGATTGTATTCATACATAGTCTTCTTTGTCTGGATATCATGCAAACAGAAGCTTTGCACTATAACTCGATACCCTGACAATAATAAACCAAACTAAAATATCTCAATATTTCCATCCAAATATTGTTGCAACATCAAGTGTCAGAAGGCTCAGAAGTGGAAAGGACTGGAATGCAGGCTCACCGATTAGTACTGAAGAAAAACCAAAATCCAAACTCAAATGGAACCGAAAGATATAGACCTGGAACCAACAGAACTGCTGTCGAACCAACATAACTCAGAACTGATTAGTCAGCATTGGTGATGATATCAGGTATTTATACCAAGTGAAAGATTAGAAGAGCAGAATAAATGCAGGTGTAACTCCTAATAGCTCAGGGGAGGAGTGTGGAAAGAGTCTCAAGTGTTTGGAGGCGTGGCAAGTGTGAGAGGAGCCACCCTCCCACGAACGCTTCCTGCCGTCCTCTTTGGCTGGTCCAGATACTGCTGATTAAAGTCACGGATCAGGGAGGGGTCCAGTATGTCACGAGCAGGAATCCAGCTCCTCTCCTCTGGACCGTAGTCCTCGCAGTCAACCAGGTACGGGATCGCTCTGCCACGCCACAGTTGCTTCACCGTGCACACAGGGCCACGGTCAATGATGCGGGGTGGCGGAGGCAGCTGAGGAGCGGGGAGGCAGGGAGCTGGAGGGCACAGGCTTAACCCGGGATACGTGGAAGGTGCGGTCAATGCACATAGACCGGGGCAGTCTAAGGCGGACAGCAGAACGGTTAATGATCGTGAGAATCGAGAATGGGCCAATAAACCGGGGTGCCAACTTACGGGACTCAACGTGGAGGGGGAGATCTCAGGTGGACAGCCATACCCTCTGACCAGGGCGATAGCGCTATCTGTACCTGGAAGGTGTGCGGAGCGGGGCAGAACGGGCCTCCTTCCAGGTCCGACGACCGGGGTGCACAAACTCCTGGACAGAGGGAACAGGAGACGTCCTCCTCTTGGTCTGGAACCGATGTGTCTGATAACAAAGGGAGCTGTGGAATGGAGTCAGACTGGTGGCAGGGTTGGCGGACAGCAGGCAACGTAGGGTGGTCTCCAGGGCCAGGTTGGCTCTCTCCGACTGACGATTAGATTGTGTATGGAACCCAGATGAAAGGCTGGTGGAGGAGCCAACCAGGGAGCAGAAAGCCTTCCATTATTGTGAGGTGAACTGCAGACCCCTGTCAGAGACGATGGCTCGAGGGAAACCATGGACTCTGATGAGCTGGTTTACGGTGAGGTGAGTGAGTTCTACATCAGCTGGGAGCTTAGGAAGAGGAAAGAAATGAGCAGCCTTGGAGAAACTGTCCACAATGATAAGAATAACCGTATTACCCTTGGACGGAGGCAAGTTGGTGATGACGTAAAGGGCGATGTGGGACCAGGAATGGCGGGGAACAGGCAGGCAATGAAGGAGGCCAGAGGGAGGATGATGGGACATCTTATTCTGTGCGCAGGCAGAGCAGGCGGAGATGAAAGACTGGATGTCGGCCTCCATGGTGGGCCACCAGAACCGCTGGCATAGCAGGTAGAGGGTGCGGCCAACACCAGGATGTCAGGCGAAATTAGAGCAATGGGTCCACCGGAGTACTTCAGAGCGGGCAGAGACCGGGACAAATAACTTATTGGGGGGTTCAGAACCAGGATCGAGGTGATGACGCTGGGCATTGCGAACTGTGGTATGGATCTCCCAGGTGATGCAGCCCACAGAATGGGTTAGTGGGAATGGTTGGCCTGGTCAGAACTGAAACAGCGGGAGAGGGAGTCGGGCTTGATATTCTTGGACCCTGGACAGTATGACAAGGTGAAGTTAAACCGGGTGAAATACAGGCCCCACCGAGCTTGACGGGGGATTCACTGAATGCAGGTAGTCCAGGTTCTTGTGGTCCGCCCAGACTTGGAATGGCTGCTCAGTGCCCTCCAACCAATGCCTCCACTCCTCCCTCGCCAGCTTCACTGCCAGCAGCCCTCTGTTGTCGGTCATCATTCCTCTCAGCCGGGGACAGGCGGCGAGAGAAGAAGGCACAGGAGAGCATCTTCTGGTTCTTGGAAGGAATGTGGGGAAAGCAGCGCCCCAACTCCAACATCAGAGGCATCAGCCTCCACCACAAACTGACGGGCCGGGTCAGGATGCTCCAGGACGGGGGCAGTAGTGAAGCGATGCTTAAGGTCCTGGAATGCCCCCTCAGCAGCAGGGGACCAGGCAAACTTGAAGGAGGTAGACGCGAGAGCAGTGAGGAGCAGCCAGGACGCTGTAGTTGTAGATAACGCAACGGTAAACATTGGTGAAGCCGAGGAGGCATTGTAGCTCCGACCAACTCTCTCACCTCTCCTGGATCCATCTCGACATGGCCAGCAGAGAGGATGTATCCCAGCAAGGACACCGTGGGCTGGTGGAACTCACACTTCTCTGCCTTGACGCATAGCTGGTTCTCCCATAGCCGCTGCAGGATGAGACGGACATGGCGGGTATGTTCTGATGCAGATCCAGAGCGGATGAGGATGTCATCCAGGTAAATGAAGAGAAACCAGGTCAGCATGTCCTGGAGTACATCATTGACCAGAGCCGGGAAGATAGCCGGGTCAGGCCGAAGGGCATTACGATGTACTTGTAATGCCCACTGGGTGTGTTGAAGGCCGTCTTCCACATCTTCTCCTTCCTTGATGCGAACCACGTGGTAGGCATTGCGTATGGTCCAGCTTGGTGAACATGGTGGCATGCTGCAGGCAGTTGGAGATGAGTGGCAAGGGGTAATGGTGTTTGACAGTGATGTCATTCAGGCCTCGACAGTCAATGCAAGGGCGAAGGTCGCCATCCTTCTTACTCACAAAGAAAATTCCCGCCCCAGCGGAAGAGGAGGATGGACGAGTTAAACCAGCTGCCAGAGACTCCAACATGTATCTCTCCATAGTGTTGGGCTCAGGAGCAGAGAGGGAGTACAGACGACCGCGGGTGGGAGAAGTAACGGATAATCAGTCAATGGCGGTGAGGAGGTAAAGAGGTGGCTCGGAATCTGCATAGGCTCCCCCTGCACTGGATCAGGACCCTGCGGGATGCGTGGGGCCTTCTTCCTCCCGAGGGAAGTGAGACGATCGGCTCACTATGATGAGAGGTGTGAGATGGGTGAGGGCACTGTTTGAGAGCTGCTGAGAGCTTGTCTCACTTTTGCTCTCGGAACCGGTTATCTAGCCAGATGGTTAAATCAATCAGTGCGCCCTGATCCGAGAGGCCAACCCCATCCTTCAGGTTCTTGTTGAGGCCGTGGATGAAGATACTGAGCAGAGCGGTATCACACCAACCACTCTCTAAAGCACTGGTTCGAAAATCAATAGCGTTATCAGCAACAGATGATAGAAACATAGAAAATAGGTGCAGGAAGAGGCTATTCGACCCTGCGAACCAGCACCGCCATTCGTTGTGATCATGGCTGATCGTCCCCAATCAATAACCCGTGCCCGCCTTCTCCCCATATCCCTTGATTCCACTAACCCCTAGATCTCTGTCTAACTCTCTCTTAAATCTATCCAGTGATTTGTCCTCCACTGCCCTCTGTGGCAGGGAATTCCATAAATTCACAACTCTCTGGGTGAAAAAGTTTTTTCTCACCTCAGTTTAAATGGCCTCCCTTTTATTCTAAGACTGTGGCCCCTGGTTCTGGACTCGCCCAACATTGGGAACATTTTTTCTGCATCTAGCTTGTCCAGACCTTTTACAATTTTATATGCTTCTATAAGATATCCCTTCATCCTTCTAAACTCCAGTGAATACAAGCCTAGTCTTTTCAATCTTTCCTCATATGACAGTCCCGCCATCCCAGGGATTAATCTTGTGAACCTACATTGCACTGCCCCTATCACAAGGATGTCCTTCCTCAAATTAGGAGAACAAAACTGTTTGCAATATTCCAGATGTGGTCTTACAACTGCAGAAGAACCTCTCTACTCCTATACTGAAATCCTCGTGTTATGAAGGCCACCATTCCATTAGCTTTCTTCACTGCCTGCTGTACCTGCACGCCAACTTTCAGTGACTGGTGTACAATGATCTCAGGTATTTATACCAAATGAAGGATTAGGGGAGCAGATTAAATGGAGGTGTAACTCCTAATAGTGGAGGAGTGTGGAAAGAGTCTCAAAGTGTCCGGAGGCATTACAAGTGTGACAAAATGACAGCCTGATCCTGTCAACCAGAGACCTCTCTCCTCATATCATGCTAGCTCTAGAATTATTTATCAAACCGAAAATTACCTCAAACCCACCTGTTCCTTCGAGCCAGCAACCGGTTTTGAACGCAAGCTGGTTCCACTGACGATAGACACAAACAGCTGTAGTTACTCAGCTGGACAGGCAGCATCTCCGGAGAGAAGGAATGGGTGACGTTTCGGGTTGAGACCATTCTTCAGACCCGAAATATCACCCATTCCTTCTCTCCAGAGTTGCTGCCTGTCCGGCTGAGTTTCTCCAGCTTTTTGTGTCTATCGTCAGTTTAAACCCGCAGCATCTGCAGTTCCTTCCAACTATTTTCACTGGCCTGGAAGCAGCTGAAAAACACGAGGCTCCAAACAACCTTCTGTGCTTTCACTTTGCCCTTGCTGGGAAAATAACGTTTTACTTTAGATTTCTCGGTTGGCTTGTTTCAGAGGAAAGAAGATATGCACTGGAGTCCACTCCTAAGTTCAAAGCAGCAACTGCCAGAGGTTGGTACAGACTTTTCCAAGCAATGAGAAATGACTCTTGCTGCTTAGTTGTGCCAGTTGACCCAAGGATCAGCACGTTGCGTTAATCAATGTCCGGAACAGTCAACAATCCATTTATCTTTCCTTTTCAACATGTCCCACTTCAATGTCTCTCCCCCTCCTCCACCTGGAGCTCCTACTGCCTGGCTGTAGACCCTTGACCTCCACAGCAAAAGCCTAACAGCCTCTTCTGAGACCTGTAATTAATATCCTATCTTTCCTCTACCACCCCTCTCTCTTTCTCTACCATCCGGAGTCATTCATTCTTCATTTTCTTGTTCTCCCTATTGTTCCACCACCTCAGTTCACATTTCCAACCTTTCAATCCTCCCTTCCAACAGCTGTAGTGCAGCTGGTAGTGCTGCTGCTTCACCACGCCAGAGACCCGGGTTTGATCCTCGCCTCAGGTGCCGTCTGTTACAAAACATGATAGAAATCATTGGCAATGCCAAATAAGCAATCTAGTTTTACCATGATCAAATGATAGGGCAAATTGCAGGATTGACACAGATGAAAATAGTTGGCTTCGAGGATCTGCTTTGAAAAACAAGACGATAGATAAAGCTGAAAAAATGACTATGAAGAAGCTGAAAATGGAGTTGGGTCTCGATCCGAAACGTCTCCCATTCCTTCTCTCCAGAGATGCTGCCTGTCCTGCTGAGGTACACCAATATTTTGTCTCTGTCTAGCTGAAAAAATGTTCCAGTTCTGCTTAGGAATATGTTCAGGCTGCCAAGAAACGCTAGCTGTCTTGACCTGCGGAGACAAAAGATGTTTTATTGGTACATCTTGCTTCCCCTTCCCTGTGGGTAGTGTTTTCCGTTTATTTTTTGTGGCTTGCATTGGCTGCGCATCTACCAATTCCCTGGAGATTTGTGGTGCGTGAATCTGTTTGCTGTGCAGTATTGCCACACGTATCCCTCTCTGATGCAAGGACGGGATGGGAGCTGTTTTCTAGAGCAAGTTGGAAATCTGCAGAATGTGCAGTTGAGACTTTTCCCCAACTGTTTATTTTATCCATGCTTCAGATTTGAACTAATCAAATCCCGAACAAATGAACTCAGGACTAGCAAGCATCTCCAAACTTCAAAAAGTATCAACTTTTATTAATAAAGAACACCTGAAAAAGTATGCTGGAAGCAAATCACGTGGCATGTCCATTATTTTAAACAGTCCATGCATAATAACTTTTTGTAAAAGTCAAGTAGCATTATCAGAAGAGATGGAACAGGTGATATTTCGGCTCGAGACCCTTCTTCGCCGTCTGGAGAAGGGTTTCAACCCAAAACGTCACCTATTCCGTTTCTCCAGAGATGCTGCCTGACCCGCTGAGTTACTCCAGCATTTTGTGTAAACAAGCACTGCAGTTTCTTCCTACACAAGTAATTGTTTTCAATTGGAAGTTTCTCAATCCTGTTAGCTTATTAGGAGATAAATCAGTTGATATGAATTATATCCTGCACATATATGTGGATGTCATGAACTTCACATGTCTTGTCATTCACAAAAGGACACAAAGTTCTAGAGTAACTCAGCAGCTCAAACAGCATCTCTGGAGAAATAGATGGGTGACGTTACGGATTGAGACCTTTTTTCAGACCTCCATGTTCTCCAGAGATGCTGCCTGAATTTAGACTTCAGACTTGAGAGATACAATGCAGAACAGGCACCGACCAGCGATCACCCCCCACACTAGCACTGTCCTACACACTAGCGACGATTTACAATTTTCAGAAGCCAATTCATCTACAAACCTGCACGTCCTTGGAGTGTGGGAGGAGACCGGAGCATCTGGAGAAAACCCACGTGGTCATAGAGAGAACGGACAAACTGAACCCAGACAGCACATGAAGTCAGGATCAAATTGGATCTGTGGCGCTGTAAGGCCAGCATTTCTACTACTGCTCCACAGGGCTGCCATAAATAAAAGGAGCCCTAAACCACCTTGACCTGCTGAGTCATTCCAGCGTTTTGTGTCCGTTTGTGTATTAATCAGAATCTGCAGTTCCATGGTTCTATATATTGTTATTCATTATCTCACAGCAAGCGCTAAATGATCACAGTTTTGACATCTGTAAAAACTGTTGGTAAATTGGGATCATTGACTGATTTTTGAAAGAGAGTAAGTTTGTGCTTTAGATTTCTGAAATTATGAAGCAGCAGCTTCAGGCAGCACAGTGACACAGTGGTAGAGTTACTGGCTTAGCATGAGACCCGGGTTAGATCCTATCTACGGGTACGTGTCTGTATGGAGTTTGTACATTCTCCCCGTGATCGTGTGGGTTTTCTCCAGGTGCTCCGGTTTCCTCCCACACTCCAAAGACATACAGGTTTGTAGGTTAATTGGCTTCGGCAAAAAAAAGTGAAAAATGTCCCTATTGTGCAGGGTAATGCTGGCGTATGGGGGATCACTGGTCGGCGCGGACTCAGTGGGATGTAGGGCCACTTTCTGCAGTGTATCTCTAAACTAAACTAAAACTAAAAAGCTGATCATAAATCTACATAAATCAGCTGATGGTGACCATAACACTGGACCCAAACCATGAGCCCAATATATTTCCTTTTGGTTGGCTCAAGAGAAAGTAAAAGTGCTCTTGAAGTCACCAATGGAAACATTTTTAGCTGTCCAGTTTGACTTGGCTGGGTTTGATTTGGTTTGGCTCTGCTTAGTGTACTGCTATGGAACGAGTAATAAAACTCCGAGCCGTAATCAAAGACCTAATGAACCTGCCATTCATGTATGTCAAACCCATGGGACAGGACCTGATTTTCTCTACAATGTTCATTTCTGTGCTGCCTGCACATGAACTGGGTGTTTATAGAACGTTTGCTTATGTAAAGGGTTGGAGAAGCTTCAACACAAAAACGAATCTGTTTGTGCAGCAGTTCTGCTGGCAATCTCCACTGGCAACCTTCATGATGCATGGTCTTGGTTTAGCATGCATCTGCAAATGTAGCTGTCAACATTTTAATTCTTACATTCAACTCAATAAACTTTTAAGGCAGCAGTTAATCCTCATTAGGCCATATTTTAGTTTAGCTTAGATATACAGCACGGAAACGAATGCCCTGCGAATTAAGGGACGGAAGTTTAGGGGTAACATGAGGGGAAACTTCTTTACTCAGAGGGTGGTGGCTGTGTGGAATGAGCTTCCAGCAGAAGTGGTGGAGGCAGGATCGATTTTAACATTTAAAAGTAAAGTGGATAGGTATATGGACGGGAAGGGAATGGAGGGGTATTGTCTGAGTGCAGGTAGATGGGACTAGGGGAAAACAAATGATCGGCACGGACTGGAAGGGCTGAGAGGGCCTGTTTCCGTGCTGTAATTGTTATATGGTTATATGGAAACAGGCCCTACGGTGCACTGGATCTGCGCCGACCAATGATCCCTATACACCAGCACTATCCTACACACACTAGGGGCAATTTACAAATTTTACCGAAACCAACTAACCTACAAACCTGCACATCTTTGGAATGTGGATGGAAACCAGGGCACCCAGAGAAAACCCGCACGGTTATGGCGAGAACGTACAAATTCCGTACAGACAGCACCCGTAGTCAGGATCAAACACGGGTCTCTGGTGCTGTGAGGCAGCTACTCTACCACTGCACCACTGTGCTGCCCATTTTCTGCTTAGCTTTCCTTCAAATGACAGTTCCATTCGCATTTTTCTGTTCGTTCAAACTAGTTCAGCCTCAGAAGAACTGTCCACCCTGTTTTAATAACATCATCGATATCCAATTTTCCAGAAGGTAATCTCTCTTTTTCCCCCACATATCCCCATTCTCGGAAACTACTTCGCTTGGCTAGGATGGCAAACTCATTCAGGTGCAAAACACTCCCAACTGAAAGGATTTGAACTGCTGTGTCCAAGTCATAGCCAGCAGCCTGCTACAGAAACAAAGCTTATTTGTCTGCCTTCATTTGCTTCCAATGTTTTCACAGTATGGTAAATGCTTTGTAATCAACAAGGTCCTAATTAGAACAAGGCTTGATGAAACAAGAACCTTGCTCTGTGAATTGTTCTGTTCTCCATAATCCAACGTTCTGCAGAAATGCCAAGGATATGTTGTTCTTGGCACCAACAGAGACGTGAACTATTTCAGAGCTGCCATGCTTGGATCATTATAAAAAATGGCATCGCACGAGTAAAATAGTTACCGATTGCAAACTTCCTGTGTTTATTTTTCTCACTGAGGCACTCTGATAAAAGGCACAAAAAGCTGGAGTAACTCAGCGGGACAGGCAGCATCTCTGGAGAGAAGGAATGAGTGACGTTTTGGGTCGAGACCCTTCTTCAGACCCGAAATGTCACCCATTCCTTCTCTCCAGAGATGCTGCCTGTCCCGCTGAGTTAATCCAGCTTTTTGTGTCAGTTTAAACTGGCATCTGCAGTTCCTTCCTTGCTCAGATGAAAGGGTTGTCCTTTAGCTTACTTCCTTCACACTGTGTGTAAGACATTAGTAAACGATAGTGCCATGTGGATAGAAACAAAGCACAGGTTCTCAATCCAGCCTTTTGCCAGTGTGGGTCTTCTTTATTTTACAAACGTACGCTGCGCATACTCACACATATTCACGAGACAGATAAGATAATGAATATATCACGTGACAAGAAAAATCACACCATTCTGCTACTCAGTTCAAAGTGCCAGTAACTATTATATACACGGCACTCGGTTACAACTCTGAGGTCAACAACCTGAACTAGAGTTCCAAAAGATCTAAAGAAGATAAAAATTCTCTGGGCAGTCAGACCAGATGAGAGTTACGTTGGTACCAGTGGGAATCCAGAGTCACACGGGCACCAGACAGGTCCAGCATTCCATTGGCACCAGACACACTAATAATCTGTGGGCAGCAGAAAGGCCAAGTCAGGAGTGTTTTATTGTCACCGTATTTTTTTAATTTTTATTTTATTTATTTATTTTTTTAATTGAGGGTCCCTCCGCTAAAAGTGGACGGGTATGGGTTGCAGGATTCACTTGGAGAATCTGTAGGTGGCTGAGGGCGTCAAGGTTTGTGGAAATGTGTTCGGTGGGGCACGAACAGGCAGAGACAATATCGCCTATCTCCTTCGCTCCTTAGATGCTGCTGCACCCGCTGAGTTTCTCCAGCATTTTGTGTAACCCCGTGTTTTATTGTCATATGCCCCAAACAGAACAATGACATTCTTACTTGCATCAGCACAACTGTATATGTAAACATAGTACACTGTAAACAATTTAATAAGCAACACATCAGTATATATATATATATATATATATATATATATATATATATAATATATATATGTGTGTGTACACAAACACACACACACTGTATATGTATATATACATACACACATACACACGCACAGTATATACACACTCACATGCACATATATATTATACTTGACCAAGTGGGACCCGTTGGGTCCCGTCCCCGCAAGGCGCGGTTGTGGGGTGGGCGGCCTGCGGCGTTACACACACACTAACCACCCTCCCACACATACTAACCACCCGCACACACACACACACACACTAAACACCCTCCCCACATGCACACATACTAACCACCCCCCTTGATATTATATTAATATTATTAATTCACTCCTTTTATCCCATCCACGCCCTATCCACTCACGCATAGCCCCCAACTCGCAGGCGCATCTAGAGAGGGAGCGGGAAGGGGGTAGAGAGAGAGAGGGCAGAGTGAGAGGGGGCAGACACAGAAAGAGAGGAGCAGAGACAGAGAGAGAGGGGCAGAGACAGAGAGAGAGGGGCAAAGTTATTTCAGATGTGTGAACATTCTGATTAATAACTCGAGAAATATTGCATGTATTTTTCAGATAAGATTATTTCGGAGACCATTAGGAAATATTTCTACTGAATAATTTTTCGAGAAGATATGCCACAAACAAATAAATACACACACATCCTCATCCAAGATCATAGTTTTATAGTTATAAGCATATATATATATATATATATGGTATATACAGAATTGTGGTGTGGCACAGTCGTGCAGCGGTAGAGTTGCTGCCTTACAGGAGCAGAGAGCCGGGGTCAATCCTGATTACAGGTCTGACAATACAGAGTTTGTACCTTCTCCCCATGATAATGTGGGTTTTCACCAAGTACTCTGGTTTCCTCCCACAGTCCAAAGTTGTGCAGGTTAGTAGCTTTGGCAAGTTGTAAAAATTGTCCCTATCATGTGTAGGTTAGTGTAAGGGGTGATCTCTGGTCGGCGTGGAAATGGTGGAACCAATGCAGCTATTTCCACACTGTATCTCTAAAAAAAACATTCACACAAAATAGCGCAAGAGTTCCGCAGACTTCACACAGTTCTAAGCTCTACGGACATCATACAGTCATGGCAACTGAACTGTCCTAACACAACCTGAGAGCAGTCCTGATCTACTATCTACCTCATTGGTGACCGATCAGGACTTTACTGGCTTTACCTTGTGCAAAGCATTGTTCCCTCATCGTGTACCTGTACACTGTGAATGGCTCGATTGTAATCATGTATTGTCTTCCCACTGACTGGATGGCAAGCAACAACATTGTTTCACTCTACCTCGGTACAGGTGACAGCAGACTAAACTGAACTGAACCTGCCCTTGGTTGCAATTAATTTTCAGCACATGCGCGTGGGATTGAAACTGTGATTTTGTTCAACAGAAGTATATGTATTACATACTGAGATGTTTTTAAATCGGTTTTGATAACTTGTATTAAAGGTTCCAAAACAGACATCAGTTTGCCTTTCTCAAGATTGTGCTAAATGACTATCATGTGATCATTTCCACCTCACAATTTATAATCTTTGACCATAACCATATTAAAAGATTTTCGACCTCCCATGGGAAACTAATGTTCAAACTTTAAAAGCATATGCAATTGTTAATTTTTTTTTAAATCCTTTCAGTAAAGTGGGTTCTTTGATGCCCCTTCAGAAACTGGCTATGGTTTCTGTCAGAGGTTTTACATGTGCAGAAGATGTCAACATTGCTTTGAAGTCAGGATATCTTCACAACACATCAGAGCTGTTTACAAGGGTCCATGTCAGGTTGGCTCCAAGTCAGAAGACTGAAGCAGTCCTTTCGGTTCTTGAACTTACACATGCACGAAGTGCAGACACTGAGTCTGAGTCCCATGAAGGAGTGTTTACATATGTTAAAGACACCCCAGTAAACTTTCTACCCCACGTTGAAGAGTCGCCGTGGAATGTTTACAAGTGTTTCAGCACAACATGTGTGTTGGTGAAAAAATAATGTTTATATCTGTAACCAGAGTAACAGGAATCAAACATCTGGAAGCAATGATATTAAAGGATCTAACTTCGAACGTAGTAAAGTCAAGTTATTGCTGTATTTAAAGGCCAGCTATAGACTGAAATAAGCTTACATTTTTCCAGCATTTGTTTCAAGTTTTTTAGTCTCTCTCAAATTAAATGCATTCACTCTTTTAAAAATAACGATAATCTATATAACTAAAGGTCTCATCTTGACCACTTCCTGTCTGCGCTGTATATTGATTTTAGAAAATGCGCTACCATATATCGCTATGGTTTTTGGCCATCTTACTCACAGTTGCCCTCCGCTGAAGCAGCCTGGAGGATTTTTTTAATCGATGAAAATTAGAAAAGTTATGAATGTTTTAGAAATCTTGAGATTAGCTGATTGGTCCTCTCAACGATGTCAATCACAACGATGAAGGTAACGCCCCTTCCGGGGGTGCAGGACTATAAAATCCTGGATGCCTGGACATGAGTCAGTCACTCTGGAAAATCGCGAGGGAGAGTCCACAACTGATTCTAAGCTGTGAATCAACTGAACTGTGAGTCTGCAATGTATTTGCAATAAATTATTTGTTAGCCCTTAATGATAATGCAATGAGTTGTTCGGCAATTTGGTGGCCTGCACTCTGCTTTTAATCAGAATCAGAATCAGAATCAGAATCACACTTTATTCGCCAAGTATGTTTTGCAACATACGAGGAATTTCATTGGCCAGGTCAGTCATACAATTAAAAGTAACAGATCACTCAAAAACACATTTTAACATGAACATCCACCACAGTGACTCCTACGCATTCCTCACTGTGATTGGAGGCGAAATAAAGTTCAAGTCCTTCCCTTAGTATTTTCCCGGTCGTGGGCCCCGAGCCCCCGTTGACGGGACGATCTTGACTTCCATGGCCAGCGCCGTGCGGGCCCTCTGCGTCGAGGCAACCTGCTCCTGCATTGGGGGGATGTCAGCTCCCCCACGCTGGACAATCGAACCTCACGTCGGCGCTGGTGAACTGTCCGCAACGTTGGAGCTCCCGCTTGGCCTCTCCCGAAGACTGCGATCCCAGGCAGGGGATCAGCTCCGATGTTAAGTCCACGCCCCGCGGTGGGGTTCACGACAGTCCACGGAGGCCTCCAGCTCCATCGATGGTAGGCCGCAGAGCCCGGAGAATGTGATCTGAAAATTGATCACATCTTTGGGAAGGTAAGAACCTGACAAAAGGTTTCCCACGATCCCCTCCCTCCTCCCGCCACATAAAACAAACCGAAGAACATTAAAACAAAAACTTTTAACTAACTAAAAAATAACAAAAAGAATGAAAAGACGAACAGACTGCCGGCAGGGCAGCCATCGCCCCGGCGCTCCTGGTGGTATGAAAATGCTATAAAATTGAATTTGGTGAACTGCACTCTGCCAAAATGCTGTGAAGTTGAGTTTTGTGGCCTGCACTCTCCTGAAATGCTTGTTGAGTTTTGTGGCCTGCCTGAGAGTTTGGTGGCCTGCACTTGAAATGCTATTAAATTGAGTTTGGTGGCCTTGCACTCTGCCCAAATGCTATGAAATTGAGTTTGGTGCCTGCACTCTGCCCGAAATGCTATGAAATTGAGTTTGGTGGCCTGTACTCTGCCTGAAATGCTATGAAATTGAGTTTGGTGGCCTGTACTCTGCCTGAAATGCTATGAAATTGAGTTTGGTGGCCTGCACTCTGCCTGAAATGCTATGAAATTGAGTTTGGTGGCCTGCACTCTGCCTGAAATGCTGTGAAATTGAATTTGGTGCCTGCACTCTGCCTGAAATGCTATGAAATTGAATTTGGTGGCCTGCACTCTGCCTGAAATGCTATGAAATTGAGTTTGGTAGCCTGCACTCTGCCAGAAGTGGTACCGGTAATTCATCAGGGTCATCACTGCTGTTTGACAATTTACAGAGTTAAACAACTTAAACGGAATTTACACAGCTCCTACCTAGACCAGGTGTTTGAAGTGTTTGAAATGGCAAAAATCCCTGCGCGAACGCATATCGCTTTTGATTGGATTGCTGCTTTGTATTGAAATGCTTCCTTTTGGCCAGGAGAGTCAAGCCTGCGGGCCGCGGGCTGCAACTGTTCCGCGAAGGAGTCCGATCCAGCCCGCGGGATGATTTCCCCGATGGCAGAGCGAGCATGAAGTCGCATTTTGCCCGTGACCTAAAATGAGTAAAATGAGTTTGACACAACTGCTTCGGCCTCCAAAACGCAGGTAATTTTTCGGGTCTTATTTTAGGTAAAAAATAGTGTCTTCATTGCCGGGAAATATGGTAGGTTGATGGAGACATGTTTTATTAGTAGAGTGAAGCCACATTTATGGTGGGTCTTTGATGAATTTTTCAAAATCTGGCCATCTCTGGCAAGGACAGGGTTTATTGCCTATCCCTTGGTGCCCAGGAGAACTTTATTGGAGCTCCCTTTAAGAGGGTGTCAGTGAAGATGCTCCCACACCCCCATTGGGGAGGGTGGTCTTCGATTTGGACACAATGATGTGAGTTGGAAGAGAATGACAAACGCAGCCTCGGGAAATCAGCCAACATAATTCAAGACGTGCTTCATCACTTTCATTCCTACTTCTCTCCTCTCCCATCGGGCAGAAGATACGAAAGCCTGAAATCACGTATCACCAGATTCAGGAACCTCCTCTTCCCTGCTGTTGAGACCTCTCGACCCAGCAGAGCGAGATGTCCGTCAGGGAATGTTGCCCACTGGCACGCTCCAGACTGCAGGAGTACGTGCTGAGGGACGCACTGAAGCTCAGTGCAGCCAACGCCAAGGCTCTAGGGTCCTTCTGCTGGGGGCAGGGTGTGTTGGAGACGCCCCTCAAACAAGGGAAGGATATCTCACCAGGGGTCACAAGAGTGGCCAGGGTGCTGGGTATAATCATGTTTTTTTGGGAACACTACCAAATAGAACACTAATTAAACTATGTATAGCCGTGGAGAGTGTTGGAGGAGTTCTTGTTTTGTACATCTTTTTTAATTTTGAATAAAGTTTATTTTTATTTTTTTTTAAATCCTCTCATAAACTAGGATTCATAAACAAACTTCAACCAAATGCAGAAAAAAAATTAAGTTACTGTAGGTCCAGTCTGTAGCTGCCCTTCACGTCGAGCTACTGTGTACCCATTGCAGAGGTTGGGTTTTATCTGTGCAACTAATGGGCCAGTCACACTTAGGCGATTTTTTTTGGCAACTGCCGGTGACTGTCATAGTCGTAGCAGGTCGTCGAAAAAGTGGCGACTGGACCCCCCTACGACAATGTCTATGGCAATGTCTACAACAACCTACCACCTAGTGGACGTCAAGCTACCGACAACCGGCGACCAATAGAACGTCCACCTACGACCACACCTACGACAACCTACATCCACCCGTGACAAGCTACGACAAAGTGAAGACAATTCAGTCGCCGGTACCTGTCGCCGGTTGGCGTAGGTAGTCGCCAATGCAATCCACCGAAGTCAGCACCGGCGACAACCAACGTCATCCTGGCGACGACCTGCGTCATCCTGGTGACAGCACCTACGTTGGGCTACGATCGTTGGCGTCAAGCCCAAGGGCGCCAACTGTCGCTGAAAGGTTTTGAACATTTCAAAATCCAGCGGTGACCAAACAAAAGGTAATGCTCTTTTGGCGACAGAGGAGACCATACAGGCGACACCTTGGTGACCATGTGGCAATAGCCTAGTTGCCTGTACTCGCCTAAAAAATCTCCTAAGGTGGACAGAGGCATAAAACTACAATGCTGCAATGCTATGTTCAGCACTCTGGGATTGTTTCTCTATGCTGCCTGGTGTACTTGCGTTGACTCTATTGTACTCGTGTATAGTGCCATTTGATTTGACTGGATAAACAAACCCTTTTCACTGGATCTTGTGCTATCTAGTACCTTTTCATTGCACATGATGACAATAACAAAGCAATACCTACACCAAGTGGCTGTCTCAGTCAAAATGTAGAAACAAGGAAATGCAGGTGCTGGGTTACCAAGGAAAGACACAAATTGTTGCAGTTATTCAGTGGGTCAGGCAGCATCCCTGTAGGACTGCGTCCCAACCTGAAACGTCACCAATCCATGTTCCACAATGCAGCCCGACACGTCGAGTTACTCCAGCACTTTGTGTCTTTCTCAAGTGGTGGTCTGTTTAGCTAGAACTGTTTATATTTGCTAGGTCTCGCACAGTTAGAGGCAATCTCAGCTTGACTCTACTCAGGCTACTGGCCTGATGGGCCTGTAGGTGATTTTTTAGGCAACTACAGGAAGACTAGTTTGTTGCCACATGTTTGCCGGTGTTCGTCGGGAGCAGTCTCCGCAGTCGCGCAGAAAGTCGTAGCATCTTTCTGGTCGCCGCTAAATTATCAACATGTTGAAACAGTGGGTTTGACGCCAATAAGCGTAGCTTGACTTCTCCTGACGTAGGTGCTGTCGTAGTTGTTGCCAGGGTTACGTAGGTTGTCGCCAGTTTTCCGGCGACTTGCCACCACTATGACAGTCGCCGGCAGTTGCCTAAAAAATCGGCAAGTGGGACAGGCCCATAAGGATCTGTTTAAATGGACCGTAAGGCTGCCCAAGATGTGAATAGTGGGATCCAGAAGTCCAGCACTTTGCTAAATCCACACTAACAGTAACTTACAGAGTGGTGCACCAGTAGAACATTTGGCTTCAATCCTGACTTCCAGGGCCGAGTGAAATTTACACGTTCTGCCCGTTGCTCTGTCTAGTTCCCTCAGATGCACCACTCCCCTCTCTCATTCCTAGCGCATGTTGGGTCGCTGGTTAGTGATCAGCGACCCTGAACCCAATGAACTGGCGACCCTGTTTCCATGCTTTGTGGCAGCCTTGCATGGTTTAGCATTTTCACAATGTTCAAATTTATTTTATTTTAGATGAAATTCGAGGAAAGATTCCTGATCGCGAAATCACATTAAGCTGAGAGGATGTGAAGGGAAGAGCTGCAGGAGTTTAACCTGAAGGTTAACTCCTCAAGGTAAACATTAAAAGCTGGAGTAACTCAGTGGGTCAGCATCTCTGTAGGTTAAATGGCTTCGGTAAATTGCCGCCAGTGAGTTTAGGTCAGTGTACTCGGTGAGCCGAAGGGCCTATTTCTTTGTTGTATCTCTACAGTACAAAATGAATTAATCATAATTAAAAGTATGCAAATGAAGTGCTCATTAGAAATATGGCTTGTGATCAGACATTCAAAAAAGACCAACATGTTGTTGAGAAAGAGCATTTGAAAGTGAACTTCAAACTGTAGGCTGAAGACAGACACAAAAAGCTGGAGTAACTCAGCAGGTCAGGCAGCATCTCTGGAGAGAAGGAATAGGTAACATTCCAGGTCGAGACTCTTCTTCAGACCCAACCCGAAACCTCACCTATTTCTTTTCTCCAGAGATGTTGTCTGACCCTCTGAGTTACTCCAGCTTTTTGTGTCTATCTTCGGTTTAAATCATCATCTGCAGTTCCTTCTTTCCCAGTGAAACTGTAGTGCTGACAGGTCGCTGTATATTGGCTCCATTCTATTTCCCAAGATTTGACAACAGCACGTTCACCTACTGTGTTAACCTTTGAGTCCTGGGCTTTCATCTGAGGAAACCTTTGTGTTTACTTTATTTGAAGAAAGGGCGCAGAGGAGACACTGAGCAGATGTATTTGCATAAGGTTCAGACACCCCATGCCCATCCGGAACCCACCCGCAGGCTCTGCGGACCGCGGTGCCGGGAAGGGACCACCGGAGATGTCGGACACGAGGAACAAAGGCCGGTAGGAGGGTGAACCATTGTGATGCCTCCAGCGCCTTCAAGGTCGGCTGCAGGTGGTGCTCCCAAGTCACAAAAATGGCCGTGCGAGGAGAAGGATGTCGATCCACGGGCGTAGCCGGTCGAAGGCGACGGAGGAAGGCCCTGCAGGAGCCTGGGGCTCGCCTGGATTAGGAGCCGCTCCAGTAGACCGAACGCGGGCGGACCGGACTTTGGAAATGGCGCCAAAACATGGCGGCGCCTGCGTGTGTAAATAATGGAAAAACTAATTTACTGTGCAGTTGCACATGTGATAAATTAAACACTATTGAACCATTGAACCAAATAGAGTTCACTAGTTCTACCAAGCCAGTGCCACCCATGCATGAGCTAAGCTCAGCCATAAACAAAAACAGAAATGCTGGAAGAACTCAATCAGTCTACCAGCATCTGTGGAAAGAAAAAGTTTCAGGTCAGGGCCCCTTCCTCAGTAATGGGGGAAGTGTGGGGAGTTTTCAAACTAGAGCTGCAGGGAGGAGTCAGGTGAAAGGCTACAGTCCACGTGGAAATCAATACAGACAATCTGATCATAAAGACAGATCATTAGCAACGCATTGTAAAGTAATGGAGTGAGAAAGGGACATCATCATGATAATGGGAAATTATCATCTGTAGAATTCAAGGACTGTGGAGGACAAATCTTCAGGTACTTTTAAAGCTGAGATTGATATGTTCTTGACCAGTAAGAATGTCAAATGTTACGGAGACAAGGCAGGAGGATGGGGTTGAGAGGTCAAGATAGATCAAGCATGATTGCATGGTTGAGCAGAATCGATGGGCCAATGACTGCTCCTTTCTGCTCCTATGACATGTATTTATGAAATAGAGGAATTTGTTTGAAGTTAGAAATTCAATATTTGTTCCAGAAAGTTGCGAAGTGCTGAGTCAGAAGATTTGTTCTTCTCGCTTATATTGGGCTTCATTATGGAAATCAAGAAGGCCACGGGCAAACATATTGGAGTGGGAGTGGGATTGGAGATGAATGTGGCAGGCTACAGGGAGCTCAGGCTGACTCGTGTGAGAAAGCATTGAGCTTGGCCTTCATTCATTCCAACGAGGCAGTTTGATTGTCCTTTGCTGAGAGAGTAGAGACCAGTAGCCTAAACATCAATGGTGAAGCGATCTACTCTACTCAGGTGCCCCTGAAATGTCCCCTGCATTCCAACACAAGGTGCTCCATAAAGTGATCATCCAATCTGTGTTTGGTTTCTCCAATGTAAAGAAGGTCTGCTAAAGGGGCTCAACCTGAAACTTCACCTATTCCTTTTCTCCAGAGATGCTGCCTGACCCGCTGCGTTACTCCAGCATTTTGTGTCTATCTAAAGGAGGACACATTGTGAACACTGAATGTAGTAGAAAAGAAAAGCACAAAGTGCTGGAGTAACTCAGTTGTTCAAGCAGGTCTGGAGAACATGGATATGTGACGTTATGGGTCGTAACCCTACTTTAGCTACTCCAGTAATTTGTGTCTTTTTCTGTAAGACAGCATCTGCAGTTCCTTGAATTGAAAGTACAAGTGAGTTGCTGCTTCACCTGGAATGATTGAGATGATAGAAAGAAAATAAGTATATGGTCGTGTGTTGCAACTCCTCCAGTTCCATAGGAAGATGTCTCGGGATGGGAAGTGTTGTGGGGACAGAAGATGGAACTGGTGGTGCGATCATTTTGGACCTGTGGAACATTGTGATGGGTAACGCTTGAAGGCATATGTTTCCAGGGGAACTCTACCTTTATTCTGTCCCAGCAGAGCAGGAGAGAGAGAGAGAAGTCATGAAGGAAATAGACGAAATGCAGTTGAGATGCGTGGAAAGCAATTACAGATGCTGGTTTACACCACAAATGTGTTAGTGTGCGGGGATCGCTGGTAAGCTTGGACTCGGTGGGCCGAAGGGCCTGTTGTATGCTGCATCTCTAAAGTAAAGTAAAGGAGGACAGGTTGTGATCACTGAATGCAGTAGAAAAAAATACACAAAGTGGAGTAACTCAGCGGGTCAGGCAGCATCCCTGGAGAAAAGGGAGTAGGCGATGTTTCAGGTCGAGACCCATCTTCAGACTGAGTCAGGGGAGAGGGCAACTAGAGGTAAGAAAGGTACAGAACAAATCAGAGTCCAGCACCAATGACTATGAAAAGGTAGAGCCCACAATGGTCAGTTGTTGGCTTTGGAAGAGGTGTTAATGAAGGGGATACGAAATATGAGATGCTGTTCCTCCAATTTGCGTGTGGCCTCACTCTGACAATGGAGGAAGCCTAGGACAGGGAATGGAAGGAGGGCATGGATTATATGCAGGCAAATTAGACTATATTCTGCACTCTGTATCTTTCCTCCACGTGTCGATCCAAAAGCATCTTAAATGCCCCTATTAGACCTGCCTCCACCACCGTTCCAGGCACCCATAACTCTCTGTATAAAAAACTTGCCCTGGGCATCACCTTGAAACTTGCCACCCTCTCACCCTCTGTATTTGACATTTGATCCCTTGAAAAAAAGATCCTGACTGTCTCCCCAATTGATCAATGCCTCTCATAATGTTATGCACGTCTATCAGGTCTCCCCTCCCCTTAACCTCTGGCACTCCATGGATATTAATCCAAGTCGATCCAACGTTTTCTTGCCCCCTAACTCAGGCATTGTTCTGGTCAATAGGGACCGCAACTATAACAAAATAGAGATCCTGACTGGGCTGATAAAACACAAACTCCATGAGATCACAACGAAAGAAATAGCGGCCATCTAAAGAATATTCTATAAATATATCTGAAGAATAAGGAAAGAGTCTGAAGAGGGGTCCCGACCTAAATGTCACCATCCCTTTTTTTCCAGAGATGCTGCGTGACCTGCTGAGCCACTCCAGAACTGTGTGTCTATCTTCGGTATATACCAGCGTCTGCAGTTCCTTTCTACACATCTAAAGAATGTAAAAGAATTTGGCCTCTCCCCATATGTCACTCCTTTATTTGGTCATGGGTACCGTATTTACTTTGGCTTTTTCTCCCACACAGAGAAAATATGAGCCCATGTATCTATCTCCCTTCTCCCTCAGCTGCTCCTTGGCCCTTGTAGTTGCCGTGTGGCTGCTCTTCCTTGCTGGTGATCAGTTCCTGCTGAGCCAGGCTCTGCTACTCTGCTGTATCCAGGGTCATATCCCGTGGGCAATCCAATTCAATTCAATTCAATCCTTAATTGTCATTGTGCAGTATACAATACAGAGACAACGAAATGCAGTAAAACAATAGGCTGCTTAGCGTCAGGTCCAGGCTCTCACTGTACAATGCCTCCTGCAGAATGTGCATCCTCACAGCCCTTTACTGCTGTTTTGGAATCGCCAACATACGATGAACATTTGACGGCAGTGGGCCTCTACTCGCTGGAGTCTAGCATGGGGGAACTGCCGTGAGGCGAGGGGGGAGAATAAAGGAGGATCCGACGTGGGGTACTTTGTAACCTTATCACCGCCCGTTGTGTGGCTACTCTTTGCATACCTTGGGTAAGCAAAATGACGAATATCATGGTGACGTCTAGTACTAGAGGTCATAGCCTCAGAATTAAAGGATGTTCCTATAGGGGGATGAGGAGGATTTATTTAATCAGTGGGTGGTGAATCTTGTGGAATTCATTGCCGTAGATGGCTGTGGAAGCCAAGTCAATGGATATTTTTAAGGCAGAGATAGATAGATTCTTGATTAATACGGCTGTCAGGGGTTATGGGCAGATGGCAGGAGAATGGGGTTAGGGGGGAAAGACAAATGGTGGAGTAGGCATGATGGGCCAAATGGCCTAATTCTGCTCCTTATGAAATAAGTTCATAAGTGATAGGATCAGAATGAGGTAATTCGGAAACTTTTGATATCTACTGATTGTTGATTTCCTCTACTAAGCACTTACTAATTTTCTCCTCTATTTCTGACTGTACCAAGCTTGGCTTACTCAGCAATAACTATTGTAGCCTTGAAGGACAGAACTATTCCTTAGCATAATGCCCATTTCCAAATACAGTATTAAACTCCCTGTGAACGATTTGCAATTTTCTTACTGTGAGGAGGACTTCAAAAAACATCAATGTGACTTCATTATTTTCATCTACCTACATCCAGCCCACAGGGAGGCACGGTGGCGCAGTGGTAGCATTGCTGCCTTACAGCGCGAGAGACCTGGGTCCGATCCCGACCACGGCTGCTGTCTGTGTGGAGTTTGTACGTTCGCCCTGTGACCTGCGTGGGTTTTCTCTGAGATCTTGGGTTACCTCCCATACTTCAATGACCTACAGGTTTGTAGGCTAATTGGCTTGGTATAAAGGTATAGCATGTGTAAGATAGTGATAATGTGTGGGATCGCTGGTCGGGTGCAGACTCGGTGGGCCGAAGGGCCTGTTTCCGTGCTATATCTCAAAATTAAAATATCTGCCAATTAAATCCCCCTTCATCTGTATCCACTCACCCAAAAAGTCACCAATCCATGTCTCCCAGAGATGCTGCCTGACCCGTTGAATTACTCCAGCACTTTGTGTTATTTTTCGTAAACCAGCATCTGCAATTCTATTGTTAATATTTCAATCAACTTGTCTCTAAACTAAACTACACTAAACTAAAACTAAACGGCATTGGAAGGTCAACCATTCCAGACAGGAAATTCCAGATGGCAGCCGGACCCATTCCTTGCCGTGCCAGCTTTTGTTGACACCTGCATGGGGAGTGGATCCTTCTCCAGGCAAGGGTACCACTGCATTCATTCTTGCTTACTGCTTTCTAAACAGGGCTGGAGCTGTTCAGCTGACGAATGCTTGGGGTATGTTTCAGAGTGCTCTGCATTCCTGCACAGGATTACTTTGCTCTTCTTCTATGGAACTACAGCACAACGCCAAATGGAGCTGTAGAGGGTTTGTGACCCTCTTCTTGAAGGTTAGGTTAGGTTAGTTTAGTTTAGTTTAGTTTAGTTTAGAGATTCAGCACAGAAACAGGCTCTTCGACTGCCTGAGCCTGCACCAAGCAGCGATCCCCATCCACTAACACTATCCTTCACACGCCTGCAGTCCGTCCTTTCACCCTTTTTATTTTTTATTTTTAGTCCTGTTAGATCCAAATGTTTGTTGTAAGTCTTCTTTTATGTGGTGGGTAGGGGGAGGGGAAGGGGGAAATTTTATTTCTGCGGTTCTCCTCCGAATCGCATCTTCGCCCTCTCCGTGCGGCCTACCATCGGACTGGAGCGGCGTTTCCTGCCGGGACCGGCCGGGACTACAGCTTCGGCAGCGGCACAGCGCTGGGATACCAACACGGAGCGGGCGATGCCCTACCGGGTCGCCGTGCGGTAAGCTGCGGAGTGTGGTGACCACCGACTCCAACATCAAGGAGCTGAGGCTGCGGGTGGCGCTGGATTTTAAAACACCGTGTAAAACAGAGTCGGAGCTCCAAACCAGCGCGGCCTGAGGACTTCGGGTGCCGCAGTGTCCGGGGAGGGAGTGGCCAATCCAGAAATTTCTGAGGACTGAGGCTGAGGACTTTTCACCCGACGCCGGTGTTTTATCTTCGCAGCGTTGTGACGACTGGCTGCGGAGGCCTCAAATAGGCCCCGACCTCGGGTGGTCTAGGAGGAGGAGGACTGGACTTTTTGGTGCCTTCCCTCACGGTGGAAAGTGTTGATCTTGCTGTGGGGGATGTTCATGTTTAATCCTACGGTGTATTGCGTCTTTTTTCTTCTTTTTATTCTATACGGATGTATGCTCATCTATTTTTTTCTCTCTGTAAAGCACTTTGGCTTCAACATGATTCGATTTAAAAAGTGGTATATAAATAAAAATGACTTACTTACTTACTTACAAGGGATAATTTACAATTTTACTAAAGCCAATTAACCTACAAACCTGATGTCTTTGGAGTCTTTGTAATGTGGGAGGAAACTGGGGATCCCGGAGAAAACCCACGCAAGTCAAGGGGAGCACGTACAAACTCCATAGAGACAGCATCCGCAGTCGGTATTGAACCGGGATCTTTGGAACAGTAAGGCAGCAACTCCGTGCCGCCCACATTGTTGTTGCTGCAGTAGATATGACTTTGGACTGCCTCGTGTGGGTTACAGTCCACAACTTGTATATATAGTTTAATATGAGTAAAAATCTAATCAAAATGTGCAGTGGTAGATCTGTTGCCTTACAGCGGTAGATCCTGACCTTGGGTGCTGTCTGTGTGGAGTTTGCATGTTCTCCCTGCAACTTCTAGATGCTCCAGTTATCTCCCACTTCCCAAAGACATGCAGGGTTTGGGGGTTAGTTAGCCTCTGTAAATGTGTAGGGAGTGGATGAGTGTTGGCAAAACATAGAACTAATGTGAACGAGTGATCGTGGACACGGTGGATTGAAGGGCCTGGTTCCGTGCAAAACCACTTTGCAAACAATAGACAAGCTTATTGAAATGTTAACAATGGAACTGCAGATGCTGGTTTACTAAAAAGGATACAAAGTGCTGGAGTAACTCAACAGGTCAGGCAGCGTCTCTGGGAGACATGGACAGGTGAGGTTTTGGGCTGGGAACCTTCTTCAGACTGATGGGCTTTATTGAGAAAGCTGGAAGAGAGGTGGAGACGGGAAAAAAGCCAGGCAAGTGATAGGTGGATACAGATGAAGGGGAATTTAATTGGCAGAATTTTTAATTTAGAGATACAGCTCGGAAACAGGCCCTTCGGCCCACCGAGTCCTTGCCGACCAGCATATCTTCGCACACTAACACTATCCTACACGCACAGGAACAATTTATAATTGTACCAAGCCTGGTATGTCTTATACACACCTGCACGTCTTTGGAGTGTGGGAGGTAACCAGACTCGGAGAACCCGGAGAAAACCCACGCATGTCATGGGGAGAATGTACAAACTCTGTGCAGACAGCACCCGTAGTCAGGATTGAAACCCGGGTCTCTGGCGCTGTGAGGCAGCAACTCTACCGCTGCGCCACCGTGCCACCACTAGTGTGTAGGTGAATGGTGGGATCTGCAGAGAATGGGAGGGCTTGTGTAAAGGGTGGGTGATGGTCAGTATAGACTCAGTGGGCTGAAGGGCCTGTTTCACTGCAGAATATATGACTCAGGATATTCTGGGATTGAAAAAGCACAGAATTAATACAGCTTCTTCATTTTCCAATTGTTCTTGTTCAGAATTTCAGAGCTAAGCCTAACGTATGCACAATCCAATATTCCTCTTTTTTTTTTTTTTTTACAAATGCTTTTATTCAAACCAACAAATACAAAACAGTAACACGATCAGAGAATGCCTATATTGGCATTTTACAAAGAAAGTTCTCAAATTAAAATATTATCATTTTTATCAATAATATATTCGACCTCCTGCGGTGACCAGCGTTCACGGAAAGCCTCCACAGTCCCCGTGGACACCGCGTGTTCCCTCTCTAGGGACACGCGGGCACGGACGTAACCCCGGAAGAGGGGCAGGCAGCCGACTGCTGTGCGGCCGTCGACTGCCCGCTGCCTGGACCCGCGAATGGCCATCTTGGCCAGGCCCAGGAGCAGACCGACAGGGAGAACCCCTCCTCCCTCCCGACCCTCCCCCCTCTGTACCGGGTGCCCAAAAATCAATAGCGTCGGACTAAAGTGGAGCCAAAACTTGAGGAGCAGCCCCTTCAGATACTCGAACAAGGGCTGCAACCTCTCACACTCCATGTAGACATGGAACACGGTCTCCTCCTCGCCGCAGAAGTGACAGGCGGCGGACGAGTCCGTGAACCGGCTCAAGTACCTGTTACAGGCCACGGCTTTGTGCAACACTCTCCACCCCAGGTCCCCGATGTAGAGGGGGAGGACTCCCTTATAGAGAGACCTCCACTGAGGACCTCTCCCCTCGTCAGGTGGTAACACGGACCGCCAGGGCGTGTCTGGACGGAAGACGAGGGCGAGGAAGTGGAGAGTGTGCAAGAGCAACCTGTACAACACGCGCCTCTCCGCATCACGGAACGGCACGCTGGGCATCTCGGAAAGGCGGCTCATGTTGCGTGGGGCCGGCTCTCGGGGAGGGAGCCGGGCCATGGGTCCTATGAACAATTCCGATGGAGCGGGGGTAAGCTCATCTGGAATCGCTCCACGCACACGCCTCTCCTCAACACCCACCGTCACAGCCACAACACCCCCCTCCCCCTGAGGAGCAGCGCCCTGGCTGAAGGTGACCAAATTCCTGGCCTTCAGGAGGTCACGGTAAAAGCCAGGCAACTCCCGCCGAGCGCGTCGACTCATACCCGCTACTGGGTGCAGTCCAGCACCTGGGCCAACTCATCATTCACCCAGCCTCGGCCAAGTCAATCAACGAATTGCCGCCAGGAATGTGTCCCTAATTTTGACCTTTTGTCCCTTGTTTGGGAGTGAGAAAGTTGGCAACTCTAATCGCTGCACACTACAGCACTAACAGAGGCCACTCATCTCATCATGCTTGTGCTAGCTCTACGATTATCACTTCATCATACAGACAGATAGAGAAAGATGGAGTAACACAGCGGGACAGGCAGCAACTCTGGAGAGAAGGAATGGGTGAAGCTTCAGGTCAAGACCTTTCTTCAGACTGAGAGGCTGGGGAGAGGGAATTGAGATATGGAAGGACATAAAGAACATGTAAGGACTGTGAAATCCCCTCTATTCATAGAGGTAGACTGAAGAATGGTTCCAACCTGAAACGTCATCCATTCTTTTTCTCCCAAGATGCTGCCTGACCCATTACTTTGTGGCTCTGGCCTGCTTTTTGTGTCTCCCTATTGTATAAACTAGCATCTGCAGTTCCTTCCGACACAATTATACAGCCCTGCTTGACCTCACAACCCAGTAAATATTTTATTCTTCGTGTAATTCTCCTTTCAAGGTTGCCATTGAATCTGCGTCCGCTGGCCTTTCTAACGCTGCATTCCAGAATACAAAATCTCGATGTGTAAAGTAATGCCTTTCCTTGTCACCCATGGTTCATTTTCCAATTACCTTAAAATAGTCTTAATATTGAGCAGCAGAGTGCTGGACAGTGATGGCTGGCCGGCACAGACTCGGTGGGCCGAAGGGCCTGTTTCCGCGCTGTTCCATTAAAGTAAACTAAATTAAACCTAGATATGATTTCTGTGTCAGACATGCACAGATGACATGATTGCCTATCCAGTGACTCATGTGAGATATTTAAGGGGAACTTGGACCATGGTTTCATGTGCTGCTCGTTGTAAGATCTCACCAACAAGGGGACGTGCTGCTAAGAAATGGTACCTTTCTATCTAATAACAGAAAACACACAGCAGGTCAGGCAGCATCTGTGGAAATAAAATGTGCTTTTGCAGGGCAGAATTCTTCTGTTTTTATTTCATATATATCCAGCCTTCCGACCCTTATCAACCCTCCTAAGTCATCGGGGCCCCTCCAGCTGCTCACTGTACCAGCCCTCTGACCACCCCAATTTGTGAACCCCCTAACTCTCTTTTGAAAACATCCAGTGAATTGGCCTCCACTGCCTTTAGTGCAGCGGTAGAGTCGCTGCCTTACAGCGCTTGCAGCACCAGAGACTCGGGCTTGATCTCGACTACGGGTGCTGTCTGTACGGAGTTTGTACGTTATCCCCCGTGATCATGTGGGTTTTCTCCGAGATCTTCGGTTTCCTCCCACGCTCCAAAGACGTGCAGGTATGCAGGTTAATTGGCTTGGTGTATGTGTGAATTGTCCCTACTGTGTGTGGGTTGTGTTAGTGTGCGGGGATCGCTGGTCAGTGCGGACACGGTGGGCCGACGGGCCTGTTTCCGCACTCTATCTCTAAACTAAACCAAACTAAAAACTAACCTGTGATATACAGGTCTGATGAAGGGTCCCGAACTGAAACGTCACCTGTCCATGTCCTACAGAGACTCGATTCAATGATTCAATTCAATCCAATGATATTTTATTGTCACATGTACTGAGATACCGATAAATTCTTTGTTTATAGCGCACAATACATTGTACACAAAGAGTCACCATGTTTCTGACACCAACAAAGTTACAGAAGTACTCATTAGAGTCATGTTGGTCCCTGTTAGCTCTCAGCGGCCGCCACCCCTGCCGGGTCCCTATTTGTTCTCGGCAGCGTGGCCTGACCTCCTATCCACACCCCATCCTTGGCCTGACCTCCTCTCCGCGGCCCGTCTGACCCTCCTGACCCTCTGCCGGATCCGCTGAGTTACTCCAGCACTTTGTGTTGTGTGCAAGTTTCCAGCTTCTGCAGTTCCTTGTGTCCTTGTGAATCTGTGGAACTCGCTGCCACAGAAGGCAGTGGAGGCCAATTCACTGGATGTATTCAAGAATGTTTTATATAGCTCTTAGGGTTAACGGAATCAAGGGATATGAGGATATGGATCTTCTTCTTGCGTATGGCGTGCACAGTTGATCTCATTTGATTGTGCACACCAGATTGATTCCATTTGTCGAAACAGGGCGGACCATGTGAAGATTGCAATCTCCCACCCCGGGGAGAAAGCAGGAATGGGGTACTGATTCTGGATAATCAGCCATGGTTCCATTGAATGGCGGTGCTGGCTTGAAGGACTGAATGGCCTACACCTGCACCTTTTTTCTATGTTTCTATGTTTCTACAGGTGTCCCCTCCATTCTTCTCCCTTGCACCTAACACCATGCTCTGTAACCCTTCAAACAAATACCAAGCAAACTCCCTGTTATGCCACCTTGTTGAGGGAACTTCCCCCAAGTACTGAGAAACGGAGTTCTCCAGAAATTACCACAATATATTTGTTCCATTCCAACACGCCCGCTGAGACCACTGGAACTGCCAGGAATTAATGTTTCTCCAATCTGATCATATTCTCTGATGACCCATTGTATTTTTACTCATTATTCAAGATCTGGACATTGTTGGCAAGGTCAGTATTAAATCTCCATGCTCACTCCCCTTGAGCCATCTTCCTGAACTACTGTTCAATGGTTCAATGGTTACTTTATTATCACGAGCACCAAGGTACAGTGAAATACTTTATTTTGCAAACAGATAAACAAGACTTTCACCATGCATAACCACAATCACCCGGTTAATACAGAATATACAGAACTACCCACAGTCCAAATGCAAGAGGCACCATTTCCCAGTCCCAACTGCAGCTGTCCACAGAGGCCCATTGCAGCTGTCACCTCCGTTCCAGCCTTCCCGTGAACCAATGTCCCTCTCCTTGCACGGCCCTCTACAGCCCTCGTTCCCCGGGGGGGGGGGGGGGGGGGGGGAGGGGAGGGGGGGAGGGGAGGGGGGGGGGAACGCCTCCCTCGGCCTACATTGAGGGTGCGGGAGGCGTTTCCTCCGTGGCTTCCCTCTCCAGTCGGGTTCCATTCTGTGGCGGGCGATATATTCCCGTCCCCACCTCTCTTCCAGCTTTCTCAATAAAGCCCATCAGTCTGCCATTGGAATAAGGCTGCAGCTCTCCAGGGGACCTTTCACTGGATGTCTTGCGTCCCGCTTGCTCTGACATTGGCAGGCAATTTTAAATGGAATCCATAACCGTACAGGCAGCACCCATAGTCAGGATCGACCCCAGGTCCATGTCGCTGCAAGTGCTCTCAGGCAGTAACTCTACCGCTACACCACCATGCCACCCGTACTGAGGTACAGTGAAAAGCTTTTGTTAGGTGCTAACCAGTCAGCGGAAAGACAATACATGATTACAATCGAGTCACTTACAGTGGATAGATACATAAGGGAACAACGTTAGTGCAAGATGAAGTCACTAAAGTCTGATCCAACGTCCGTTTTCCCGTTTCCAACATTTCCCCTCCTCTTGGACACCTCTCCCCACCATGCCCCCTCCGATCCTCTCTGGACCTTTATATTTCCAACTGCAGTGTGCCAAGCTCTCTCACTACAATGACAATTGCGCATTGGTCTTATAATGTGTGTGTGTTTCCATTTCCAGACTGGTATCACAGACTCGCCAGGCCACTAGAGGTTTATACCGAAGATAGACACAAAGTGCTGGACTAACTCAGCAGGTCAGGCAGCATTTCTGGAGGAAAAGGATGGGTGATGTTTCAGGTCGGAACCCTTCTTCAGACTCATCATCTTAGACATCTTAGAGATGCTGCCTGACCCGCTGAGTAACTCCAGCACTTTGTGTCTATAACTAGAGAATCACTCACATTCTCTCTAATATTCTCATGGGCGGCACGGTGGCGTAGCGGTAGAGCTACTTGCTTACAGCGCCAGAGACATGGGTTCGATCCTGACTGCTTGTCTGTTCGGAGTTTGTACGATATCCGTGGGCTTTCTCCAAGATCTTTGCTTTCCTCCCCCACTCCAAAGACGTAAAGGTTTGTAGGTTAATTTCTTGGGATACATGTCAATTGTCCCTTGTGTGTGGGGTAGTGTTGGGCGTGCGGGGATCGCTGGTCGGTGTGGACTCGGTGGGCCGAAGGGCCTGTTTTCGCGCTGTATCTCTAAACTAAACAATAATGATTGCACTCAGAAAAGATTTGCAAAACATTTTGAGAAAGAAAAGTCTTGAGTCAAAATTGTGATTGGATGAAAAGTATTGATTTCTCCGAAGGTCTAACTCAGCGCAGAAACACACCATGCTACAATTGCGACAGCGTGCATCAAGAGAGAGGTCCAGCCATATAATATTACTGTGGCCGCAACTGTGAATGTGCCTGCTGGGAAATTAAAGGAACATATCAGAGTAATGCAGGCATGTGTTCCGGAGAATGTTCCCAAGATTGAGCCCAGTGCTAGGCGCTCCAGGCCTCTGCTTTGAGTGAATAAGTGGCTCGCAAATACTGATCGGTGACAGCCATGTTTTTGAAAGTGTATGTTTTGCCCTTATGTTTTATTCATCCCCCTGCCCAACAATTATCCAGTGTTCATGATTTTTGTTTCTTTCAAAAAAGTGAACAAAGATCTAAATATATCTCGTGATGATAAAAGATGGTGTCAAGGAATAAAAGTAAAATCTTCTCATCTTTTTCCAAGTTCAGTCCCGTTTGTCTTTTCGAGATGGGAGTTATGTTTAAAATGATGAAGAATCTGAGATAGAGGTCATTACAAGGGAACAAAACGCTTCTTGCTTTCATTTGCATCCAAAGTCAATAGAGACGAGGCAGATGCTGAGTGATGCCTCCACTACACTGCCCAAACATGCACCATAGATCACAGCAGATACACTTGGCATTTGGGTATCCACTGCAAGCCATCTTTCTGGGCATGTCAAAGTGACATGCCAATTTGTGACAAATGATGAAGCTATTTTTTTTCACTAGCTCTCGTTCAGCTGGAATGGGGCTGAGAAGGCCGTCCAACCCTATATCAAGCAGGTCTCTCAAAGCCAGCAGCATGGGAGGACTTTCATTCCATCAGCCTAATTGGATTCAAAGCCAAGTCCCAGAGGAGATAGATCAGAGTGCTAATCCAATATGAGACAATGGCAGGACTTCATCCACACAACGTTACAGAGCGGAAGGTCTGAAAGGTTCTGCCTTGGGGCTCACAAAGGAACAGAAAAGGATGTGGGTGCTATCAGAGGTTTCATCCACGCAAGCAATAAATCGCTGTTTACAGGAAGTAATTACTTCAGGGAGGGAAACGTATTGTGGAGAAGTGGAGTGAAAGCTGGGATAAGTCTTGCATTGAGTCAGAGTCTTATATTCCCTTTGCAATGTCGAAAAGCCCTTGAACTCCATTTCCCCTCCCCCAGTGGTCAATGAGATATTTGCAATCTGCTGCCAAGAAAGTATATGGTTAT
Source organism: Okamejei kenojei (assembly GCA_035221665.1). Classification (NCBI taxonomy): domain Eukaryota; kingdom Metazoa; phylum Chordata; class Chondrichthyes; order Rajiformes; family Rajidae; genus Okamejei; species Okamejei kenojei. The sequence goes on from CM069161.1 coordinate 31,420,620, forward strand.
CGGTTACAGCTGAATTCTCCTTTGCTCATCTACCTAGAGGCTAGGTCTTTGCTTCTCAGTTCCTTTTGACAGCAGGTTCTTAATATCTTTAAAAGACTTTGCTTTAAAAGACAAATTATGCAATATGTTATAGGGCACAGATGCGTTATGTATTTGTATAAAACACTTTACGGTGCAAATTAGCCCGTTTTAAAAAATGAATGCAGTGGGAATTGGAGGGGCAGATAAATACACTTCACAATGAAGATGTTATTATCCTATATTATCCACTAATATCCTATAATGACGGATGTTAAGGGAGTCATACGGGACAGTGGGCCGGTGACTGGACTCGCAGTGGGAGATAGCGCAGGGCCTCGACAGTGGAGAGGGCTGCTGGAGGCCCTGCAACAGCCCGAGACATAGAGTCATAGAGTGATACAATGTGGAAACAAGCTATTCGGCCCAACTTGCCCGCACCGGCCAACAATGTCCCAGCTACACTAGTCCCACTTGCCTGCACTTGGTCATGTTGATAAACAGCAATGAAAGTTTCCAAAGGAGATGGAAAGACTGGAGGAAAGACTAGGTGCTGAGAGCTCTCTTATACCTGCATTAAGGAGGCAATTAAACACACCTGAACAATTACAAACGCATGTGTCCCAAACATTATGGTGCCCTGAAATGGGGGAGTATGTGTAAACACTGCTGTAATTTCTACATGGTGAAACCAAAATGTATAAAAATGGCCTTTATTAAAATCTGACAATGTGCACTTTAACCACAGGTGATTTTTTCTATTACAAATCTCAAATTGTGGAGTACATAGGCAAATAAATAAATGATGGGTCTTTGTCCCAAACATTATGGAGGGCACTGTTGGTTAAAGGTGAGAAGGAAAAGATTGACCAGGAAGCTGAAGGCCAACCTTTGCACATAAAGGCAGCAGCATCTATCATCAATGATCACCACCATTTGTATTATGACCTCTTCTCACAGCTACCACTGGGCAGGAAATAGAGATTCCACCAGACCAGCAGGTTCAGAAGAGCTACTTTCCCTCAACTATCAGGTTCCCAAAGTGACTTGTACAGGTTTAAATATACCTTAACAACGGGACGCTCCGGACCACCTCTTGCACTATAGGGACTTGTTTTTCTAATTGTGTTTTTGCATTAATGTCTTGTTTTTGCATAGTCTTTTTCTTTTCATTGTCTTGTATAATTTATGTCCACGTCAATAATCCCAGGAATTAGTGGGTTAACGTATGATGAGCATTTGACGGCACTGGGCCTCTATTCTCTGAGGGGGGATGATGAGGGGGGATCTCATTGAAACTTACCGAATAGTGAAAGACTTGGATAGAGTGGACGTGGAGATGATGTTTCCACTGGTGGGAGAGTCTAGGACCAGAAGTCAGAGCCTCAGAATTAAAGGACACTTTTTTTGGAAGATGAGGAGGAATTTCTTCAGTCAGAGGGTGGTGAATCTGTGGAATTTATTGCCACAGAACGCTGTAGAGACCAAGTCAATGGATATTTTTTAAGACAGAGATAGATAAATTCTTGAATAGTATGGGTGTCAGGGGTTACGGGGAGAAGGCAAGTGAATGGGGTTAGGAGGGAGAGAGATTATCCATGATTGAATGGTGGAGTAGGCTTGATGGCCGAATAGCCGAATTCTTCTCCAGTCACTTGTGAACTTATGAACTTATGTTATGTGGGTTTGTCTGAGACTATGTGCCTATGATGCTTCTATACATATACATCAGCATTGTGTGCATCTGACAATAAACTCAACTTGACATGACGTGACTTGATTTATAACCCTCATAGTTCCTGCCTGTTCATATGTCTGTCTACATTTCTCATAAACATCAGAATTGTATTAACTTGCACCACTTTCCCCGGTCGTATGTTCCAGGAAGCTATCACTGTGTGTAAAAAGATTTGTATCACAAATATCCTTTAATCTTTCCCCCTCTCACCTTAAACCTTTGCCCTTTGGCATTTGACATTGCCACTCATAACGTACCCATTACAGTAAATTTTGGTTTAGTTTAGAGATACAGCATGAAAACAGGCCCTTCAGCTCACCGAGTCCACACCAACCAGCGATGCCCGCATGCTAACGCTATCCTACACACACGAGGGAGAAGTTGTCATTAATACCAAGCTAATTAACCTCCAAACCTGTACATCTTTGGGGTATGGGAGGAAACTGAAGATGTCGGAGAAAACCCACACAGGATATTAGGTGAATGTACAAACTCTGTACAGATGGCTCCCATAGTAAGGATCAAACCCGGGTCTCTGGTGCTGTAAGGCAGCAGCTCTACCATTGCATACCTTATAGTACTGTTAGAGTAAGATGGATTCTGGTGTGTAGAATATCATGCAAGGGGTAAATGCCAGGGCATTAATTTCCAGATCAGATACTTTATCACATCAAAGAATATCCTAAATGTCTCCAATCTGGAAAAATCTCTATAAATTACATTATTATTGATATTTTGAATGAAAAACCATCTCCATCAGCTGAATCATTAATCAGCTGATGAATAGGTATAAAGCAACACGAGTGATGGGAAACTTGACCAGTATTTCAGTTTAGTTTACTTTAGAGATAAAGCACGGAAACAGGCCCTTCGGCCCTGCGGGTCAGCGCATACCAGCGATCCCCGCACATTAACACTATCCTACGCACACTAGGGACAAATTTTACATTTACCAAGCTAATTAACCTACAAACCTGTACATCTTTGGAGTGTGGGAGGAAACCGAAGATCTCGGAGAAAACCAACGTGGTCACAGGGAGAACGTACAAACTCCGTACAGACAGCACCCGTAGTTAGAGAGAGGTTTGAATAGAGTCATAGAGTAATACAGAATGGAAAGAGGCCCATCGTTCCAACTTGCCCACACCGGCCAGCAAAACCCAGCTACACTACAGTAGTCCCCCTTGCCTACACTTGGTCCATATCCCTCGAAACCTGTCCTCTCCATGTACCTGTCTAATTGTTTCTTAAACAATGGGATAATCCCAATCTCAACTACCTCCTCTGGCAGCTTGTTCCATACACCCACCACCCTTTGTGTGAAAAAGTTACCCCTCGGATTCCTATTAAATCTTTTCCCCTTCATCTTGAACCTTTGTCTCCTGGTCCTTAATTCCCCTACTCTGAGCAAGAGACTTTGTGCATCTACATCTCCCTATAACTAATACCCTCTAGTCCTGGCAAAATCCTCATAAATCTTTTGTGAACCCTTTCAAGCTTGACAATATCTTTTCTATAACATGATATGGAAATATTTCTATAACATGGTGCGTAGAACTGGACACAATATTCTGAATGCAGTCTCACCAATGTCTTATGCAACTGCAACATGACCTCCCAACTTCTATACTCAATACCCTGACTGATGAAGGCCAAAGTGCCAAAAGCCTTTTTTGACCACCTTATCTACCTGTGACTCGACCGTCAAGGAACCATGCACCTGTACTCCTAGATCCCTCTGCTCTACAACACTACCCGGAGGCCGACCATTCACTGTGTAGGTCCTGCCCTTGTTCGAATCCCAAAATGCAACACCCCACATTTCTCTGTATTAAATTCCATCAACCATTCCTCCGCCCACCTGGCCAATCGATCCAGATCCTGCTGCAATCTTTCACAACTATCTTCACTATTGGCCAAACCACTCACTTTTGTATCATCAGCAAACTTGCTAATCTTGCCCTGTTTGTTCTCATCCCAATCATTGATGTAGATGACAAAGAGTAACGGGCCCAGCATCGAACCCTTAGGCACCCCACTAGTCACAGGCCTCCAGTCTGAGAAGCAACCTTCACCATCACCCTCTGCTTCCTTCCATGGAGCCAATTTGCTATCCATTCAGCTATCTCTCCTTGGATCCCATGCGATCTAACCTTCCAGAGCATCCTGCCATGCGGAACCTTGTTGAAAGCCTTACTGAAGTCCATGTACACAACATCTACAGCTCTGCCCTCATCAACCTTTTTGGTCACGTCTTCAAAAAAAAATCAATTAGATTTGTGAGACACGACCTCCCACGTAAAAAAACCATGCTGACTATCCCTAATCAGCCCTTGCCCACCCAAATGCCTGTATAACCTATCCCTCAGAATACTCTCCAGTAACTTACCAACTACAGATGTTAAGCTCACCGGCCTATAGTTCCCAGCATTTTCCCTTCAGCCCTTCTTGAAAAGAGGCACAACGTTTGCCCCCCTCCAGTCTTCTGGCACCTCTCCTGTATTTAAGGACGACTCGTAAATTTGAACCAGAGCTCCCACAAATTCCAGGTGTTCTGGCAGATGTTCTGAGGAATCTATCACAGCAGCATTGTATAAAATGCCACTAGTTCTCTCTTAGACACACTAGGAACAACTTGCAATTTTACTGAAGCCAATTAACTTACAAACCTGTACGTCTTTGGAAACCAAAGCACCCGGAGAAAACACACACGGTCACAGGGAGAACGTACAAACTCCGTACAGACAGCTAGTTCTATCTTAGACACACTAGGGACAACTTGCTGGTCAGTGCGGACTTGGTGGCCGAAAGGCCTGTTTCCGTGCTGTATCTCTAAACTAATTTAAACTAACTTGTAATATTGTAAATTGTCCCCAGTGTGTAGGATAGTGATTGTGGTCACACTCAGACTGAGGGCTTCACACCAACACAATTAGCAGACCCCCGTACACCTTCAAACATCAACATGTTCCTTTAAAATTAGTTGAAACAGCAAACACAATCCTCAATCACCACTAAAAGGAATGATGTGACGGTCGAAACATTTTTGTCAAAATCCACCACAATGAACAGATATTCATTTCACATCTCTATTTAAGTCTTCAAATAAAAATACTGTAAATACCACTGCCACTTGTTGACAGATACCTGGTCTGCCTGTCTCCTCTTTATGCTGGGTAGGAACGAGACACAGTGAGTCAGTCCTGGAGGGTTTACACCTTCTGTTTGATGGTTCAATACTGCCCTCCACTGGCCATTCACACACCTTGGATTCCAAGTCAAGAGTGTTTGATTGTCGTATGTAGAGCCAGGATTTTGCCATAAATGCCATTTGCCTTTTCTTGCTTTTTTGGATGATTTCACCAAGATAATGCACACCGCTCTCTCTCACCTTGACAGCCAGAAGAGAGGCTATATGAGGATGCTGTTCATAGACTTCAGTTCAGCCTTCAACACGATAGTTCCCACCAGACTTGCTGAGAAGCTGCTGGAATTGGGGCTCAACACCCCCCTGTGTGCCTGGATCCTGGACTTTCTCAACGCCAGGCCCCAGGTAGTCAAGATGGGAGGAAATACATCAAAGTCCCTCACCCTGAGCACAGGATCCCCCCAGGGTTGCATCCTTAGCCCCCTACTGTACTCCCTGTACACACATGACTGTGTGGCTAGGTTCAGCTCCAACTCTATAATCAAGTTTGCCGATGACGCTGTGGTGGTGGGCCTGATCTCCGATAACGATGAGAGGGCCTACCGGGAAGAGGTGGCTGATCTGGCACTCTGGTGTCAGGACCAAAGCCTCCTCTTGAATGTCAAAAAAACTAAGGAGCTGTTTGTGGACTTTAGGAGGGCACAACATCCGAGGACGTACACACCATTGAAGATAAATGGGGATACTGTGGATAGGGTGAGCTGCTTTAAATACCTGGGAGTCCACATCTCAGAGGATGTGACATGGACATCACACGCTGCAGCACTGGTGAGTAAGGCAAGGCAGCGCCTTTACCACCTCAGGTAATTGAGGAAATTCAGAGTCTCTGAGGATCCTCCAGTGCTTCTACTCAGCGGCTGTGGAAAGCATCTTGTCCGGAAACATCACAATTTGGTTTGGGAACTGCTCTGCCCAGGACAGGAAGGCTCTGCAGAGAGTAGTGCGTTCGGCCAAACGCACTATGGGAACTTCTCTCACCCCTCTGCAGGAACTATACATCAGAAGGTGCAACACCAGAGCCAACAAGATCATGGGAGACCCCTTCCACCCCAGCAATGGACTGTTCCAGCTTCTATGGTCAGGCAAACGCCTCCGTTGCCATGCTGTGAAAATGGAAAGGATGAGAAGGAGTTTCTTCCCAGAAGCCATTAGGACTGTAAATTCCCATCTCACCAGGGACTAACTTTACAGTACCAATTTACTGTTGTGTGGTGTCTTTTTAAATTGCTGTTTCTTTTTTTATCTCCCACAAATATGTAATATATGAATATGTGATTCTGTTCCATTCTGTTTTGTAGTTTTTTGCACAATCCACAGGCATTGCCACTTTTCATTTCACTGCACATCTCGTATGTGTATGTGACGAATAAACTTGACTTGACTTGGGGAGGAGGGAGAAGACAAGGGCTATCTAAAATTAGAGAAGTCAATGTTGATACCGCTGGGGTGTAGACTACCCAAGTGAAATACCCAAGCTTGTCTCCTCACTACATTTACTGCTGGCTCCAGTCGCAAATCGGAGTTTGAGTGATCTGTGCAAGGCACTCATTGATGCTGGAATTCCGCTGTGGAAATTGGAAAGCAAATCTCTGAGGTTTTTTAGATCAATACACAGAGGAACATATACCAAGCGAGTCATCATTACGGAAAAATTATGTTGACAGCAACTTCAACATTGTTGTGCAGGAAATTAGAGATGAAGTTGCATGTAACAAAATATGGATCTCAATAGACGGGACAACCGATGCTGTGGGGAGATATGTTGCCAATGTGGTCATTGGCACACTGGAGGCAGGTCAACCATCAAAGGAGTATTTGTGGACATCGGATGTATTGGAGAAGTCAAACAGCTCAACAATTGCTCAGTTGTTTACATCTTCACTTGTTGTACTTTGGCCAGAAGGTATAAAACACAAGAATGTTCTTCTGTTTGTGACTGATGCAGCTCAATACATGAAAAAAGTTGCTCCTGCTCTTAAAGTTTTATTCCCCAGAATGTTGCATTTGACATGCTTAGCTCAACGACTTCATAGAGTTGTCAAGCACATACGTAGCTTGTTTCCAAATGTCGATCGCCTAGTTTCCAACGTCAAGAAAATCTTCCTTAGAGCACCGTCACATGTGCAGTTGTTCAAGGAAATGGCATCTGAGACTCCACTACCTCCTCAGACCGTCTTGACTAGGTGGGGTACATGGCTCTCTGCTGTACTCTACTGTGCTGCAAATTTTGAAAAGATAAAATAAATCGCCAACTGTTTTAAAGAAGAAGAATCTGCTGCAGTCAGGATCGTCAGTGAAATCATGCAGAAATAGTTCCTCCACCACAATCTCATGTTTATTGCTTCCAATTTTGCAAACCTCCCACAAGCTATCACTTCCCTTGAGAAACGTGGCAAAACATTAGTGAATAACTTGCAGGTTTTCAACAAGTAACTGACGATATTCGTAAAGTTCCCGACGATGTAGGTAAAGACATACAAGGAAAATGTGAGAAAGTGATTTTAGCTAACAAAGATCTTGAAGAAATACAAAACACAGCTCTGTAGCTTGTTTCAGGTATGCACCAGTGACCTCAGCTGAGTAGAAAGAAGTTTTTCACAACTGAAGCATATTCTGTCTGACAGATGGTATAGTTTAACACCAGATAATTTGAAAAAAATGCTAGTAATTATGTGTAACCAGGCAACTTAGGTCATTTAATGTAGTATACCTTTATATTATCATTTTTAACCATATTTTGGTGGTGGAAATACATGCCTTTTTATGCTTTTTTTTGTCAATAAATGCCTTTTTCATGCCTTTTTTGTAATTTTATTTTGCCTTTTTGCCTGCCTATTTCAGAGCCTTTTAGTGCCTAAACATCCTGGCTCTAGTCATGTCATAGAAACATAGACAATAGGTGCAGGAGTAGGCTATTCAGTCCTTTGAGGCAGCACCGCCACTCAATGTGATCATGGTTGATCATCCAAAATCAGCACCCCGTTCCTGCCTTTCCCTATATCCCTTGATTCAGTTAGCCCTAAGAACTAAATCTAAGTCTCTCTTGAAAGCATGCAGTGAATTGGCCTCCACAGCCTTCTGTGGCAGAGAATTCCACAGATTCACAACTCTTTGAGTGAAGAAGTTTTTCCTCATCTCAGTCCCAGACACAACAAAAAGCAAATGCTGGAATCTTGTGTAGAACACCAAGTGTTGGAGCAACGCAGCGGGTCTGGCAGCGTCTCTGGAGGACATGGATTGGTGATGTTTGAGCCTGAAGAAGTGTCCAGAGATGCTGCCTGACTAAATCTAAATCTAACTTTCCCTTGAAAACTTCCAGTGAAATGGTCTCCACTGCCTCCTGTGGCAGAAAATTCCACAGGTTCACAACTATCGGGTGAAAATAAAATTCCTCATCTCAGTCCTAAATGGCTGACCCCTTATTCTTAAACTGTGACCCCTGGTTCTGGACTTTCCCAACATGGAGAACATTTTTCCTGCATCTAGCCTGTCCAATTTTATATGTTTCTATAAGATCCCCTCTCATCCTTCCTGAACTCCAGTGAATACAAGCCTAGCCGACCCATTCTTCATCATATGTCAGTCCCGCCATCCCAGGAGTTAACCTGGTGAATTTACGCTGCACTCCTTCAATAGCAATAATGTCCTTCCTGAAATTAGGAGACCAAAACTGCACACAATACTCCAGGTGCTGTCTCACCAGGGCCCTGTACAGCTGCAGTAGGACCCCCTTGCTCCTAAACTCAAATCCTCTCGCAACATGCTATTAGCTTTCGTCACTGCCTGCTGTACCTGCATGGTTACTTTCAGTGACTGATGTACAAGCACACCCAGGTCTCGTTGCACCTCCCCTTTTCCTAATCTGACACCATTCAGATAATAATCTGCCTTCCTGTTCTTGCTATCAAAGTGGATAAACTCACATTTATCCATATTATACTGCATCTGCCATGCATCTGCCCACTCACCCAACCTATCCAAGTCACCTTGCAGCCACCCAGCTTTGTGCCATCTGCAAATTTGGAGATGTTACATTTAATACCCTTGTCTAAATCGTTAATATACATTGTAAATAACTGGGGTCCCAGCACTGAGCCTTGCAGCACCCCACTAGTCACTGCCTGCCATTCTGAAAAAGACCCGTTAATTCCTACTCTTCCTGTCTGCCAACCAAATGGTGGAGGAAGAAAGCTCAGGAAATCCAACTAGCAGACGCTCGAGGCTTTTTCAACACAACCAAAGCCATTTTTGGTCCATCCACTCACGGTCAAGCCCCTCTCAAAAGCAAAGATGGGTCAACCATCCTGAAGAGCAACGCTGACATCAATTCTGGATGGAGGGAGCACTTTGACGATCAAACCGCCTCATTTGACAGGAACGTGATCAACAATATTCCAAAGCAGCCCGCTGATGACTCCTTCAGAAGATTACCATCACTTGAAGAAGTCAAGGAAGCCATCAACTCCTTGAAAAACAACAAGTAAGTAAGTAATTATTATTTATACAGCACTTTTACATCAAATCATGGCAAAGCCAAAGTGCTTTATAGAGAAAAAATTAGATTACCGTACATGCATATAAAATAGAAAAGAACAAAAATAAAAAAAGACACACTACACTATAGGATTCAACATGAACATCCCCCCAACAGCAGAATCAACACTTTCCACTGCGAGGCAAGGCACCAAAAAGTCCAGTCCTCCTCCTAGTCCACCTGAGGTCGGGGCCTATTTGAGGCCTCCACAGCCAGTTGCCACAACGGCGGCCCGATGGCAGCTGGACTCGATGGAACACCAGCCGAGGTCTACAAAATTGGAGGTAACCTGCTCCATTACCAACTGCATCAACTTCCCATCAAGATCTGGATAACGTACCAAGAGACTTAGAGACTCAGCAATCGTTACCATCCACATCATCAAGTTGGCGTTCTGGACTAGTCCCATTTGCCTGCATTTGGCCCATTGCCCTCTAAGCCCTTCCTATCCATACATCTATCCAAACATATGTTAAACCTATTTGTTGCATCTGTTTCTATAGCTTCCTCTTGTAGCTTATTCCAGACACAGACCACCCTCTGAATGAAACATTTGCATCTGGGATCTTTCTTCATTCTCGCTCCTTTCACCTTAAGCCTATGCCTTCTAGTTTTAAAATCCTCTAACATGGGGAAAAACTGAGCGTTCACGTTATCCATGCCCCTCATGATCTTTTACCCTTCGGTGATGTTGCCCCTCAGCCTCCTACTCTCCAAAGCAAAACTTACTAGTCTCCCCAATTTCTCCATTGAACAAGCCCGCAAACTCAGGTATAATCCTGGTAAATCTTTGCTTCAATCGTTCCAATTTAATCCTTCCTATAGCGGGCAATCAGAACTGTACACAGTGTTGTATTTCATAGAGTCGTAGGCTTTAGACTTTAGTCATACAGTGCAGAAACAGGCCCTTCGGCCCACCGAGTCTGTGCCGACCAGTGATCACTAATACTATCCTATGTGCCAATTAGCCTACAAACCTATGTCTCTGGAGTGTGGGAGGAAAGTAGTGCGCAGCACCCATAGTCAGGATCGAAGCCGGGTTTCTGGTGCTGTAAGGCAGCAACTCTACCACTGTGCCTTGCAAGATCCTATAGTGAAACGAGCCCTTCCGCACATTGAGTCCATACCAACCATCAAGCGCATATTGACACCATTCCAACACATTCACTTTCTTAAGCATCGGAGAAGATTCAGCAAGTAAACAAGTATTCTCTTGGACTTCTGCAGATGCTCCACCTTGGCACTGCAAAAACTATCCTGATGGGATGAATCTCAGCCTGGTGTGGCACCTGCTCTGCTCTTGACCACCTGACACTGCAGAGAGAGGTGAACACAGCCCAGTCCATCACAGGCTCGTCACTCCTTCCATTCAGTCCGTCTTCACCATGTGTTGCATCAGGAAGCCTGGAGATACATCATCAAGGAAGCCTGACGCCCTGGACATTTTGTTTAGTTAGTTTTGTTTAGAGACACAGCGCAGAAACAGACCCTTTGACCCACTGACCAGCGATCCCCGCACACTAACACTATCCTATACACACGAGGGACAACTTTACAATTATACCAAGCCAATTAACCTACAAACCTGTACATCTTTGGAGCGTAGAAGGAAACCGGAGATCCCGGAGAAAACCCACGCAGGTCAGGGGGAGAAAGTACAAACTCCATACAGACAAGTATGCGTAGTCAGGATCGAACCCGTGTCCCTGGCGCTGTGAGGCAGCAACTCTACCGCTGCGCCACGCTGCCACCATGAAATTCCTTTTTCTCTCATCTACCTTCTGGGAGAAAATGCAGTAGTTTGAATGCCCGGACATCCAGACTTAAGAACATGCAGGAATGATCAGCAGATACTGGTTTAAACCAAAGATGGACAGAAAAAGCTGGAGAAACTCAGCGGGTCAGGCAGCATCTCTGTAAAAAAGAAATAGGTGACGTTTTGGGTTGAGACCCTTCTTCAGACTCAGGGGAAAGGGAAACAAAATATATAGACAGTGCTGTAGAGAGATATAGATAGGTGTGAAATGAGTGAAAGATAGGCATAAAAGTAACGATTAAAAAGGAAAGGGTCCATTATTAAACGTGGGCTGGGTGAAAATGAGTTACAGACAATGAAACTCATTAGGAGCACATTGAAAGTAGTACATCGATGAGGGTGGTGGAGGGACGGAGAGAGAGAGAGGGGGGTGCAAGGGTTACTTGAAGTTAGAGAAATCAATATTCATACCGCTGGGGTGTAAGCTGCCCAAGTGAAATATGAGGTGCTGTCCCTCCAATTTGCATTTGGCCTCACTCTGACAATGGAGGAGGCCCAGGACAGAAAGGTCAGTGTGGGAATGGGAAGGGGAGTTAAAGTGTTTAGCAACCGGGAGATCAGGTATGCTCAGGTGGACTGAGCGAAACAATCGCCCAGTCTATGTTTGGTCTCGCCGATGTATGCGAGTCCACACCTGGAACAAAATCTTGAGCAAAGTACAAAGTGCTGGACCAGCTCAGCGGGTCAGGAAGCATCTCCGCAGGCACGGATAGGCTATGTTTTGGGTCGGGACCCTTCTTCAGACTGGTTGTCGTAGGAGGGAGAAAGCTGGAAGAGAGGTAGGGGCAGGACAGAGCCTGCATTCTTTCATGAGAAACATTAATGTCTGCGATGAATTATATTGTTTTACTGTGATGAAAGATGGGTGCTAAAGGTTATGGGCAGCAGGCAAGAGAATAAGTTTGAGAGGGAAAAACATGTTCAAATAGCAGAGTAGTCTCGATGGGCTGAATAGCCTAATTTTGTTCCTATATCTTTATGACAATGCACAAATTATAGTGCATTTCCTGCATATATTTTTTAATAAATAAAGTATATTTTTGAAAACATATCTATGTCTTCCAAATTTCTACGACACCAGCGAGGTGGTTTTGGTTTAGATTAATTTAGTTTAGTGATACTGCGCGCGAACAGGCCTTTTGGCCCACCGACCAGCGACCACCCCACACACTAGCACTATCCTACACACACCAGGAACAATTTACAATGATACCAAGGAAATTAACCTATAAACCTGTACGTCTTTGGAGTGGGAAGTCCATCAGAAAGTTTTAAATATGTCTCTCTTTTAGATTAAATATAGTTACTGGGATGAAAATTCTATCATTCACATCGGTCTTTCATGATCTTCAGCTTTGAATATTCTTTAATCACAAACTTCATTTTAAAAATAAGTTTATTTATTAGCAGTAATGTACATTACAATGATATAAGCCCAAAATAACATAATACATCTCCTGTACCACTTCTTATTTTAAACTTTAAGAAGAAGAAGAATAGAGAAAGTTAGATAAGATAGTAAGTGCGTGAAAGAGTGATCAGTAAGAACCCACAGAAGCGTAAGACACAAGAAAGACTAAAAAAGAAAACCAAAGGAAAAGAAAGAAAAAAATATAAGAAAGTAAAATAGGATAAGATAAAAGGGGTGTACCTACTTCGTATCTTTACACACACCTCACCAGGTCCTGATACCATTTTTGTTCAGAGTAGTGTTGCACCCTATGCTTGTAATGAGTCGATAAATGGAGACCAAATCTTTTGGAAATGGTCTGATTTGCCTGCTGGGAGGAATCTCATATCTTCGAGGTGTAACATTTCGGACATATTTGTAATCCTAAACACAAACTTCTAAATCAATTCAAAGTGAAGTTGAATGTAAAATGCCTTGTCGTGTGGAGATACACACCAGTACGTGGAGCCACTGAGCCACTGTGTTACGTGCCATGCAGCATGAGTGAAGAACGATTTAGTCACTACGACGCTGGAGACCATTTGGCCCAACAAGTCTGTGCTGGCTTTAAGTAGATCAATCCCCTCAGTCCCTCTTCTCCTTGCACATTTTCCCCTCCTGCTTTCAGCTTTGTTTAAGATAGACACAAAAAGCTGGAGTAACTCAACGGGACCGGCAGCATCTCTGGAGAGAAGGAATGGGTGACGTTTCGGGTCGAGAACCTTCTTCAGACTGAAAGTCCCGGGAAAGGGAAACTAGAGATATAGACGATGATGTAGAGAGATATATAACAGATGAATGAAAAATATGCAAAAAAGTAACAATGAAAAAGACAACAGGCCATTGTTAGCTGTTTGTTGGGTGAAAAAGGGTGGGGGAGGGATGGGGAAAGAGGGAATGACGTTAGAGAAATCAATATTCATACCAGTAAGCTCCAATTTGCATTTAGCCTCACTCTGACAATGGAGGAGGCCTAGGACAGAAAGGTCAGTGTGGGAATGGGAAGGAGAATTAAAGTGTTTATCAACTGATTTTAGTTTAGTTTAGTTTAGTTGAGCGATACAGCGCAGAAACAGGCCCTTCGGCCCACTGAGTCCACACCGACCAGCGATCCCCGCACATTAACGCAAGCCACACACACTAGGGACAATTTACACATACCAAGTATACAAACCTAAGCCAATGAACCCACAAACCTTTGGCGTGTGGGCAAAAAAACGAAGATCTCGGAGAAAACCCACGCGGTCATGGGAAGAACGTACAATCTTGGTACAGACAGGCACCCTTAGTCGGGATCAAACCCAGGTCTGCGGCGCTTCAAGCGCTGTGAGGCAGCAACTCTACCGCTGCACCACCACACCGACCTTCTGGACAAATGTTCCAGACAAAGCTGCTTCCGCACCCTTCATTCTAACAGTTGATGCTCCTTGTTTCTTTATCTTATTTTTCATTTTGACGTCACACCAAGAACTCTTCTTGTTTATGATCCTCAGGCAACCTTGTGATGCCAGTCCTAATTTCTGAAAGATGTGAGAAGTAAACTGGGAACCAATACACTTACCATAGCTATAACTACTATTAATTGTGGCTAAATCAGTGAAATGCCCAATTAGTGATAGGTGTGTAGTTAGACAAATATGATTAGAAAGACCCAAGATGGACTTGCTATTTTTTTGTTTGAGTTAGTAGAAACTGTGGTAGTAATGCAGTCACGTTGATCCAAGGCCTAGCAGCATGAGATGTGTGTTTGATTGTCCATATTATTGTCCACTTCACCAGACTGATTCCTGGGATGTCAGGACTGTCTTATCTGGGAGGAGTTTGCATGGGGTTGGACAGGCTAGATGCACCCCGATGTACATGAAGGATAAGGGGGAAATCCTTTAAGACCGAGATGAGAAAGACTTTCTTCAGATGGTGAGTCTCCCGTTTTCACCCCGCAGTCCAAAGACATGCAGTTCATTAAGTTAACTGCTGCCGTACAGCGCCAGAGACCCGGGTTCGATCCAGACTACGGGTGCTGTCTGTACGGAGTTTGTGCGTTCTCCCCGTGACCACATGGGTTTTCTCCTGGTGCTCCGGTTTCCTCCCACATTCCAAAGACGTACAGGTTTGTAAATTAATTGGCTTTGGTAAAATTGTAAATTGTCCCTACTATACATAGTGCTCATGTACGGGGTAATTGCTGGACTCAGTGGGTCGAAGGGCCTGTTTGCACACTGTATATCTAAGGTCTGGTGTAAATGTATGGTTGACACAATGGGCCGTATGTTGGAAGAGTTCTGCAGGTCAGGGAACATCTATGAAGGGTAGTGGACAAATGATATTTCAGTTTGAGTTTAGTTTATTGTCACGTGTATCGAGGTACAGTGAAAAGCTTCAGTTGCGTGCTAACCAGTCAGCGGAAAGACAATACACAATTACAAGCGAGCCATTCACAGTGTACAGATACATGATAAGTGAATAATGTTTAGTGCGAGGTAAAGCCAGTAAAATCCAATCAAAGATATTCCGAGGGTTAGCAATGAGGTAGATAGTAGTTGAAGACTGCTCTCTAGTTGCGGTTGGATGATTCAGTTGCCTGATAGCAGCTGGGAAGAAATTGTCCCTGAATCTGGAACTTTGCGTTTTTACACTTCTGTACATTTTGCCCGATGGGAGCGGGGAGACCCTTTTTGGGTTGAGATCCTTCTTCAGACTGCTTGAAGAGGAGAGAAAGCTGATAGGGAGAAGTAAGAGGAAGAGCTGGGACAAGAACATGAATGACAAGTAGATTCAAGCCAGGAGGGATTGATTGGCAGATGAGCCAGCTAGGGGAGAGATAGGTGGAGATGGAGATAATAACCGAAGCTGGAGGTGAAGTGGAGAAGACCAATGAGTGTGGAATCTGGAACAAATCAGTGAGCTGAGCAATATCTGTGGATGAAAGGGAATGATCAACTTTAATGGTTGAAACCTGCACCCACAGTGGGTGATATTCATTTGTCTGCAGATAAAGATGTGTGTATGTTTAGAGAGGAAATTCACAAACTTTGATCCTGCCAACACTGCCAGAGGTAGAACAACCAGAAATTGTTTTTTTTTTCAGATTGGAGGAAGAACTGTAGAACTAAGGACATTTGAATAGTACAGCACAGAATGAGGCCCTTCAGCCGGACCTGATGCCAAGATAAACTACTTACCGGCCTGCATGCCATCCAGAACCATCAATTACTCATGTTCATTAGTGATAGGAGCAGAATTAGGCCATTCGGCCCATCAAGTCTACTCCGCCATTCAATCATGGCTGATCTATCTCTCCCTCCAAACCCAATTCTCCTGCCTTCTCCCATAACCCCTGACATACATACTAGTCAAGAATCTATCTATCTGCCTTAAAAATATCAACTGACTTGATCTCCGCAGCCTTCTATGGCAATGAATTCCACATTCACCACCCTCTGACTAAATTACATATCCATATACCTATCTAATAGCCTCTTAATGTGATTTGTAACATGTCTTACTCTCGGACACCCACCATACCAGTTTCTGTTCCCCTACATTAAGACCAACCCACCTTGTCTCTGTGTCCCCACTATTCCTTGAACCCTGTGACTGGGTCTGTTGAAGCTACTGGTTTCTGAACCTGTTGAAGTGATTGGGTTTGGTTCTATTGCAGCTCTCTGTCTAGGGCTCTCGACTGCCCTGGAACTTGCCCTCACAAAGCCCTGCTTTGAAATTTAAAAAATAGACACAGTTGTGAGAAGTTGGTTCAGTGCACCGGAGGCAAGGGATTTATAGTTGAAGACCTTCACACAAAACTTATAATAACTGAAAGGCAATTAAAAATCGTGTGCAGACGTGGCGTTGAAGGACGAGAAGCTGAAGCAAAGAAGTGGAAGCCAAATAACCAAACGGAAACAAAGCCGAAACGCCAACTAACCGAAAGGGCGTGACGCCTAAAAGAAAACTCAGCGAAAGGCCGCCCACCCAGAGTCACTGGCTGCGATGCACTGCAATTGGACACCAACCCCCACACCAGGGTGATTCACGCCCCCGACCTCGATCCACACACAGGGTGATTCACCCTCCACCCTGGCTGTGGGGACAGATGGCTCGAGGGGGTTGGCAGCCATTGTAAATCGCTTTTAAAACATGGGGGGGGGGGGACAAATTCCCTCGCGGGCCGATGACAAGCGTGCATGACAATGAACAATTTTATCTCCTCCCACTCTCCCCCACCCCTTGACAAGAAGCACGTTTTATTTATTCTTTAAACACAGTAATACCTTCCTTTTAGATAGGCAATGTTCTTTTTCAGCTTATCGATGTCATAGAGTTTTTCTTTTCAATAAGTAATATCTTTTTTTTCCAAAGACCATAGACCTTGATCCAGTATCTTTGTTTTTTTTTCAGCTTTCTGACGTCATGTCCGCGTGGCGTCAGATTGATTTTCGGATTAAAATCTGACGGGCAACGAAAATGACGTTGAAAAGCCTCTGTGGCAATCGCAGCACGGACGAGTCACTGCCAAAGGTCATAGAGCGGATTCACGTCTGACTCCACTAATGCAGAGCGGCTATGGAAGTTGGGAAAACTGGCACTGACAGCGGTCCATGTGAAAGATCAGCACCTACCAACAATGAAACCAGCTGCCGCAAGCCCGTCCCACAGGACCGGGTCGCCATTAAAACTCAAAAGAGTTACTGATTTAAAAGCAAAAATGTTACATATATAAATAGTTCTTACATTCGGGAACTTGGTTAATTAAGTGGTGGGATTATTTCCCTGTCCCAACTATGCCTTTGCTTTAGCCGGTGGTTACATCCAATCCATCCCTTCCTCGCACAGATGTGAGCTTTCATTAAGATCACGCTTGGATGAATAGATGCAAGCGGCATGTAAAGCGTCTCTTCCATGCGCGCAATACATGAAGCCGATGAAATGAGACGACTGTCACACCAAAGATAGACACAAAATGCTGGAGTGACTCAGTGGGACAGGCAGCATCTCTGGAGAGAAGGAATGGGTGGAGTTTCGGGTCGAGACACTTCAGACTCAGTCTTCAGGTCTGAAGAATGGTCTCGACCCGAAACGTCACCCATTCCTTCCCTCCAGAGATGCTGCCTGATTCCGCTGAGTTACTCCAGCTTTTTGTGTCCATCTTCAGTTAAAACATCTTACAGATTATCTGGTGTTTTGTGCGTGGGAGCTTGTGTACGTTACGCAGGCAACCAGGTGGTGATAAATAAAACGTGCTTCTTGTTGTCGGGGGGGGGGAGGGAGTGGGAGAAGATAGAATTGTTCATTGTCATGCACACTTGTCATCAGCGTGTGTGGGCGTGCATGGGTACGTGGGTCAGTGGGTGCCCGTGAGTCCGTGTCCCATGTTTTAAAAGAGATTTATTATGGCTGCCAATGCCCCGAGCCGTCTGTTCCCACGGCCGGGGTGGGGGTGAATCACCCGATGTGAGTGTCGGGGTCCGGGGGGGCGGGGGGCTGAATCACCCTGGTGTGGGTGTCGGGTTTGACGGGGGGGGGGGGGTGGGGGGGGGGGGGGGGGGGGGGGGGGGGGGGGGGGGGGGGGGGGGGGGGGGGGGGGGGGGTGAATCACCCTGGTGTGGGGGTTGGGGTCCGATGGAAGTGCATCGCAGTCAGTGACTCTGGGTGGGCGGAGGGACCAGCCTGTCCCACACCTCTGCTCCACCCGGCGCTGCCGACCCACAGCCCGTCACAGTGCGGCCGCACGGGGAGACGAGGCGGAGGGCGGCCGTGGCCGTGGGAGAGTGGGGGCTGTCCTGAGGGATGCGCTCCTTCGGCCGCTTACAACTTGGTGCTCGGGTTCAGAGTGCCCAGTCACCTATGGCTTGTGAGGGAAAATGACCCCCACCCTCCCGTCTCCACCGGCCAGTGATGTGATGGATGCGGGGGTCTGGACCAGGCAGAGAGGCCATTCGGTGAGTTTGATTTACCCTTTCGGCTAGTTGGCTTTTCGGCTAGTTGGCTTTTCGGTTTCATACGGTTATTTGCTTCCACTTCTTTGCTTCAGCTTCTCATCCTTCGACGCCACGTCTGGGTAGCATTAAAAATAATAGCCCACGTTGAGAACAACAGTAATTTTAACACTCTATTAACAAGCAGAATGCAGAGCAATAAACAATAGATGTCCTACCAGTAAGTTGAAGCTTCTTCACTAACCTCATCATTGCTTTTACGTTGCAGTAAAAGATCAAGGTTAATTAAAGCATCTGTATAAAACAATTAAATGTCCTGCTGGTCTTTTCGTTCCAACATTTCCAAGGGCTAATAAAGTTAATCAACTGAAGATAGCACAAATTACCGGAGTAACTCAGTGGGACAGGCAGCTTCTCTGGTTAGAAAGAGTGGGTGATGTTTCAGGTGGAGATGCTTCTTCAGACTGGAGACGGGTCTCCACCCAAAACGTCACCCATTCCTTTGATCCATAAAATTCCATCTTCGGTGTAAACCAGCAGCTGCAGTTCCTTCCTACACAAAGTTAATCAGCTGATTGGTGATCCCAAACTTTGGTGTTACCCAACCCTTATTTTGTGATTCTTCAGTCTGAACTTGGAGTATTGTGTGCATTTGTGGCTGATAGAACGATGCCGTTGAGCTTGATAGGTTGCATTAAAGATAGACAAGGATGTAACCAGGTCTAAAGGCCTTGAGATAAGGAAGGGCTGGATAGGCTGGGATTTTTTTTCACTGGAGCAGGAGAGGGTGAGGGGTGACCATATTGAAGTAAATAAACTCATGAGGAATGTAGATAAGGAGGATGATCACAATCTTTTTCTCAAGTTATGGAAGTCAAAAGCTAGAGGGCTTAGATTTAAGGTGGGAGTTGTAATGTCTAGGTGGCAATAATTTAAAAAGGGACCATGGGACAACTTTTCCAATTAAAGGTGGTGGGTTTATGGAATGTGATTTAGACTCTAAGGTTTAGAGATACAGCGCGGAAACAGGGAAAATGTCACAACTTGCCAAAGCCAATTAACCTACAAACCTGTACGTCCTTAGAGTGTGGGTGAAAACGGGACAATCTGGAGAAATCCCACGCGGTTACAGGGAGAAGGTACCAACTCTGTACAGACAGCAGGATCGCACCCGGGTCTCTGGGGCTGCAATGCAGCAACTCTGCCGCTGCACCACTGCGCCGCCCATATTTCAGAGAAAACTTAGAGGCAGGTTTATTACAATGTTTAAAATACATTTGGACAGGTGCTTGGATTGAAAAGGTTGAGTGGGTTATGGACCAAATACAGGCAGATGGGAATATCTCAGGCAGAGATCTAGGATGGCATGGACATGTTGGGCCGAAGGGACGATTTCCATGCTCCATGATTCTTCGACTCGACCACTCGATAAATAGAGGCCATTCTTTTTCACTCTGTCCTTGTGGGACAACTTCCTCACCCTGGGAACAATTGCAGGAAATCCTAAGCTTCAAGGGTGTAGAAAATAAAACTACCCAGGCCACACCAGATGAAGTTTGACCAAAGCTTGGTACATTTAGAACAGGTATTCCAACAGAAAAAAGACAATAGTGCTGGAGTAACACAGCGGATCAGGCAGCATCTCCGTCGGAGAACATGGGTAGACATGGGTTTCTGATTGTGGATGATCAGCCATGATCAAAATGAATGGTAGTGCGGGCTCGAAGGGCCAAATGGCCTCCTCCTGCACCTATTTTCTACATTTCTATGTTTCGACCCCCAACCCCATTCCAACACCTTGCCATGAAGTCCAACTAATCGATTTCCTTCACAAATGCCTGTGTATCGGGGGTCAGGGGTTGAGGCATTGGAACTGAACTGGGAACGCCATCTTCGTCAACACTTCAGAGCACCTCTGACAGGTTGCTGCACTAATAAAGCAACCTACTGTCACCTATAAACCCGGCACCATCCACAGTGAATGGCTGTGGCCACAATACGGATCTTGTAGAAACATATAAAATTCTTAAGGGATTGGACAGGCTAGTTGCAGGGAAAATGTCCAGAACGTGTGGTCACAGTTTAAGAATAAAGGGCCTGTCCTACTTTCCCGAGTTACTCACGAATTCTCCCGAGTTTTCCCCTTGCTTCAAACTCGGAGAATGTCCATAGCGAGGCCGTTGGAGTCCGTAGATGTTTCGTAGCGGCTCGTAATGCCAGCCGTAGGTACTCGGGGCATCAGGTAAGTCGGGACATTTTTTCAACAATGTCCATGAGTAAAAAAAAATACGGCTGGCATCTCCGAGTTTGAATCAAAGGGAAACCTTGGGAGAATTTGTGAGTAACTCGACAAGGTGGGACAGGGGCTTAAGGGGTAGGCCATTTAGGACTTAGATGAGGAGAAACTTTTTCACCCAGAGCCAATTCACTGGATGTATTCAAGAGAGAGTTAAGGGCCTGTCCCACTTACGCGACCTTGGCTCGCAAATTACGCGACCTCGTAGTCGCTTGAGGCATACGGGCAACTTATGGCCGCGCGGGGCTGGTCCCACTTAGAAGCGCGGAAGGGTATGGAGTTGTGCGGGGCTGGTACCGACATCGCACGGGGCTCTGAAATTCCTGCAGTGACCGAAATCTTCGCGCGCCAATGGCCTGTCGGCCCGCGTACGCACGCAGGCGCATTGTGGTCATACGCAGTGTCTTGACGGCGTACACCTAGTGCGTGGCGTTGCGTGATGACATCACCGCCCAACGCCGTGCGACACCCAAATTCAGTCGGCTCGCCTCCTGCCCAGCTGATTTGATTTATATGCGTAAATGATGTCACACGCGAACTTAGCGCGACCTCCGCTTCCGGTTGGTCGTGCCAAACGCACGCAATAGCATGCAAGTAGGACAGGCCCTTTAGAAAGAGTTTGGGAACCATCTGCTGCTCAGTAGGGTCAAAGGGTGGTGAATCTGGAATTCATTGCCACAGACAGCTGTGGAGGCTGTGAAACCTATTCCTTCACCCAGTGTGCCCGGATGAGACGTGCAAGGTTGTCTCACACCTGGGATTGCTTCGACAAATTTGTGGAGTAATGGAAAATGAGACAGAAATTCCTGAACTCATGTTGTAACCATATTTTCTATTGCACAAGATGTGACGGTTTGGGGAATAGGGGAAGGGGGGGAACCATTATATGATTGAATTACTAGCCGGTAAATGATGACGTTTGCAGAGCATGAGTTAGCGACTGGGTGACAGCAGGTAACTGTGGCGGATGTGGGCCCTGTAGTGCAATTGTAAATGTGACCTAACTAATGGTTGTGTTTGTAGCTCGACTCTAACACAATGTGGGGGCTGTTTGCCACTTACCTAAACCTGAGTGACTTTTCTAAAGGTCGGGGTAGCACTTTAGGATGGAGTAGTGGAGTATGTACGGGGGGGGGGGGGCTGAGAAGAATGGCTTCCAATGTTCAGTTGAAAGGTAAGAGCAACTTCATGACCTTTTGGGTTACGCCAGCTCCCAAAAGCAACACACACAGACCATACACCCATGGTTTTTACTTAACAGCAAAAGGCTGCAGCCACTGTTCAAGAGGAGACCAACTTTGCCTCTAAAGTGTTGACAATGGCATTGCACAAATCTGCAAAAGTATATCCTCAACCACTATTCTAAAATTTAAAAAAAGTTAAAAAGCTGAAGAAATTTCAAGAAAGCATTCAAAAATGCTGTTGGCATTGCATGTTAACAACTTAGGCGGTGGTAGAGTTGCTGTCTTAGTTGTGCCAGAGACCCGGGTTCGATTCTGACTGCGGGTGCTGTCTGTATGGAGTTTGCACGTTCCCCCCGTGACCTGCGTGGTCCTCCGGTTTCCTCCCACACTCCAAAGAGGTGTAAGTTTGTAGGTTCTTCTTCTTCCTCTTGCGTATGGCGTGCACAGCCTAAAGTTGTAGGACAGCTTGTTCTATTTGATCTCATTTGATTGTGCACGCCAGGTTGATTGCTTTCATTGAAACAAGGGTGGACAACATGAAGGTTGCAATCTCCCACCCCAAGCTTGTAGGTTAATGGGCTTTGGTAAAATGGTAAATAGTCGCAAGTGTGTGTAGGATAGTGTTAAGTGTGTGCGGAGATCACTGATCGACACAGACTCAGTGTGCCGAAGGACATATTTCTGTGCTGTATCTCTAAACTAACAGAATTACTCCATAAAAATGGTGTTGGAAATGAGGCAACCTTGCAAGTTGCATCAGGGCAGAGTAGATAAAGTTGTTCACTGCGTGGAGCTCCTTTGTAGCATTGTGAGTGGATTTAGACCAAGATGCCTTGGGATCACCACTGCAAGTTGCTCCTGAGATAACTAGCACTACTCAATGCTGCTGGAATCAGACCTCTATCTCCACACATATATTCCTGATTCCCCACTCCCCACCGCAACAGGCGACTACCTTCACCCGCCTCATCCGACACACACCACTGCCCACCCCCACCCCCCATCCCCCACCCTCTGGCACTTCCCCCCTATCTGTCCCCAACCCCAATGCCCAATTATTCATGCATCATGGAAGGAGACATTGGGTCCATCAAGTGGACACAAGGAACCGCAGATGGTGGAGCAACTCAGCAGGTCAGGCAGCATCTCTGGAGAACGTGGACAGGTGAAGTTTCAGGTCAGGCTGATTGTAGTAGATAGGAGCAAACTAAACAAGGGGCATGGTGCGTCAGTCTGAGCTCACTGGTTTGGGATACAATGGAGGAGGAGGCATTACTAATCACACCCTGATCTATTCACCAGCTCATTCAATATTTGCCATCCTGAAGAGAGGTCACCTATCCATGATCTCCAGAGATGTTGCCTGACCCGCTGAGTTACTCCTTGACTTTGTGTCTTTTTTCGTATAAACCAGCATTTGTAGTTCCCTGTGTCTCATTTTTACTGATCCACTGCAAAATCTCCTCAAGGGATGCCTACTTTCCTCCTTTCCACCTCTCTCCGACTGCTCTGTGAGACCCTCTCTCACTGGTCCCCCTTTGTGATTCCTGCTGCTCTCCTACACTTCAACATCGCAGTCTGAAGACTTCACCTATCCATGTTCTCCAGAGTTGCTGCCTGACCCGCTGAGTTACTCCAACACTCTGTGAAACGTCACCTATCCATGTTCTCCAGAGTTGCTGCCTGACCCACTGAGTTACTCCAGGACCCTGTGAAACGTCACCTATCCACATTCTCCAGAGATGCTGCCTGACCCACTGAGTTACTCCAGCACTTGCTGCCCCTTTTCATTGAATATTCAACATGTATCAGATCAGGAAAAGAGAAACAATAGAGCTGTCGACTCAAAGAGGCCTCGATTTCCTGCCTTCTCTTATTTGGAGGATTGCTTCCAAAGCAGAGGGTCTCCTCGTTAGAGACCCTTGAACTACACTTGATTGTATTTGATTGGTAATTCATGACATTATCTTTAGCATGTATCTGTGTGCTGTGAATGGCTGGATTGTAATCATGTATTCTCTTTCTACTGACTGGTTTGCACACAACAAATGCTTTTCACTGTTCCTCAGTACATGTGATAATAAACTAAACTAAACGCAACTCAAACTCAGGTGTCGGAAGGAACTGCAAATGCTGGTTTAAACCGAAGATAGACGCCAAAATGCTGGAGTAACTCAACGGGCCAGGGACAGGCAGCATCTCTGGGGAAAAGGAATGGGTGACGTTTCAGGTCTGGAGCGAAGGAATGGGTCTTTCCTTGGTGTCTTCTCTCCAGACCCAAAACATCATCCATTCCTTCTCTCAGTGTGAGAATGGGAAGGAGAATTAAAATGTTTAGCAATTGCAAGATCAGGTAGGTCCAGGCGGACTGAGCGAAGGTGATCAACGAAACGATCGCCCAGTCTATGTTTGGTCTCGCTGATGTATAAGAGCCTACATATTGAACAACGGATACAGTGGATGAGGTGCAAGTGAATCTCTGCCTAACCTGAAAGGACTGCAAGGTCCCTGGACAGAGTCGAGGGAGGAGATATTGGGACAGGTGCAGTTGCGGGGGAAGGTACCTTGGGAGGGGGTGGTTTGGGTAGGAAGGGATGAGTTAACCAGGGAGTTGTGGAGGGAACGGTCTCTGTGGAAGGCTGATAGGGATGGAGATGGGAAGATGTGACTAGTCTTGGGATCCCATTGGAGGTGGCAAATATGGCGAAGGATTATGTGTTGTATGTGACGGCTGATGGGGTGAAAGGTAAGGACTAGGGGGACTCTATCTCTGTTGCGACGAGGGGGAGGGGGTGCATGGGCAGAGCTGCAGGGTACCGAGGAGATACGACTGAGGCCTCATCTATAATTGTAGAGGGAAACCCCCGTTCACTAAATCGTGGATGTTCTGGTATGGGACACCTCATCTTGGGCGCAGATGCGGCGTAGACAGAGAAATTAGGAGTACGGGGATAGAGTCTTTGCAGGAAGCAGGGTGGGAAGAAGTGTAGTCGAGATTGTTGTGTGAGGTAGTGGGTTTGTAATAGACATCAGTCGATAGTCAGTGGGTTTGGTGTTCTCTAGTTGGAGGAAGAGTCTTGACCTGAAACGTCACCCATTCCTTCTCTTCAGAGATGCTGCCGGTCCCGTTGAGCTACGCCAGCTTTTGTGTCGATCTTTGGTTTAAACCAGCATCTGCAGTTCCTTCCTACACTATATAAATATTGATTTCTCTAGCTTCAAATAACCCCTGCACTCCCTCTCTCTCCATTCCTCCCCCACCCAAGTCGCACCAATTTCCAGTTCACATCTCGCCAACAGCTAGCTTGCTTCCTTTAGCATCGTTACTTTTTTGCATATCTTTCATTCATTTGTTCTATATCTCTCTACATCACTGTCTATATCTCTCGTTTCCCTTTCCCCTGACTAGTCTGAAGAAGGGTCTTGACCTGAAATGTCACGCATTACTTCTCTCCAGAGGTAGATAGTAGTTCAGTAGCTCAGGACTGCTCTCTGGTAGCAGTAGGGTGGTTCAGTTGCCTGATGATGCATCTCTTGCCAATTTTCAGGCAGAAGTGCAGACATCCAGATAAATTACTCTCAAATCCAACCTAACAGGATCTCTCATCTGAACACCCCATTTATAAACAAAAGCTGACAAATACTGTTCCATCTGCAGTGAGGAAGAGCAGTTCCTCCTCTGGTTCACTCTCTGGCCAATGTAGATTGATGGTGTGTTAACAACAAAAATGGCATCTGCTTGTGTTCCTACTTTACTGGCCTGTCTCGATATCTAACTCCTAACAGATTTATATAGTGATACACAGCTCAGACACTTGCAGTATTTACTCTCGCTTGCTGTGGCATTTCTGCGTGAAGTGTAATTTATTCCATTGTATCCATACACATATTAAGACATTAGGACATATTTGGGGCGGCACGATGGCACAGCGGTGGAGTTGCTGCCTCTCAGTGCCAGGGACTCGGGTTTGATCCTGAGTACAAGTACTGTCTGTACGGAGTTTGGTACGTTCTCCCCGTAACCTGCGTGGTATTTCTCCGGGAAGCTCCAGTTCCCCCCCCACACTCCAAAGTCACACAGGTTTGTAGGTTAATTGGCTTGGTAATATTGTAAAAATAATGTCCCTAATGTGTGTAGGATAGTGTTAGTGTGCAGGGATCGCAGGTCAGCGCAGACTCAGTCGCCCGAAGGCCGTATTTCTCCACTATATCTCTAAAACTAAACTAAACTAAACTAAACTAAACTAAAGTAAACTAAAGATTATCTTTCACCTGTACGTTGCTTCATCACAGTTAGGTTTCAATTAATTTTATAAACGCTTGTTGCTTCCTTCCTCCTTGCTCACTTCTGACAAAGAGTCTGTACACCACTGCCCGGGGGCTTCCTCCCTCCACACACAGTATGACCTTCTCTCAGCGACGTGCTTCTAACTCCCTGTAGTCACAGTTTTGTTTTCTAGACTCCTCTTTAACCCACAGATTTTGCCGCTATCTCACTGCGCCTGTCATTTTCTGAAAATGATGCCATTGCTTAAAAATGTGAACCTGCGCTATCGTGCTATCCCAAATATGTCCTAATGTCTTAATATGTGTATGTAAACTAAGAAATAAATTACACTTCAGAGAAATGCCACAGCAAGCTAGAGTCTAAAGAAAGGTCTCGACCCAGAAGTCATCCATTCCTTCTCTCCAGAGAGGCTGCCTGTTCCGTTGAGTTACTCCAGCTTTTTGTGTCGATCTTCTCTTTTAATGTTTGGGCATAGTTGGAGGCATTTGTTGCAAATGATGTTCTGAATTTTCTTTAGTGTAATAAAAATCTGAAGTGCCGTCTGTTTACCTGAACTGATAGGTCTAATCTCCCACACTGTTGATTATTTTTTCCCTGGGTGAATATTAATTTTATTCAAAGCACAAAGTACCAGAGGAACGCAGTGGGTCAGGCAGCATTTGTGCAGGGAATGGACAAACCTGGGCAGCCAAGGTGGTGCAGCGGTAGAGTTGCTGCCTTACAGTGCTTGCAGCGCCGGGGATCTGGGTTCGATACCGGCTACAGGTGCTGCCTGTACGGAGTTTGTACGTTCTCCCCGTGACCGCGTGGGTTTTCTCCTTCGGTTTCCGCCCACACTCCAAAGACATTCTGGTTTGTAGGTTAATTGGATTGTTGTATGTGTAAATTGTTCCCAGTGTGTGTAGGATAGTGTTACCGTGCGGGGATCGCTGGTCGGTGCAGACTCGGTGGGCCAAAGGGCCTGTTTCTGCGCTGTATCTTTAACTAAAAACTGAATAGTTTTATTCAGTACAGTGCACTGACACAACAACACCACAAGAGGCCAGCATTGATTCAGATTGGTTTTGTTTCGTTTTGAGATACAGCGCAGAATCAGGCCCTTCGGCCCACCGAGTCCGCACCGACCAGCGATCCCCGCACATTAGCACTATCTTACACACACTAGAGACAATGCACATTTCTAACCAAGCCAATTAACCAACTAAACCTGTTCATCTTTGCAGTGTGGGAGGAAACCGAGGATCTTAGAGAAAACCCACGCAGGTCACGGGGAGAACGTACAGACTCCATACAGACAGCACCCATAGTCAGGATCGAACCCGGGTTTCCGGCGCTGTAAGCAGTAACTCTGTGCTCTGTGATGTTTATAGTTTGTATATTATCAATGTATAATAGGTCATTGTACATTTTATGACAGAAAATTATGAGAAGGTACACATGATGGAAATGGTGCGAGAACTCTGAGCTGCAGAGGGATGTGAGTGTTTTAGTGGGCGATTCACAAAGCACTAGTCCACAGGTGCCACATGTCATTAGGAAAGCTAATGGAATGCCTGCTTTATTGCTCGGGGAATTCAATACCAATGTAGAGGGGGCATCTGTTACCTAGGGCATTGGAGAGACCACATCTGGAATATTGCCTACAGTCCCTGTTCCTGAAAGGATCTTAATGAGTTGGAAACAATTCAGAGAATGTTCACTCGATAAATACCTGTCATGATTGCATTGCCTTATTAAAACTCAGTCTAGTCTTGTACCCACTTCAGCATCGAAGAGTGAGAGGAGACGTATAACCTCCTATGGGGACCTGATAGGGCGAACGGGTAGAAATTGTTTCCATTGAATCATAAAGTAAGGATCACAGTTTTTTTTTTAAAGTACACCTTTAAGATGGAGATGTTTCTCTCAGAGAGACATGAGTCTTTGTTGGGGGAGTCCAGAACCAGGGGCCACAGTTTAAGAATAAGGGGTAGGCCATTTCGAATGGAGATGAGGAAAATCTTTTTCTCCCAGAGAGTTGTGAAGCTGTGGAATTCTCTGCCTCAGAAGGCAGTGGAGGCCAATTCTCTGGATAGCGGAATCAGGGGATATGGTGAGAAGGCAGGAACGGGGTACTGTCTATTGTCTATTGTCGTTGGACCTCCCTTCTGCAAATGGTGGAGGATGTGGAGCTTTGGAATATTTTTGAGGCAGAGGGAAAGATAAATACTTGTTAATTAAGGGGTGAAAGGTGATCTTCAGTAGATGTAAAAGCAGGGGTTATCATTAACTGTGATCATTAGGTGCAGTGGTTCAGCTGTTAGACCTGCTCTTCCTCACAGTGCTGGAGAACCAGGCTCAGTCCTGACCTCGGGTAAGTAAGTAAGTAATTTTACTTCAGAGTCACGTGAGTGACTTCGTGAAGACCCCGCCAGCACGCATGCGCGACATATCGTCGCTCGCATTTGCAGTCGACAGCTGGAGGGGGGAGTGCGCTCCTCTACCGGCAGCTTCAAAAAGGCCCTCAGGTAAGTTTTTACTAACCTTGAGTTGGTTAGTTTCTGTACTTGTATTATTTACTTACAGAGACGATGGAACGGAGGACTAGAACAAAGGCCGCATCGAAGCATGCCTCCAAGGACCGCGGGATTCAGAGAGAAGTCAGCGGCCTCAATCCCCGGAGCTGCCCGTTACACCAGCAGCGCCCGTACCGCGGGCCGGGAAAAGAGCGCAGAAGTCGGGGAGCCCCGCTCAGTCGGCAGGACCCGACTCCCCAGCACAGCAGGCCAGGGAGCTGCACACTGATAGGAGGCCCGCGCGGGAGCAGGGTAGGCAAGACCCTGACTCTCTGCCGCTTCAACCCAAACAGCACCGGGCCAGCGGTAATAAGGTGCGTAAATCAGTGCCTACTTCAACGGCACGTTCCATTTCCCCTCTATTACAGGTCACCAGAGGGCGGACCAGTAGAAAAACTGCACCAAAGTTGAGTAGCCCCGCTGCAGCGGCCGGCACTGACTCACCGCCGTTACAATCTGCCAGACCACGGACCGGTGGGAAATCAACACGGAAGTGGCGTAGCCCCGCAGGAGCAGCCACCGCTTCAGTCCGCCAGATCGCGGACCGGTGGTAGAATACACTTTGCGTCGCATCAGTCCCGTACTTCCGGGACTGGCGGCAAGCCCGCGCGGATGTCGTGTAGCCCCGCTGGAGCGGCTGGCATCGACTCATCACCGCCGCAGTCGCACCAGACAGGCGGAAACACCAACAGGAGGTTGTGTAGCCCCGCAGGAGCGGCTGGCACCAATACTCCACCGCTTCAGTCCGGAAGACCGCGGACAAGCGGCAAATCCACGCAGGAGTCGTGTAACCCCGCAGGAGCGGCAGGCACCGACTACCTACCTTGGTTCCTGAGACATCACCTCGACGAGGTGCGGACCGATGGTAGAAGCCCCAGTTGTTCATCAGAACTTGGGGAAGTAGACTTGCTGTCCGCAGATAGCGGCGACGGTCGCATGGCTCGTATGGAGCGAATGGTGGAGCAGCTGCTCGAAAGGGACCTTCTCCATCAAGAGCTTGTGTCTATAGGATCCAGAAGACACACAGCAGAACTACCAAACATCTCTCCCTCTTCAATAGGGAGTGCCAGAAGTCAGCCATTAGCTGACTTTGAAGAGGGGTTGGGTCAAGAACCTGTGTTGCAAGAGATACCTGAAGAGGAACTTCTGGAAGTAGTGTCGAAGTTCGCCCAACCAGCACAATCAGGGCAACCTCTTCAGCCCAAACTAGCAGCCAGCATCAATTATTTAACTACACACCAGCTGCAGGAACAGGTGCTCACGGAGACTACAAACAAATACAAAGCTCCGGAAAATTGTGTGTCGCTCAATGTCCCAACCGTCAACACACCCATCTGGGGTAACATCAGCCCTGGGATCAGGACCCAGGAATTAAAAATACAGAAAATCCTGAAATTGTTGACCTAAGGCATCACTGCCTTTGCCAGGTCCATAGACGGGACGGACATGACGGAGGAGCAGCAGGATGCACTAGCGTTGCTGTGCAATACACAATATGAAATAAACTGCTTTCGCAAGAGCTCCATCCGCCCAACTCCCCACCCAAAATTCGCAGGATTGTGCAAAGCCAATGTTACACCACCACCGAGACAGATGTTCGGCGAAGACCTGCCAAAACAGGTAAAAGACATGGACAAGGAGGCAAAAGCGGTCGGGTTGATGAAACCACCATCCTCGAGCAGACCACCGGCGTATCATAGACATCATCCTTATGCAACATCAAACAGGCCTCGGGTTCAACCCGACAGGGCAACCAGAACCTACCCACCGGTCGCACCCTATCAACAAAAGCCTTTTTTAGGACAGGGCCCACAGCGACCAGCCTGGAAGATGCGCCAACCCCACATCCCAGAAACACCACGAACCAAGAAAGGCCAGAACATCAAGCCCCGCCGGTAACCATGGAGGTAAGGGGGTGTGGTTCTCTTGGGAATGCTGCATGTATAACCTCACAAGTAGGAGGGAGGATGAGTACATTCTGGGATGCATGGGGTTCTATAACTTCTGACACTTTTATATTACAAAGTATTCAGGGTTATGAGATTGAATTCATAAATGGACACCTTCCCCCAGCTCAACATGTACCTAACCGAAAATTTGCACTTTCTCACAAAGAGAAAGTGGAAGGACATGTGGAACTATTAAGGTTATACACCAAGGGGGTTATAGAAAAAATGACACATGAACCTCTTGAGTTTGTATCTAACATCTTTAGTAAAACCAAAAAAGATGGTGGATGTTGTATCATAATTGATTTAACCCACTTAAATACCTTTGTACAATATACCCATTTCAAGATGGAAACATTTGAAACGGCTAAGCAACTGATTTCCAGAGGGTGCTTCATGGCCTGCATCGACCTAAAAGATGCATACTATTCAGTACCTCTACAGGAACATCACTGTAAATACTTAAAATTTGTCTGGATGGCGCAACTATGGCAATACAAAGCCCTAACTAATGGGCTTACAACAGCCCCTAGGTTATTTACCAAAATACTAAAACCAGTATTGGCGTCTCTAAGAAGACAAAACTACATAGTCATGGCATATCTAGATGACATTTTAATTGTGGGAAAAACTTTGGAATTAGCTAAATTAGCAGTAACGGTTACCAAATCATTATTCGAGAAACTAGGGTTTGTCATCCATCCAGACAAATCTAAGTTCAACCCCTCTGTGATTATGGACTATCTGGGATTCACAATTACCACCAATCATATGATTGTCACTATCCCAGGGAACAAAGCAACAGACATAATAGAGGCATGTAACAGCCTTGCTTGCGCCAGGAAATCGACTATTAGACATGCTGCTAAGGTGATTGGGAAACTTGTAGCTACATTTCCAGCTGCACAATTTGGCCCGTTACGCTATCAAAACTTGCAAAGAGCAAAAATCTCAGCATTAAAAGCGAATAATGGATATTTTGACAGACCAATGCAGCTGCCAAACAAGGCAAAAATTGAGCTACAATGGTGGATTAGCAATGTTTGTGATTGTTTTAATCCCATCATTATATCAAACCCATCAGTCGTGTTACTAACCGACGCAAGCGCCCAGGGCTGGGGAGCTACCGACACCACTTCCAGTTGTGGCGGCAGATGGGATTTGCACGAGTCTACTCTTCTTCAATCACAAGGTATAAACTATTTGGAAATTCTGGGAGCATTTCACGGGCTGCGGGCTTACTGCACTAATCAGCATCATACGCATGTCCGTCTTCAAATAGATAATACCACTGTGGTGGAGAATTTAAACCATATCAGTGGTATCAAGTCTTGCGATATCTTGTGGTGAATTGGAAAATTTAATTTGGCTCTGGTGTATTGAAAGAAATATTTGGATATCAGCTACGTACCTTCCGGGTAAGCTCAATACAGTGGCGGACACCAGGTCACGAGTATTTAATGACAACATCGAGTGGATGTTGAACCCACAAATATTTGCTAAAATTATAGCCAAATATGGAACACCAGATATCGACCTCTTTGCGTCCAGGTTGAACCATCAGATACCAACATATGTCTCTTGGGAACCAGATCCTGGTGGGGCAGTGGCAATGGACGCGTTCTCGCTACATTGGGGGAAATGGTTTTTCTATGCATTTCCCCCATTCTGCCTCATCAGTCGGGTATTGCAGAAAATTGAACTAGATTCTGCATCAGTAAGTGTTAGTGGGCCAGTCGGGTATTACATGATGAAAGAACCATGGGCACAGGTTACCAAATGCCTGAATTTGGTGACCAATCCCATAACAGGGGAAAATCATCCATGCCATGGTCATCTGAACCTGTTGGCTTGCAGGTTCTGAAGAGGCCACTACTGGAATTCGGACTGTCATCAAGAACCATAGACATCATAACAGCATCCTGCAGAGAGTCCACAAGAAAGCAGTACCTCACCCACATCAGGAAATGGGAGGCCTTTTGTAGTCGGACCAAGACCACCTACAACTCTGCTACGATCACCAATGTGCTGGAATTCCTCGCGGGCCTTCATTATGATGAGGCCCTCAGTTACAGTGCCATAAACAGTGCCAGGAGTGCACTGTCATCCCATCTCAACATTGGAGTGGGATCTCACCAGCTGGTATCCAAGCTCATGAGGGGTATATTTAATTCCAACCGTCCCTGACCATGATATAATATTACCTGGGATATTGGGGTTGTGTTGTCCCTACACAGGAGCTGGTCGCCTATGACGGATTTACCACTGGACAAACTCACCTTCAAAGTGGTGATGTTAATGGCACTGACCACAGCACAACGGGTCCAGACACTACAGAAACTAAAATTGGATAGAATGGTCTCGACCCCCAATAAAGTGACTTTCTTTATAGATGAAACAACACAGACCTGGATCTACAGATCTGAAATTGGAATTCCTAGCATACCCCGTTGATGTAAGACTCTGTATAGCCACCTATCTCCGACATTATATCAATGTCACAGACACCATCAGGAAAATGGAGACGGGTCTGTTTATCAGCCATGAAAACCCACATCACAGGGTGACGGTGCAGACTATCTCCAGGTGGCTCAGGGTGGTATTGGGTGCAGCAGGTATAGACGGTAACATTTTTAAATCTCATTCTACCAGGGTTGCATCCACATCAGCGGCGAGGACCATGGATCATGTCCTCGCAACAGCGGGCTTGGCCAGTAAAACTACATTTCAGCATTTTTATAACAAACCTGTGGACGCTCCTGCAACGTTTGTGGAATCAGTTTTAAGTGTTGTTCCCTAAACGTATGTCCCTGAATTCAGGGGTTTTTGTTTGTATTAATAAATACCTTATTATTTTTCAGCTTGTTCAAGTCTGAAATACGTTAACATACTTCCTCCATCAGTAATTACGGCAGTGTGTGAGCATGGACGTGGTCCAGGGCATGGAAATCACAGAGCTTTGAAATCTTCACGAAGTCACTCACGTGACTCCAAAGTAAAATAGTAAGGTTAAATGAGAACTTACCAGTTTGAAGTTTGATCTATATTTTATGAGGAGTTACGATGAGGGATTTCGTGCCCTCCGCTCCCAACCCTCTATCATAAGGTCAACTGGTATATTAGAGTCTCTTAATCTTACTATCTTCAGTCATTGTTGTTATCTGTGATTCCACACCGCTGCTTTGAAGAATGTCGAGCATTCGTGCTGGCGGGGTCTTCACGAAATCCCTCATCGTAACCCCTCATAAAATAAAGATCAAACTTCAAACTGGTAAGTTCTCATTTAATTTTACTAGTTTATTGGCCAAGTATTCACATACAAGGAATTAGCCTTGGTGCTTCACCCACAAGTAACAACATGACATACAGTGACAGTTACGAATGACTCAGAAAACACTAAACATTAATAATAATAAAACATTAATGATAAAACACCTTTGATCAAGCATGTGAACCAACAGAATACCAGATCAAAGGGAGGCTACAGATTTTTGGCTGCTGAGTAGAGCAACTACTCGTGGATAAAAACTGTTTTTATGTCTGGCCATGCCAGCTTTGACAGTCCGGAGTCTCCTTCCAGAGGGAAGTGATTCAAAGAGTTTGTGGCCAGGGTGAGAGGGGTCAGAGATGATCTTGCCCAGAGATGATCTTGTACTGTCGGTGTGTGGAGTTTGCGCATTTTCCCTGTGAGTGCGTGGGTTTGCTCTGGGTGCTCCGTTTCCTCCCACATCTCAAAGACGTTAGCGGGTTTGTAGATTAATTGTCCTCTTTGAATTGTCCTAGTGTGTACGGAGTGGATGATGAAGTAAGATAGCACAGAATTAGTGTGAGCAGGTGATCGATGGTCAGCGTGGACTTGATGGGTTGAAGGGCCTATTTCTATGCGGTATCTATAAACTAAACTATCTCATTGCATGGTGCAGATGGACACAAAACGCTGGAGTAACTCAGCGGGACTGGCAGCGTCTCTGGAGAGAAGGAATGGGTGATGTTTTGCAGGACCTTCCTTCAGCAGACTCAGACTGAGATGCTGTCCTGTCCCGCTGAGTTCTTCCAGCATTGTTTGTCTACCTTCAGTGTAAACTAGCATCTGCAGTTCCTTCCTACACGTCACACGGTGGAACAGGTTGACGGGCTGAATGGGCTGCTCCATCTTCTACTTTGCACATTACATGTTTGCAGCAATGATGGTTCAATCACAGCCAGCGGGTGCTGAGGACAATCGTGCCACGGATAAACTCAGCTATCTCCACTCACCTTGGCATCGGATATACCAAACCTCCTAATATTGCACAGTTGCATGCAGTAAAAGCTAACCATTTCTGACTGTCAGAGGTTATTGTGGACCAGCTGGTTTTCTACTCCTATCACTTATGGCCTTATGAGGCAAAACACAGCAACTCAGCCTGTTGTTGGGAGGCTGAACAGCACTTTCCTTCTCCAGCTATTTGCCAATTTCCTTGCAGCCACAGTGCATTTACAGGACACAATTTTTTTTTTTCTCTCTGATTTATTTAGAAGTTTCTGACCCTCTCATCTAGAGGAATGCAGCTTGAAGAGGACCATGGAAGTTGCTGGAGTGGAATAGGTTCCACTTGCAGTAACAGTTAGAACATAGAACAGTACAGCACAGGAACAGGCCCTTCGGCCCACAATGTCTGTGCTGAACAAGACCGTCACTTATCTGCCTGCACAAATCCCATTTCCTTCCATTCCCTACATATCTGTGCGTCCGTCCAAAAGTCTCTTTAATGCCACTATTGTATCTGCTTCAACCACCACCCCTGGCATCACGTTCCAGACACTCACCACGCTTTGTGTAAAAATCTTGCCCCACACATCTCCGTTAAAGTTAGACCCTCTCACCTTAAAGCTAAGCCTCTAGTATTTGAAGTTAGGATACAAGAGTTTCCAAGAAGGGTCTTGATTCTAACTGTCAGCACGCATCTCCATACATGTGGTACTTACACCATATGAACATGTGATGATGTTGTCATGCCCTCTGGTAACATGACCTATTTATATTGTGTTATATAGTGACACACACATCATCCTCATCTTTAGACACCCTGTGCATAGGGGAGAGGGTAGAGCTGAAGATGTCCTGAGGCCTGGTCAACCTGAGGAGCACCTTCCAGCCTGTCCTGCAGCACAGAACATCACAGAAGATCCTTCTTCCCTGTGGCTATCAAACTGGGCCATGGGGTAGACTGACTCCCCTCCCCCACTCCCCCACTCTCCCCCATCTTTGCACATCCCCAAGCCTTTCCACTCATCACATTAATCTCATGTTTCATGTATTTTGTTTTTTATGACTGTTGGCAGATCGATTTCCCTCCTGGGATAAATAAAGTTCTATCGTATAATACTTCTCTGTGGATTGTCACCTTGTCGTGGTGGAGAAGCTTGTGTGGACCTGAGATCCTGAGAGCGATGCCGTCTGGAGCTGTGCTCCTGGTAGGGCCACCCATGGCGGTAAGGTCGAGGGGGAGATCTCTGACAAAGAGCAATCCAACCAAGACCTCAACGGTGGAACAGGCGGAGGACGATGGCTGACCTTAGTGGAGCATCACAACGGCTGGGAAGGCGGATGAAGGCTGCAGCAGAAAAGGGCCTCCAGTCGTCTTGGACTCCATGCCACTGGATCCTGACCCAGATCTGTCAAGGACCATGGGGTGGCTGTCTGTGCACCAGTCTCCCCACGTTAAACAAAGTCACACACGGCGTCCTCCATATAGGGAATAGCACCCTGGAGACACCCATGGTCAGCCATGACCGAAAGGGGCTTCAGATCATATTGTATCGTATACAATACCCCAAACCCACTGGTGGGATTTACACAGAAAGGCAAATCTCCAGAGCTGCTGGGCATCATGGCCAGCCTCCACTTTCATGATACCTCCCAGTGAGCCCAGGGTATCGGGGACTAGAGGTGGAGGGTACTGGACCAAGGAGTCCCGTGCAACCTGTTTCTCTCCCAGTTCACACACTGGCCAGCCGCCGGCCACTTTGACGAGCTGGAAGAGTCTGTCTTCCAAAGATAGGCACAAAAAGTTGGAGTAACTCAGCGGGACAGACAGTATCTCTGGAGGGAAAGGAATGGGTGACGTTTCGGGTCGAGACCCTTCTCCAGACACTCCAGCTTTTTGTGTCTATCTTCGGTTTAAACCAGCATCTGCAATTCCTTCTTACACACAGGTACATGGTGTTCCATGTGTACATGGAGCGTGTGAGGTTGCAGCCCCTGTTCCAATACCTAAAGGAGCTGCTCCTTGCCTTCTGCCTGCACTTCACACATGCACCATCCTTATCTTTGGACACCCTGTGCAGAGGGAAGGGCTGAAGATGTCCTGGTTGGGTTGCACCAAGGCCAGGCCAAGCTGGCCATCTGCGAGTCATGGCGCCAGGCAGAAGAGGGCTCTGCCCGAGCTGGCTGCCTGCCCTTTTTCCGGGGTTAAGTCCATGCTTGGTCGGTTCTGGAGAGGGATTACACCCTGTCCACGGGCACGCTGGGGGATTTCTGGAACCGCTGAGCATCGCGGGGGATGCGGGTATGGCCAACTCTTCGATGTTAGGCCGCAGTGCGGACAGAGATACGATACAGAAAATGTAAAAATGTAAATTGTCCCTAGTGTGTGTAGGATAGTGTTAATGTGCGGGCATCGCTGGTCAGTGTTAATGTGCGGTGATCGGGGATTGCAGTCTCGGTGGGCCGAAGGGCCTGTTTCTGCGCTGTATCTCTAATCAAAATTTAATTAAACTAAACAGGTAAGGTAATAAGAAGAAAAAAGGAGGGGGCGCAGGAGACATTGAAATGTGTTGTCTGCTGTTGTTCATTTGATAGCCCTTTGTCTCTGAGTTAAAAGCTTATAGATTGAAGTTCTACTCTGGAGATGTAAGCACAAAGATCATTGCCTACATCTTTGCCATCTTTAGATATTGTACTTTTAAATGTGTGTAAATTGCCCTGGGTGCTATTTCAGAAATTAACAGTGGTGTTACACTCTAGTCTTGGCTGTATTTTATCTCTCAATCAGTGATATGAAAACAGACGCTGCGTGTGGTGTGGGAGCTTCCTCGCATAAATGACCTGTTGCATTTCCTATATTATAACAATGTAGGCTTCAAGAATGCTTCATTGAATTTAAAAGGCATTGTGACATCCTGACAGAGATATAAAAGGACACCATAAAACCACAAGGATTTCTTTTAATGTGGTTGAAAATAATATATTTAAGGTAAATCCAAATTTTAAATTAATCTGGGAAAGAAATGATAAAAGACCTATATTTAAATAAAGAAACAAAGTGTAGTCACAAAGAACTGCAGATGCTGGTTTACACCAAAGATAAACACAAAGTGTTTACCAAAACCCAAAACATCAACCTTCGTTTTCCAGAGATGTTGGCTCTGCTGTAGAGTTAAGGGCCTGTCCCACTTGGGCGTTATTTGCGCGTCACGCAGGTGGCGCACGAAGATTTTGTGAATCCCAAAATCCTGGGGCGTCACGCGCGACCGTGCGTTACTGCCTGCACCACCCCGTCTCACCACGCGCCATGCGTGCATAATGGACGCCATGTGTGCATCATGTGCGCGGCACGACGCGTAAATGATGTTGCGTCATGCGTCGTGATGCGTAAATGACGTGCAAATAACGGCCAAATGGGACAAGCCCTTTACTTCTGCACTTTGTGTCTATCTTATGAAAATAAGAAAATGGTTGAATAGTAAATGGACGCAGAATGCTGGGGTAACTCAGCGGGACAGGCAGCTTCTCTGGAGAGAACGAAT
This sequence comes from Okamejei kenojei, assembly GCA_035221665.1. Taxonomy (NCBI): domain Eukaryota; kingdom Metazoa; phylum Chordata; class Chondrichthyes; order Rajiformes; family Rajidae; genus Okamejei; species Okamejei kenojei. The sequence goes on from CM069161.1 coordinate 31,459,383, forward strand.
GAGTGACGTTTCAGGTCGAGACCCTTCTTCAGAATCAGTGTGAGGCTGAGAGATGTTTAGAATAACCTCCCAAACTGGACTGCAGAGGTGAAGGGATTTAAAAATTAGTTTGGTGTTAAAATAAGTGTGAATCAGAGCTGTGGAATTGGAGGTGATGGAAGGGAGGTTGGTTTGTGTGATAGAGGCACTGGCTCTGAGTGAGCTGAGGCTAAGGAGAACCTCAGGGGGCATAAAGGCAAATCTTTAGTGTGAGTTAGGCCCCAAGCAAGCAGGGCCAAAGGGCCTGTTTTCATGCTATATAACAATGATCTTTCCTCAACATCAACTTGTTTATTTACACTTCCCATAACCACTGACCCACTCCCAGATTTTCCTGGTTTTGGATAAGTTCCAGCACTTGCTTTCCAAGTTTTGAACAATTCAGAACACGAGAAGAACAAGATCCACATAGACCAGCTTTGATAAACTTTGTGTTGCCCATGCCTGCTCTTGCAACACGAACCTTGCTCACTGCTTCTCCCGTGATACCTGCTGTCAGCTATTTTTTACTTTGCTGTGATCTGCCTACAGCCAAAGTAAAGGTAAGTTATCTTATTGAGTGGCAATAAAGTGAGGTCTGTCCATGTAAACACCACGCTGATCTTGTGTGGAATCATATTATTAGCTGTGGTCCTTGAGTTGTTGATCGCACCCCCCTCTCAGACAGCATGTCCTGCTTCCAAGCTGTGAAAGAGACGTGACAATCCATGCTCACCAGACACCCTAGTCCAGCGTTGTAAATGAGGATAAACACAGAATGCTGGAGTAACTCAGCAGGACAGGCAGCATCTCTGGAGCGAAGGAATGGGTGAAGTTTCGGGTCGAGACCCTTCTTCAGACTGGTTAGGGATAAGGGAAACGAGAGATACAGATTGTGAATTGGAGAGATAAAGAGGCACTGACCAGTGGCCATTGGCAGCATCAAGTGAACTAAGAAATCTGATTGTGCAACAAGCTTTATTTCGAGAGGACTAGAGTATAAACAGATGTAATGCCGAGGCTTTATAAGACACTGGCCAGACCGCATTTGGAGTATTGTGAACAGTATTGGGCCCCATATCTGAGGAAGGATGTGCTGGCGTTGGATTTGTATCTCTAAAGTCTACAAGTCAAAATTCCCACCATCTGAGCCAGGCCTTCTCCTCACTCTGCCATTGGGTGGAGGTACAGAAGCTTGAAGTCCCACCGTTCAACAACAGCTGCTTTCCTACAACTATCAGGTTCTTGAACTGACCTACACAATCCTAACGCTGCCTCGCCAACAGAACACTATGGTCCACCATGGACAGATTGGTTCACCTGCAATGCCACAGACTTGTTTCTGCTCCCAATTATGTTTGATTCTTTTTGCTTTTAGAAAAATGGTAAGTGTGATTTATAATTTGTTTGTGTGCGTGAGTCTATGTGCCTGTGATCTGCTGCAAGGAAGACTTTCATTGTACTTGTGCCTCAACTAGGCTTGACCGACTTTAAGGTCTGATTCTCTTCCCAGTGGTTAGCAGCACAGCGACGCAACATGTGCCTGTAAGATGAACAGGCAAAGCTCTGCTGCTACGAGGTTCAGGCCGCCAATCAATGTAATGGTCATGGAGTCATAGAGTCATCAAGCGATACAGTGGGGAAACAGGCCTATGGACCAACTTGCCCACACCGGCCAACATGTCCCAGCTACACTAGTCCCACCTGCCTGCGCTTGGTCCATATCCCTCCAAACATGTCCTATCCATGTACCTGTCTAACTGTTTCAAACTAATGATCACTTTGTTGCCCTTTTCACCAATTTCTAATTTTTTTTCAGCCCACTTGACTAGTGATGGGTCACACCCAGCATCTGTACAGGAGAGCAGGTACATAGGTCCCCGAAGGTCGCATCACAGGTCGATTGGATGGACAAGAAGGCTTTTGGTACATTAGTCTTTGTCAGTCAGGGTACTGAGTGCAGAAGTCGGGATGTCATGTTAAGTTGCACAACATGTTAGTGAGATCACATTTGGGGATCATGTTCAGTTTTGTTCACCCTGCTATGGGAGGGGCGTCATTACGTTGAAAATAATGCAGAGAAGATTTACAAGGATGGTGCCAGGACTCGAGGGCCTGAGCTCCAGGTAGATGTTGAGCAGGCTAGGACTTTATTCTTTGGAGCAAAGGATACAGTGAAAGAATTTGCTTAATAGGCAAATGATACTATACATAAGTGTATCAGGTAGTGTTTAGTTTAGTTTAATTTAGGTTAGAGATACAGCATGGAAACAGGCCCCGAGGCCTTGCAGTTGATCATGCATAAATTCATGAGGATAGATTGAGTGAATGCAGAACTAAGAACCAGAAGACATAGCTTAAGGGAAGAAAACCTAAGGGGCAACCTCTGTACACACAGAGGGCGGTGGGTGTATGGAATGAGCTATCAGATGTGTTAGGTGAGGCAGGAACTGTGACGCCATTTAAAAGCTATTTTGACAGGTACATGGATATAAAAGATTTAAAGGGATAAGGGCCGAATGCAGACAGGTGGGGCTAGTGTAGATGGGGCATCTTGGTCGGCATGGGTGAGTTGGGCCGAAGGGCCTGTTTCCATGCTGTATGAATCTAACATGGGCCAAACGGGTGAACTTCCATTTCTGCTCATAGACAAAAATGCTGGAGAAACTCAGCGGGTGAAACTTCAGTCTGAAGAAGGGTCTCGACCTGAAACGTTGCCTATTTCCTTTGCTCCATAGATGCTGACTCACCCGCTGAGTTTCTCCAGCACTTTTGTCTACCTTTAATTTTCCAGCCTCTGCAGTTCCTCCTTAAACATTTTCCATTTCTGCTCATTTATCTCATTGTTCTGTGTGGAATCTTTATACAAATATTTGTTTTACATGTCGCTAATTTTATTTCCCTCTGCAGAATGATATTTATCTATACATTCGGTAGCATAAAGTTTCAAATAACAAAGAGCAGGTTGATTTTAAATAGTTTTATTCCACTGGGCAGCTCATGTCTCCAATAACTCTTATCAATTTCGACAGATGAACTCTCAGGATGCATCACAGCTTGGTGTGGCAACTGTTCTGCCCAAGACCGCAAGAAATTGCAGAGTTGTGAACTCAGCCCAGTTCCATCACACAGATCAGCTTCCCCATCCACCGCTCCCCTCACCCCTCCCCTCACCCCCACTCCTGTCCCACCACTATTAATTCTATCTATACTTCAGGCTGCCTCAGGAAAGCAGGCAACACAATCAACAACCACTCACACCAGTCATTCCTTCTTGTCTCCTCACCTGATGGGCAGAGGTTCAAAAGCTTGAAAGCACATACCCACCCAATGCAAGAACAGCTTCTTCCCTGCTGTTATCAGAGTTTTGAATGGGCCTCTCACATGCCAGAGACAAATTCATAATCTTCCAATCAATAGTAAGATTAAACGAGAACTTACCAGTTTGAAGTTTGATCTTTATTTTATGAGGAGTTGCGATGAGGGATTTCGTGAAGACCCCGCCAGCACGCATGCGCGACATTCTTCAAAGCAGCGGTGTGGAATCACAGAATTAAACAACAATGACTAATATAGTAAGATTGAAGAGACTCTACCAGTTGACCTTATAGTAGAGGGTTGGGAGCGGAGGGCACGAAATCCCTCATTGCAACTCCTCATAAAATAAAGATCAAACTTCAAACCGGTAAGTTCTCGTTTAATCTTACTATTTCATTTCGGAGTCACGTGAGTGACATTGTGAAGATTTCAAAGCTCTGTGATTACATGCCCTGGACCACGTCCATGCTCCCACACTGCCGCAATTTTGATGGAAGGAGTATGTTAACGTATTTCAGACTTGACAAGCTGAAAAAATAATATAGTATTTATTAACACAAATCAAAAAACCCTCAATTTGGGGAATAAACGTTTCTTGGTGACCAGTACTTAACACTGTCTCCGCAAACGTAGCAGGAGCGGCCACAGGTTTATGATAAAACCGCTGGAACGTAGCTTCACTGGCCCAGCCCGCTGTAGCGAGGATATGGTCCATGGGAACCTCCATGGTCCTCGCCACTGATGTGGATGCTGCCCTGGTAGAATGGGATTTAAAGATATTAGTATCAATACCTGCTGCATCCAATACCACCCTGAGCCACCTGGAGATCTCTGCACTGTCATCCTGTGATGGGGTTTCTTATGGCTGATCAGCAGGCCTTTCTCCATTTTCCTGATGGTATGCGGCACTTTTATATAGTTATGTATGTAGGTGGCTATGCAGAGTCTCACATCAATGGGGTATGCTGGAAATATTAATTGCAGCCCTGTAGTCCCAGGTCTGTGCTGCTTGAGTAATTTATCAATAAAGAAAGTTACTCTTTCAGGGGTTGAGACCATGTTATCCAACTTTATTTTTTGCAAGGTCTGGACCCGTTGAGCCGATGTTAGCGCCATTAACATCACCATCTTCAGGGTGAGTTTATCCAGCGGTAGTCCAATCATTGGCAACCAACTCCTGAGTAGGGTCAATACTACCCCTATATCCCAGGTGATGTTGTATCATGGTCGGGGAGGGTTCGAATTGAAGATACCCCTTATCAATTTGGACACGAGCTGGTGAGATCCTACTCCTATACAAAGGTAGGATGACAGTGCACTCCTGGCACTGTTGATGGCGCTGTAGCTGAGGCCCTCATCATGGTGCAGCCCCGCGAGGAATTCCAGCACATGGGGAATCGTGGCTGAGTCATACGTGATGTTAATCCGGCTGCAGTAGACCTCCCATTTCCTGATTTGGGTGAGGTACTGTCGTCTAGTGGATTCTCTGCACGATGCTGCAATGGTGTCCATGGTCCTTGGTGTTAGTCCGTATTGCAGGAGTGGCCTCTTCAGAACCTGCAGGCCAACAGGTTCAGATGACCATGGCACGGATGGGATTCCCCTGTAGTGGGGTTAGTCACCAAATCCGGGCACTTGTTAATATGTGCCCATGGTTCTTTAATCATCTCAAGGACCACTGGATACCATGGTTGTGTAGGCCTGTCGGGTATTATTAAGATGCCTGTTGCAGAATCTGATTTTATTTTCTGCAACACCCAACTGATGAGGCAAAATGGAGGAAATGCATAGAAAAACCATTTCCCCCAGTGCAGCGAGAAAGCGTCCATCGCTACTGCCCCAGGAACTGGTTCCCAAGATACATATGTTGGTATCTGATGGTTCAATCTGGACGCAAAAAGGTCGATATCTGGTGTTCCAAATTTGGCGATAATTTTAGCAAATATTTTGGGATTCAACATCCACTCAATGTTATCATTGAATACACGTGATGTGGTGTACGCCACTGTATTGAGCTTACCTGGAAGGTAGGTAGCTGATATCCAAATATTTCTTTCTATGCACCAGAGCCAGATTGAGTTTTCCAATTCATCACAAGATATTGACTTGATACCACCCATATGATTTAAGTATGCCACCACAATGGTGTTATCTATTTGAAGACAGACATGCGTGTGACGTAAATTCTTGCAATAAGCTCGTAGTCCGTGAAATGCTCCTAGCATCTCCAAATAGTTTATCCCTTGTGATAATAGAAGAGTAGATTCGTGTAAATCCCATCTACCGCCACAACTGGAAGTAGTATCGGTAGCTCTCCCAGCCTTGGGCGCTTGCGTCGGTTTGTACCACGACTGACGGGTTCGGTACAATAATGAGATTGAATGAGTCACGAATATTATCAATCCACCATTGTAGCTCAACTTTTGCCTTGATTGGCAGCTGCATAGGTCTATCAAAATGTCCAGCATTTGTTTTTAATGCTGAAATGTTTGTTCTTTGCAAATTTTGATAGTGTAGAGGGCCAAATCGTGCAGCTGGAAATGTAGCTACTAATTTCCCAATTACCTTAGCAGCATGTCTGATTGTTGGTTTCCTGGTGCAAGCAAGGTTGTTACATGCTTCAATAACATCCATTGCCTTGTTATCTGGGATGGTAACAATCATTTGATTGGTGTTCATTGTGAATCCCAGATAGTTCATGACCTGTGAAGGGTAGAACTTAGATTTGTCTGGATGGATGACAAACCCTAATTTTTGAAACAATGTCTTAGTAGCTGCTACTGCTAAATTTGTCGATTCCATGGTCTTCCCCACAATCAAGATGTCGCCTAAATATGCCATGACAATATGGTTTTGTTTCCTCAGGGATGCCAATACTGGTTTCAAAATTTTTGTAAATAACCTAGGGGCTGTTGTAAGCTCATTAGGTAAGGCTCTATATTGCCATTGCTGATCCATCCAAACAAACTTCAAGAAATTTTGGTGATGTTTCTGTATGGATACTGAATAGTATGCATCTTTTAAATCGATGCATGCCATAAAGCACCATTTGGAAATCAGTGATTTAGCTGTTTCAAATGTGTCCATTTTAAAATGGGTATATGTTACAAAAGTATTCAAATGGGTTAAATCAATAATAATCCGACATCCACCATCTTTTTTGGTTTTGGTAAAGATGTTGGATACGAACTCTAGAGGTTCGTGGATCATTTTCTCTATCACCCATTTTGCATGTAGCCGCAAAATTTCCTCATGTCCTTCCGCTATTTCCTTATGGGAAAGCTCAAATTTCCGGTCAGGTACATGTTGAGGCGGGGGAAGTTGTTCATTTATGAATTCAATTTCATACTCCTGAATACTTTGTAAAATAAACGAGTCTGAAGTCATAGAGCTCCATGCATCCCAGAATAAACGTAATCTCCCACCAACTTGTGAGGTTAAACATGCAGCACTTGCATGCGAACCAGACCCCCTTACCTCCATGGTTACCGGCGGGGCCTGACGTTCTGGGTTTTGGCGCTCCGTTGTGTTGCTGGGGTGTGGTGTTGGCGCATCTTCCACGCCGGTCGCTGTTGGCCCTGCCCTAAAAAAGGCTTTTGTTGTTGGGGTGCGGCCGGCGTGTAGGTCCTTGCTGATCTTTCAGGTGGCCCCCGAGGTCTTACATAAGGTGTTTGTCTGCGCACTGCCGGCCTGCTGGAGGGAGGTGGTTTCATCAAACCGACTGCCTTCGCCTCCTCGTCCAGGTCCTTGACCTGTTTGGACAGGTCCTCACCGAACAGCTGTCTCGGTGGCAGCGTCGCAGATGCCTTGCACAACCCCGTGAACTTGGGGTTGAGAGTAGGCTTGATGGAGATTTTCTGGAAAGCGTCGATTTCATATTGTGTATTACACAATAACGCAAGAGCATCTTCCTGCTCCTCCATCATCTCCGTGCCGTCAATCGATCTGGCAAAGGCAGTGATTCCCGACGTCAACAGTTTCAGGATTTTTTGTATTTTGAGTTCCTGTGCCCTTATTCCTGGGCTGACGTTGCCCCAGATGGGCGTGTTGACTGTCGGTACATTCAGTGATACACAGTTGTTCGGGGCCTTGTACTTGTTCATTGCCTCGGTTAGGACCTGATCCTGCAGCTGGTGTGTAGTGAGGAAGTCAATGCTAGCCGCTAGTTTGGGCTGCAATGGCTGTCCTGAGTGTTTTGGCTGGGCAAATTTGGAAACCACATCCAGAAGTTCCTCTTGGGGTTTCTCAGGTGTTGCAGGTTCCTGCGCCAATCCTTCTTCCACGTCAGCCAGCTGCTGACCCCTGGCACTCCCCATCGATGACGGGGACATGCTGGGTGGCCCAGATGCATGTCTCCTGGAACTGGAGGACATCTGGTCCTGCTGCTGGAGATTTTACTCTAGGAGTCGCTCCATCATGCGCTCCATGCGGGCCATGCGACCGACGCCACTATCTGCGGACAACAAGTCGACTTCCTCAGGTTCCCCAGCCGGGACCCCCCCCCAGCCGTCGACTGCAACTGCGAGCGACGATATGTCGCGCATGCGTGCTGGCGGGGTCTTCACGAAGTCCCTCACGTGACTCCGAAATGAAATCTCAATGTGACCCGTACACTTTATCTGCAGCTGAAATGCTACATTCTGCACCGTATTTATTTTCGCTTTTGCACTCAGTGCTTTCTCAGGGTGGCACGGTGGCGCAGCGGTAGAACTGCTTCCTTACAGCGCCAGAGACCCAGATTCGATCCTGACTACAGGTGCTGTCTGTATGGAGTTTGTTCATTCCTGTAACTTGCATTGGTTTACTCTGGGTGCTCCGGTTTCCCCCCACACTCCAAAGACGTACAGGCTTGTAGGCAGATTTGCTTGGTAAAAATGAAAAATGTCCCTATTGCGTGTAGAATAGTGTTAGTGTGCGGGGATCGCTGGCCATTGCGGACTCGATGGGCTGAAGGGCCTGTTTCCATGTTGTATCTATAAACCAAAATAAACTAAACTAAACTAAACACTGCCTGATGTACTTATGTATAGTATAATTTGCCTGTTAAGCAAATGATTTCACTGTATCTCAGAACACATGACAATAATAAACACAATATGTAAATCTGTGTGGTTTAAAAGTAAAAATTTCTGGCCATTGCATGAACAGCAATTTCTGGCCATTGCTGCTTTGCCAAGGTTAGACTCAGTTAGTTTTATAATTAAATACACAGATGTGACTGGAAGGAGAGTTGCTATAAAACTGAAGATTAGAAAGGTTACTTGAAGATAAATTTGTTAACAACAAATAAAACATAGGAGCAACAGTTGTCTCCATGAAAGTGAAGCACACTTGTAAATGTTCCAAAGATAGACACAAAAAGTAACTAAACGGGACAAGTAGCATCTCAGGATAGAAAGAATGGGTAACATTTCGGGTCGAGACCCTTCTTCAGACTGAGAGTCAGGGGAGAGGGAAACGAGAGAGATGGAAGGGTAAGGAGTGAAAACGAGGGATAAAAGGGGACGAAGCTCATGGGAAATGTAGGATAGATCACTGTTAGCTTGGGGAAGCTGACAACGAGACAGACAGAGTAAATTTTAATCCGGAAGACGGTCAAACCAGTCAGAGTACTAGGATGGAGGAGGGGTGGAGAGAGAGGGAATGCAGGAGTTACTTGAACTAAGGGCACGTCCCACTGGCGCCATTTGCGCGTCATTTACGCGACATCATTGACACATCACGACGCACGAGTCGCGACGTGCATGGTGCGTGGTGACGTGGGCAGTGACGGGCCGCACCCCAGGATTTTGGGATGCACAAAATCTTTGCGCACCATCTTTGTGTCGCGCAAATGATGCCCAAGTGGGACAGGCCCTTTAGAGGTTAATATTCATACCACTGGGTTGTATGCTGCCCATGCAAAATATGAGGTGCTGTTCCCCCAGTTAGCATGAGGCCTCACTGTGCCATGTGCTGTTATATTATGGGTAGGGTTTTTTTTTTTTTTTTAAAAATTTATTTATTAGAAGTAAGTACATTACATTTTAATGGTACCTTTTTACAGGTTCCCAGAATTATTAAAACATTCTTTGTACAACTTCCTTTTTATTTTGGGTAGGGTTTAATGGAGCAGCTAAATATTTCCTCTCGGGCATGTGTTTCCGGTAATCTGCATCCGTTTGAAGCCGTGTTGGCTGGAGATTAATGTTGAGCAAGTTACCGAGGGACAGCATCTGCTACTTCAATTATCTCAAGATCTTTTACGTCCATCTGAAAGGGAAGATAACCTTCTTTTTAACCTCATCAGAGTGATGGCAGCATAGAAAATGCTTACTAGTGGATAAGTTAGAATGGATGCCCCATAATTTAGAAGCCAGTGTCAGAAGCCAGAGACACCCATTCGAATCCCACTACAGCAGGGAAATTTACATTCAAACAAGTTAACATACCTGGCATGAAACAGATTCTTAAGGTCCAAGATCAGATTCTTAAGGTCTAAGAAAGAACTGCAGATGCTGGAAAAAATTAGACTAAAAAATAGACTAAAAGCTGGAGAAACTCAGCAGGTGAGGCAGCATCTATGGAGCGAAGGAATAGGTGGTGTTTCAGGTTGAGACCCTTCTTCAGATGGGGGGGGGGGGTGTTGAAGAAAGGAAACAGTAGGCTGTGGGAGAGCTGGGAAGGGGATGGGAAGAAGGGAGAAAGCAAGGACTATCTGAAATTGGAGAAGTCAATGTTCATACCACTGGGGTGTAAATAACATAAGCAAAACATGAGGTGCTGCTCCTCCAATTTGGGGTGGGACTCACTCTGGCCATGGAGGAGGCCCAGGACAGAAAGGTCGGATTCGGAATGGGAGGGGGAGTTGAAGTGCTGAACCACTGGGAGATCAGATTGGTTATTGCGGACCGAGCAGAGGTGTGGGGCGAACAAATCGCCAAGTCTACGCTTGGTCTCACCGATGTAGAGCAGTTGACACCTAGAACAGCGGATGCAATAGGTGAGATTGGAGGAGGTGCAGGTGAACCTCTGCCTCACCTGGAAAGACTGCCTGGGTCCTTGAATGGAGTCGAGGGGGTAGGTAAAGCGACAAGTGTAGCATCTCCTGTGTTTGCAAGGGAAAGTATCAGGGGAGGGGGTGGTTTGGGTGGGAATGGACAAATTGACCAGGGAGTGATGGAGGGAGAGGTCTCGGTGGAAAGCCTAAAGGGGAGGAGATGAGAAGATGTGGCCAGTGGTGGGATCCCGTTGGAGGTGGCTAAAATATCGGTGGATTATCTGTTGTATGTGATGGCTGGTATGGTGGAAGGTGAGGACAAGGGGGACTCTGTCCTTGTTACGAGTGGGGGGATGGGGAGTGAGAGTGGAGCAATTTGATATAGAGGAGACCCTGGTGGGAGCCTCATCTATAGTAGAAGAAGGGAACCCCCGTTCGTCAAAGAATGAGGACATATCCGATGCCCTGGTTGGGTACACCTCATCCTGGGAGCGGATGCGGTGTAGACGGAGGAATTGGGAGTCGGGGATGAGGTCCTTACAGGAAGCAGGGTGGGAAGAAGTGTAGTCCAGATAGCCATGGGAGTCAGTGGGTTTGTAGTAGATGTCGGTCAGTGGTCTGTTACCTGCGATGGAGATGGTGAGGTCTAGAAACGGTAGGGAGATGTCGGAAATGGTCCAGGTGTATTTGAGTGCCAGATGGGTGTTAGTGGTGAAATGGATGAAGTCAATGAGGTGTGCATGGGTGCAGGAGGTGGCACCCATGCAGTCGTCAATGTAGAGAAGGTAGAGTTCGGGGATAGGGCCAGGGTACGCCTCGAAGAAGGATTGTTCATATTTCACTTGGGTAGTTTACACAGCAGCGGTATTAACATTGACTTCTCCAATTTCAGGTAGTCCTTGCTTTCTCCTTCCTTCCCCTTCCCTTCCTAGCTCTCCAACAGCCTGCTGTCTCCGCCTCTTCCTTTCTTCTTCCCGCCCCCCCACCCCCACCCCCACATCTGTCTGAAGAAGGGACTCAACCCGAAACGGTCACCCATTCCTTCGCTCCTCACCCACTGATTTTCTCCAGGTTTTTGTCTACCATCAAATTCTTAAGGGATTGGGCAGGGTAGATGCAGGAAAAATGTTCCCGATGTTGGAGGAGTCCAGAACTAGGGGGTCACAGTTTAAGAATAAGGGGTAGGCCATTTAGGACTGAGATGAGGAAAAACGTTTTCACCCAGAGAGTTGTGAATCTGTGGAATTCTTTGCCACAGAAGACAGTGGAGGCCAATTCACTGGGTGTATTCAAGAGAGAGTTAGATTCTTGGGGCTAACGGAATCAAGGGATAAGGGGAGAAAGCAGGAATGGGGTGCTGATTGTGGATGATTAGCCATGATCATATTGAATGGCGATGCTGGGTCGATGGGCCGAATGGCCTACTCCTGCATCTATTTTCTATGTTTCTCTGTTTCTATAGAGTATATAACAGTGCAGCACAGGAACTGACTCCTCAGCCAACAATGCATGTGTCGAAACATAGAATACAGAAACTACCAACTGCAGTTGCTGGAGTAACTCAGTGGCTCAGGCAGCATCTCTGGAGAAAAGGAATGGGTGACGTTTTGGCTCAGGATCCTTCTTCAGAGCTTCTTCTGAAGTCTGAAGAAAGGTCCCAACCCATCCTTTTTCTCCAGAGATACTGCCTGACCCGCTGAGTTACTCAGCTGCTGTCTATGTGGAGTTCTACCTTTGACCATGTTGGCTTCCTCCGGGTGCTCCGATTTCCTACCTGTGGGTTTGTAGGTCAATTAGACCACCATAAATTGCCCCTTGTGTGTAGGGAGTGGATGAGAAAGAGGGATAACATAGAACTAGTGAGAACGGGTGATCGATGGTCGGCATCGACTCAATGGGCCAAAAGGCCTGTTTCCATGCCTTATCTCTAAACAAAACTAAAATAAAATAGAGCTAAAGTAAACAGTGATTAATTTCAAAATCATGTCAATTGTAAAACTATAGGAGACAACCTGAAACCGTGAAAAATTAAATATAAATATGAGTTCTTTATTCCTCTTTTTTCACCAGCGTAACAGGTGTGTGAGTATAATTTAGCTTAGTTTAGTTTAGAGAAACAGGCCCTTCGGCCCACTGAGCCCATGACAACCAGCGATCCCGCACACTAACACTATCCTACACACACGAGGGACAATTTACAATTTTACCGAAGCCAACTAGCATACAAACCTGTCCGTCTTTGAAGTGTGAGAGGAAACCGGAGCACCCGGATAAAACCCATGCAGGTCACGAGGAGAAGGTTCTAACTCTGTACAGACTGCACCCGTTGTCAGGATCGAACCTGGGACTCTCTGGCTCTGTCAGGCAGCAAATTGACCTCTGCACCACCGTGCTATCCATTATGCACATATTTCACTCTCTGCAAAATTGCAGTGATAACAGCAGATTAGATAGCTGGACTATAATTAGGGAGGGAATTTTGTCTGGTGTGATTATTGTCTCAATAAGCATTTAACTGTCCTGGGCTGACGTACAATTCTACTTTTTTAGCAGTGCATCTGCGTTGTAAAAATGACCCCACACCCCCGTCATAGGTTCACGATCGCATCCAGCTGCAAGTGAATCATTTGCAATCACCATTCCTTCATAAGCTATTTAGTTTGTTTGTTTGCAGGTTAGTATTTAACAAGCTCTGCCTGCGTGCTGCCTACTCTGCCTGGAGACTGAATCTGGGAGAGATTTCATCATTACTTTTGTCATAAGGTCATAAGGAACAGGAGTAGAATTAGGCCATTCGGCCCATCCAAGCTCCTTGTGCTCACAAAGGTTCACAAGGGTTTGTAAAGCTCCTTGTGATCACAATTCACCCCTCAAATATTCCCTGCATGTCCACGTGCCCTAAAGGTGGACGGACCTCATCACCGGGAACTAAGGGGGACACGGTGTGGGGGGGGGAGGGGGGGAGAATTTGTGGGGTCACTTTTGTGTACAATGTAATCTCACTGTAGCTAGGTACAAGTGACAATAAAATGTTATCTTCATCATTAAATTGGATTGAATTGAATACTTTATTAAATACGATACTGTCACATGTGACAAGTCACAGTAAAATTCTTTGCTTTCATACCTTGACGTAAGAGCGAAGTTACAATTTCCCCCCCCCCCCCCCCCCCCCCCCCCCCAGCGTGCCAATTCTCCCTTTGTTCTCCCCCACCTCCTCCCTCCCTCGCGGTGCCCCCCCCCCCCCACGCCGGGTCCCCATTGGTCTTCATGGTGGTCCCCCCCATGCCGGATCCTCCTCTGTTCCTTCCCTTGACAGCGACGTCCTCACTTCCACATGTCTGGCCGCACCCGTCGGTCAGCGCCATCATCGACTGCCGCACCGAGCTCTCCACTAACATTGTCGGGTTATCTCTGGACGCCTCCGTGTGGCGCCGACCCAGACCCCAGCCGCGGGCTCCGTTGACCCAGGGGCCGGCCGCGGGCTCTGTTGACCCGTGAGGCTCAACCGCGAGGCTCCGGCCACGGCTTCTCCGCGGCATCTCCCATCATCATCATCATAATCATCAAGAGTCTCTGAAACACCACCATCATATTAGACTGAACCATTACCCACACCAGTGTATTCCAGGACTCACCAACCTCTAGGTAAATAAACTTGCCCTGCACATTGCCTTTAAACTTTGCCTCTCTCACCTTAAAACTATGCCCACTAGTATTTGAGATTTCCATACTGGGAAAAAGATTCTGAATGTCTACCCAATCAATGCCACTCATAAAATTATATATACCTCTCCCCTTAACCTCTGGCATTCCAGAGAAAACAATCCAAGCCTCTCCAACCTCTCCCTGTGTTCCAGGCATCATTCTGGTAAACCTCCTCCACACCTTTTTCTCAATCCTCCACATCCTTCGTGAAACAGGGCAGGATTAAAGCAATCTGTTGTTCAGTGATCTTCCTTTCATCATTAAATCTGGAGTTGGGATGTTCACTAATATTTGACTATGTTTAATCCTATTCACATCCTCTGAGCATCTCATGTATATTCAGCTAGACTATGTTTAAGCAGGGGCTGTTAGGTGGGGAGAAACATTCAAGTCACACAAGTGCCAGGCAATTACTATCGTCATCATGGTCTAATCTTCAACATTCAATGGCATTACTGTCTCCCGGTCAGTATTTGGGAAGATCACCATCGACCCGAATCTGTAATCGACACATAAAGCTATGGTTATAAAAGCCAAACAGAGACTAGATTTCCTGCGGTCGATTACTCACCTCCTCTCCCCCATTTGCAAGGAACAAGTCAACAAAGTGATGGAATAATCTCCACTCTCCTTGAGGAGCGGTGCTCCAATGACACTCTAGAAGCTCAATGCCATCCAAGAGTTTAGAAGGATCAGGGGGTACCTCATTGAGACTTACCAAATAGTAAAAGGCCTGGATAGAGTGGATGTGGAGAGGATGTTTCCACTAGTGGGAGAGTCTAGGACCAGACATGGACTTGGAAAACTTTATTGTCATTCAGACCTTGCGGTCTGAACGAAATTTCGTTGCCTGCAGTCATACATATAGTAAATAACAAAAACACACAATAAACACATATTTAACATCCACCACAGTGAGTTCACCAGACACCTCCTCACTGTGATGGAAGGCAAAAATCTTGTCTTTGTCTCTTCCCTTCTTCCTCTTCCTCTGCGCTGAGGCGACCCGGGCCTCCGATGTTGTGACCGCACCGGGTGATGAAAATAAGTCCCGCGGGTGAACCGCGCTCCGCGAGCGGGCCGGTTCAACTCCGCGGCCCAGGGCGGTCGAAGCTGCCGAAGCTGCCGCCCTCCAGTCCAGCGGACGCAGCTGTTGCCGCGGGAGCTCCGGAAAAACGGGTCACCAACCTGTGACCTGCGAGCTCCCGACGATGTCGTCCACTGGGCCCGCGGCTGAACCTCCGAAGTCGCTGCCGCCGCCACCGCCACCAGAAAGCCGCCACAGCTCCGAGTCGGGCCGCCGGAACGCCTGAACCCGCCGCAGCCCCGAAGTCGGCCAGCCCCGCGCTGGTAAGTCCTGGCTGGCTCTACCTCCGGAGCCTCGGGTCGGTCGCAGTTAAAGTTGGAGGCCGCCAGCTCCACAATAGGCCTCAGCGCAGACAGAGACGGGGGATACGACAAGAAAAGTCGCGTCCCCCCAAAAGGAAGAGACTAAGAACGTTTCTACCACCCCTCCCCACACACATACACTACATAATAACTCAAACTAACACTAAAAACAAGACAAGAAAACAACAAATAAAAAGAAAAACAGACGGACTGCAGGCGAGCCGCTGCTGCCAGGGCAGCGCCGCCACTCCCCACATCCTCAGAATAAAAGGGCATTCCCTTAGACTAATGAGGAGGAATTTCTTTAATCAGAGGGTTGTGAATCTGTGGAATTAATCGCCACATACAGCTAGGGAGACCAAGTCATTGGGTATTTTTAAGGTGGAGATTGACAGTTTCTTGATTAGTGTCAGAGGTTATGGGGAGAAAGTGGGAGAATGGGGTTAGGAGAGAGAGATAGATCAGCCATGATCGAATGGCGGAGTAGACTTGATGGGCCGAATGGCCTAATTCTTATTCCATCACATGAACTGATGAAGATAAAGTAGAATCCTTAATCAGCATCACCTTACAGCCTTTATTCACACTGCCAATGATACTCACTGGCTACAGTGTGGACCGTCTACAGAATGCACTGCAGTTACTCTGCCAGCCTCTTCTTGCAAGCCCATGAACTTTACCACCTAAGGAAGGACAAGGGCTTCAAGGACAACCTCCTGGACTTTCCCATCCATCTCGCACTCCATTCTGTCTTGGATACACATCACTGCTCCTTGATTGCCCACCATCCCCCAACCTCCCCCCTCCACCCCTCATCCCACTCATATGTCCAACAGCATGGCAAGAAGGCTTCTCACCAGCAGCTCCTTGAGGATAATTACAGACCAGCAACAAATGATGACCACATCCCAAAATGGTTCGAAGAAAGGTCATGCACACAAAGAGATTAAAAACAAACTAATAATGAATCACAGGCAAGGAATTGCTAAGGCAAATTAAAAATAGTAAAGAAAATATTTATACGGTAAAAAGAGTGGGAATTTATCCCCAGGATAAATTCCCAGTGGCGTTCAACACTTTTAAAATGTAAAGATTATTCATGCCTAAACTATAATCTACCACAATTCTCTAGATTCTGGAAACATTGCGTCTGATTTGGATCTAATGCATGTCAATATGTTTAGTTTAGGCTAGAGAAGCAGCGCGGAAACAGACCCTTCGACCCACCGAGTCCATGCGACCAGGACATTAACGCTATTCTACACACGCTAGGGGCAATTTACATTTAACCTTCAAACACTGAAAGTGAGCCTTGTAAGGGTCAGTGTGCCCACAGTAATCCACTCTACTAAACCACAATTTACATGATTGAATAAAATGTTGATTTCCAAATGATTTGAATGACGCAAAAACTACATTGTAAGTGGAGTAGATAGAAGAGATGTCATAAATGAGTATGATATTTGTTAGGATAGTTTAGTTTAATTTAGTTTAGTTTAGAGATACAGCACAGAAATAAGCCCTTCTACCCACCGAGCCCGATACCAAGGTCATTTTTATTTTATACGGATGTATGGTAATCTCATTTATTTTCTCTGTAAAGCACTTTGGCTTCAACATGGTTTGATTTAAAAGTGTTATATAAATAAAAATTACTTACTTACTTAAGGGAGGTTTATGAATTAGAATGGAAGGAACTATTTCTGATGGTCGAGGAATCTATGTTTACTTTAGACTTTAGACTTTACATTAGACATTAGAGATACAGTGTGAAAACAGGCCCTTCAGCCCATCGTGTCCGCTGCCCACTTTGTTTGGGGGGCTGGGGTTTGAAGGAAATAGCTGGAAAACTGGAGTCAGGTCTTTCAAGCACATAGTTAAGATACAGTTCAACATGCCAAGGCTGGTAGAAGCATAAATCTCTTCACCTAATGGAATTAATGCTGCGTTAGTTCCAAACCTGGGTTTGAGTTTTTAAATAAATACTGGGATTATGGAACGTGGCAAGGATGAGAAAGTGAATACCTGGGAATGATCACATTTGTCTGACAGTTTCTGGTAATTAACCTACAGGGGTCAGAGGTTACGTGGAGAAGGTAGGAGAATGGAGTTGAGAGGGAGAGATAGGTCGGCCATGATTGAATGAGGAAGTAGACTTGATGGGCCAAATGGCCTAATTCTGCTCCTAGAACTGATGAATATGAACTTATTGGGGATCACAGAGGCATCCGGCAAAGTCATGTACATCACAAGCTCGGTTCTCTAATCCAGAGGTGGCAGAGGTGCACTCAACATCTGTCCTGCATGTGGGGACATTCTCTGATGCATTTCAGCCTGAATGTGACTAACATACAGCCGTGCAGCTCCAACTGAAGACTGCCATCCAGAAACGTTGGGGAACACCAACACGGCATGGGTATACTAGTCGCATGTGGTTCATATCACCAAGGGATCTCACTCCGAGAAACTGCCAAGACTTGTCCTACCCCAATCATTCCCTCTCCCCCCTCCTACTGTTGGCAGAAGGTACAGAAGCTTGAAAGTACACTCCACCAGACTCAGGAACTCTACCCTGTTATCAGGCTTCTCTACGGTCCTTCCATAAGCTAGGGTACTCTCTGATTCACCTCTACCCCATTGCGGACATTGGACTTTGTCTATGGGATTGATGTGCTACAGTGCTGAGAACTATGTTCTTATCTTCTCTGTATCTTCCCCTTTGCTCTAACTGAGTACTTGAGTCTGACAATTGTATTTATGAATGGCATGTCTGACCTTTAGTTTAGAGATGCTGCCTGGACAACCAACAATCACCCGTGCACTAGTTCTATCCCACACACTAGGGGCAATTTACAGAAGCCAATTAACCTACAAACGTTCCCATCGTTGGAGTGTGGGAGGAAACCAGAGCACCCAGAGAAAACCCACGTGGTCACAGGGAGAACCTGCAAACTCCATACAGACCGCACGCATAGTCAGGATCGAACCTGGGTCTCCGGCGCTGTGAGGCCGCAAGTCTACCGCTGCATCACTGTGCGGCCCTGAGAAAACACTGTGTGCAAAAGAGAAAATAAATACAGTGCAGAATGTAGCATTACAGCTGCAGATAAAGTGCAGACAAGGATTGCACTGAGATAGATTGGAAGGTAGCAACTCTACTGCTGCGCCACTGTGCTGCTCTTTAATCTGTTTGGACAGCATGCAAAACAAAGCTTTCACTGTACCTTGGTCCACGTGACATCACTAAACCTAAGCTATCATTGAACATGCAACATGCTTGAGGAGCTGAGTGATGTTCCTGTGATCGGGGAGGGAGTAGAGTCAGGGCCAGACAGGCTGAGCTCTGGAAGGGGACATCGGCTAGAACTGCAGTCCGGAATAGTGGTTGACATGGTGGCGCATTGGTAGAGTTGCTGCCTATTACAGCAACCGAGACCCTGGTTCGATCCTGACTATGGGTGCTGCCTGTACGAAGTTTGTACGTTCTCCCTGTGACCTGTGTGGGTTTTCTCCGAGATCTTCGGTTTCCTCCCGCACTCCAAAGATGTACAGGTTTGTAGGTTAATTGGCTTGGCGTAAATGTAAAATTCCCCTTAGTCTATAGGATAGCGTTTGTGTGCACGGGTTGCGGGTCGGAGCGGACTTGGTAGGGCGAAGACCCTGTTACCGAGATTTATCTCTAAACTAAGGTAAACTGAACTAGTGCTGAAGTCTAAAATCTAAAGTCTAGTGCTGAACCAATACAACTCTTTGATAGAAATCTGAAGGAAAGACTTTCATTTCTTCTCTGTACTTCAACATTATATTATTCATTTACATTTGGGCAGCACAGAGGCACAGGTGGGAGAGCTGCTGCCTAACCACCTCAGAGAACCAGGTTTAATAGTAAGATTAAATGAGAACTTACCAGTTTGAAGTTTGATCTTTATTTTATGAGGAGTTACGATGAGGGATTAGTTGAAGAAGCCCCGCCAGGCACATGCACGTCATACTTCAAAGCAGCGGCGTGCAAACACAGAAACTATAGTCGAAGTGATATAGTAAGACTCAGAAGATTAGAACTACCAGATGATCTTTGCGATTATGAGGGCCGGGAGCGGAGTGTACGTAATGCCTCATCATAACTCCTCATAAAATAAAGATCAAACTTCAAACTGGTAAGTTCTCATTTAATCTTACTATTTTACTTCGGAGTCATGTGAGTGACTACCTGAAGATTTCAAAGCTCTGTGATTTCATGCTGTAGATCCATTCTATACGACACACTGTTTCAGTTGACACAGTAGTGAATAATAATGTATTGAACATTGCTTTGAATTATCCAATAAACATTTTTAAATAATAATAAAAACAGTAATAACCCCTCTGTCCCAGGGGGAAATTACAAATGAAATTTAGAAAATAAAATAAATCAAACCGAACCCAAAACAGCATGCCCAAAACCTTGCATTGTCAGGACAGGTTTATCATAGTATTTTGAGAAGGTCGCCTCCCTAGACCATCCAGCGGCACCAAGGATTTGATCTAGAGGCATGTCCTGTGCCTTTGCTGCGGATGTTGATGCCGCCCTGGTGGAGTGAGATTTAAACACATGAGTGTCTACTCCAGCACAATCCAAAACCTGTTGTAACCATCTAGAAATAGTTTGTACTGACACCTTTTTATGAGTTTTTTTGTGGCTGATGAGCATTGCTGTCTCAGAGCCTCTGAGACTCTTAGTTACCTCGATATATTGACTCAGGTGCTTGACTACACATAGCGTTTGGTCAACGGAGTATGCTTTAAAGCTTACTTTGATTCCGACCATTCCAGGCCTGCTTTGTTTGATTAAATCGTACACATAAAACGTAATGTTATCTACAGAAGAGTACATGCTATCTAACCATAGCTTTGGCAATGTTTGAACTCGTTGCGCTGATACTTGCGCCATTAGCATAGACACTTTACGTGTTAACTTCTGGAAAGACAGTGATGTAATTGGAGCCCATTGCCGAAGCAGTGCGAGAACTATACTGACATCCCAGATTTCTGTATATCTAAGCTTAGGAAGGTTCTTGTTAAAGATTCCTTTCATGAATCTGGACACTAACGGATGAGTCCCGATAGATTGTTGTTCTGAAAACTACCCTAAATCGGAGGACAATGCACTCCAAGCACTATTAATGGCACTAAAGCTCAAGTGTTCATCAAAATGTAATGTAGCAAGGAACTCCAACACATCCGGTATGCATGCAGTATGATAAGATGTATCTGACTGCAAGCAAAACATCTCCCATTTCTTAATATGAGACACATATTGTTTTTTAATGCTATCTCTCCAAGATGCAGTTATCACATCCATGGTCCTACTCGACAGTCCAAGCCATTGGAACGGTCTGGTCAGAACCTGCAGATTAACAGATTAATACGATCATGTATCGGATGACTTTCTCCTGTTACTGGATGCACCAACAAATTACTGCATTTGGGGATAGTCATGAATGGCCGAGTCATCATTCTCAGCACCAATGGGAACCATGGCTGTGTAGGCCAGTCCGGAACCACCAAAACGCCCTAGGCGGAGTCCTGCTCTATTTTGGTGAGGCATTGCCTGATGAGGCAGAATGGGGGAAAAGCGTAAAAGAACGTACGTCCCCAATGTAGCGAGAATGCATCCACCGCTACTGCTCCTGGATCTAGTTCCCACAAAACGTATTTAGGCAACTGGTGATTTAGCATGGATGCAAACAAATCTATATTTGGCAAACCATAGCAGGTGACAATCATTTTAAAAACATCAGGATTTAGCATCCATTCTATGTTGTCATTAAATTTCCATGACCTGTTGTCTGCCACCACATTATCTCTACCTGGTAGGTAGATAGCTGAGACCCAGATATTTCTGGAAATACACCAGTCCCAAATGAGGTTAGCCAGATTATCACATGATACTGACCTTATTCCTCCCATGTGATTGATATAAGCAACAGCCGTGGTATTGTCAATCTGCAGCTGAACAAGTAAATTATTCATTGCTGAACAATAAGCTTTTAATCCATAGAATGCACCAAGCAATTCTAAGTAATTTATACCATGCCTTTGCAGAATTAAATCCTCTTGCACACTCCATCTACCACCACAGCTAGACTCGCTGTCCATGGCTCCCCATCCCAAAGCACTAACATCTGTTTGTAAAACCACTGAAGTTGTTGAATCAAAATGTTTTTGGTACTTTGTGCAATATTGATTATCCACCATTGTAATTCGGCAATGGCTTTGGCTGGCAACTGCATAGGTTTATCAACATGACCTGCATGTTCTTTAAGTGCTTATTCTCTAGCTCGTTGCAAACTTTGATAGTGCAGAGGTCCAAACTCCACTGCAGGGAAAGGCGCCACCAGTTTACCAATAACACTGGCTACTTGCCGGATGGAGGGTTTGTTGCTTTCTGCGAGACTGGTACAGACCTCCATGATTTCAACGGCCTTGGCTGCAGGCAAAGTCACTGACATATCAACTGAATCAATGACAAACCCCAAATAGTCAATTTTTGGGGATGGCTCTAGCTTGGATTTTGTTGGATGGACGAGAAAATCTAACCTCTCAAACAGGTGTTTGGTTGCTGAAACCGACCCCATCGCTGTTTCCTGAGTGTTGCTTATAATTAAAATATAATCTAAATATAAGCCATCACAATGTGATTCTGGGCACGAAGTAGCGCCAGAACTGGTTTTAACAATTTCGTGAACAACCTAGGAGCTGAGGTTAACCCATTTAATTTGCCACAGCTGTCCCATCCAACTAAATTTCAAGTATCTTCGGTACTGATAATGAATTGGTACTGAATAATATGCATCTTTCAAATCTATGGTTGCCATATAACAACCTTCTGATAACAGCTGTTTAGCAGTATTAAAGGTGTCCATTTTAAAATGCCTATACTGGACATAGGAATTTAACTGAGTTAGATCCAGAATGACTCAACACCCACCATCTTTTTTTCTGTCTGGGGAATATATTGGACACAAATTGTTGAGGATGGTATGTTGTCCTTTCAATTACCCCTTTTTGGAACAAAACCCCAATTTCTTTATTTACCTGCAGAGTTTCTGGTCCAGAAAAAAACAATACCCAACTAGGCATATTTTGTGCAGATGGATGAGTTCCTGACATAAACTCTATTCGAGACCCTGAGACAGTGTCCAGTATAAACAGATCAGATGTTATGCAGCACCATTCATCATAAAATAACTGTAACCTACCCCCAACCGGAGGTTGTTCCCCAGAGGATTTATCCTGGACTGAATGAATCACCCGTACCTCCATAGTCGACCTTGAACTTCTTGTTCTACTTGACATGCCGGGGTTGTAGTTGGCGTACACAGGTGGATAAGGACGGCGTCCCACTGGTCCCACTCTGCTTGGACCTGCCCCAGGATCTGACCCCCGTCATGTCGATAAAGACCAGCGAGGTGGCATCCAGGCCGAAGGGACATAGGTTTTCATGAGGCCAATCGGTTTTGCCTCTTCTTCCAGGTCTTTGACCTGTTTGAGCAGGTCCTCGCCAAATAGAAAATTTGGCGCTTGAATGTTCAATGGCCTGCACAGAGATGCAAATCGTGGGTTCAATGTCGGCTATATCGCAATTTTCTGGATGCAGTTTATTTCAAAGTATGCATTGCACAGCAGGGCCAACATATCCTGCTGTGTCCGGACATCGGTGTCCCTTGGACCATTTTGCCGAAAGCCGTGATCCCTGCCCCCACCAATTTGAGGACTCGCTGGAACTGAATCTCTTGTCCACGCATCGTTGCACTCATTTGTGCCCAGAGAGCAGAGTTCACAGTGGGCACCTTGAGTGACGCACAGTTAACAGGTGTTACATAACGGGTGGTTGTTTGTTCCATAATGGAATCCTGTAGCTGGTGAGAGGCCATGTAGTTGATGTTAGCAGCCAGATTTTCCTCCATGGCTTCACCGGGACCCTCCGGAATGGCAACATTTCGTGCCACATCCGGGACACCTGGAGCATGGCTCATGTGCCTTGGTGTGTTCCCAAGAGCAGTGACGCCAACTTCAGGGTCAGACTCCTCCTGCCCTGGCTCTCCCGAGTCTTGCTCTAGGGAGATCTCTACCAGCCCTAAACAAGGTGCTGGTGAGGGTGATTCCCATTGATACTCATAGGCGGTAAAGTCCTCCCCGCCATATGGGCCTCTGCGTGAGGTTGTTTGGGGAATCCTAGGGGCATGCGACACCGATTGGAATATTTTGCGGCTTATCATTGTCTGAAGCCTTTTCTCCATTTGATCAAGCCGTCCCCAGACCTTCTTGTTAGAAGGAGGGGAGTCTTCTTCGTCAGGCTCGTCGGATAAAATGGGCCTGAGAAATTTCCTTTTGGCCTTTCTCCCTGTTGGAGTGGCCTCAGTGCCCTGAAGCACTGTAGTTAATGGAGGCAGTTGAGCTGCCGGTAGATCAGCAGTCGGTGTCGGAGCCGGCGTTACCGCAGCTGGTATCTCCCTACCCGATCTGCGAGCAGTAACCGCGGTCCCGCGAGTTAAGCTCTACTACGGACAGACTTTTTTACAACTCGCTTCATTGTCCAACGACTCCCGCTGGCTCTTGAGCCAGTCTCACGTAGTTTGAGTACTCGCAGAAAAGTTTTAAATCACTTACCTGCCGGTTTACTACTTACCACTGGTGGAGCTGTGCTCTCCAGCCCGTCGGTGCGCTATGCGTCGGACGTAATGACACGCATGCGCCAGGCGGGGCTTCTTCACGTAGTCACTCACGTGACTCTGAAGTAAAATCCTAACCTCGGTTGCTGTCTGTGTGGAGTTTGCACGTCTCCCTGGGACCGCATGGGTTTCCTTCGGGAGTTTAGGTTTCCTCCCACGTCCCAAAGTAATCTGGGTATATAAGTTATTGGGCTTCTGTAAATTGTGCCTATTGAGTAGAATGTGGATATGAATGTTAGATAACACAGAATTAATAAACAGCCGACTGATGGTTAGCATGGACTTGATGGGCCGAAGGACCTGTTTCCATGCTGCATTTCTAAACTATATCTCCAAACTATATTAGATCTGCATTAAATCTAATCATATCTACAACCCCGAAATGGTAGACAAGTAATTTAATTGTGGGTGGCGAGGTGTTATAATCCTTTATTCTGAAGGCTTTTGAGTAATTATTAAAATACTTTGTTCATGTACGACCTTCATATAGTGAATATTTCATCACTTCATACAAAGGGCTGCACTTCTTCTTTCGTGTGCTGTGCACAGGCTAAAGTTGTTGGACAACTTGTTCTATTTGATCTTCCGTTTGTGCACGTCGAGTTGATTGCATTAGTCGAAACAGGGCGGACTACGTGAAGGTTGCAATCTCCCACCCCAAAGGGCTGCAGTAGAGCTACCTTACAGCCCCGGAGACCCAGGTTCGATCCTGACTACGGGTGCTGTCTGCACAGAGTTTGCACGTTCTCCCCGTGACCTGCGTGGATTTTCTCCACATTCCAAAAATGTACAAAGTTAATTGGCTTCAGTAAAATTGTAAATTGTCTCTAGTGTGTGTAGGATAGTGTAAGTGTACGGGTATCGCTGGTGGTGCAGACTCGATGGGCCGAAGGGCCTGTTTCCGCGCTGTATCTCTAAACTTAACTAAACTAAGCACATTGCCCTCTGCTATCTGGTTCCAACAGGTCTGCTGATTGACAAGTTGTCAAGTACTGATTATTAACTAATCCCTAAATCACATACATGGTATAATAAAAGCAGTATGGATCAATGATAAATGACATTTAATTTAACTTGTGTAAGAAAGAACTGCAGATGCTGGCATAAATCGAAGGTAGACACAAAATGCTGGAGCAACTCAGCGGGTCAGGCAGCATCTCTGGAGAGAAGGAATGGGCAACGTTTCGGGTCGAGACCCTTCTTCAGACTGATGTCAGGGGAGGGTGCGGGACAACGATGGATTGTAGGCGGAGACCGTAAGTGGTGGGGGAACTGGGAAGGGGGAGGGAATGGAGAGAGAGGGAAAGGCAAGGGCTACCAGAAGTAAGAGAAGTCAATGTTCATACCGCTGGGGAGTAAACTACCCAAGCGAAATATGAGGTGCTGTTCCTCCAATTTGCGCTGGGCCTCACTCTGACAATGGAGGAGGTTCAGGACAGAAAGGTCAGATTGGGAATGGGAGGGGTAGTTGAAGTGCTGACCCACTGGGAGATCAGGTAGGTTAAGACGGACTGAGCGGAGGTGTTCAGTGAAATGATCGCCGAGCCTGCGCTTGCTCTCGCCGATGTAGAAAAGTTGACACCTGGAACAGCGGATACAGTGGATGAGGTTGGAGGAGGTGCAAGTGAACCTTTGCCTCACCTGGAAAGACTGTTTGGGTCCTTGGATGGAGTCGAGGGGGGAGGTAAAGGACAGGTGTTGCATCTCCTGTGGTTGCAGGGGAAAGTACTATGGGAGGGGGTTGTTTGGGTGGGAAGGGACGAGTTGACCAGGGAGTTTTGGAGGGAACGGTGTCTGCAGAAAGCAGAAAGGGGTGGAGATGGGAAGATGTGGCCAGTGGTGGGATCCCGTTGGAGGTGGCGAAAATGTTGGAGGATTATATGCTCAATGGGGTGGAAGGTAAGGACAATGGGGACTCTGTCCTTGTTACGGATAGGGGATGGGGAGTAAGAGCGGAGCTGCGGGATATAGCCTCATCTATAGTCGAAGAGGGGAATCCACGTTCCCTAAAGAAGGAGGACATCTCTGATGCCCTGGTATGGAACACCTCATTCTGGGCGCAGATGCGGCATAGATGGAGGAATTGGAAGTAAGGGATAGAGTCTTTAAAGGAAGCAGGGTGGGAAGAAGTGTAGTCAAGATAGCTATGGGAGTCAGTAGGTTTGTGGTGGATGTCGGTCAATAGTCTGTTTCCTGTGATGGAGACGGTGAGATCTAGAAACGGTAGGGTGATGTCGGAGATGGTCCAAGTGAATTTGAGCGCCAAATGGAAATTAGTGGTGAAATAGATGGTCAGTGAGTTAGTTCTGCATGGGTGCAGGAGGTAGCACCAATGCAGTCGTCAATGTAACGGAGATAGAGTTCAGGGATAGGGCCAGTGTACGCCTGGGACAGGGATTGTTTGATGTACCGGACAAAGAGGTAGGCATAGCGTGTGCCTTGGATTTGGAGGAAGTGGGAGGAGTCAAAGGAGAGGTGTTGAGGGTAAGGGCCAGCTCTGCTAGGCGGAGGAGCGTATTGGTAGATGGAAATTGGCTAGTTCTGTGGTCAAGGAAGAAATAGAGGGGTTTAAGACCCTCCTGGTGGGGGATGGACGTGTTGCGTAATGTAATTTAATGTAATGTATTTGATGCATATAGGTAAACCCTGTCAGTAGAATACTCAGAAGGAAAACTACAAAAAAACGATTAGTTTAGTTTAGTTTAGAGATACAGCGCGTAAACAGGACCTTTGGGCCACCGGCTCGGCGCTGACCAACGATTCCCGCACATTAACACCATCCTACACCCACGTGGGACAATTCGTACATTTACCAAGCCAATCAACCTCCAAACCTGTACGTCTTTGGAGTGTGGGAGGAAAGTGACCATCTCGGCGAAAACCCACGCAGGTCACGGGGCGAACGTACAAATTCCGTACGGACAACACCCGTAGTCGGGATGGAACCCGGGTCTCCGGTGCTGCATTCGCTGTAAGGCAGCAACTCTACCACTGCGCCACCCTGACTGCCCCAATGAAAAGAATCAATGCTTTACTCTACACAGGTCATTCAAGGTTAACAATACAGAGAAGCTGCACTCAAAGCAAACAGATATTGGATTGCATTTATGGAGCCATTGGATACAAAGGAACCATACTGGGGGTTGAACATATCCTGTGTTAGACACAGTCAGTTTCGATCACCTTGCTTAGAGGTTGATCAAGATATCGATCTTTGAGAAAGATCTTTATGGACATCACGATTTATTCCGTGCTTTTAGTTTTTAGTTTAGTTTAGTTTAGAGATACAGCTCGAAAACAGGAATTTCAGCCCACTGAGTCTACACCGACCATTGATCCCCGCACACTAACACTATCCTGCACACACTAGGGACAATTTAGCATTTTACCAAGCCAATTAATCTACAAACCTGTTCATGTTTGGAGCTTGGGAGGAAACCGAAGATCTCAGAGAAAACCCACACAGGTCACGGGGAGAATGTACAAACTCCGTACAGCCAGCACCCGTAGTCAGGATCGAACCCGGGTCTCCGGCACTGTAAGGCAGCAACTCTACCGCTGCGCCACCATGGTTCCCCTTAAAGAATGCCATTTACTGAAAAAATTGGGTTTTATTAATTTAGAGACGAGTTCCTGAAGAAGGTCTGCTGAATCAGTGGAAAGATTGAGAAAGTGCACTGGGATACAAATAATTGGAGCCAATACTTCAAACTCCAGACAATAGTGATCTTCAGGCATATGTCGCTAGTTCTTGCAGTGCAGATAGACAATAACATTTGTGTGTGTGTGTGTGTGTGTGTGTGTGTGTGTGTGTGTGTGTGTGTGTGTGTGTGTGTGTGTGTGTGTGTGTGTGTGTGTGTGTGTGTGTGTGTGTGTGTGTGTGTGTGTGTGTGTGTGTGTGTGTGTGTGTGACCATGTCGGTTGCTGCTTGTGCTACTTCATGGAAACTCTTTTGCACTAATGTCTTGTTTTTGCACACACTTAATGTTTTACATCCATAATTCATCGACGTGTGTTTTCTGAGTCCTGTGCCCGTGATGCTGCAACAAGCAGGGTTTTCATTGTACCTGTACCTGGGCATGTGAGTAGTAAACTTTACTTGGCCTGTCTCTATGGATATAAATATTATGCAGGACAAGAGGAAACAGGACATTGTCTTGGCTGGGGCACAGGACACATCACTTTAAAGGGAAGCTGTTTAACATGTGCCGACATAGAAATAAATAAGCTCCAGGGGCAGTTCCCACATGCCTGAGATTGTAGAAGGATTATTATTACCTCTTTTGCCTTTGTTTGTGTGTGTTTGCATGTATGTGTGTGTGTGCACGTGCACGTGTGTGAGTGTGATCATGCATGTGCATGTGTGTGTGCATGTGTGTATGCACATATGTGTGCATGTGCACGCTTGTGTGTGTTTGTGTGTGTGCGCGTGCATACATGTGTGTGTGCGTGTGCATGTGTGTGTGCATGCGTGCTCTTTGTCTTACCTGGACGGGTTACATGACTACTAGTGGATGGGATGGACAATATGCAGAGCAGACATTGTGATTGAGGGGTCAGTTTTAGCTCCTCAGTGAACATGTGCGTGTGTTTAAAAGGAACGAGACTAAGTGGAACCCGTTGGGTCCCAAGTTCACACGGGAGGGCTGGTCCCCCAAAGCAATAATCCACCTCTCCACCAATTCCAATATTGGTGGCCAGTGGGGGGGCTTTCAGGAGTTCTAATATGGTTGTTTTGGGCCAAAGGGACTGATTTCCAGAGGGCTAGTATGGACATTATGGACCGAATGGATTCTTGGTCTGGCAGTTCACTCACTCAGACCTGGTGGGCTGGCAGCTTAGTCACTCAGGCCTGGTGGGCTGGCAGCTCAGTCAATCAGGGCTGGTGGGCTGGCAGCTCAGTCAATCAGGGCTGGTGTGCTGGCAGCTCAGTCAGTCAGGGCTGGTGGGCTGGCAGATCAGTCACTCAGGCTGGTGGGCTGGCAGTTCACTCATGGCTATTCCTTGAAATTCCATTTCAAGCAGAGTGCAGGCCACCAAATTCAATTTCATAACATTTCAGGCAGAGTGCAGGCCACCAAATTCAATTTCATAGCATTTCAGGCAGAGTGCAGGCCACCAAATTCAATTTCATAGCATTTCAAGCAGAGTGCAGGCCACCAAATTGCCAAACGGCTACTGCATTGTCATTAAGGGCTAACAAACCATTTATTGCAAGTACATTGCAGACGCACAGTTCAGTGGATTCACAGCTTAGAATCACAGTTGTGGACTCACCTTTGCGAACTTCCAGAGTGACTGACTCATGTCCAGGCATCCGGGGTTTTATAGTCCTGTGCCCCGGATGGGGCGTTACCTTCATTGTGGTGATTGACAGGCGAGAGGACCAATCAGCTGATCTCAAGATTTTTTAAACACTCATAACTTTTTTAATTTTCATCGATCGGAAAAATCCTCGGGGCTGCCTCAGCGGAGGACTGTGAGTAAGATGGGTAAAAATCACCGATATATGATAGTGTTTTTTCTAAAATCAATATACGGCAAAGACAGGGAGTGGTCAAGATGAGACATATTTATATAGATATCCATTGAGCACCCTTTTCCACTTCCCAGCAGAGAGGCAGCCTGTTCCCAGGAGCAGGGCAAGTGACATACTGCCCTAGAAATGAACCAGCTCCTCATATAACCATATAACCATATAACCATATAACAATTACAGCACGGAAACAGGCCCTCTCGGCCCTTCCAGTCCGTGCCGACCATTTGTTTTCCCCTAGTCCCATCTACCTGCACTCAGACCATACCCCTCCATTCCCTTCACGTCCATATACCTATCAACTTTACTCTTAAATGTTAAAATCGATCCTGCCTCCACCACTTCTGCTGGAAGCTGATTCCACACAGCCACCACCCTCTGAGTAAAGAAGTTCCCCCTCACGTTACCCCCGAAACTTCTGTCCCTTAATTCTCATGTCATGCCCTCATCCTCCTTGCCCATCATCCCTCCCTCCTCGTTACACCTACAGCTACCATCCTCCGCCTCACCCCTCCCTCTTACTTTTATCTCCCTCTTCACTCACAAACCTGAGACCGAGTCTTGACGTGAAACGTTGACCATTCCTTTGTCTCCATAGATGTGTGTATAGTATTATCTGCATTGTTTGGATAGCATGCGAATGAAAGCTTTGCACTGTACCTCAATCCGAACAACATTAATAAACTAAATCTAACATCTAAACTACCTCATCGTTGCTTAAACTCATCTGGCTCATTAAAAGTCCCAGAGAAATTTAATGTGGAAATCTCAACTAAATAAAACTTCAGACCCACAGTGAGTGAGCGAACTGTATACTGTTGTATGTAAAAGCCCGGTAACCGGCTCACTTGTACTAAAAAGCTACACTTACGGTGTTGGCCCCAAGACCAGAAACAGAGCTGTACAATATTTCATTCTATGACAGTGAGTACAATTAGAGGCGAACTATTCTAGCTTTAGCTGTGCCATTTGTATGTGAATTTCTTCCTCACGTTATGTCCAAGTAAAACTCATATAGAATATAAATGTTTTTGGCCCATACAGTATCTTCCAATCATTTCGTTTAGTTCAGTTTAGAGATACAGCATGGAAACAGGCCCTTCGGCCCACCAAGTTTGCGCCGACCCACGATCACCTGTACACTAGTTGTATCATGCACACTAGGGACAATTTACAGAAGCCAATTAACCTACCGACCTGTACATCTTTGGAATGTGGGAGGGAAACCGGAGCACCTGGTGAAAAACCCAAGTGGTCACAGGGAGAACGTACAAACTCCGTACTGACAGCACCCGTAGTCAGATTTGAAACCGGATCTCGAGAGTGTGGGTTTGCTCCGGGATCTCCGGTTTCTTCCCACACTCCAATTACGTACAAGTTTGTAGGTTAAATTGGCTGCAGTAAAATTGTAAACTGTCTCCAGTGTGTGTAGGATAGTGTAAGTGTGCAGGGACTGCTGGTCGGTGCGAACTCGGTGGGCTGAAGGGCCAGTTTCCGTGCTGAATCTCTAAACCAAACTAATCTGAACTAAAACATCTTGCTTACAAAGCAAACACAGGCACATGAACAGACAATACACAAAATTATACAGAAATTATACAGAAATTCTGCAAAATAATGAAAAGTAAAAGACTGAGCAGAAACAAGGCATTATTGATCTTTACTGAAGAAGGCTCTTGTCCCGAAACGTCACCTTTTTCCAGCATTTTGTGTCCATCTTTGGTGTAAACCAGCATCTGCATTTCCTTCCTACACATTATTGTAGCAATGTTACAAAATGTTGAGATTTTAAAAATCAAGTCTGCAATTTATCCCATCAGATAAAGCATAAAAAGAAGTTTAATTTGACACCTAATTCACTTTCATATCTTCCGTATTAAAAAAGTTATGGCCATTTTCATACTCGGAAATTAGCATCTTACTTTTCCATTGACTTAGCACAAAGGTTGTGATCAAGGACAGTCAAAAGCCCATAACTTTCTTAAAAATTAAGAGAACTGAAAGACATTGAAGCATTCTGAAACAAATATGAAACAATCTTACTTGGATGACCTGAAATTAAAGCATATAATTAGTTAGTTACCCAATTGTAGCTAATTACAAAATTCAATTACTAGATCTAAACATCTAGTCATTTCTTAAGAAAATATTAACATTTTTTAAAAAGCCTAAGTGTCCAAATAACATTCACACAAGATTTCACAATATAATGAGATTTTTAAATCTCATTTTCATGAATTTATAGGCCAAATTGAAGGAATTTAGTGTTTAATGCCCGTAAATTAGTGGCCATTTAAATCAGCTTGCGAGTGGGATTTTCTGGAACACGATGGATTGGAACGTTGCGGTTGTGGTGAATTTAAACCCCATGTCAGCAGGAAAAATACTGCCGGTTCATATGGGGAATAAATCACCGTTTCGCAACATGAAATGTTGATTAAGGTCATCTTAACAAGCAGGTTTATATAAAAAAATAAACAGCTTTCATTTACCTGTCCCCTACGTAAAATCCGTCCCCGTTGTCGGCGTTCACGGAATTAGAAACTAATTTTTATTTTACTCCAGCGCTGAAATAGTCTGAAATAGTTTTTAAAAAAATGTTCACTTACCGGCAGTTGGAACAAATCTTTAGCAAAAGCTCACACCCCGACAAAATAAAATTCCGGATGGCAAGGGGAAACTGCATTTTAATCCCGCCGCCCCCCCCACCCCCCCCCCCCCCCCCCCAAAGGCGCCAAAGTTGCACACACGGCCAGTGACAGAACTGCAGCACCGCTGAAGGTAAGTTTTGTAACATTCCTAATTATTGGCCTTTGCCGATTTCCCTCGACGTTGACAATGTTTGAACACTGTTGCTCCATGCTACCGACCGCTCTGTATAAAGCATGTGTACACAAATCATTGCCTATCGGGCCTGCAACACCATTCCTCTGCATTTCACTCTGAGATTTCTGAATCTGTGGAATTCTCTGCAACAGTAGGCAGTGGAGGACAATTCACTGGATGTTTGCAAGAGAGAGATATAGCTCTTAGAGCTAAGGGAATCAAAGGATATGGGGAAAAAGCAGGAATGGGGGGCACTGATTTTGGATGATCAACCATGATCATATTGAATTGTGGTGCTGGCTCAGAGGGCCGAATGGCCTACATCTATTTTCTATAGGCCAAGCACCACAAACAATGATCATGGGTTGCAGAGGAAACATTCAGCAGACTATCTGAAATGCCAGTGGATCTCTGCTAATGTTTCCAATACAGAATAGTGCAGCTGCTGGTTAGAACAGGCCAGCCTCTCACAGAGAGAATGGTGAGAGAATGACAGATTCAGGGGACTAATCTCCAATTACGCAGCTGCCATTTGCAGTTGTACTTTGCAACGATTCAGGCTATTATTTTGTTCACCTCACGTGACCAACTCAGACCCATGTGACTGCTTTATATCAGAAGCCCTTTGTGCCATTTATAGCAGGAACACAGCAGACCACTATCCACAGGATACAAACACCCCCAGAAATAGGAGCCAGAACCAAACTCGGATGACAAAGATGTGGATTTAGTTCAGCTTGATGAAAACTTTGCCCTTTGTGTCCAAGCTAGTTCATTGCCTGACCTTTCCGAGTAACAGCTTCAATTATTTCTTAAGTGATTACCCTGTATGGAAAACACTATCATCTTATGCTGGCAACATTCTTGATACTTATCTTAATGATATCAAAGTAATTTCTTAAAACCAAACTGTGTGGTGTATAGAGAGTAGGAAGGAACTGTAGATGCTAGTTTAAACCGAGGGTAGACACAAAATGCTGGGGTAACTCAGCGGGAGAGGCAGCATCTCTGTAGAGAAGGAATGGGTGATGTTTCGGGTCGAGACCCTTCTTCAGACATCAGGGGAAAGGGAGACTAAAAATATAGACAGTGGTGTGGAGAGAAATAAAAAAAATGAATGAAAGATATGCAAAAAAGTAACAATGATAAAGGAAACAGGCCATTGTTAGCTGTTTGCTGGGTGAGAACGAGAATCTGGTGTGACTTGGGTGGAGGGAGGGATGGAGAGAGAGGGAATGCCAGGGTTGCTTGAAGTGAGAGAAATCAATATTCATACCCCTGGGTTGTAAGCTGCCCAAGCGAAATATGAGATGCTGTTCCTCCAATTTGTGATTAGCCTCACTCTGACAGTGGAGGAGGCCTAGGACAGGAAGGGCAGTGTGGGAATGGGAAGGGGAATTAAAGAATTTGGCAGCCAGCAGATCAGGTAGGTCCTGTCGGACTGAGCGAAGGCGTTCAGTGAAACGATTGCCCAGACTACGTTTGGTCTCGCCGATGTATAAGAGTCCACATCTTAAACGAGGTTGGAGGAGGTGCAAGTGAACTTCTGTCGGACCTGGAAGGACTGCTTGGGTCCCTGAAAGGAGTGGAGGGGGGAGGTGAAGGGACAAGTGTAGCATTTCTTGCGGTTGCAAGGGAAAGTGCCCGGGGAAGGGGTAGAGCGGGAGGGAAGGGAGGAATTGACAAGGGAGTTGCGGAGGGAGCGGTCTTTGCGGAAGGCAGACAGGAGGGGAGATGGGAAGATGTGGCGAGTGGAGGGGTCATGTTGGAGGTGGCGAAACTGGCGGAGGACTATGTGTTGTATTTGCCAGCTGGTGGGGTGAAAGGTGAAGACCAGGGGGACTCTGCCCTTGTTGCGAGTGGGGGAATGGGGAGAGAGGGCAGTGTTGCGGGGTTTGGAGGAGACCCTGATGCGAGCCTCATCTATAGTGGGGGAGGGGAATCTCCGTTCTCTGAAGAATGAGGACATTTGTGATGACCTGGTGTGGAACACCTCATCCTGGGAGCAGATGCGGCGTAGGCGGAGGAATTGGGAATAGGGGATGGAGTCCTTATAGGAAGCAGGGTGAGAGGAAGAGTAGTCCTGGTAGCTGTGGGAGTCAGTGGGTTTGTAGTGGATGTCGGTCAGGAGTGTGTCACCTGCAATAGGGATGGTGAGGTCAAGGAATGGTAGGGAAATGTCGGAAATGGTCCAAGTGTATTTGAGTGCCGGATGGAAGTTGGTGGTGAAATGGATGAAGTCAGTCAGTTGTGTGTGGGTGCAGGAGGTGACACCAAAGCAGTCGTCGATGTAACGGAGGTAGAGGTCGGGGATGGGGCCCTGGTACGCCGAGAACAAGGATTGTTCGACGTACCCAACAAAGAGGCAAGCGTAGCTGGGGCCCATGTGTGTGCCCATAGCTACGCCTTGTGTTTGGAGGAAATGGGAGGAGTCAAAAGAGAAGTTAGTGAGGGTAAGGACCAACTCTGCTAGGCGGAGGAAGGTGTCAGTGGACGGGTATGGGTTGCTCCTCTGGTCGAGGAAGAACCGGAGGGCTTTGAGACCGTCCTGGTGGGGGATGGAGGTGTAGAGTGACTGGACATCCATGGTGAAGATGAGAGGATGGGGGCCTGGAGAATGGAATGCACGGAGCCGATGGAGAGTGTCTGAGGTGTCTTGAACATAGGTGGGGAGGGATTTAACGAAGAGGGATAGGATGGAGTCAAGGTATGTGGAAATGTGTTCGGTGGGGCACGAACAGGCAGAGACAATGGGTCTGCCAGGGCAGTCGGGTTTGTGGATTTTGGGGAGAAGGTAAAATCTGGCCGTGCGGGGCTGGGAAACGATGAGGTTGGAGGCTCGGGGGGGGTAGGGAGCCGGAGCTGATGAAGTTGGTTATGGTGCTCGAGATGGTGGCCTGGTGTTCGTCAGTGGGGTCATGGTCCAGGGGTAAGTAGGAGGAGGTGTCCGAGAGTTGGCGCATGGCCTCCGCTTTGTAGAGATCGACGCGCCAGACTACCACGGCACCTCCCTTGTTGGCGGGTTTGATAACCCAGTCTGGAGTGAGTTGATGGCAGTACGTTCGGGGGTGGGAGAGATTGGAGTGAGACAGGGGAGTGGAGGCGGTTGATGTCCCGACGGCAGTTCTGGATAACTGTCGGGGTCCCTGGACAGAGTCGAGGGGGGAGAGTATCATGACAGATGTTGCATCTCCTGCGGTTGCAGGGGAAGGTACCTGGGGAGGGGGTGGTTTGGGTGGGAAGGGATGAGTTGTGGAAGGAATATAGAGTCATACAGCACGGAACAGGCCCTACAAAGCTACAAACCCACACATCTTTGGAGTGTGGGCGGAGACCGGATCACCCAAGCAGTCACGGGGGAAACCCAAGCAGTCACGGGGAGAACGTACAAACTCCGTACAGACAACACCCATAGTCAGGATCGAACCTGGGTCTCCGGCGTTACCGCTGCACCAACATGCTGGTTCCTCTGTCAAAGTAAACAAAGTGTTTTATATAGAAAGGTCGAGAAACATGCTGGGAATGATAGCACCAAGCAAATGGCAGGAGGTTTACCAGTAGGTACATTACAGCTTGCTAAATGGCCATGAGGGTTGAGGTTGCACACTGGAACTGTGCTTATATCCCGTGACCGTATCAAGTAAAGATCCAAAATGAATGTAGGCATTTTAATGTTGCTGGAAGGGAGATGGTTGTGATGAGTTTGTATTATGATTCCAAAAGTCAATAGAGTGCATATGAAGGGGACATCCTTGACCCAGAGAATAGGTGAGTTATGTCCCTGTCCCACTTAGGAAACCTGAACAGAAACCACTGGAGACTTTGTGCCCCACTCAAGGTTTCCGTGCAGTTCCCGGAATAGAACATAGAAGAAGCGGAAACCACTTTTGACCATTAGGGAGACTGACAAAAACCTCCGGGAACCTCTGGGAACCTCCGGGAACCGCACGGAAACCTTGGGTGGGGCGCAACGTCTCCAGAGGTTTCCGTTCAGTGTTTCCTAAGTGGGACAGGGGCATAACTCTGATGCGCTGCCTGAATGGTGCTTGGAACTGGGAGGCTGACA
This sequence comes from Okamejei kenojei, assembly GCA_035221665.1. Classification (NCBI taxonomy): domain Eukaryota; kingdom Metazoa; phylum Chordata; class Chondrichthyes; order Rajiformes; family Rajidae; genus Okamejei; species Okamejei kenojei. The sequence goes on from CM069161.1 coordinate 31,495,937, forward strand.
GTATTTAAGAGGTCTAAAGAAGGGTCTCGACCCGAAACGTCGCCAATTCCTTCTCTCCATAGATGCTGCCTCTCCCGCTGAGTTTCTCCAGCAATTTTTGCCTACCTGGTATTTAAGAGGTGTCCAGTTGCATACTGGAATCGGACAGAGAGCCGTGGACCAAGTGCTGGGCAATGGGGCAGCATGGCGGTGCAGCAGTAGTTGCTGCCTCAGCGCCAGGGGCCCAGTTTCAATCCTAACTACAGGTGCCCTCTGTTCGGAGTTTGTACGTTCTCCCTATGACCATGTGAGTTTCCTCTGGGTGCTCCAGTTTCCTTTCACATCCCAAAGGTGTGCAGGTTTGTAAATTAATTGGCTTCTATATATTACCCATACACAGTGTGTCGGATAGAACGAGTGTACGGCTGATCGTTGATCGGCGTGAACCTGCTGGGCCGAAGGGCCTGTTTCCACGCTGTGTCCGTAAACTAAACTAAACTAAACTAAGTGGGATTAGCGTGCAAGGATGCCCACTGGTTGGTGCGATGGAGCTGGCCAGAATGGCATCTTTCCTTGCTGTACAATTCTAAAAATCTTGGCACTGTGAGTAGCAATTTCTACCAACGAGAGAACAAAAGCAACTCTTGGGAATGCCGCTTCCTTCAAACACAGGAAGACCAGACCAGATGAGGAAACGTTTATCTGTTTCCAGCCAAGTCCTTCAGTTTCCGAGCTTCCTCCAGAAGTGTACTGTTTCGTTTTGGTGATCCTTGCATTCAGCATGAACAAATACTGTAAATATCAATGGCAGATTTAGGAAGGTGCGTTCCAACCACTTGCTTGAATTTAGGGTGGATGTGGCTTCTGACCCTCTTTGTTCTTTATCTCTTTAAATCCTTCCTGTCTGCAATTATTTCTACTTCAGTCAAGATTCACCATATGAAAAACCAATTCTTGGTTTCTGTGCACAGTTTGGCCTGAAGCATGTTTCCAATAATTTCTGTTACGTTCTAAGGTATCCAGTGTTTCCACATCTTTATATGCACTTGAATGAAGTGATGCTTATATTAAGTGTTGCCCCATATTAAGTGTGTAAGAAAGAACTGCAGTTGCAGTCTGAAGAAGGGTCTCGACCCGAAATGTTGCCCATCCCTTCTCTCCGGAGATGCTGCCTGACCTGCTGAGTTACTCCAGCCCATTTTGTTGCCCACATTAAATTACAGGAGTAGGTGAGTTTCGAAGATGTGCTGGATTTGTTCAGAATACTGAGTCATAGCATGACATATATTGGATCTGAATTGGAAATACTGCAAGCATTACCTTTCTATTCAATACCTCTCTGAAAAATATTCAACTCTCCAGTGTAGAAGAATTTCACTGAGCAACAGGCTCAGCATTTCTAAGTTTATGTCACTCTGTCATAGGCATTGTAGTGTCAGTGATTACTTTGATTCGCAGTCAACCCAAATTTCCTTTCCTTTACTTTAAAGATACAGCGTGGAAACAGGTACTTTGGCCTACCGAGATCCCACCGACCAGCGCTCCCTGCACACTATCCTGCACACACTCAAAACAATTTACAATTTTACCGAAGACAATTCGGTAAACGTCAGGCGACGTTTCAGGTCGAGACCCTTCTTCAGACTGATTTCAGGGGAGGGGGTGGGACAAAGATAGAATGTAGGCGGAGACATTAAGACTAGCGGGAGAACTGGGAAGGAAGAGGGGATGGAGAGAGAAAACAAGGGCTGTCTGAAGTTAGAGAAGTCAATGTTCATACCGCTGGGGTGTAAACAACCCAAGCGAAATGTGAGGTGCTGTTCCTCCAATTTGCTCTGGGCCTCACTCTGGCAATGGAGGAGGCCCAGGACAGAAAGGTCAGATTGGGAATGGGAAGGGGAGTTGAAGTGCTGAGCCACCGGGAGATCAGGTGGGTAAAGACGGACTGAGCGGAGGTGTTCAGTGAAACGATCGCTGAGCCTGCGCTTGGTCTCGCCGATGCAGAGAAGTTGACATCTTCTGTCCCATTCTCAATCTGACCTTTCTGTCCTGGGCCTCCTCCATGAGTGAGGCCCAGCGCAAATTGGAGGAACAGCATCTCATATTTTGCTTGGGTAGTTTACACCACAGCGGTATGAACATTGACTTCTCTAACTTCAGGTAGCCCTTACTTTCTCTCTCCATCCCCTCTCCCTTCCCAGTTCTCCCACTAGTCTTACAGTCTCCGCCTACATTCTATATTTGTCCGGCCCCCTCCCGTGACATCAGTCTGAAGAAGGGTCTCGACCCAAAACGTCACCCATTCCATCTCTCCAGAGATGCTGCCTGTCCCACTGAGCTTCTCCAGCATTTTGTGTCTGCATTGAGTTTTAGTTTAGTTTAGAGATGCAGTATGGAAACAGTCCATTCGGCCCATCAGGTCCACGCCGACCAGTGATACCCGCACGCTAATACTATCCCACACACTAGGGACAATTTACAATCTTTACTAAAGGCAACTAACCTACGAACCTGTAGATCTTTGGAGTGTGGGAGGAAACTGGAGCACCCGGAGAAAACCCACGCAGGTCATTGGGAGAACGTACAAACTCTGTATTGACAGCACCCTTAGTCAGGGTCAAACCTGGGTCTCTCGCCCCAGCATGCGATTGCATGCGTCTAGCGCGACCAGACGTGGTCGCTTGAGGCGTACGGCCTCGTGGGGGCGGTCCCACTTCGATCGGCAGAGACGTATGGAGTTGTCATGAAATTATGTCACTATGTTAATAACTCTAAACCTCCCTCTGGTATCTTAATGCTGATGGTGACAGAATGTTTATATATTACTTTGTTACCTTTTAATTCAAACAACTTTAGCAGACATAAACGGCTGCGGAGGCTGAAATACAAGGTTGAAAATTCTCTCACTCACTTGGGCTTGGCTCATATGATCATAAGTGACAGAAGTAGAATTAGGACATTCGACCCATCAAGTCTACTCCGCCATTCAATCATGACTGATCTATCTTTCCCTCCTAACCCCATTCTCCTGCCTTCTCCCCACGGTAGAGTGGCTGACTCACAACGCCAGAGACACGAGTTCGATCCTGACTACGGGTGCTGTCTGTACAGAATTTGTACATTCTCCCCGTGACCGTGTGGGTTTTCCCCAGGTACTCCGGTTTCCTCCCATACTACAAAGACTTGCAGGTTTGTAGGATAATTGGCTTTGGTAAAGATTGTCCCATGCGTGCTCGGGTGTTAATGTACGGTGATCGCTGGTCGGCATAGGCTCGGTGGGTCGAAGCGCCTGTTTCTGTGCTGTATCTCTAAACTAAACTTCAGCTTAAAGATGCAGAAAGCCATTTCATCGCCCTACAATGTTGGTTTTCTCTGCCTCAGATCTCATCTGAGTCTTCCTCAGACAGTGTCCCGTCCTGTGGTACATGATGCCTTCCTCAACCTCCACCTCCTTGGGTCTAATCCATGAAGCTATCCCCATATTCTTTATTGCTGTGTAGTTGTTGGATTCATACTACATTTACACAGAAGAAAGACACAAAAAGCTGGAGTAACTCAGCGGGACAGGCAGCATCTTGGGAGAGAAGGAATGGGTAACGTTTCGGTTCGATACCCTTCTTCAGACTGACAGTCAGGAGAGAGAGAGACCGGAGATATGGAAGGGTAAGGTGTGAAAATGAAAGATCAAAGCAGACACTGGTCAAGGAAATGTGAGAGGGGAATGATTTAATAGAAATCTGAGCGGCAACCTTTTCACACAGAGGGATGTGGATGATATTGGATGAGCTGCCAGAGGAGGTAGTTGAGGCAGAAACAACATTTACTCCACTCACTGGATTCGAGGCAGGTGCTCTCTGAGTTCACTCCATTGTAATTGGAAGCTTGCTCTTCCTGCCAACAGTTTCAATTAAAAGCTTGAGTAAGAGCACAGCCTCTGGCAGTGTTGCTCTGGTCTGGTTGTTCCATAGCTGGGCTGCATGTGAACCCTGGCGTTGGCTTATGTGACTTTGAGTTCCTCAGCTGGGTGAACTTCTTTCCCCTTTGTTTTTACACCATTCTCCGCTTTTCCATTGATCACTTAGTTTAGGTTAGTTTATTGTCACGTGTAGCGAGGTACAGTGAAAAGCTTTTGTTGCGAGCTAACCAGCCAGCAGAAAGACAATACATGATTACAGTCGAGCCATTCACAGTGTACAGATACATGATAAAGGGAATAACATGAATAACATTTAGTGCAAGATTAAGCCAGTAAAGTAAAATCAAAGACAGTCCGAGGGTCACCAATGAGGTAGATAGTAGTTCAGTCTGAAGAACGGTCTCGACCCGAAATGTCACCCACTCCTTCTCTCCAAAGATGCTGCCTGTCCCGCTGAGTTACTGTGGCTTTTTGTGTCTATCTCTAGTGGTTCAGGACTGTTATCTAGTTGTGATAGGGTAGTTCAATTGCCTGATAATAGCTGGGAAGAAACTGTCCGTGAATCGGGAGGTGTGCGTATTGCCCGATGGGAGATGGGAGAAAGGGGAGTGGCCAGGGTGCGACTTAAGCTGCTGGCCTTGCCGAGGCAGAGTGTGGTACAAATGGAGTCAGTGGAAGGGAGGTTGGTTTGTGTGATGGTCTGGGCTGCGTCCACAATTCTCTGCAATTTCTTGCGGCCTTGGATGGAGCTGTTCCCTGATGCTGTGATGCATCCTGATAGAATACTTTGTGGGCAGTGTGGCGATGATTGCCCATGCAGCCACAAACTCATCTGCAACTAATTGTGGGCAGCTGTCAATCACAAACACATCTGGGAACCGGCTTCTGGCGTTGCAGTCTAGCGTATTGGCTGAAGTTTCCTTGCATCCACATCATCCACTTCCAACAAGTTTAAAACAGAATTGATTTTGAGGGTTTCGAACCGAAACGTTGCCTATTTCCTTTGCTCCATAGATGCTGCCTCACCCGCTGTGTTTCTCCAGCATTTTTGTCTACCTTTGATTTCTATGAGATAGTTTCTTGGCCTCAGCTATGAAGAGAGCTGTTGTTACCTCCACTCAAGGTCTACATGCAACCTTACTTTCACTCACAAGAGCAGATTTACGAGGATGTTGCCAGGACTCGAGTGCCTGAGCTAGAGGGATAGGTTGGGCAGGTTAGAACTTTATTCCTTGGAGCGCAGGAGGATGAGAGGTGATCTCATGGAGGTGTATAAGTTCATGAGGGGAAAGACAGGATACATGCACACAATCATTTACTCAGATTAAGGGGAATAAGGGACCAGAGAACAAAAGTTAAAGGTGACATGGGATTAATTGAATAGAAATCTGAGGGGTGACTTTCTCACACAGAGGGTGGTGGGTTTATTGGATGAGCTGCCAGAGGAGGTTGTTGAGGCAGAGACTATAACAACATTTAAAAGACATTGGGACAGGTACATGGATAGGAAAGGTTTGGAGGGATGCGGGCTGGTGGGACTAGTGCAGAAGAAGGGCCTGTTTCTGTGCTGTATTCTCTGCGACTATGACCAAACCTTGTCTCCATAGATTTGTACACATCACACTGCAGGGTGAAGCAGCAGAGACCCAGGTTCGATCATGACAATGGGTGCTCCCTGTGCGGAGTTTGCACGAACTCCCCGTGACCGCGTGGTTTTTCCCGCGGTTCTCCGGTTGCTTCCCACACCCCAAGGATCTTCTACTTTTCTTCTTCTTGCGTATGGCGTGCACAGCCTAAAGTTGTAGGACTACTTTGTTCTATTTGATCTTATTTGATCGTGCACGCCAGGTTGATTGCATTCGTCCAAACAGGGCGGGCCACGTGAAGGTTGCAATCTCCAACCCCAAGGATGAACAGGTTTGTAGGTTAATGGGCTTTGGTGATTTAAAAATTGTAAATTGTCCTTGGTGTGTATGGGGTTATCGCTGGTCAGCGTGGACCCGGTCAGCTGAAGGTTCTGTTTCCGCGCTGTATCTCTAAACTAAACTAAACTAAAGTAAACTAAAGTAATTTCACTACTGCATCCATTCCTTGCCACAGAGCTGTGATATACGAGCTCCCGAAAGGCAGCTGCTCTGAAGCGCTGTCTTTGCATTCTCCATTTCATTTCCCGTGGGTTTTGTTACCACCACTCTCTCACCTCTGGGAATGGAAATCTGAGCTAGGGAGTATGGGGTCTCCTTATTGCCTCAGTGTGTCTATGATCTCTGAGTCCTGTAGTTCGATACTCTCAGCCCTGTGTGGTTCTGCCGTTCGTCTTACTGCCTGGACGATGGCACCCTGCGGCCGGTTCAGAATCTCCCTCCAGCCTCGGCAGAGATTCCTCATCACAATCGCCTCAAAGAGTATGTGATCAGTCGCTCCATGTACACATTTGCCCCATGGGCGGCACGGTGGCGCAGCAGTAGAGTCGCTGCCTCACAGCTCCAGCGTCCCAGGTTCGATCCTGACTACGGATGCTGTTTGTACAGAGTGTGTACATTCTCCCCGTAAGCGCGTGGGTTTTCTCCGGGTGCTCTGGTTTCCTCCCACACTCCAAAGACGTACAGATCTGTAAGTTAATTGTTTTTTGTAAAAATTGGAAATTGTCCCTAGTGTGTAGGATAGTGTTGGTGTAAGGGATGATCACTGGTGGGTAAAGGGCCTGTTTCCGCACTGTATCTCTCTGTATCTGTCTCGCTGTACTGCTGGAACCCCTCGCCCAAGTGCTTCAGCTTATGGCGATGTTATAACTTTAGAATAGTGTATAGCACATTGGGTATATTACTGCTTGCTCATCTTCCAGGATCCTTTACTGAAACATCTGCTATAGCGCCAGCTACTTTGTGTCATTTGGATAGACAATAGACGCCGGAGTAGGCCATTCGGCCCTTCGAGCAGAGATTTGTTGTTTGGATCCCAACATCCATTAATCCTGGCATTTCCATTATTGCCTTAATCTCAGCAGAGGTGAACCTCTCTGAAGTGTCCACATCGCCACTAATGATGGACACAAAATGCTGGAGTAACTCAGCGGGACAGGCAGCATCTCTGGGAACATGGATAGGTGACGTTTTGGGTCGAGGCCCCTCTTCAGACTGTCAGATCATTCTGAAGAAGGGTCTCGACCCGAAACATCTCCCATTCCTTCTCTCCAAAGATGCTGCCTGTCCCGCTGAGTTACTCCAGCATTTTGAGTCTTTTGTGGATTTAAGCCAGCATCTGCAGTTCCTTCTTACCACTAACGATACCTACTTTGGTTTAGTTTATTTACTTGCGCTTCAATTATTTCTCTCCTCATCTCTCCTTTAAGTTCCCATCCATCTATCAACACCATGGTCCCTTCTCTGTTGCAGCAATTCATTCTCCAGAGACAAGAACATCATCTTTGAAGCTCTTTCTGTTGTGAGACCTTCTTGGGTCAGATCCAGCCTTTGCCGAATCTCTTTGGATGTCAAACAGCTCAGTTGTTCATCCATCATGTACAATCTCAAGGGGGTGAGAACCAACCAACATCCAGTCACACAGTGATCAACACTCCATTCGTGCAACTCAAACTGTCTTTGTTAAACTCTTTCTTTCTCTTGAAGTGACCCATCTGCTGTCTCTCCGTAGCAGGTTAAATTCCTAGGTCAGGCCACATTTATTCAATAAATGTACAATCTGCTCAAACTGTTCTCTAACGCTTAAGGGCCTGTCGCAGTTTCGCGATTTCCTCAGCCACTTGCCGCCACCCGTCACAGTCGCGGCAGCTAGCCGATAATTTTCACATGTTGAAAATCCAGCAACGACCAGAAACAGTTACGACTCTTTGGGCGACTTCTCACGACCATACAGGCGTCACGTGTCGACACGTCGCGGGGTGACGCCTGTATGTTCGTGAGAAGTCGCCCAAAGAGTCGTACCTTTTTCTGGTTGCCGCTGGATTTTCAACATGTTGAACACTTTCGGCAACCTGCCGCGACGATGGCGGGTGCTGGCAAGTCTCCGAAAAATGTTGCCTATGTGGGACAAACCCTTAAGACTCTTTTCTGATATCATATTATATTGCCACCAATAACTCATTCTTATTTTTAGTTAAGTATCGCTCATCATAATCTGTGGTCTCTTGGTAAGTTTAGTTTAGTTTAGTTTAGAGATATAGCGCGGAAATTGATCCTTTGTCCCACTGAGTACCGCACCGACCAGCAATCCCGCAGCCAGCACTATCCTGCACACATTAGGGACAATTTAGAATTATACCAAGCCAATTAGCCTGCAAGCCTGCACGTTGTTGCAGTGTGGGAGCGACCCGGAGCACCCGGAGAAAACCCATGCGGTCACAGGGAGAACGTACAAACTCCGCACAGACAGCACCCGTAATCAAGATCAAACACAGGTGTCTGGCGCTGTAAGGCAGCTACTCTACCGCTGCACCACCATGCTGCTCCGACCTGCTGTAACCAAATAGCTTCCCTGACACAGATGTGAAATGCAGACTTTATCCATTGCCTCGTTTGGTTGGAAGTATCCTGCAGCACCACACAGGGAATGGACATTCTCACAGCATCCCGGCTCCCATTTACCCAGCGCCCGCAACGCACATTTCGCAGGAGGGGCACATTTCACACGAATGGCGCAGTGGAGCAGCGGGTGGTGCTGCTGCCTCACAGAGCTGACCCTGGGTGCCGTCTGTGTGGAGTTTGCACGTCTTCTCAAGGTTTTCTCCGGGTGCTCCAATTTCCTCCCTATCCCAAAGACATGCGGGGTCTGCGGGTTAATTGACCTCTGCAAATTGCCTCTAGAGTGTAGGGAGTGGATGAGAAAGTGCAATAATATAGAACCAGTATGAACGTGTGATCGATAGTTAGCGTGGTCGCAGCATGGGTTTTCCCCGGGTCCTCCAGCAGCTCCGGTTTCATCCCACATCCCAAAGACATGCGGGTTTGCAGGTGAAGCACCTCTGTAAATTACCTCTTGTGTGTAGGAAGCGGGATACCATAGAAGTACTGCAAACAGGTGATCGATAGTCAGCATGGCCTCGATGGGCCAAAGGGCCTGTTTCCATGCTGTATCTTTCAATTAATCAATCATAACTTTCTCTCATGGACTATTTGAGTTACTTCTGGGGCTGGTTCAAAATGTCCTTCTATCATCAGTGATTTACACCTGAGAACAGGTGCCTTGGAAACTCAATGAGCCAGAAAATTGCAGTTAATGAGGATCAAAAGATAAGAGAATAATGTAATGAGGGATAACTGAATGGCCAAATGACAGCTTTAGACATGAATGGAACAGCTTGTGCTCCATCCCAGTGCTGTAGTAAGTGTCAAAGGTGTCTTTAGTTCTCTTAGGAATAAGTAAGATAAATAAGAGGCTATGCTTGACGTTTAGGGATCTCCCAGTTGTCCTGAGTTAATAATCTGATCAAGTTATTTATTTAACCATATAACCATATAACAATTACAGCACGGAAACAGGCCCTCTCGGCCCTTCCAGTCCGTGCCGACCATTTGTTTTCCCCTAGTCCCATCTACCTGCACTCAGACCATACCCCTCCATTCCCTTCCCGTCCATATACCTATCCACTTTACTTTTAAATGTTAAAATCGATCCTGCCTCCACCACTTCTGCTGGAAGCTCATTCCACACAGCCACCACCCTCTGAGTAAAGAAGTTCCCCCTCACGTTACCCCTAAACTTCTGTCCCTTAATTCTCATGTCATGCCCTCTTGTTTGAATCTTCCCTACCCTCAATGGGAAAAGCTTATCCACGTCAACTCTGTCTATCCCTTTCATCATTTTAAAGACCTCAATCAAGTCCCCACTTAACCTTCTGCGCTCCAAAGAATAAAGACCTAACTTGTTCAACCTTTCTCTGTAACTTAGTTGCTGGAACCCAGGCAACATTCTAGTAAATCTCCTCTGTACTCTCTCTATTTTGTTGACATCCTTCCTATAATTAGGCGGCCAAAATTGTATACCATACTCCAGAATTGGTCTTACCAATGCCTTGTACAATTTTAACATTACTTCCCTACTCCTATATCCAAGGCTCTGATTTATAAAGGCCAGCACACCAAAAGCTTTCTTTACCACCCTATCTACATGCGATTCCACCTTCAGGGAACTATGCACAGTTATTCCTAGATCCCTCTGTTGTTTCTATTTATTCCTCAATCAATTGTCTGATTATTTGCAAGCACCTTATCTCATCACCTTTTGTCTTCTTCCTATCTCTGGCCTCTGCCCACCCATCTGCCAATCAAACCCCCCTATCGCAGTCGCTGCCTCAAAAAGGACCCGCCCCATCCTGGCCACACACTCATCTCTCCGCTGCTTTCAGGTAGAAGGTACAGGAGCCCGAAATCTACAACATCCAGGTTCAGGAACAGCTTCTTCTCCACAGCCATCAGACTATTAAACACAACTTCAAACAAACTTTGAACTATAACAGCCTATTGTACTTTATCTGTTTATTTATGTGTGTATATATATATATATTTATGGTATATGGACACACTGATCTGTTCTGTATTTATGCCTACAATATTCTGATGTGCTGCTTAAGAATTTTATTGGACTCTCTCTTGACTCACCTGTATCGAAAAAAATAGGTGCAGGAGGCCATTTGGTCCTTCAAGCCTGCACCTATCTCTCACTTGCCAGGCTTCGTCCTGACCCTAATTCCCTTCCAGTTTTCTCATCCCTCCTACAATCAGTCTGAAGAAGGGTCGTGACCTGACACGTCGCCTATCCATGTTCTCCAAAGATGCTGCCTGACCCGCTGAGCTTTTCCAGCGCTTTGTGTCTCTGTTTTATCTGCACTTCCTTGTGTCTACATTCAGAAGTCCTTGTTAGTGGCACCTTAAGCTGCACAGAGCAGCTGTCACATTTTACAAATTATAGGGGAGAAGGTAGCTTCAGGGATGTACTCTTCAATGGTGGTAGACCCCCACAGCTGAGACCCCCACTGGTGGGGGACCCCCACAGGTGAGACACCCACAGCTGAGACCCCCATGGTGGGACCCCCACAGGTGAGACACCCACAGCTGAGACCCCCACTGGTGGGACCCCCCCCACAGGTGAGAACCCTCAGCTGTGAGACCACCATTGTCAATTCAATCTGCAAATCATCTACATTCCAGACTTACATGCATCGGTATCAAATGTAGATCAGCTGCCTGTAGCAGTTAAGGTGGCTGTTTCCACTAGTGACTTCTGGAATGTAGAGACCCTCAGATAAAAGGATGTTCCTTTAGAAAGGAGATGAGGAGGCTGTCAAAGAGTGGTCAGGCAGCATCTGTGGAGATTCATGTCCACAGACGGCAGTCACGACCCTCTTCAGACTATTGTGGAGATGAGAAAAACTGGAGATTCTTGATTAGGGGGTGTCAGGGACGGGGAAGCCTGCAAGAATGGGGTTGAGAGAAGATAGGTCAGCCATGATTGAATGGCGGGGTAGACTTGATGGGCCAAATGGCCTAATTCTGCTCCTAGAATTGTGATGGTCACTACACTTCACAAACTACTTCAATGGCTATAGATCAATGTTAGAGTGTGTGTACGCGGGAACTGTAGATGCTGATTTAAACAGAAGATAGACACAATGCTGGAGTAACTCAGTGGGACAGGCAGCATCTCTGGAGAGAAGGAAAGGGTGATGTTTCAGGTGGAGACCCTTCTTCAGGTTGCAGCATGCCGGTGTGTTGGATAAACACAATTCCCTCTTCCTCTGACTTTAGTCAGCGTGCGGCCGGTTTGTGAGTGAGTGATGAACAGCTGGGCCGGATGTAGCTCACGTTTCACCCTGCCTTGGCTCAGGGTCTCACTCTCAGCCCGCTCGGCACGCACTCATCCAACGTCTGCTCACTTCCCAACTGCAAACCATGGCAGGAATGGGAAAGCAGCTGTGAGCAGTCACCCTCTCAGCTAGTGCTATCAGGACAGCCAGTCAATGCAAAAAGAAAGACATAACCACCTCAAGCTCTTCACAAAGCCCATTAGATCCTGGACCTAAATAGTGGCAGGTAACAAAAATTCTTTATCCTTGAAATATAAAATATGCTGATGCTGTTACAATTGTGGCAAAATTCTTTTTCAATAAATCAATTCACCCACATCAGTGAATATTTTGTAATATTATAGCACAGCAAGGCACAGAAGGAGGCCATTCGGCCCGTGTTGTCTGGGCTAGCTCTATTTTATATCATTTTAATCCTTCATGTTCCATGCCGTTTTTCTTCTTCCAATATTGATCACATTTCTTTTGAAAGCTATTACAAATATCACTGTACCTTAATTGGTACACGTGACAATAAAAAGTCCTTTGAAACCTTTGAAACCTTTGATCTAAATCTTTTAACCTACCAGCCTGCAATCTAAATATAAATGCTCATGGGTTAAAACCAATTTTTCTAATTGCATATCATATTTAACTCAGTCTGATGAAGGGTCTCCACCGTAACTTCACCTATTCCTTTTCTCCAGAGATGCTGCCTGACCCTGCAAATTCCTCCAGCATTTTGTGTCTATCTTCGGTGTAAACCAGCATCCGCAGTTCTTTCTTACACATCATATTTGCCTTTCTGGTTGCTAAGGAAAACAATACCAACCTGCCCAGTGTATTTAGTTTAGAAACACAGCGTGGAAACAGGCCCTTCGGCCCATCGAGTCTGTGCCAACCAGCGATCCCGTACACTCGCACCATCCTACACACTGGTGACAATTTACATTTATACCAAGCCAAATATCCTCCAAACCTGTACATATTTGGCTTTCTGGTTACTAACTCTCCAGCCATTTGAGAAATATACCAGCCGATATAAGACTGGAGTACTGTGACAAATCTGGGCACCAGATTTTTCGATGCGTGTGATGCATGTGAAAAAGATGCAGATCTTGTAGACTGAAATGTTTCCAGGAATGAGAAGTTCTTGTTGTGTGGATACACTGGACAGGTTGGTATTGTTCTCCTTAGAACAAGGAAGTCCAAACGATGTTTAAAATCATGAATTGATAAGACAGCGTAAAACGGCAAATCAGTACAGTATTCCTCACATGGCTGATGAGTTAGTAACCAGAAATCTAAATATAATGTGCTATTAGAAAAAAAAAGTGTTATTCCATGAACATCTAACATTCAGTTTAGTTTTTAGTTTAGAAATACAGCGTGGAAACAGGCCCTTCAGCCCATCAAGTCTGTGCCAACCAGCAATCCCGTACACTAACACCATCCTACAAACTGGTGACAATTTACATTTATCCCAAGCCAATTAACCTGCAAACCTGTACATCTTTGGAGTGTGGGAAGAAACTGGAGCACCCAGAGAAAACCCACATGGTCACAGAGAAAACGTACAAACTCCGTACAGACAGCACCAGTAGTCAGGATCGAACCCGGGTCTCTGGCACTGTAAGACAGCAGCTCTACCACTGCACTACCATGCCACCCTCAATTTAGATTACTGCTTGGCAGGCTAAAAGATATAGGTCCAGTAAAAGCTTTCAAAAGAAATTTGATAAATATTCGAAGAAGGAAAACGTAATGAAGCGTTAAGGATAAAAGGATCTGAAATCGAGCTAGCCCAGCCAAAACGGGCCAAATGGCCACCTTCTGTACAATTCTGCGCTATGCTTCTACAAAAAATTCACTGAAGTAGGGGAATTGATTTATTGAAAAAGAATTTTGCCAAACTCGTATCAGCATCGGCATATATTAATTTTCAAGATAAAGGATTTGCACTAAAGAGCACAGAAATTATTTGTTGCCTTCTGAAGAGAATTTGGGAGGTGTTGAAATGAGGAATCTGTACATGTGGGAAGGAACTGCAGATGCTGGTTTATACCGGATAGACACAAAATGCTGGAGTACCTCAGTGGGACAGGCAGCATCTCTGGAGAGAAGGAATGGGTGACGTTTCGGGTCGAGACCCTTCTTCAGACTTATCTTCGAGGAATCTGTATGCGGAGACTGTACGACTGCACCAGAGTCCCTGAATGCTTGCAGCTTCCAAACCCACTGCTCACAATGCCAGCCATTCCTTCCCTGTTTGCTGTTTGTGGATTGTTAGACAGCTCGCTGCTGACAGGGAGACAGCTGTAAGTGTGGAACATCAGTGAAGTTTCAAGTTATTCAGGCTGCAAAGTGTCATGCGCATCGACTGATTCTGATCATTCCACTAGTATTTCTCTATAAAAAGCACAGTATCTGTCATACTAAAATGAGTTCTGGATATGATGAGGTCTTTAATATTTTTAATTTTTATTTGGCTGCAAATAATTTCCATGAGAGAATGATCAGGTTTCATGGTATCAATTAACTGTGTTCAAAGAAACTGGGCATTATTTAAAGCTGAAAAATGATCTTTATAAGTTTTCTTTAAAAAAACTGGGCATTACATAAAGCTGGAAATTTATCTTTATGTTTTCTTTTTTTTTTAAAATGGGCCTAATGCAAAACTGGAAAATTATCTTCAAAAGCTATCTTTTAAAAAATCTGAGTGTTATGTAAAGCTGGGAAATTATCTTTAAAAGTATTTTGTTCTTTTTCTCAAACCCTGAGCCAGAACACTAATTTCTGGATGTCAGGAATTAATGCCAAAATTGTGAATGAGGATCTGGAACCGATTCAGGAAAAAATGTCATGGTTAAGCTGGTGTCGGGGTAAAGGAACAAGCAGTATATTATTAACCATCGAGTAAATCCTGCAGTATTATCTCTTCTGCATGTTACTGTATGGAATTAAAATGCAGTGAGATACTGCATGGAGGGTTACTCCTGTGCATAGGAATTAGGGTGAATTCTCGATCTAAATTCGATGTAAATTAATCCCAATAGAATGATCCAGTAGCTATTAATTAAATAGAACCCATCTTCACGAAAACCATTGGGGCTGAAATGTAATCCATGCTGTTTCACGTCTGATATCCTTGTAGTACCACTGGTAGTAACTGCTGCAAGCTTATTTTAGCCTGACATTACAGTAATTAGACACAAAATTACAAAATGCTGGAGTAACTCAGCGGGAAAGGCAGCATCTCTGGTAAGAAGGGATGGGTGACGACTCGGGTCGAGACTCTTCTTCAGACCTCAGTCTGAAGAAGGATCTCGATCCGAAAAATCACCCATTCCTTCACTCCAGAGACGCTGCCTGTCCCGCTGACTTACTCCAGCATTTTGTGTCTGTCTTTGGTGTAAACCAGCATCTGCAGTTCCTTGCTGCATATTTCAGTAATTGTTCCTGCCAATAAACTTGTATATCTCTTCTAATTGTTTCTGCCTATGATACAAATGAATTATTGAAAGATGCTGGCACATAGGCTTTAGTTTCACTGAACCATTAATTTAGAAACAATATCAATGACGTTCAGAAGAACATAGGAAATGAAAACCAGGGACAGGCCATATAACCCTATGTGTTTCCTTGCCCATTCAATGATATTACTGCAGGTCTCCGAACTCAAACCCACACCTGCCAAATTCTCCTATCCCTCCATCCATTAATATTCATTGTAAATAGGTGAGGATTCATTACTGATCCTAGTTACAGTCTGAGGAAGGGTCTCATCCCAAAACGTCACCTATTCATTTTCTCCAGAGATGCTGCCTGTCCCGCTGAGTTACTCCAGCATTTTGTGTCTAGTCTCATCTGCTATCTGTACTGTAACCATGTTTCCTCAAAGGCTAATATTTTAACAGCAACTCCATCAGTCTTTAGGTAGACACAAAATGCTGGAGTAACTCAGCGGGACAGGCAGCATCTCTGGAGAGAAGTGTTTCGGGTTCGAGACCCTTCTTCAGACTGTTGTCAGGGGAGTGGGCGGGACAGAGATAAAATGTAGTCAGAGACAGTAAGACTGGTGGGAGAACTGGGAAGGGGATGAGAGGGGATGAACTGGGATGGAGAGAGGGGGAAAGCAAGGGCTATTTGTAGTTAGAGAAGTCAATGTTCATACCGCTGGGGTGTAAGCTGCCCAAGCAAAATATGAGGTGCTGTTCCTCCAATTTGCGCTGGGCCTCACTCTGACAATGGAGGAGGCCCAGTGCAGAAAGGTCAGATTGGGAATGGGAGGGGGAGTTAAAGTGTTGAACAACCAGGAGATCCAGTAGGTTTAGGCGGACTGAGCGGAGGTGTTCAGGAAACGATCGCTGAGCCTGCGTTTGGTCTCGCTGATATATCGGAGTCAACACCTGTTGCAGCGGATACAGTAGATAAGGTTGGAGGAGGTGCAAGTGAACCTTTGCCTCACCTGAAAGGTTTGTCAGGGTCCTTAGATGGAGTCGACGGGGGTCGATAAGGGGAGAGGTGTTGCATCTCCTGCGGTTGCAGGGGAAAGTATCTGGGAGGGGGTGGTTTGGTTGGGAAGGGACGATTTGACCAGGGAGTTGCAGAGGGAACAGTCTCTGCAGAAAGCAGAAAGGGGTGGAGGTGGGAAGATGTGGCTAGTGGTGGGATCCAGTTGGAGGTGGCGAAAATGTTGGAGGATTATATGCTGTATGCGACGGCTGATGGGGTGGAAGGTGCGGACAAGGAGGAGTCTGTCCTTGTTACAAATGGGGGGAGGGGGAGTAAGAGCGGAGCTGTGCGATATAGAGGAGACCCTGGTGAGAGCCTCATCTATTATGGAAGAGGGGAACCCCCGTTCCCTAAAGAATGAGGACATCTCCGCCATCAGGCTTTACTTCATGTAATAATATTATGTTTGCTATCTTACTAAAGATAGTGCTAGTGTACGGGGATCGCTGGTCAGCAGGGACTCGGTGGGCCAAAAGGCCTGTTTCCACGCTGCATCTCTAAACTAAACTAAATGCATTTTTGCAAACCGACTGATAATCCCTCATCTATCCTACTAATTAGAGGCAAATTTCTCAGTTCTGAATCGTCCCTTGATAAAACCATATTGACTCGTTCTAATTGTACCAGGGTGGCTTGGGGACACTGTTACCACATCCTTGATTATAAAAACACAGCATTTTCTGACTTATTGGGTGAAAGCTGCATATTGTTTCTCCTTGTGCTGTTGTTGAGTAGCATTACATCTGCTGCCTTGCAAACTGTTGGAACTGTCCCAAAATCAAGGAAATGTTAGGCCATCAATAATACATCCATTATTGTTGCTGCTACTGCTGTAAAACTCCTAGGATGTGAGCTATTAAGTCCATGGTATTTGTCAGATTTTACTCCCCTTCCTTCCTTCTCTTTATTCATCATCATTGTTTTAACTTCCTTGCCGTCCCTAGATTCTTGGCTTTCCGTTTATCTGCCACACTCATTGTTTCCAACTGTGAACACAGGCACAAAACCTCGAATATTTCAGTCACCTCATATCCATTGTAATTTTAACGTCTGAAGAACGGTCCCGACCTGAAACGTCACCTATCCATGTTCTCCAGAAATGCTGTCTGACACGTTGAGTTACTCCAGCACTTTGTATCTTTTTTTTGTAAACCAGCTTTTGCAGTTCCTTGTTTCTATAATTTCCCCACTGAATCCGAGGAGTCGATATTGATGCTTCTAAAACTCCTTTCCTTTCCTCTACTCATGGGCATTCTTGCAACTTTTTACATTTCTTACCAATTTCCCCTGATATTGGTACATTTTCTCCCCCTTTTGGTCATTTGTTATTGATCTCATAATTCTCAGCATCCTGGCAATATAATTGTCAAGATTCACGTTCAATAGCATTAGAGGTGTTGTATCATGTTAATTTTACATTTTGAAATTTGAAAGCAGAGTTGAACAAGAGTTTGCGGCTTTACAACATTCTACGAACAATGAGATTCAGGGGAAATTGTTTGTTATTGTTTTAAATTTGTAGCTTCCTTAATCTCTTTACCTCTCCTTGGATGGACCAGTTATCCTGTGAAAGTGGGAGAAGATAGAACGAGTGTGAACGGGTGATCGATGGTTGATGTGGACATGGTGGGCCAAAGGGTTGTTTCCACGCTGTATCTCTAAATTCTTTTGGTGCGGCGGTACAGTTGCTGCCTTACCCGGGTTCAATCCTGACCTCGGGTGCTGTCTGTATGGAGTTTGTACGTTCTCCCTGTGACCTTGTGGGTTTCTTCCAGGTGCTCTGGTTTCCTCCCACACTTAAAGACGTGCAGGTTTGTAGGTTAATTGGCTTTTGGTAAAAATGGTAAATTGTCCCTAGTGTGTATGATAGTACTAGTGTAACAGGGTGATCGCTGGTCGGCAGGGCCTGTTTCGGCACTGCATCTCTAAAGTCTAAATGCTGGCATTGTGAAATGTAAGCAGAACACATCCAGAGTGCCATACACTAACTCTACTCATCAGGAACTGCCTGGCCTGCTGAGAATTTGCAGCATTTCCTGTTTGTATTTCAGAGCGCAGGCTGGGATGCTTTTGTTTGTTTGTGAATAAATTCACGGCGTTGCGTTTCACCCGGAGAGAGTCGGCGGTAAGTACATCAGTAGGGGGGAGGGGTATCAAATGGCCTGGCAGCAAAGTGAGTGGTGGCAGAGTGACTGCTCGTCATGGCTGCGCACCCCCACAGACAAAGGTATTTTAAACATGTGAGCTGATGGCAGCTCGGTCTATACATAGTCACGGCTTCCAGTCCAGTAACTTATCGTTCCAAGGAAACGTCACATTCTTTTGGGCGGCAGAGCGGTGCAGCTGGTAGTGCTGCTCCCTCATAGCGCCAGAGACCTGGGTTCAATCCTGACCTCAGGCCCTCTCTGTGTAGAGTTTGCACATGCGCCTTGTGACGGTGTGAGTTCCCTTCAGGTGCTCTGGCTTCCTCCCACATCCAAATAATGTGCTGGTTTGTAAGATAATTGGCCTCTTTAAATAGTGCCTAGTGTGTAATGAGCGGATATGAAAGTGGGATAGCATAGAACTAGTGTGAATGGGTGATCGATGGTCAGCATGGATTCAGTGGGCAGAAGGGCCTGTTTCCACACTGTATCTTTCATTCAACACATTCAACCAAAAGTATTTACTCCATTTAAGTATTGAACCCGTGCAAAGACTGTCCTGCTGGAGGGGGAGAGCAACATTAAGATGTCTGGAATGGACATTGGCACGTTAATATGGGGACTGAAGAGCACCAATGGTTGGGACTACAATGGGGCATTGGTAGGGTTGCCAACTGTCCCATATTAGCCACCCTTGTCCCGTATTTGACTGCTACTACTCGGGTTGAGGGGACTGTCGGGTCGGAGCGCCGCGTCCGGCCCCGCCTCACCCGTCCCGACGTAGTGCAGCCCATGGAGTGCAGCAGCACCACCTCGCCCGTGGCCCCATCGGTTGGCAGCCCGGCCAGCTGTCCAATCTTCGGACGTTCGCTTACCACTAAGACCACCACCCTTCCTTCTCATGACCATTCGTGGGTTGCATGGGGCGCCGGACTTTGTGCGCGACGTCGCCTCAGCCTAAACTCCGCCGGCTGGGCTTTGTGTGCTGTCCAGCCCCCGGGCCAACTCATCATTCACCAAGCCACGGCCAAGTCGGTCAACGAATTGCCGTCGGGCATTTATCCCTTATTTTGACCTTTTGTCCCTTATTTGGGAGTGAGAACGTTGGCAACCCTCACATTGGGAGTCATAGTGAGGACCAATGGAGTTTCTAATTGTGAAACCCAAGGCAGAATCATTGTAAGGGGTAACTGTTCAACTTAAAATGGTCTCAACCTTCCTGAAGAAGGTTGAGACAATCTCATTGTAGATTAAAACGAGACACAAAATGCTGGAGTAACTCAGCGGGACAGGCAGCATCTCTGGAGAGAAGGAATAGGTGACGTTTCAGATCGAGACCCTTCTTCAGACTGATGTCAGGGGAGAGGGAGATACATGGATAAGGAAGAGTGAGGTGTGAAATTGGGACAAAGGGAATAGAGATCAATGAAAATGTAGAATAGATCATTGTTAGCTGGGAGAAGATAACGACAAAGCAAAAACAGAGATAAAATGTGGTCGGAGACAGTAAGACTGGTTGGAGAACTGGGATGAGGGAGAGACGGAGAGAGAAGGAAAGCAAGGGTTACTTGAAGTCAGATAAGTCAATGTTCATACGGCTGGGGTGTAAGCTGCCAAATAAAATATGAGGTGCTGTTCCTTCAATTTGTGCTGGGCCTCACTCTGGCAATGGAGGAGGCCCCGGACAGAAAGGTCAGTGTGGGAATGGGAGGAGGAGAAAGTGTTCAGCAACCGGGAGATCAGGTAGGTTTAGGGGGACTGAGTAGAGTTCTTGGTCTTGGTTTGGCCGATATATGTCCCATTTTCGTCTAGACATATAGCATGGAAACACGCCCTTCAGCCCATTGAGTCCATGCCAACCATTGATATTGCATTGACACTAGTTCTATGTGATCCCAAGTTCCCATCCACTCCCTACACACCAGGGGAAATTTGCAGTCCTATTAACCTACAAACCTGCACGTCTTTGGGAAGTGGGAGGAAACTGGAGTGTTTTTCTCCAAGATTCCCGTGACAATCCAAAGACGTACAGGTTTGCATGTGAATTGGCTTGGTGAAATTGTAAATTGTCCCTAGTGTGTGTAGGACATTCAGCGGGTCAGGCAGCATCTCTGGGGAAAAGGAATAGGTGATGTTTTAGGCCGAGACCCTTCTTCAGAAGATGCTTAAGAGATGCTACCATTTGGTTACTTCAGCTTTCTGCACCTATCTTTGGTGTAAACCAGCATCTGTAGTTCCTTCCTACTCTGAGATAACATATGTTCCATTAGTTTAATCATAGAACATAGAACAGTACAGCACAAGAACAGCCTTTAGCCCACAATGTCTGGGGTGTTCGTGGAGACAAATACAATAGTGATGGTTTCAGAGGCTTTTGAGTATGGTTTATGGAGAGGCAGGAAATGAAGGCATATGGATTAGGTAATGGCAGATAAATCTTACCTGCCTTCACCTAATCCATACCCCTCAATTCCTGCCTCTCCATAAACCCTACCCAAAAGCCTCTTAAACGTCACTA